>OY728162.1:428578647-429828647 GCA_963277665.1 Viscum album
GATAATAGCTGAGTCATTAATATCGACTCATCGTTCCTATAAATATTAATTGAACCTTGAATAATTTAATATTTTTCAATTAATATTATTCATGTATTTACATAAAACTCTTAAATAAATTTAATAAATAAATTCATTAATCATTAGTATAAACTTTAATAATATGAATTTATTTATTTCTTTAGTGATAGTTTTTACTTCGAAAAATCCCATACCCCTATAGTGGGGCCCACCATGTACAAAACATCTATTCAACTTAATAGGTCTGATTATTGAATAAGATATTGTGTGTAACACTCAAGGCCATTATCTCAACTATTGTGAATAGTATTCACAGACCAAGAGTGGGATCTAGCAACCCATCATGGCCCATAAAGAGATAAGTATTGTCATAAAAAAACAACCAACCTACGAACACACACTATGTAATATAGTCTCTTGAACTGTAATATCTCATAAAGTAGAATGCACTCATGTGTCATCACACTTTTCTTGTTTTATTGTTCGTTGATTTAACCGGAATGATTTTACATTGAGTGCCATTGACATGGTCTTATAAAGGTACTTCCATCCTTAGAAACATTTCCTAAGATATATTACATACATAAACTAGAAGTGAAAAATCCTTTCTTGACCATTCAACCAATCTCATGCCAACAATAACTCTCCCAACACAAACTAACTCACCGCGACATTATTTTTATGGTTTTCATCTTCCAAAAAAGTACACATTAAAATGAAATACATTGTTATTGATATCAATTTCATAGACCATTACACATGATCGTATATTGTAACATCCAATGACACCCAAAACATGTGGTGTTCTTGTGAGCGGGTCAGTCCTCATGATCTCACTAACCGAGATCACCATGTTAGAACTTGACGAGAAGAAGTCTCAATGCTTATGAGCCCCCATCACCCAATAGTCAAACATTTATCGTTTCCATTCAGTAAGATGTATCTAGACCATATAACATATATTTTATATTCTTTTCATAGTATGTTTAGGTTCTCATTATATCCTTTGAAATTCTATAACCTCTCGACATGAAAATTATTATTTGGAAATTTCCATGTCAATAGTGGATGAAGATATGTATACACTATAATAGTAACATAAAAACATGATAGATAACTGTATACATGATATGGTATTCAAAAACACTGAATAGTTAGGCCTAGAGAACCCGCTATTTTAATATCTAGAGTAAATTTAGAGAGCTTGAATCCATGATATTGGAGGGTCCTTGAAGAATAAATTAGCTCTCAATGAGTTCTCCTATAATAGAAGTTATCTATTGACTATACATATAAAACAATATGAGGCACTTTAGGTTAGTCCGTTCAGATTACCTCTATTATGTATAAAAGAATGTGAGTCAGAATTATTAGTACTGAGTCTCATACAGGATAAAAAATAATAGAATCAGCTGATTCTGAAACATATGGTTATGGATGATATTAAATAAAATTCATATGATATTCAACTTCATTGGTCCCTAGAGTTTACAATGGGTTATGTTTTATTCTGTTAAGTGTTTATGAGATTATGTCACCATAGAATTCCAAGACAATGTATGTTGGAGACCAATTTTATTGGATCGTTTGAGATCACGGAGATAATGAGACAGGTGGAGTATATATAGTATCTTTCATAGAGGTATAGTGTCATGCATGCTGTTTTCCATATGTTTTACCTTTACTAATATAAGCCAAAATATTTTCATGTGATCGATGTTGATGAGGTTGAGGTTTAGGTAGATGTGTCCTTCGAGGAGAATCTGCTTCGATTTATGGATCATAGTGAAATTTTTTTTGAGGAGAATTTATATCCTATTGGTCCAATTATTTTGGTAGCATAATGTTGTTTCGATGGAAAAATTGGACATGAAAGTAGATATGTTGGTCAATTACATCATATTTTTAATCTTGCAATCTTATTGATTCTTGGGAGAACAAATTGGGGATGAGCTATTATAATGTGGGGAGATTTTAAGATATCATCCTATATAAAGTTGAATCATAATTTTTAATATTCCTTCCATACTTTTATATTATACATTGGTATATATAGTATCATGTGTGTTTGGGTGTGTTTTGAATGATTTGGGGGATGTTTCAGCATTGATTGGTTGGCATACGATTTTTGAAAAACCAGGCATCCACCTCATAAAATAGTAAAACTATTGGAAAGTGGTCTTTACATGGCCTTCACATGGTTTTATAGACCATGAAACTCAATAAGAAACTATGAAACCCATGTATTGTTAGTTAACATGTTTAGGGAACATGGTTTTTCAATCTTTGTGACATTCTATGAAACTATGTACATTGTTATTTAAAAAACCTAATTCTTAAATAATAATTTTAAACCCCCAGTATATATCCAAAATTCCTGCAGATCTACTTCATGAAATTTCATTTAATTTTGGAGTATTTTGGGAAGGAAAAAAGAATGATTTGAAATCTTTTTTTTGAAGTGATGTTCCAATAAGAGGACCAAATCATATTGGGTAAGATATTTATTCTCCAATTGGATTCCTCTCCCTATTGTTATTCACTCCCAATGGAGAGGAATTATTTTCCTCCATTATCAATGTATTTCATCTTGGTTTTGATGGATCTTGTTTCATTGGATTTTGAACCTATTTTTTGATTCTATATCCCCCCAACATTGTGAATTTTTCATTCTGTATCAAATTGATAATCATAAATTAGCGAGCATTCATTAATGATCTTGAGGTAGGTGGTTTAATTGATATTTACTAGTGTTGATTGTGATTCTACTATTATATTTTTACCATTCATATTTACACATTGGGAATTTAATGTAAAATTAAACAAACAATTTGATTTACCAAGGGACTATGATACCCTTCATGGATCCCATTGGACCCATTGAAGATGATGAGATCTAAAAAATGAACAACCATCGGTTGTGACAAATTTCAATGAATGATAATCATTAATTATCAAAATAAGGACAATTGTTGAATAGAATTTAATTAATTCCTTGACGCATGGTTGATAAATGTGATAGTGAAATTGGTTTAATAATGGGTTGTGAAACTAGTTGATAAATGGATAATGAATGTAGAATCGTGATGTGTGATATTCATGTATAATGACAGAAATTATATATGGGTCACATAATGATTCTATAAATACCCATGGGGTTAAATATTGCTTCTTTAGGAGCCATAAAATATATATATCTTTATTTTATATGAACACTGAGTTGTGGTTCATGGACTAATACTCTAAATACCCACCAAGTTCCATACTGTGCATCTTGTCCCTACATTTATGAATGTTAAATTGGAAATAAATGAATAATGAAATCCCATTAGACAATGATCTGTGAAATTCTTATGGTCAATGGTTTAATCTTTGGAATGGGCCAAAGAATGTATGATTGGTTTTTGTGTCACTATGATTTTATGTTCCTATCTGGTTCATTAAAAAATATTAAATTTGAAATATATATGCATTTTTATTTTTATTTTATTCTTTAAAAAAATTCATACACATTTATATACTAGATATTAGTTTAGATTATGTTTGTTTCACACCCTACTCTGGTTGCTTGATCAGTACCCGAATATACATCATGTTTTCATGAAAATATAAGGGAAATATCTCTTTGTTATAAAGATGATATGGGATTCAGGATGGAGAATGGATGAAGGAAACTGAAAATGACTTCATGAACCATTTTTGTGTTTTTACTGTGTCTTTATTTTGGTTTTTTATTTAACACATTAGAAATATAAAAAACTATATATCTACTTCTTTGGTTTATGGTCTTATTTTAGGATATTTTTTTATGATGAGATATTGAGTAATTATTAGTTATAGTGTTATCTTGGTTGTCAGTTATTCTAGATTAGTTATATTTGTTTACATATTCTATTTCATGAATTTAATATATAGGATATATTCTCCCCACGATACATATTATAACCATACTAATAGTTAGTAACCTCTCGCATATAGGTAGGTGTGCTTAATATCACGTGGAAAACTGGATCTAGGCACCACTATGTGGACCCTATGTCAAAATGATACAAAAAAAATGAATTATATCTACCTCAAAATTAATTTTTTAGAATAAAAATTATCTATAAAAAGGAAGTAAAATTATAACATAAGGATATAATTATATTTTACAAGTATTATGAATAATTTCGCTAGCTGATACCTGTATACATTAGTACAACATGAGTTATACATCATCGTGATGTGTGAAAATCCCTTCATAAATAAAATTATTGGGACCCTTAACAATAATGATAAAATTTATTTATTGATTATTGAATATGATATAAAAAATTTATATGTAATTAATTTTATTACTCATTTCTATTTTGATGGATGTTATAATTCATGAAGAATTATATAAAATGTTATATTCATACCTGATTTGATGAAAAATGTCTTTAAACCTGTTTTATTATTAGTCATTAACATTCCTCTTCAATTGTCTTGGGATATGAACTCAGAAAACAATTCCATGTTATGATTATTTTTAATTAATCATAATTTGTTGACATAGAATGTAATATATTAATTAATGATTTCATGAGATCCAGATAAGATTTTTTTCTCACATACTATGTATTGTTTTGTGAAATTGTTTATTTTATTATTCTAGTCATAGGAAATTGAAAATAACCACTTTGATATAGAAGGTTTTATTGATTTGGTGACATTGGGAGTTGATGGTGATACGTGGGGTTATTGACGCTCCTTTCGTCACATAATATAAACATCAAAAAATGGGAATATCTGAGCTGAAAGTGATTCAAACTTTGGACAAAATATCAAAAATTTACAAAGGAAGGAATAAGAATAATATTGCCCATGTGCCACGCAAGTTCCCTCATAGTTGCACAAGTGCACTTGAACGCACCTAGTGGTCGCGCAAGTGACTTGCGCGACCTAAGTAATAACCGCCCGGGGTCTTCTCCTACCTATAAATAGACCCTGTGGGCCCCCCATTTGAGGATGGATTTTTTCCAGAAACTCAGATTTGAGATCCTGGCGCCCTAGTCTCTTCTCAAAGCTTCTGAAACACTTCTAAGGTAATTTCTTACCTAGAACAGAAGATCTAAAGAGGGGGAGGAAGGCCTAAGTGTTGAAACTCATCAACACTTCCGCGCTTGAGTGGCAAGCCCTTAAGGGAAAAGGCCACACTTGCGTGCCACATTACTCCTTCAATTGAACTGGCGCGCCCCTTTTTGGAAGAACCTCAAGAGGATTCTAAAGGCTTTAATTAAGAGTCGCTCATGTATTACCCTTCTAGTTAACCATCGCGCAAGTACACCATGTGTCGCGCAGGCATACCTGCGCGACCAGGACTTGAACACCTATGCAGTACCTGCGCGCCTGCCAGGACTTGCGCTCCCCTGCCTTTTTGGGTGCCCTTCTTTCCCATTTCACCCCTCTTAATCCATTCCACCTCTCCTATTCAAGATTCAATCTTTAAGACACTCTTCAAATCCATTTATGGCATGATTTCTTGATTTTTGATTCCTTATCTGAAAGGAAATCTGTAGAATATCTCTCAAAACCTAGTGATTTACACATCATTATGTCACCAAAGATTGAGATTTCATTCATTCAACCTCATCCTTTATGATGAGAGAACTCAATCGATTTGGGCCTCCTTTTCAGGATTAAGTCCCATTCATAATTCTTAACTTGGGAATCCTCCTTAGGAGTATGCCCCAATTCTTAAAATTCCCAAATCTAGGCATCCTCTTTAGGGGTAAGCCCCAGACCTCAAATATAGGCCTCCTCCTTAGGAGTAAGACCCAAACCTTAATTCCCTTAACCTGGGCCTCCTTTTCAATAATAAGCCCCAGTCATAATCTCTTAGCCTGGGCCTCCTTTTCAGGAGTAAGCCCCAGTCTTAATTTCTCTTAACTTGTCCTAATTTACCTTTGATCTGAGATTCCTTTTCAGAAGTAAAACCCAATCATAAGCCTTATCCTAATTTGGGCCTCCTTTTCAGGAGTAAGCCCCAAGATAGAGTATTCAAAATTTCCATGAAGCACATATACCTTTATGGACCCTGTTTCTGGATTTCTTCCTTAATGTAAATCCTAACCTTCATTTATCTGGGCAGTCAAACATACATAAGTCCCACATTATTTCTTATGATTGCATCTTTCATGGCACAATTGTCTAATTTTTTACCAATACCTCTTGTTTCTCACACTGAGCATGACTCACGTGAGCTTAGAGTGTAAAAGTAATTATGACATCCTTCTTTGAGACATCAATCATAAACATCATACTCCCTTACTCAAACTACGTGGGTTCTGATTCCTTTTATAAAGAAAGGATATGTATGTAGCCCATCTGCGGGTTTGATCCCAACTCTGAATTAATTCATGTCCTTCTGAATGACAATAAACTTCAAGTGCCCCACTGAGTGGCTTTAAAACCAGTATGGTCATCATAAGGACCAAGACACTTTTACGTATCAAAGGATACCATTGACTAAGAAAATCTAACAAATACAGATGATTCTCTATCGATGAAGAACCTCAAATACATATAAAAGATTCTCTAAATTTCCTACATATTGATCATTGATTGTAAGATATAAAGGAAAACTCATTTTATATTTGGTAATGTAATAAGGATTCACAAACATAACATAAATTTATAAAGAGTGTCCCAGAGTAGACAATAATTCCCCTAAAAAAGGTGTGATAAGTCCAACCTCCCATCCTCTCGACCAATGCAAATTCCTAAGCCTCATCAGTCCATGAACTAATGAGCACCTACCATTGGAAAGTAGGTCCGAATGGATGTGGAATCATTGGATGTTTCTAGTTCTACGAACAAACCTGTTAGAAACCGATCAGAATGTTTGAACCTCCCATCAAAATGAGGTCATCCCCGGAATTTGTTGGAAACAAAAATGGTGAACCCGACGTGAATCCTTAACAAAGTTAAAATGATGTTTTACCTATTTTATTAGGCCCCTATTTAAAACTCAATGAGAGGGCCAAGAAAAAAAATAATTGATATATGTGATCATCCAAAATATGTAGTGTCTGAATTGATCTTGATTACGTCTGTTATATCAAAAAGAAACTCTTTTCCAAGATCTTCTACATTTCTAGAATGGCTGCTCTCAAGTTCACACCTATGAATACTGCTGCTACTCCTGCTGGATCGTCGTCTGCTCAAAGGACGATATCACCTACTCAGTGTCTTCAACACTGGGTATCAAACACACCGGTTAAATAGTACCATCAACACAGTACCATCTCGACTCTGGAGGCTGCCCGACAAGCCCTCCAAGTAAAAAACTCACATCGATCGTCTGGACAATGACGACCAGTGATCAAGAAGCAGGCGGTGCTGAATACCATCTCCAACCGTTTCGGGTCGTTATCCCCAGAACGCAATCACCATTCACTCCCTTATTCTGGGGAGGTGAATGAGAAGGTCCCTCAGGGCCTTAATTCAATCAAACAAGAGTCCTTCCCGAGGGCTCCCACCAAAAATCTCCGCCAGACTCGTGCGGCAGTGCTCCCTCAACATGATGAGGGTACCGACTCAAGGCATTCGGCTCAGGTTCCTCGAACCCGAGCAAGCAAGACGAACCAAAACAAGCGGAATCCTGTCAACAGTGAGCAGGTTCTCATCTCTGCCATCTCCGGAGAAGTCCACCAACCTAACTTGGTGGCAAGGAATGAGCAGGCACATACAACTGACCGTTTTAATTCTGTTGTCCAGCAGACTCGTCTGGCAGCATCACACCAATCCTACCAGGAAATTCCGGCGGAGTACTATAGGCAGGAACATACACATGTTTATACATCATCAGCTAGTCAGCAGGCTCATCTGACTACATATGATGGATCTCGTCAACCACATTTTGCGAAGTGAAATCAGCAGGCACATACATACACATGCTAATTTTAATCAAGCATATCAACAGTATCGCTTGGTACCATTCAGAGAAGTTAGTCAGAAAGCCCCGATAACAAATAAGAGGTAGAGTCAACTCTCTACCCCCACACTTGAGTACTATCAGGATTCATTGACAGGTAAAGAAGGACAGGAGTAGGCACATACATCTGCTCCAAGCCCGGAATGGGCATATATTCCCATTCCAACAGCTAAAGTCATCAAGCATATTCTATCAATGGTGAAAGAGCAGAAGCAAATCCCTGCTCATATTCTGGATGCCTGCCAGGAAATTATAACAACTTCAGCGGCATCTCATGGAGGGACACATAAATCTATCCCTACCAGTGGAGTGACACATCAACAATTCACTCCGAAACAGACACACACATCTTTTCCAATCCAAGAGGGTTGTGGGGCATACTCCCCCATATCATACAGACAACCAAGTCAGGCACATACAGTTGATTTGAGTACAGATAGTCAGCCTAACCTGTCCATCTTTCTTGATCAGGTATATACACCTGCTCAGAGAAGCCACTTTCGTCAACAAGTGGTTTCCAAGGCAAGTAAGAAGGTGTCTAAGAAAAAGACCCGCCCAGCACAGTCATGAGATCAAGATCCAATCTGTAACAAGGCCTTGCTCGATGCTGGAGTTCACGAAGCTCTCATACAATTATCTTTTGAAATTCAATATTTTACTCCCTCATTTCCCAATAGTGGGAACATTAATTCCGAAGGTCTTCAACAGACACTTCCTCATGAAGGCTTGATTCATGGAAATTAGGTCGATCTCAAAGTTTCATCTTCAGATGAGAGCCACATGAACCCTCTATGTGGTCAGAAGACCAAGGAGCAAGAGATATCATCTTTTGTTGTAACCAATTATGGTGGTCCTCCCCATGATGATGAATTTCACTACAAAAGTACTCTCCGCAGTAGTGATGCACATTTCCCGGAAAATGATCCAGTGGAAAATGTAGGGCAGAGAAAGCCCTCTTATCTTGAGGCACTTGAAAATGCGAAACCAGTCATGTCTGAAGCTTCATCGCTAGCAGGTGAAATACTTTCTCAATTAGAAGATATCCCAGGGTGTAGGTCATTCTCCAAACCACCCCTAAGTCATGCATCTTTGAGTTTGATCAATGATTTCTCTACCAATCCTGTTGAATCCAATGAATCAACCAGGAAACACCAACTCTGGTCAAATCAAGAAGAAGAATCTTCATGAAATGATAAAGAGGAAATGATGAACATGAGAAAACAACTGGTGAAAGGTGAAGTTCCAGTTATGTTTTGGCCTCTGGCTGACTCTCATTATAGTATTCCCGAAACATTGACGGAAGATGAAATTCATGATATTCGTCTCAACATATAGAAAACTCTTTATGAGTTAAAAAATAAAGTATTATCTTATAATGAATATGAAATTCATCTTAAGATAATAGAAGGGTTACAATTTCAGATTGATTTAGCTTCTTTATCAGTCTCTCGATATCCGAAGGAAGAAAAGAAGTAGAGATTCCTTCAACGTTCATGCCTTGGTGCACTAAGAAGATTAAGTTAGTTAATTTCCAATTCCCCATATGATATTCGTGTTAGAGGATGGGGTGTTCATGGATCACTGCATTTCATGGTGCTCTCCAGTCAGCAAAGCCCGCCGAAAATGGTCTCATGCAATGTTTTTTCCCATGGCCGGCTACAATCAATGAGATTTGTTTGTAATCAAAGATTTCCCAAGAATAGGCTTCGACTAGTTCCTCTCAAAATCAGGAATACAGAGAACAAGTTGTTTAATTACTCTTGCATCAATAAAATGAGAATATTTAACAGGCCTCTCGTCTGGAGAAAGCACGTCACCAAGTGACAGAGGTGTCAGAAGTCATCCAAGGTCTTTTGAACCGGGTGATAAAAGCGGATACAGGTTAATGAATCCAGCTAATTTCTGGACTAAGGTTCGCAAGATCAGGATTACTTTCAAGAAAGTCTCAGACATAGCATGTCAAGAACCACCCCAGCTCACCAGACTGGGGACTCTTTTAAACCAACCCTCGGAATCACCAAAAAGGATTCAGGGAGTTGAGTGAGAACAGCAGGAACAGCCCCAGTCCATTGGACTGAAGACTATTTCAAATCATCAATCCCCTCCTCATAGAAAGTCGGTCTTTTCTCGATTGGGGAAGAAACCTCAAGAGGAACGAAGAACCAAATTATCATGAGATTCCCTCCAAATTTTGGTTCGTCAAGAAGTTCCTGAGGGATCGAGTCAAAAAAAGGCAATGTCTCATCAAAGACATGGAAGAAGACAATATCATAGAAATAATGATAGAAGGGATGCGATGAGTCATGCATCAATCAATGTCATCAATGCCGTTGTTGCTGATCCACCAGATGAGGCTCACTCAGGGGATTCAGATGAAGAGGTTCCTGCTCAAGAAGATGTACGCACCGACACAAATGAAGAAAGTGTGTGTACACAAAGTCAAAGGATTACTCAGAACCTAGGTAATCCATCGAGTAACCCACTTCCCCGTTTTCGAGAAGGATTCAACAAAGGGGAAGGGAAAAAACCAGGTTACATATCCTTCCTCTGGAGAAGGTCAATCGCTCTTACTAGAGAAAAGGTTTGCACAAAAGGAAGAAGAAATGAAGGAATTAAGAAGGTTGAATGTAGAACTACTTCAGAGTAGTCTTCTTCTTAAGCATGCTGGAGTCAGTCGGACAAAGGAATTTGTTGCAGCTACTGAGATGGATCAAGAATATCCCCCTCTCTTAGTACACCCTCATAGGTCTAATCCTACGGGTCAAGTGCAACAACAGTTGGCAGTGCTACCATCAGTTGCAGCACCAGTCGCCACATCTGTCCAAGATCCAGTCATTGCACCTACCCAAGTCCAAGTTCAACCAAATGTTTCTCAAAAGTTAATAACTACTATTGAGTCATTAACAGCTCGGTTAGAAACTATGTAAGGGAAACGTGCGCAAGTTCAACCAGAAATGAAAGTTTACCCTGAATGGGTAGATCCAATTTCTCCTCCATCCAGTTTTGGGAACCCTGTATTCCCTATTTTCAATGGATCATGCGATCCTGAACAAAATTTGATGCATTACGTGTCTTGTTGCGATCCTATGATGGGATCTCCGGAGCAGCAAGAAGCAGTGAAACTCATATGCTTCGTGCGAACCTTGCAAGGACTAGCTTTTGTTTGGTATACAAGCTTGCAATCCTAGTCAATTACCAGATGGGAGGATCTTCACCAAAAATTCCTCCTTCAGTTCAGCTCAACTTTTCCAAAGGCAACAGTTTTCGATCTTACAAACTGTAAGAAAACGGAGAATGAAAGAGTCTCTGATTTCATTTCTTTATGGAAGGGATTAACATATTCCTTGAGTTTAGCACTCCCTCAAGAAGAATTGTTGCCAATCTGTGTGGAAAATATGCATGATGAATTATGAATGCCATTAATCCCTGTGAAATACACAGGAGGGTTTCAAGACCTTACTTCAATCGCTCAATAGATTGAAGATTACCTTATATAGGCTAAGGCTAAATCTCGTGTAATTCCATCAGCACTAGGAAGGAGAATGGGTAAAGAAGAAACTTCTACAGTTATGCTTAAACAAGCACCTGTACCTGTTTCTACCTCAAAACCTTTATCTTCTCAAAGGTCTCCACCTTCTGAGCACCAACAACAAAGGCCTTTTCGTCCAGACGGTCAAAAAGATCAAAGAAGAAAACAATTTGAGGATCTGAAGAGCAAAACATACTCTTTCCAAATTAAACATGTTCCTGTTTATTTCATTTCGGCTCCGGAAAACAATTTGGTTCAATTGCCAATACCCAAGAGGCCAAATAAGAAAGGAGATGAAGACCGCCCTAATTATTTCCCTTTTTATAAAATGTTGAGGCATCCCATCCAGGAGTGTTTCTTCTTCAAAGACCTCCTGCAAAAGATGGCCGACTCGGGACAAGTCACATTGAAAGGCTCCTCAGCCCAGGTAGCATGTGTCACTACCACAATTCCAGAGGAGGAAGGTGAATGGATAGAAGTCAAAAGCAAAAATGCACAGAAGTATGATGATTAGATGGTCAGAAAGACAATAAATCGAACTCATGCTATTTTGCGAACACAATTAAAGAAACCAATTGTGTCTTTTGCCATGAATGTTGCGGCAAAACCCTCTTTGTCAGAGGGAAAGTCCTCAAAGAAACGACATGATTCAAAGAAAGAAAAAGAATTAGAAGAAGTTGAGTATATTTCAAAGCCTAAGTTATCTTTGACTTTGGCAGACTTCATTCCATCTACTTCAAAGCCACGAGCATCGCCCTACCAAATGGCACAACCTAAACAGGCTAATCAGGAAAGGTCTTCATCTGACAAAGAGTTAATATTTAGTTCTGTTAATATGATTCAATTAACAGATCCATATGCCAGTCGAAGTATTGATTTCAATGAGCCTGAATTCCCTGTATCAAACAGAGGAATCAGAGGAAGTTCCAAGGGCTCAGGATATAGGGGAATACGTGGATCTTTCAAAAGCCACTATTCCAATTCTACCCTGTCTAGAACTGTGTACGCAGCAGAAACTCGTGGTAGAGCCCTTCAACGAGCTCAGCAAGAACATTCAAGTTCTTTTACCAATAGAAAATTCAGTCCTGGAATAGTTATTTTGGAAGACCGGTTGAAGGTTCCATATTCTTCCTCTCAGCAAGTAAATGGATCTAATCAGTCTAATCTTCCAAAACCATGAATATAGCCAACTCCTATCCCAATACAAGATGCATCAACTTCTAAAGCATCTGCTTCCAAGTTACCTGCTAAACCACATATTCCTATTGGGAAATGCAGACCTATGTATCAAAAGTATGATATATTGAAACACATAGCCCAAGTACCAGCCAAGTTATCAATTCTGGATACTCTGAATCTGTCAAAAGATCTTCGGGAAGCACTCATCGAGGTTTTGTCAAGTCCTCAAGATATTGAAACTGAAATTGCTGCAGCTGAAGTCTATCACATAGAGAATAATCTTGCAGAATTCCATGAAATAACATCCTTTACTGATAAAGATGAAGATGATGTTGTTCATGGACATATTAGACCATCGTACTTGTCTGGAAAGGTCAGTGGCATGGATGTTTGGACAGCTTTCATTGACAATGGTTCAGGAGTCAACCTCATGCCCATTCGTACACTTCGTCGATTGGGTCTCACAGAATCTGATTTATCTCCTTCCACCATGATGGTACAGGGATATGATAAAAATGAACAAGAACCACTAGGTGAATTTACACTCAGAACTCAGTTTGGAGATCTTGTATCCAATTCAGATTTCATGGTTGTTGATCAAGACTCAGCCTTGAACATCTTGCTTGGAAGACCCTGGCTACATCAACAAGAGGCTATCCCTTCATCATACCATAAATGTCTCAAATATTGTTTCTATGGTCAAGCTGGGAAATTTTATGGTGATAAGGCCCCATTCAAGACATGTGAGTCTCAATATATTGAGGCGACATTATATCACATGAAGCAAAGGGAGAAATCCATAAAAAAGGAGATTACTAAAGTTAATGCTCCATATGGTTTGAAACTAATTCCAGTAAATCCATTTACACATGTGAGTAAAGATTATGTGTTGCCTATCTGTAAAATTTACAAGATAGACCCAAATAAAAATACTCTTATGGAAATATCCATAATGTCAATCATGGAAATCGAGCCAGACAACATGGGAGAAATTGTTAATCTACCAAGGAGTGATGAAAGCACAAATGATGACATCTTCATTTCATCTGATGAAATCCAACAAGTCTATGCTTCTCCAATTAGGGCATAAGAAGTTATAGCAACATCGGAGGTGAACAATGATGTCGATTCTCAATCCATCATCTCCTATTTATTACCCAAAGAAGACCCTTCATCATCAATCGGGTCGGAAATGGAAGCTTCGTCTTCAAGATATGAAAATTTTGACATCTCTTCGGATCATGAGAATTCTACTTTATCATCTACTATGCAAGTAGAAACGGAAGAAATAACACATGAAGAAGAAGAAGAGGAAGATATCAGAGATGCTCCTCCAGCATTTGAAGAGGGTATCTCTACCACTGTGGATGAACTCAGAGAAATAAATCTGGGTACAAAAGGATATCCACGCCTCACTTTAATCAGTGTGGCCATGACTCTTGAAGAGCAAGAGATGTATATTTCTTTTCTAAAGAAAAATAGAGATATATTTTCCTGGAACTATACATAAATGCCCGGGCTTGATCTTGATGTTGCTACTCATCATTTGGGTTTACCAGAAGAACATCAAGGATTAAAGCAAGCCGCGAGAAGAACACACCCAAATTATGCTTCCAAAATTGAAGGTGAAGTGAATAAGCTTATCAGAGCTAACTTTGTCAGATAAGTTCAATATCCAAAATGGTTGGATAATATTGTCCTAGTAAAGAAAAAGAACGGACAAATTTGAGTTTGCATCGATTTCAGAGATCTTAATCAGCATTGTCCAAAAGATGATTTCCTAGTTCTGATTACAGAACTTCTAATTGATGTAACAGCTAGCTATGGAGCACTTTCCTTCATGGATGAATATTATGGATATAATCAGATTCGAATGACCCCAGAATATGAGGAATCTACAGCCTTCATAGCCCCTCAGGGTGTGTTTTTCTACTAGGTAATGCTTTTAGGATTAAAGAATGCAGGTGCAACTTATCAGCGTGCCATGCATCGTATCTTCAAACCCTTCATAGGGATGTTTTTTGAAGGATATGTAGACGATTTGGTGGTTAAATCCAAACAACTTTCTAATCACTTGGCTGATTTGGAAGTCATATTCTGCAAGCTTCAACAACATAATTTGAAGATGAACCCCTTAAAATGAGCTTTCGGGGTAACCTCAAGAAAATTTCTCGTCTTTGTTGTACGCCATCGTGGTATTGAAGTCAATCCGGAGAAGACCAAGTCAATCCTTGGTATTTAACCTCCTCAAAATTTGAAATAATTAAGAGGACTTTAAGAACACTTAGCCTATATTCGGGGTTTCATCGCTAATTTAGCAGGCAAAAGTTTACCCTTTTTCCAAATTGATGAAGAAGGGAGTCACATACCAGTGGACTGAAGAATGCTAAGAAGCATTCGATATTCTCAAGAAATACCTCTTGAGTCCACCGGTACTCATGCCACCTGTTGAAGGAAGACCACTTATCCTCTATGTGACAGCTCTAGAGTGATCATTGGGTTCCCTTCTTTCTCAAATGAATGATGCTGGGAATGAAAATAGTCTACTATCTCAGTCAAACCATGAATGAAGCAGAAACCTGGTATTCAAGTATTGAGAAGTGCTGCCTGGTATTAATCTTTGCAGTTCAAAAGTTGAGACACTACTTGCAACATCACGAGGTCCAATTGGTATCTCACAATAACTCGCACAAATTTATCTTAAGTCGTCCAATGCTTACAGGATGTCTCGCAAGGTGGGCAGTTATTTTGCAGCAATTTGACATTCAGTATGTGTCTTAAAAGGCGATAAAGGGCCATGCTCTGGCTGATTTCCTAGCTGAACACCCTTCAGTGGAAGAAAAATCTTCAGATATTGAACTCCCTGATGAGGAAGTCTTCTCTATTCAAGAAAGTCCTCAGGCATGGGAAATGTATTTTGATGGTGTTTCCAAAAGTCCAAGAGGGAGGAAAATGGAAAATACTAAATTCAACAAAGTTGGCTTAGGAATTGTGCTCATTTCTCTAGAAAAAGTAGTGTTACCTTATTCCTTCTTATTATGGGAAGGTGGTACCAATAATGATGCAGAATACTAAGCTCTCATCGTAGGTTTGAAATTAGCACTTAAGGCACAAGTGAATCACTTAAAGGTGAAAGGTGATTCCGACCTGGTAATCAAACAAGTAAATGGGAATTATGCCATCAGAAAAGAAGAACTAATCCCTTTGTATGATTACGTCAGAGAGTTAAGGGCATAATTCCCTTTGGAACCGATAGTATCTTATGTCCCAAGATCACAAAATTCTCAAGCTGATGCATTGGCTAATATAGCCACAGCTCTGGCAGATCCAAATCAGGACGAGAAAACCATCAGTATTGCCCACCGTCATGCAATTTCAACTTATGTTTGAATCAGAAAAGAGGAAATTAATGAAATTTGTCCCATTTTTGAACCGTATGGTCATAATACAGGATGGATGCCACCTATCAGGGAATACCTTCAAAATGGAACACTTCCACCGGATAGAGCTGAGAAAGAACAAATCTGGCGACGTGTGGTTAATTTTACTCTTTATGATAGCCTAGATAACCTAGAGAAAATTCTCTAAAAACGTGGTTTTGATGGAGTTCTCTTCAGATGAATTGATGGTGAAGAGACAATATCTATCATGAAAGATGTGCATGTAGGAGTCTTTGGTGCCCACCAGTCCGGACATAGACTGTATGATCAGATTCGAAGGCTTGGATACTTGTGGCCTTCAATGATATGAGATTGTGTTGATTTCACAAAGAAGTGTCATTCATGCAAAGTACATGCCAAATTCATTCATTACCCTCCATAGTTGCTTCATACAGCTAAATAATCATGGCCATTTTCCACATGGGGAATGGATGTGGTGGGACCTTACCCTTCGGCTATGGCCAAGCAGTTTAAGTACATTATTACTGCTACTGACTTCTTTTCCAAATGGGCAGAGGAAATACCTCTCAAGGAAGTCAGTTCTAAATGCATTGTTAGCTTCCTAAAGTCTAACATCATTACTAGATTTGGTGTCCCTCATACTATATTGACGGACAATGGCACCAATTTCTGTTCATCCGAGGTGAAGAAGTTGTATCAAGCATACAACATCAAATCCAACCATTCATCTCAGTATCATGCAGCGGGCAATGTCCAGATAGAAGCCTTTAACAAGACTCTTTAAATATACTGCAAAATATGGTAGATAAAGATAAGAGGTCATGGCTTGATAAACTCTTTCATGCTTTATGGGCTTATTGGACTACCACCCGCATTGCAACTCAATCAACTCCATATCCATTGGTATATGGAACGGAAGCCGTCTTGGCCATTGAAGTTCAACTACCCTCGCTCATAGTTTCCATTTGTGATCAATCATCTACAGATGAACAATCTCAAAAGTGATTGAATGAATTGGAAGGGTTAGATGAGAAAAGATTGTGCACTTTGCACCACTTGGAAGTATATCAGAATCGAATAGCATGAGATTTTTACAAAATAGTTTGTCTTCATTCATTCAATCAGGGAGAATTGGTATTAGTTCTTAGAACTCCAATGATACCAGGAAAGAAACCTCCAAAGCTTGAGCCAAAATGAGAAGGGCCTTATTCAATACATAGGGTCTACTCCAATGGAGCTTATTCATTAATCTCAATGGATGGAGAACTCATCACTACTCCAACCAATGCCAGATTTTTGAAGATGTATTTTGTATAAACTGCAAAGTACCTCTTTCATCCTTCCTATACGACGTTAAAATATACAGCAACGGTCCATGCATATGACCTTAAACTATTTGTATTAATTTCTTCCCACACAATGTTAAACTATGAAAAGAAAATTCCCTAATTTGTCCTCACTGCATGACATTAAACTACAAATTACCTCTTTCGTCCTTGCTATATGATGTTAAACTATACAGCAATGGTCCATATATATGACCTTAAACTATTTTTATTAATTTCGTCCCAGACGACGTTAAACTGTAAAAAATTTACCTAAATGGTCCTGTATGACCTTAAACTACATCAATGGTTCAGTATGACCTTAAAATGCATCATCAACGGTCCATGCATATGACCCTAAACTATTTACGAGTCCCTTATGTCCAGCAAGACGTTAAACTGTGATTTCCTAACTACATGACACTAAACTGTATAGAAGTCCCTTACATCCAGAAAGACGTTAAACTACATAAGCATCAAAGGTCATGTATGACCTTAAACTAAACTGTTGTCCAGCATGACATTAAACTGCACCATCCACGGTCCATGAATATGACCTTAAACTATTCACACTTTCCTTCAACATGACGCTAAACTGTGGAAAAAATCCCCAATGCGTCCAACATGACGTTAAATGGTGTACTCTTTTGTCCTCACTGCATGACATTAAACATCACAGTACTCCTTTTCTCCCACACGACGTTAAATTGTAGTTTAAGAACTACGTATGGCTTGATTATCATCCTTATGGGATACGTAGTGAAGTCCAATATTTCAATTCAGGACCTACACACAACATGATTATGGTTAGAATTGATCTGTGTATCTTTGTATACATTGAACAATACCCATCTTTATGTGTCATAATCCTAACCTTAAATATTTTCAAATCCTCATAACCCTTTTCATGACTTCTAATCACTAAAATGTGAAACTTCTGAGAGTTCTTTTGCCTGACTATGCAGCACGTGCCCATAGGTGGCCTTGCATAACCAGTCTACATAACAGACTTGTTAGCCAAAAGATACTATTATTTGACTATGCAGCCAATGCCCTTAGGTGGCCCTGCATAATTCAACCCCCTAACGGGTTTATCTGATAGTGGTAACTTCATTCTTAGGAAGAATGACTCTTTTGTCCTTATTTGTCTTAAATGACAGTATGTAGGGATCCGCAAAAATAGACATCCTTAACATTTTTGTCCCATATCCTTTTTTCATGATCTGGAATTATTCATGTCCATGGTTTATATTCTCCTTCCCTACATTTGGGTCAGACCTTCGTAGGAGTGATATTCATCCAGTTCTTCGATAATCTTGTTTGGAAATATCTTCTCCATATTAAAGTACCTCTTTCCATATAGCAAGCTCTATACTTTGGAAGATTTGAATCTCCATAAACATTCACTGGCTTTTAGAACTAGGAAAGTAAATTTCTGAGAGTTCTTTTGCCTGACTATGCAGCATGTTCCCATAGGTGGCCTTGCATAAACAGTCTACATAATAGACTTGTTATCCAAAAGATACTATTTTATTTAACTATGCAGCCAATGCCCTTAGGTGGCCATGCATAATTCAACCATTAACGAGTTTATTAAATAATGATAACTTCATTCTTGGAAACTAATTCTTATAATTCCTTTTAGCTCTTTTTCATATCATTTCTTAGATTCAAATATTCTTAAGTCATAGCTTATATATTTTCCCTCATACTTGAGTATTGTAATATGTTTTCAGATGAATTTTCTAGGAATTGAGTCAATTCTAATCCATTTCGGTCAAAGCTATTTTGACCTTAAACATTAGCCTTTTTTATGTCCGACGTGTATGACTTTAAACTGCCCACAAAAGACAAGGGAACTCTGAATAAAAGTCACATTCCAAGCTCACTAAACATACATTTTGTATGATTTAGGTAACATTGATCAATTAAAAGGTTCGAAGTTTGTAGGATTATTTACATTAATCCTAGTAAAAATAAAACTATGCTTACTAGGCCCATTGGGTTAGGTAAATATAAAGCATGTAGAAAAAGTGAATGCAGGTACAAATGAGTGATGGTGAAAGTGTTTTTCATTGATGCACAAGAGTTAGAAGGAAATCCATAGATTTGAGTCTCTTCTCTTTTCCAAAGAGATTACAAAAGATTATCAACATAACTCCTAATTTGATTTACAGCATCCTAAGCATCATCAGCAACCACTTGGAATTAATCCATTCAACTGGATACCACAAGAGATGCAGTGACACCAGCTCTTCTTGGAACAGTTGTAAAAGAATGTTCTTGAGTGCGGTTTGAGAAAATTTTCTGCTGATCAAACAGTGACTCTGTTTCTGTCCAAGAGACTTGGAAGATGGATACATGGATTTGAGAATAGAGAATTGGAAGTAAAGATCCATTTGGAGAGTAATATTTTTAGATATTTCTCTAATGCCATGTTTGTCTTCTCTCCACCAAACAACAGCGGAAAACATTTCAGCCCATGGTTTTTCCATTTTCATATCTGCAATAAAATGACATGGAGGAAGAATTTGAAAGTTCACACCATTTTTGTTGCTCTTAATGCACAACATAACTGAAATAGAGGAGTAACAGTGTAGCTGCATTTCAGGAGTATAGTGCTTTGCATCTGAAACATTGACTCCTTGCAGATAACCATGACTATATAGAGGCAGGTAGATGATCTGTGGGAAATTAAGATGATATTTCTTCAAGTACATAGCCAAATCTGGGAGAGTGCTATCACAGATATCATAATAATCATGGCCAATGATGTTCATCATGTCATCAATCCGCTTGCTAGATAGTTCATCAGCCGTTTTAATTCCCTTGGGAGCCATTGAATCTACACAAAAGTTGAATAAACTAACTCTTAAATGGGTTTATTTTTCATAAAATTTGTGAAAGAATTCAGAAAAATGGAAAAGGCATTAAGACGCACAAGTCTAAAACTTGGTGTGAAAGTATGGATGTGCCGCGCAAGTATTTGACGCGCAAGTATCACCGCACAGGCCTAGATACCTTGACAGTAGCGTGCCATCAAAGAAACACCGGAAAACAGAGCAACCTGTGCGGTTAAGGTGACCTGCGCGGCGAGAGCTCGAAGGTTTGAAACTCGCAAATCCATATGCTTGTACGGAAGTGAGGCCCTCTATTTATAGATGCGTCCAGGACCCATGCGTGACATACCCTGCATGATCAAGGTCTGTATCCCTATGCGTCAGGCCTTGCTCGCCCAAAGCTCATTTGCGCGCCCTACCTTGCATGCCCCAATTTCCTTGTGATTCTAGATTTCCTCAGAGTCAAATCCTCTATTCGCTCTGGATCCAAATCTGAGGGGGGACTTTTATTGATTCTCCTTTCGTCACAGAATCTAAAGATCAGAAAAGGGGAATATTTGGCTCAAAGTGATTCAACCTTTGGACAAAATATCAAAAATTGACAAAGGAACGAATAAGAAGAATATTTCCCATGTGCTTCGCAAGTTCCCTCATAGTCGCGCAAGTCCACTTGAAAGACGCCTAGTGGTCGCGCAAGTGACTTGCATGACCTAAGTAATAACCGCCCGAGGTCTTCTCCTTCCTATAAATAGACCCTGTGGGCCCCCCATTCGAGGAGGGATTTTTTCCAGAAACTCAGATTTGAGCTCCTGATTCCCTAGTCTCTTCTCAAAGCTTCGGAAACACGCTTAATGTAATTTATTACCTAGAACGGATGATCTAAAGAGGGGGAGGAAGGCCTAAGTGTTGAAACTCATCAACACTTGCGTTCCTGAGTGGCCAGCCCTTAAGGGAAAAGGCCACACTTGCGCGCCGCCTTACTCCTTCAATAGAACTGGCGCACCCCTTTTCTGGAAGAACCTCAAGAGGATTCTAAAGGCTTTAATCAAGAGTCTCTCAAGTGTTACCTAGCTGGTTAACCGTCACGCAAGTATACCATGTGTCGCGCAGGAATACCTGCACGACCAGGACTTGCGCGCCTACGCAGTACATGCGCGCCTGCCAGGACTTGCACGCCCCTACCTTTTTGGGTTCCCTTCTTGCCCATTTCACCCCTCATAAGCCATTCCACCTCTTCTATTCAATATTCAATCTTCAAGACACTCTTCAAATCCATTTATGGCATGCTTTATTGATTTTTGATTCCTTATCTGAAAGGAAATCTGTAGAATATCTCTCAAAACCTAGTGATTTACACATATTTATGTCACTAATGATTGATATTTCATTAATTCAACCTCATACTTTAATATGAGAGAACTCAATCGATTTGGGCCTCCTTTTCAAGAGTAAGTCCCAGTCATAATTCTTAACTTGGGCATCATCCTTAGGAGTAAGCCCCAAATTTTAAAATTCCCAAATCCGGGCATCCTCCTTTGGGGTAAGCCCCAGTCCCCAAATCTGGGAATCCTCCTCAGGAGTAAGCCCCAAACCTTAATTCCCTTAACCTGGGCCTCCTTTTTAGGAATAATCCCTAGTCATAATCTCTTAACCTAGGCCTCCATTTCAAGAGTAAGCCCCAGTCTTAATTTCCCTTAACCAGTCCTAATTTACCTTTGATCTGGGATTCCTTTTCATGAGTAAAACCCAATCATAAGTCTTCTCCAAATTTGGGCCTCCTTTTTAGGAGTAAGACCCAAGTTAGAGTATTAAAAATCTCCATGAACCACATATACCTTTATGGACCCTGTTCCTGGATTTATTCCTTAAAGTAAATCCTAACCTTCATTTATCTGGATAGTCATACATACATAAGTCCCACATTATTTCTTATGATTACATCGTTCATGGCACAATTGTCTGATTTTTTACCAATACCTCTTGTTTCTCTCACCGATCATGACTCATGTGAGATTAGAGTTTAAAAGTAATTATGTCATCCTTCTTTGATCCATCAATCATAAACATCATACTCCCTTACTCAAACTACGTGGGTTATGATTCCTTTTATAAATAACGGATACATAGGTAGCCCATATACGGGTTCGATCCCAACTCTGAAATAATTCATGTCCTTCTGAATGAAAATAAACTTCAAGTTCCCCACTGAGTGGCTTTGAAACCAGTATGGTCATCATAAGGACCAAGAGAATTTTACATATCAAAGGATACCATTGACTAAGAATATCTAACAAATACAGATGATTCTCTATCGATGAAGAACCTTGAATACATATAAAAGATTCCCTAAATTTCCTACATACCGATCATTGATTGTCAGATTTAAAGGAAAAATCATTTTATATTTGGTAATGTAATAAGGATTCACGAACATATAATAAATCTATAAAGAGAGTCCCGGAGTAGACAATAATTCCCCTAAAAAAGGTGTGATGAGTCCGACCTCCCATCCTATCGACCAATGCAAATTCCTAAGCCTCATTAGTCCATGAACTAATGAGCACCTACCTTTGGAAAGTAGGTCCGAATGGATGTGGAATCATTGGATGTTTCTAGTTCTACAAACAAACCTGTTAGAAACCAATCGGAATGTTTGAACCACCCATCAAAAGGATGTCATCCCCGGAGTCCGAGGGAAACAGGGGTATATCTTTAAATTGTTGAAAATAGATTTTGTGGTAATTTTATTCATTTCATGACATATTGTATTTATGTTTACCTTCATTCTAGAGTTTTCCTCTTTATACCTATATTCAAAAACTGACTATTTATGGTTTCATTATATAGATTTCATTTTTTTGTTAAATTGTGGAAAATAATTCCATCTTATGTTTCATTGTGCCTAAGAACTAGTTATTAACCAGTAAGGATTAATAATTGTTGTTCTATTTTTTTAGGATTTATTGACGTACTGTATACATGGTTTAGGAAGGACGGTTCATGAAAAATTGATAACAATGGTTTTTGAGCCTTCTATTTGTTATCTGTATTCATTTCGGATGTCTCAATATATATCAGAAAATATTATATGTATTTAAGGAAAAATTTATAACTCATTTCCTAGCCTTCCCTTATCATAAAAAGCCATAAAAATCTATGGGGTTTTTGGGAAAATATTATGTATAAAAATTGAATTATATGATTTTAGATTGTTTTGGTATTTTATTCATTTTCTATACTCTCCTATTATATTATTTTTTATTTATTAAATGATTTAGTTTCTATTAATTATTAGTTTTATTATTATAATTAGATATTTCTATTTATTAATCCACTAGGAAGACATTTGAATATACATCATGAAGGAGAAACAGTTGAATGAATGTATAAAAATACTCTAATTAAACAAAACTTATAGTAGTTGTTGTGAACGTTGTCTATGCTTTGGGAAAAGTATATTCATTTTCTATTTCCCATACTTCATAGGTTGTACCCCAAAAATACTATATTAGAGGTCATTCCCACAAAATTATTTAAATGAATCAAGATTCATTATAGAGAACAAATGATTCTCAATTGAAATACTATTGGTTGAACATTGTTGAGAGTATCTTTCAATCCATGAAGATTATTGGATTTGTTATGGTCAAATTATATGAATTCAATCATGAAGATCCTCTTAGTAGGTGGCAGGACTCATTAGTTTAGAAGGGTAAAAATATGGTCATGTAGTGTAATGAAATTCAATTTCTTGTCATGTGGAGGTTCTATCTAAAATAGATTGTGTTGGATAAATCAACATAGTTGCTTTCACATGAGTACATATATAAAATTTTGACTTAGTATTCAAACTTCCATGGTGATATCGTTTACTTATCACCAAAGTCAGTATCACATGAGAATCATAAATCCCAAACATTTGAAATGAGATGTAGAATTATTATTCCATATTAGTTTCTTATAATGACTAACACATCATATACCAATTTTCTAGAGAACCGATTAATTTAGGAACATGACCTTGAATGGATTTTAGGGAAGAGAAGTGATTCTACTATTCATGGTGGTAGTTTCTTGTGGTCTATTTAAATGGGATTAGAAGAAGGATATGTTCCATTATAGAGACCATAATTATGGATGTTAGCATCAGACCTCCAAAAAATAAGCTAAAATTTTTAGGAACGAACCTTTTACCTTATAGAATGGTGTCATGTTGGATGCATGATGCGCACCTTCATGGAACCAAAAAAATTATGTAGCATATACGAACACTCAGGTCACTTTCTAGTGTTTTACTGTAGGTTCTCCACTCCTCCCAGTGGTACATTACTGATATATAACATCCAATGTAATATCTAAAATTTATTTTTCATGTCTTATTAATATTCATTAATTATATTTTGTATAGATAAAATCATTATAACACTATTGCATAATATTTCAATCAAAAGCTAAAAAAGATTAATTTTAATCCCAATTGGGTTTTCATTCATTACATGGTTTTATGAATTTTTTTTTAAAATTTATTTAATTTTCATATAAAATTGAAAATAATTTTTTCATCCATTTTAAAAAAAATAAATTAGGATGAATTTTTAACAATATTATGAAATATTTTATATTATGATTAATAGTTAAAAATCAGCATTTTAATTAAAATTATCTTTTCTTTTTAAAAACTTTTAATAGTTAGATGAAGTTTTAGAATGGTTTTAAACAAATAGTAGTTATATTATATTATTAAAATAATAATTATGGTCTTTTGAAAAGGTTTTATATTTGAATTTAGATAAAATAAATTATAATCAAAATGACATTTATAAAAATAATAATTTTTCAATATGTTATTTAGGTATATTATTTTAAAACAACATCCACATCAATGAATTAAATTTGATAAAATGGATTCCATATTATGAAATTCCATTATTAATATTATTAAGTAATATTATCTTAATTTTCTCATAATAAATTGCAAGAGCGGTAAAAATATGTTATTTTTGATAAAGTAAAAATAAATTTATTCAGGGTTACACTTAAGTGTTAATTGTTAAAATTACCGAGAAACCAATATAAATTCAATTTTATGAACATATTTATAAAATTTCAAATTTAATATTTTGAAATGATTAATTTTTTTCCAATTTTTTTTAGATAAAAATTATTATATTTTATGCTTTCTAAATTCTTATTTTCTTACTTCCTCCCACTTATAATAGGAAATAACCTATCATAACATATAAACTTCTATAAACTTTTTCCTCCCATTTCATACCCATATGAATTACATAAAACACTAACAATTTCCCAGTTACACTAATTTTATCCATAAAATAATCTAAAAATGATTTAGGTATAAACCTAAAGAGATTCTATATCATAGAGGTATTGCTCGTATTCGATTGTTTAAATTTAATTTTCCCTTCAATATATACAAAAACATGTTTTAACATAATAAAATATTATAATCAGAATAATATATATATATTTAAATGTTTTTTAAATGCAATAACATATATTATTCTCCAAATTCTGTTAAATAGGAAATGAAACCATTTTCATGATTAGGGAATACTACCACCTCATGAACCAATATAATTCATTTTCCATCACTACATCTCATGGTTTGTAATAATGATTAATTTAAGGTATATATATTATAATAATTGAAAAATTTTCATTCTGAATATATAATATATAATGTTCTTTATTATCTTTACATTCATTGACAAATGATAACATCGTTCTTGAATATGTGTGGATTTCCTACTTCACGAAGGGCCGTGGTTAGTTTTTCTTGACCACATCACATGGATGATATATATAACTATATTTAAATAAATAATAAATAATATATTATATAATAATAAATTCTTAATACATAAATTATATTTACTCTCATTCCATTGTTCCCTTTGAAAAATGAAAATGTTACTCATAAGTAGAAACAATCTACAGTCTCCATGATTGTGACAAAATTTAACTTTTTATCCATATTTAATTGATAGTTCTAAATTGAATTTTTTTTACAAAAATGATAATTATTTCTTGATTTAATATATCGGTGAAGATAATGCAATGACCAATTTTAACATTATCATATTTTAAAATTGTGTTTGGACAAATGATATGAATATTATTAATAATATGACATAAACATTATTGATTATGTAATTGCATATTACAATGTAATAAATAATATAAATTTAATAATATACTAGAAAAAGTTTCATAAAAAATTAATATTTTACATAAATATGTTATTCTTAATGATAAAGAACATGCATGATGAGTCAAATTCGATGTAAGGTAAACAATAAAATAAAACCTCATTTTTATTTTTTTAGTGAATTATTTTTCAAGATAATTTTATTCAATTTTTAAATTTTTAAGAGTAATTTTTATTTATTGTCATATAGAAAAATTTAATTATAAAAAATATATTAATCTTTTTTTCTTTTATTTAATAGTTTTCAAAAAGAATATATTTATATATTTTATAAGGAATATTTTGATATGTATGAAAAAGATAATTTTTTATTTTATCGTATAAAACTTTATAAGATTTTACATATTCACTAAATGTTATTTTATATATTGATTCAATTAAAATAATTCTTTTTGTATTTAAGGAAAAAACCCCCCTTCCCTTTTATCTGATTGTTTTCTGGAAGGCATTTTAATGGATTGGATATTTCAATATAGGTACTTGTTTACTTTTGAGTGAAATAAATATTTTTATGATCAAGATAGTGAAAATTAGAAAATTAATGTATTATGATTACATTTTGATTATTGAGTATATTTTATAGTCAAAGGTGACCCTGATATAGCTCACAATGGCATGTGAGCCTAATATTTATCTTGATGATAGGTAAGACCAATATAACTCTTCAATTTGTTGGGTTAGGTGATTGAGATTACCAGTTATGTTTTACTTATGTTTATATTTAAATATATGGGATATTCTATTAATTGTTTTAGAGTATTCATAAGGGTAATATGAAACTAATATCCCAAGTTACATACATTATTTATGTATTATTTTTATGGATTTTCAAGGAAATATTATGTATTTACAAGGTATCATTTGGATTTATTATTAAATGTATTTTAATAAAAATTAACAATGTTGAAGATTATAAATTTTTAGGTTTTTTTATTATTTCAAAGAAACCAATATATTTATTTATTTTGTATTTTTTATTAAGAAATTTTATAAAATATTTGTTCATAAAATTTAATTTATTTGGTATGAAATTTTTTATTTATATCTCAAAGATTATTTTTGAAATTGTAAAAATTTAATGAATATTCATGGGATAATAGGTTTATTTATTTCTTTTAATATTTATCATTCTAGGATTTCTGTGCTCAAACAAAATTTTATTTTTTTTACAAATATTTTTGATGATTATAGTGGACAAGTTTGATGAAGAAATGAAAATTTTTATGATATATCATGGAAATAAAACATATTTTATTTTAAATGCTTAGTATTGTGAAAAAAATGTATAATGGGATTTAATGACTAAGTTCTTATATAATATTTATTTATCTAAGGTTGAGGATTAATTTCTCTAAAACTCTAAAAGTAAATGATATAAAAAAAACACTATAAAAATAATTGTTTTAAATTGAATTAATTTTATGGAGTTTCTATGATCATGTCCTCATTGTTATTATCAAAGAAAAGGTTTATATAATTTTTGAGGTTAAGAAAATGGAATTAAATTATCTTAATTAAATTAAATTAAAATTTGTCATGATATATAATTTGATTATTACCATTTTTATTCATCTAAACTAGGTCTTTTCGGAATGGTTTCCAACATATAAAAAAGGAAGTTTATATCAGAATTCATCAAGGGGAAAATATCTATTGAAATCAGTAACCTAGAACGGTTTTAATTGGAACTGAGTGAATTTTTTATTAATGGATCAATTGAAATACCACATAAACTGTAGTTGTATCCATAATAGAGATACTTCAAATATATAAGGTATGAACAAGTCAATGTGAAATCATTTTGTGACAATGTGGCCTCCATGGTTTATTGTATCAACAAACATAATTATGTTTTGGTTGTAAAATATTATGTTGATACTATTATAGATGACTTAACAAGTGTTATACAAGAGTACGATGATTATTTTAATGTTTAATTATTTAATGATCCTAAGACAATTTAAAAAAACCCTCAAAACATAGCTCATGTGGAACTTTTGGAATAAAAATATAAGATGTAGTATTTTATTCATAAATGATTCATTCATCCTAGAACATCACCATGGTGTGAACCTATTTTATTTTTTAGAGACAAAAAAAGTTTATATGACCCTTTTAATTTATTATAGAATTTTGATTAATATTACTATTATCAATATATATCTATTTCCATTTTTTATGACTTATTTAATTAGATCTAGGGATTTTAGTATTTTTCAAAGGGACATCTAAAGTCTATTTACAATCAGTTACTGTTAAATGGGTATGTAATCCCTATTAATGAATTTCATTATACACAATGTAATTTATGTTTTTATTTATTAACATTGGTAGATAAATAATCCAATGGAATTTATGGATTTTGTGAATATAGTTTTCTAGGAATATTTGGAATGGCTTACGGTTATTTTTATTGATGGTGTTTTTGTGTTCTGTAAAAGTTATATGGACTTAGAAATGAATATTATGAATATTATTCTACCCCTAATAGAAAATAGGTTATATGGGAAATTCAATTATTATTATTTTATGTTATATAATATTTCATTACATTGATATATCATAAATAAATATTATATAACTGTTGATTTGGATAAAAATAATTTGTTTGATGAATGATAATGACAAATATATTTGAATATTATTCATTTTCGTCCATGATTACATGAATATTATGGATGTATTATTGAAATGATTTCATTTTTATCTATATCAAAATCTACAAAAACATAAAAAGGTATTTAAATTTAATGGAAAAATGATTGTGATGAATTATACCCATAATTGAATATAAGATTAGTGAAAACTCCAGTTTTGGCCCAACCATCAAAAAGTGGTGACTTTTTTTATCTATTGAGATTCTTAGATGAATAGTTTATGTTATGATTTTTTATATAATGATCAAATAATTTTTTTTATTTCTCACATTAATTAAAACATATGTCTAAAAAACATCTTACTAATAAACATCAAATATTGGATATAATGATTGTTTTAAATATTTAAAGACTTAATTTATATTGAGTCTTATAGAAAATATATACTAAACATAAAATACTAATGTATCTATTCAATAAGAAATAATTGATAATGAGATATTTCCAACAGATGGAATTTATAACAGATTATGACTACACAATTCATTATCTTCCATGTCTTGTAAATAGAGTATATTATGATTTGAGTTATAAATGTAATTATATATTAAATATTCCATTTATATATCATGATCATTTAGATAATGATTTTTTTGATAAATTTTCCCAGTAGAAATTTCCTCTAATTTTTCAACTATTAGTATAATGTTCATTATGTTACAGAATTAATAATGCTTGGATGGAAGTCAATTTTTTATAGGAAAAAGTACAATTATTTCAAAAATGTAAGTCTCCTAAATTTAATATTGAAAAATAAAGTTTTTTTATATTTATAAAAGGTTTTCTATTTCATGTGACCCTATTTTGAGGAAACGATTGTTGAGTGATAATCATGTGTCTATTTTTTATTAATCAGTATGTCACAAAAATATATAGAAAAATTTGAAAGAATTTATGGTGGAATTGAATAATTAAATACGCTAATGATTTTACAATAAAAATTTTGACAAGTCGATATGAAAAATATTAATTAAAACTTCCAAAGGGGTTGAATCACCTTTCTCCAGTATGAGAATTCAAATGGGAGAATATATTTATGGATTTTAGGGTTTAATTTCCAAATACTTATCAAAGTAATAATTTTATAAGTATTATTATTAATCAATTAATTGAATCTTTTCATATTATTTCCCTACGAAATAATATGAATTTCTGTCAAAATTTCCATATTTATGTCTAAGAGATTAATAGAATATATAGAGTCCCCATCTAAATTATATCTAACTATTTTTTGATGATTAATTTTTATTATTATAAATGTCTCCATGAGTAATTAGATACTAAATTAAACTTCACCAAATAATTTTATTACCACTATGAAGGGAAGTCAGAGAGAATTTATAATGTATAATCCTTAAACATTAAATAATCATGATTTTTGATCAATAATTTTCCTTCTTTAACATTGGGGATTTTTTCATGATTATTTTTATATAATCTAGTCTGTAAATATTACATTAAATCTCAAATATTACAATGTAGACACTTATACATTATCCAATTTTTCACAAAAATAATTTTTTTTTAAAAATAAGAATTTATTTCTGGATAAAAATATTCATGTATTTTTCCTTTCTCATACACATCCTTATACCCAATGAAAAACATTTCAAAAACATGGGATGAGATTAAAAATCTCAGAAAGGGTTATAAAATAAGGAAAGAAAATATTAGTCCCTAAATACATAAAAAACAATTAAATCATCACTCATAAAACATAAGCTCATTAATATACCTCATGAAATAAAATGATTTATTAATAACTCATAGAAATCATAAATCATAAAGGTAACCTGTGGAATCCATAACAAACTGACATTTTATCATTCACAACTATATAAGGAGTAACTTTCATGATGACATTTAGAATACCATTAGATTATATTACCTAAATATATTAGGAGAATGCATTTTTACCCCCCATCGTGTTACCTGATGCATTAGAGAGATATTAGGGGCTCAACTGTATTCATTTTATCACATAACCACCTGTTTACGTTAACAATGCCCAATATCCATAACATAATCTTAATGCATGAACAATCCTAAAGGAAAAACAACATTTCTACATTGGAATAATAATACATCATATCAAGATATTGATATAATCAATACATTATCCATTCTATTTTCAATACCAAAATAACTAAAAAGGAATATTGTATTTTCTTCTCTTTTTAACTATATTACTACTTATAGGTGATTCTAAATATCAAATGATTCTCACGGTGGTAGAAATGTCATTCTCGTTGCGTATGACAAAAAGAATCATAATTTTTTTCTTTTAGTAAAATGTTTCAAAAAAATATTCCTTTTTAAAATGGTTGAACTAAATTAAAATAAAAAGGGGATAATTATACACTGTATAATATAAGTTCTTATAAAAACAAAATATTCCCATATGAAAGGAGATTTAGATTAAGTCCCTTACCTTGAGTTTGACATATATCATTCAATATTTATATTCAAAAATAATAAATATTGGTAAATTTATAACTTATTCATAACCTTTTTCATGTCTACCATTCATTTTATATTTCTTGTTATTATATTATAAAAATTAGATAATTATTTAAATTCATATTAGTTAATTTTCCGATATTTCATACTTGATTCAAAAATGAGTTTGTTTAATGTAAATTGCCCATGTGGTCAAAATTTCATCACCTCAAAAATATTTTTAATGATTTAAATATCATATATATTACATTTATATTTATTTATAATTTCCATAATATTTTGAAATAAAAAATTGAATGCACCGTTCATGGAGATGGTAGGTTATACATATGTAAGAACACTACATTCATTTCATTTTCCTATTAAAATATTCATAATAAAATGATATAAAAAAATATTATAATAGCAATATTATATTTATATCATTTATGTCTCATTGGTTTAGTTATACTATCTTTTATACCTTCCTTGTATAGCGTAAAAGATTCATATCACATTGAAGGGGTGGTAGTTCACACTTCCTCAAATAAAATTATTATATTTAGTCATCTTGTATAACATAAAGGTGCGATGAAAATATAAATTATAGATGTATAGTGAAAATATAAATATAATATAGATCATATATTAATATATTTCCATAATAATGGCCTCCATGTGAGGTGGTAGGGGAAAATTGAACAATCGTCACTTTGTGAGGTTGTAGTTCATCGGACATAGAAAAAGTACGTTTGTATCCATTAGATGGTGTTATATGTGACATTAGTTTAAATAATTCTCTTGAAAACATCCTAGAACACTAAGGATACCGGTATTGTTATGTAATCAAAGATTAATAAGATCATAATGACTGGAGAAGGAAAATAAAGGAAAGGAACTTGAGAGAACATGTTACATCTAAATCGGGTAAATACTTTGGATTTGAGAGAAAGGCTTTCTTGGGGTTACTTATGCCCAAATAAAGGCTTCTATAAAGAAAAATGAATTATGGGATCTTATTTATATAGACTTTGGATGATACAAGGGGATCAAGAGGTGTGAGTAATTCGATAGATGTGGTGGCCTTTTATAAGAGGGAGGAGGGGCACCTTAGGAAGGTCACAAATATTAATTTATTAAAAATTTTATTTTGGTTAGAAATGGAAATAAATAATTTAATTTGGATATATGCAGATATTATTTCAAATACACATCAAACCGTAATTTTTAAACATATTTTTGATATTTTATTGCCCTTATCATTTTTGTTGAACCCTTATTTTACCCTCTTTAATGATATAGTGATATCATGTTATTTAATCATTGATGATTAATGTAATTACCATATCATGGAAAAATTCACACAAAAAAAGTTCATTTATGACATATGTGGACTTATATTGACTAATTGGGAAAATCTTATATTTTAAAAAATTAATATCATTTATTAAACTATTTTATATTTTATGTTCTGTATTATGTCAATTATGGACAGTATTAATACATGAATATTTTAAAAATTCCAAAAAATTTCTTCCTTCAGAAAAAACATTGAACAAATCATAATATGTCATATTCACCTAGAGAATTCTTTGATTAAATTAATTTTTTCAATTAATTTTTATTTTAATATTTATAAAATCATTTATATGAATCCTTTATTAAGGAAGAAATTATTGTATCATCATTTTTTCATATTAAAATTTATTTATATATTGTATAAGAAATATGAATAAAATATCATGATGTTGGAAATACTTTTATCTTTATAATTAAAATTTATAGTTGAATATTTAACCAATATAACCCCATATAAAAATATTTTTAGTAAAAAGATACTTGTTTATGTTATTTTTCACATTACTTTGAATTAATTATTATAACAAGTCACTATAAATCCCAATTTTCTCCCAAATGAAAAAGGTCCTGCCTATGGTTGCTCATGGTTAGACATAACTCATCCAATATAACTAGGACACGTTTTTTGTTAGTTTTATATTATTAAAATATTATTTTTTACCCTTATTTACAAGATTTAGCCTTTAACCATGGTAAATAAAAATAAGTATTGATGTTATTATTCATAATGTCTAAAAATAAAAGGTACCTATTCAAAAAAATCGGTCCTTTTAATTAAAATTATGGAAATCATTTTTCAGCATTTAAAACCAATAATTGAAAAAAATTATTTTAAAATTATATCCCATTGTCAAAACCAGAAAGAATGTTTTTAAGAAGTAAAAATGATTAAAATATTAACATGTGTATATGTCCAATTTCAATGTGAAATCACATACAATGACCAAAATTGGATTAAAAAATAAAAAATTATTCCAATTACACCTTAAAACCAATTAAACGGAAAATCTAACTACATAAATAAATAATATAAAAAGACTATTTTGTAGTATCTTTTATATTCATTAATATGTGGATTTTAATAGAAATATTCAAAAATATCATCAAATGTAAAATTGAATGTCTCTATTTAAAAGAAGAATTTTATTTTGACTAATAGAACATATAAAACTGAGAAAATCTATATTTAAAAAAGGTTCCCCATCAAAAGGTGGTATACCAACCGTTTAAAAATATTAGTGTATTTTATGATTAAAATTGTATTCAATATCATTTTAAGCCTCTAAAATTTATTTCAGAAATGTAAAAATAATTAAAAAACATGTATAATATTATTTTAGAAATTTTTATTCATTAAGTCAAATTAAACTTATATGAATTAACTAAAATTTAGAATAATAATTATTTTGTTTTATTTTTCTATATAACTCAATGTTTTGTGCAATGTTACATTTCAAAAAAACATTTTTTTTGTATTGAGTATGATACAAGAAATAGAATCCCGATTAATATAAAAATAATATATTATTCATAAATATTAATAGATAAGAAAATGTATTATTCAATAAATACGTAGGATCCTATATCATTCCCCCTTTTGAAATTCCATCTCCACAATTTTATTTACCTATCAAATAATTAATGGTAATTATCCCTCTTAGAATTTTTAGATTCCAACATTGCCTCTTCAAACATATGGGTTCCCCACAAAACTTTTACCCTAAGAATCACCTTATTCAACAAAAAATTCCTTCTGTTGTCAAGAATATATATTGGGTGTCCCTCATAAGAAAGATTATATTCTAATTGGACTACCTTTGGACTCATGAAATTAGATGGATCAAGTATATAATTTCTCAAAACTGAATCGTGAAAAAAATTATGTACCTAGGATAAACCTGGATGTAAAAAAACTTTATAGTCAACTCATCCACCATTATCCATGATTTCATAGGGTTTAATGAACCCCAAAAATATCTTTCCCTTCTTACCAACACACATCACACTTTTCTATGGAGAAACATTGAAAAATACATGAGCAACTACCACAAAAGAAAGATCCTTCATTCAGTTATCTACATAATATTTTTTCCTACTTCGATCTGTTATCTTGTGATTTTGAATGTAAAGAATTTTTTATACCATCCTTCTACCAATTCTAGTACCATCAACTTTATTTCACAATCTACATCATAGAAATCTAGAGTTTTACACATTTTTCTATATATTTCTTCAAATGGTGTTGTTTGTATACTGTAATAAAAATGGTACTAAATGAAAAGAAAACTAAATAATGATTTTGTTCCCAATGTATTGGTTAATCCAAGGAACAATAGACTATCAAATCATTTGATGTTTGAATTGTTCATTCTTACATCCCATCTGATTGCAGCTGAAAAGTTGAACTAATTTTTTTTTCAGAGCCCAGAGACTTCTGAAGGCCTTCAAAAAAAGTTAAAATTGTAACTAGGATCAAAATAAAATACAATTATGGGGTAACTCCATATATCCCAACTACATATTTAATATAAAATTTATAATGTTGACCTAGAGAATGTGTATCCCGAATAGGTAGAAAATGAGTTGATTTAGTCAATCGATCAATAATAACCATGATTTCACTATTTCCTCATCAAGTCTTTGGTAATACCACTACCTAATTCATGGAAACATTTTAACATTTACTCTCTGGACTAGAAAATGCAGAAGCATCCCTTTTGGAAACTTCTACTATGCTTTAACATGTTAATAAATCTGACATATCATAGTCATTTCAGAAAAATCTTTTTTCATTCAATACCATTAGCAATACACCTGACGATCTCAATAATGTTAGGTCAAAATATAAAAATATACACAAGAGGGTATTAAATTTCATTTTTCCAAATCATTCACAATTCTACCTTTCAACGTCAACTACGGTTTATGTTTATAAGAAGTGTTTATCTCATGTAAGAATGTTTGAGCAGTGGTTAAAGAGAATGAAAAAAACACAACTTTTTATAGTGGTTCGATGCATAGAAATCCCCTAATTCACTCCACTAATAACTCTCTCTACGATTTCGGTGAATTTAACTATTCATGTCCTTATATCATAAGACCAATTCACAACTAAGTGTAGGAAGAATTCACCTTTACAAATAAGGCTAAAAATAGAACCCTATATTTTTTTACAGAGAAATAAAAAACCACAGCTTATATTAAGAAGAATAAACTCAAAATAATAAATATTGATTGATTTGATGAGATAGATTGATCTTCATAGTTTTAGAAGAAAATGACAGTAAATGGATTTTCATCTATATAAAAGATTATCTTCGATAGATTAAAAATATGAAGTTATTTTTGTTGTAAAATGATCTTCAATTCAAACAGAATAAAAACAACAATAGTGAACATGAATTAGAACAGTGAACAAGTATATCACCAATGATTAACACTCAATTTATGATTGATCATTCATTGTAGTAGATGAATAAAAATGCTCCAAAAAATAATTATTTCATGAAATAATCATGAAAAAGTAAATAGCCATCAATTTCCATTGATATTCAGATCCAAAAACTTTCATGAATTTTCACAAAAACTTATAATTGAATTTACCATGAGAGTTATAACCTATCATAATTATTGGAGAAATAATCATGGAAAATTCAGTGCCTTGAAAAGATCAAAAATGTCCTTGAATTAGTCATTAAATCTGAATTGACCATTTTAGCAATTATGAATCGAAGACACCACTTCACAAAATATTTATAGTAATAACACAATAAAGAATTGTTCATGTAGTGTAGGGTTTAACACATTGCATATGGTTCATTTGCGTACTGTAGGGTCCCTTTTTATAGCATTGGGTTCCATTACATAGCATAGGATTAGTGATCCATACATTCATACTTATTAGATTAAAATACCAAATGTAGCAATGATTACCCATACGTTCAAATTGCTGAATATAGTGTATGAATAATAATTCCAAAATCCAACATAGGATTGTCGATCCATACACATGTTGATCCAAACTGCAAATTTTTCACCATAATTTTTGGTTGAAAAAATAATTAAAAATTTTCCTTTCAGCATAACATAGGGATGAAAATTGTGTTCCAAGAATTATTTTTGAAACATTAAACACTTCATAATAGAATATAAAATCCAGTACATTTACTAAAAAAACATCATCAGAAAACAAAAAAGGGTATTTATGAGCATCAAAAGAATCATTAATTATATAGTATTGTGAAGACAAAATATTCCCAACAATCTCCCCCTTTTTTATAATCACCAAACAAATTATAATTCATAGAAAAATCAATGAAACTAATGATTTTTTAATAACATTCAGATATAGAAAATCATTTATATTTTATAGTGTTATTTCAATAATGAAAAAATGTAGCGATTATTAATTATTCACGAAGAATACTCCCTATTATACCCCTTTTTTGATATCAAAAAGATGTTGGAATATAATGAATGACCAAAAACCATAGTTAATAGTGCGCAAAACTAAGTGAATAGTTGTAATAATAGGTTGAAAAAAATCTATGTTTGGTAGTAAATAATTGAATTAAATAAAATATAAATAAAATAACGAATAAATGATGTAAATTGAAAAAGAAATTCAAATGTTTTAAAAAGGATTAAAATAATATCCAGAATCTGGTTAATTCATCACAATGAGTGGCCTTAAATCTGTGTTTTAACCTGAACAAAGTGCTCTTCTGGATGATGAATGGATTTGAATTCACTGCTATGATCCAAAAACATCAACCACAATCATTGGAAATGAATATTTAAAACTTCTTTCCAATGGTGAAGTAATGTCTTAGAGTCATTACAATTCAACCAGCTCTCCAATAAGTAGATCTTGATAAGAATGATCACTTCTTCCTCAGACTAAATGAAAGAATTTAACTTCTCTCTAAGCTTATTAATCACTAATCCCAACCAAGATTCATTGAAAGTCAACTAAAAAACAGATGTTTTGGTTTTCCAACAGTATACCCAAGGTAATTCTATCACAATGAAGAGTGTGCAGCCTATCATTAAACACTGCCAATAAATCAGTAATTTCTTCAAATTTCCTCATCTATTCTGGTGGGGTCTGTTGAGAAGAATAACTAGAACTTCCCCTTAGTGATTAAAATTCTCTTCACATCCTAACAATGAAATTTCCAAAAATATTTTTATTGAAAGAATCATACATTAATGTTGTAAATTCAATAGAAATTTTGTCAATCAACTTCTTCAAATATCCAACATCAATGATATTTTCTTTGAAATATCACTAATAAATATTTTGAGCTTCATAATATGATATTGAAATAGATGCATATCAATACTCTTCAAACTTCTTCTTTTTTTTATCCATTTGTTCTCTTATGAAATAATTTTGAGCTTCCAATAGTTAAATTTTTATAGTCCCATTTTCAGCATTAGAGTGAGAAGGTAAAATAGATTTATTTCTTCTTTGATTGATCCAAAAATAACCAAACACGGCTCACCATCTCATTCTAATTTGATTATTAAAAGAGACCCTCCAAAAAAATCAGTATCAGGATGATTCTGAGTTTTGGGATCATGGATCTCTACCGAATAAAGTTATCAACATTAAGCCTCCTGCTCAACATGATCAATTTCTGGGGTGTCACACCTTGTTTCATCACCTTCAACATGTGAAGTGACATTTGAATCACCAACAGTAGCTTTGACTACAATCTTTGGAACTTTAACTGCATCAATTATTCTTTTTTGAATAAGATTGTCCCCTGGCCTAGATGTTCCTTCATATTTGGGCCAAGCATGAATAGACCCAACCAAAGGGATGAGCCTATGATCCCCCTGAACACTAGCCAATAACATTTTTTGGTCCTCAACACCAACTAGAAGAACACTATTTCATCAGTATCTCCGGACAAATCTGTGATTTTTAACAGTTCCAATATTTAGTGTATTGATGTGATGAGATGACTTTCCATAAAACATATTTACATTTTACCCAGACTTCTGCACAGAAAAAATAAATACTCATTCCATAAGGATAATTACCCATTTTGGCTTCCGCATGATAATAATAATTGAGATACCGAATCATAAACCGACAAAAAATAATCTTGATTTTGATTAAAAACAAAAAACATGATGCATATGTCAGGATAGAAAACATTATCTAGATTATCCTTCCTTAGTAAAATTCCTAACTTGATAAATTCCATCAAAACATTTCTATGAGGTGCCAAACCCATTTTAAACACCTTTTTTACCAATCATGTTCCAAAAAAAGAAAATATGATATCCTCAAAAGTATAACCACCATCGCTATTGTTAGTCATGTCAAACTGAAACTCCCCCTCATGGAGTGATGTAACTCAACCATCTAAATAGAAATCCTTGAAAACTCTTCATTATTAATTATTGAAATAATAAATTCCTCCTCAAAACCAAAAATAAACGTATAATTTCAACAAAAATCATTTACTTCTATCTCATATACCATTAGTATATTGTCTTCCCAAAAGGAGAAACAAAAAATTGATAAAACATTGATTCCTTAAGAGATAAATTAGTATATTCTAAATATTCAAAGTCAATTATCTTACCATGAAAATCATTTCGAGCTTTTCCAGAAGCGTGTAATCTATTATCTAGTTAATCATCAACAGATATTCATTAGGATTGCATCACTGAAGGTTAATAAAAAAAGGTTAAAAGGTTTAGGGTTTTCATTAATCAGGAGACGAAAGAGAGAGAGAAAATATATAGGTTTGAAAGGACATGTAGGAGTGAGGAAGATAATCCAGGGAAGGAAAAATGTTTCTCATAGAGTTTAAGGATTGTACAAATAACAATAATAAAAAATTATAGATAAGATAAGTAAAATGAAATATCCCAAAAAATAAAACGAAACAAAAATTTATGAAATTAAATTACATAGAATTTAAAAAATGTAAAACAAAAAAATAGAATAACTGAGAATAATATTTTATTTAAAACTAATGAGACCTAAACCCCATTAATAAAATCAAAACTAGCACTGGGAAGAGGTTTAATAAAAATATCAACTAATTAATATTCAATCATAATCAATTCATAAGATATATCCTTTTTAAGAACACAATATTTTAGAAAATGATGTCATATATCATTATTCTTAGTCCTAGAATGACATATATGTTTTTCATAAAAATTAATAAAACTAGTATTATCACATAAAGTATGAATACTATTATAATTTAATCCAAGGTCCAATAGAGTCTTTTTCATCCACAATACTTCTACACAACAACTACCAGCAGATACAATTTTTCTAGAATATTTAACAGAACTACATAGTGATGTTTCTTACTAGACCATGAGAGTAATGATTTTTATAAAAAGTGACAAGTGACAAGGGTACTTTTTCTATATAATCTATAAACTTCAAAGTCATAATATGAATATGAAATTCAATTAAAATAGGATGTTTTGGGGTAATGAAGTGATTGAAAAATAGTTCTTTTTAACTATCTATTTATTTATAATAATAAGATGCAATTATTTTTTATTTTATTGAAAACATGAAAAATGAAATAATGATCACATAATTTTTGTCCTTATAGTTGTATGATATAATAAACTTCCAATAATACCTTTATATAACTTGCTTTCTACTGGTTTTCCAACTTCAACCAATTCTTGTTTTATATTGGTACACATATGAGTTATATATGACTTTTTGTTTCCAAGTGGAAACATATATTGTAAATCAGTAATATATTTGGTTTGATTTAAAACATTTCTTGTAGATACCCAATCTTTCCGTACATGGAAATTACATTACTTTTGCGAAATACTTAATACATTATAAAAACAGACAACCAAGGACTGTAATAGTTTAGTGTCATTGGAAACTCAGATCATAATCTTCTAATCATGCTGAATGATTTTCAACATATCCTATAAAGATCTCCCCCTTTGGTTTTCATACCTAAAGCCTTCCCTTAAATCCTGGGAAATGAAAACATAAAAAGGGTGAGCTCAAATTCTCAGTAAGGGTAAACATGGAGAATATAAAACAACCCCTAAATATCAAAACATAAGAACATGAATGTAAAACATCAAAATCATTGGTAATGACATAAATATTGACAGTACATAAGGAATAGATTATAAAGGAACATTAATCATAAAAAAATAGTGAAGGAATAAAATATTTAATTATGGAAAACCATTAAGAACATGATATGATTTCCATAGGAGCCAAGAAATTATTGCCAAGACCATTATAGTGGACGATGTCTCTTACTAAACTGGGTTTACTTTCCATTCCATCCATGTATATCTCATGATATATAAATATTTACCCAATGCATTAGAGGGAGATATAGGTCCAACCCATCTCATACAGAAATCATTCTTACGTGTGCCACAAAACAATCATAAATCATTCATCATAACCCAAATAATAAAATGGGTTTCATAAATATCATCCCATCATAACATAATCCATATAAAATAAATGGATATCATTTAATCATAAAAAACATCAAAACATATACTTGAAACATACCCATATTAAATAATGTCATTTTAGATGGAAAATAGTTTTGATAAAACACTTAAAATTAATTCTTGAGGAAAATATCCTTTCTTCTTAAAAATCATTTTCTTTTGAAAAAATACATTCAATTTTTTTTAAAAAATAATTTTGTTGAAAATAATCATGAACTACTGTAGAGGAAGCTTCATTGAAATAATTATTTATTAAACCATAAAAATCCATTCACGCTATTTATGTTTAAAAAAACATTCTCGTCGTACTTTTGCCGAAAAAGTCAAAAATTTCCTCGTATGGTAAACAAAAAAAAGATTCCTTCCATAACACAATGTAAAATTCAAAGATGGGTAATAATGACTTTAAAAATACAAGGATTAATACTAAACAATTTATGAAATTTTTTTATGGACATGGATGAAAAATATAACCCCAGTAAATACTTACTTTTAAGCAATCTCGAATATAAATGAGATTTGCAAAATTATCCCTTACCGTAGGTCCAATTTCTTCCATACGGGTCTGAAACACCTGTATAGTGAGTTTAAACATATTATTAACTTGTAACATAACCATAATAATATTTATGATATCTTATATGATTCACTTATGACTTTATATTACCCATTATTTTGTAAATTCTATGTTAAAGCATCGTTTTGGGTAAAATCGTTTCATTTATTGGACATGTTTTGACTTCTAATTTTTCATATGATTAATTAGATCATGATTCCATATTTCTATAATGTAAAACATTAATTATATATAATATATATTAATCATAAAAATATATATAATAGATTGATAAATAGAATGAAATACACCGTTCCTGGAGATGGTATGTCGTACATACGCATGAACGCTTTCTTCATTTCTTTATTAAATTGAATGGAAGTAAATGAGATATATATATATATACATAAATATAGTTGTATTATTATGTCATATGTTTCATGATTACATATTATATATACTTTATAATCATTCCTGAATGGTAAATATGGAGAATGAATCACATCGCACGTAGAGATGGTAATCCGTACGTACACACGAGCGATGATATCGTTCCCATAACATTTGAATGGAATTGGAGTGGATGATATAATATCTAATAATTATAATCATGTTATAATAAGAATATATAGTTATTATTTCAACCATTATACCCATCTAAGTAAGGTTGTGGGGGAAAATAAGATTACACCACGGTGTGGAGACGGTATTCCGTACGTACGCACGCGCGGTGATTTCATTTTCCGTAGGATTGATAGAAGGTGAAATATGGTTGTTTCATATTTATAATAATATATCAGTATACTAGTGATACTTATTTTATTACATTATTATTAAAAAAAGAGGAAGTAGAAGAATAAATGAATTTGAATGAATCAGTAAAGGATATTACATCTTCTTCGATGTGCCTCTTCTAAACCTCCTCTTAGGAAACTAAATATGGTCTTTGAAGAATACCAGAACCTCTATTATATTTCTAGGTAAGTTTATAAGTTAAATTGGTAAGTTTTGGCTGAGCATGAAGGCTTAATATGGTGTGATGAGGAGAGGGAGGAGTTTCCCTTTTATAGGAGAGGAGAGGGGCACTATTAGAAACCTCTAAAATATTAATTTATAATAAACCCAATACCAACATAAAAACAACCAAAGTGACCCAAATTCATATATTAGATAAGTTAGGGTTGAAATATATTCAACCAATTAGATTTAGATATGTTTTTATTCTATTTTAAACATTATCAATTTGATTTATCCTTATTTAATCTATTTAATTTTATTTGTGGTAATAATGTTATTAATTTTATATGGTTATAAATACTTAATTATGTGTTATAAATTATACATAATTTGATACTTTATGAAATTTTAGATCATTTAAAATTTTATATTTAATTTTCAAATATTTTTTTTGATTTTTAAACAATTTAATAATAAAAATTATCAATAGCGTCAATTTTGACACAATTCATTTATTTGAATTTAAATAAAATTCAAAGATAATATATTTTCGAGAAAAAATATTTAATATATTACTAAAAAGTCTTATTAATCTATAAAATTCGTGGATCACATTAATTAGCTCATATATTATTTATTTTAATACTTTTAAAGTCATTTATTTGATATTTCTTTTAATAAAATAATTAAAACAACATTTTGGTATAATTACTTAATATACGTTTTTTTTGTATAAAAATTTAAAAAAAAATACTATGATGAAGATAAATATAATAGATTTCATAAGAATACTTTTAGTTGAATTTTTCTTCTAAAACAACCAACTTTTAAAATTTTATCTTTATTAAAGTATGAAGGTGACAAATTTGATATCATTGAAAATAAAATAATATAAATGTTAAAATATGTTTTATAAGGCTCTAAATGGTCCATAAGTCGACCCTTGTATTCTTATGTTATGGATATACTCGACCAATAAGGTTTGGGAAAGGTTATTGTCCTTTTGATGGGTATTATTATTTTAATAAAAACAATATTATTGATTTTTCACTATATAAATAATTTATGTATCAATAATGTATAAGCTAATAAGGTAGTTAAATATATTTTAAAAATTACAAATAAATTACCATAACAAAGAAAAACATTTTATCTTTCAAATAAGTATTTATAATCGAATTTATATTCTGTATAACTTTATATTAAAAATACATTAATTATTAATGATTGAGTGACACATATTTCAGTTTCTTTAAAATAAAATAAATTAAAGGTCTTAATCACATTCAAGTGGGTAAAAATGGATTCCATTTCAACCCAAATATTCGTTAAGACAAAATATAATCATCCAATTATATTAAGAAAAGTTTTAGGGTAATTTGATAATATTATATTTACCATTAATTACCCGATATACCTTTCACTATGGTAAATTAAATTTACCATAGTTACTATTTATAGTGCCCAAAAATAAAAAGTAGCCTATTAACATAATTTTTACCTACTGATTCCAAATATCGAATCCCTTTTTCCAAATTCAAATCATAGAAGTTGCAGAAATTAGTTTAAAATTAATCCCGTTTTTAGGAAAACGAGTTTTAAAAGTTAAAACATTGCAAAAGATTCAAATGATTTTTCCTATGAATTCAATGTAAAATAAATGCTAATGACATAAAATATATTAAATTGTAACAATATATTCTATTTATAATTTAAAAAAAATTACTATTATAATTTAACCATATTAATTATCTCGATGAAAAAATTTATTTTTATGTAAAATTTAGCTTGTTTTTACTATTCATGAAAATAAAAACGCAGTCCGAAAAATATCAAAACTTTATCCAATGTAAATATTTATATCTTGATTCAAAAGTAGAATTTTATTTTATTAAATTGATCTTATAAACATGTCAAGAATTAAATTTAAAATTGGTGGGCCATCAAAAGGCGACAAAACAATATTTTTTGAAAAAAACTTCTTTTATTTGAAAAATTGATTTTGTTCTCATACCACATTCCAAAAAACGTGTAAGGTGAACTATAATTTTATAAAATTAAAATTTTGGTAAATACCATTCATAACGGCTAGTTCATAATAATATTATAACAATGTAGCATTGTTTAGTGAAACTTGGTATTGCATACGACACACGCTATTGAGGAAGGTCTCTCTTACGTGTAATGCACGCCAAGTTAGGGTTCCGTGTAGAGAAAGCTTCCTTTGGTGTTGTGTATAATATAATCAAAATATAGTTCAATTATACATTGATCAAAATCTATAAATAGTTTTGTGTAAAAGGAATTTTTCTCGAAGGAACATGAAATTATGTGCACCACAAGCCAAGAATAGTGTCGCGTATACTACAAGATAATACAGTGTTGCGTATAGCACAAGATAATCTTGGTGAAGTGTACAAAAAAAGTATAAAAGAAATTAAAAATAATAATTTTCATAGAATCTCAGGGTGTTACATTCTACCCCCCTTAAAAGGAATTTCGACCTCGAAATTTGTCGGGGTTATAAATGTTTTACTACTTGAAAGCTTCTTTCATAGAAGCCCACATCGTAAAAAGGATTACTAAATCATAATTTTAAAAATTTACGTATAAAACATAATGGTTACCAAATTTAACTCATCATTGGGTTTCCACATAGGAGAACATAGGTGAAAATATAGATATAGAAGAGAAATCTAACCATCATGTTCTGATGGAGAGTGGTAGAGAACATGGCTATAAAAAAACCAACAATAACAAAGCCATAAATTTGTGATGATCTAAGGTACCATCTAGGACAACATTTTTGGTTTTCATGATCATTTCCCTAAAGTTGAAAAATTTTTAATTAGAAGAAATACTTACGTGATTGTGGTACAATCACACTGTTGGTCATTCCTTGATCAATTTCCACTTCATCTCTTAAAGAAATGAAGTTGAATTTTCCATTCGTGAAGTGTTAGCAAATCATGCGATAGAATGATAGGACATTCCATCTATATAAAAAAAAGGTTATAAAAAGTTATTAAATATACATAAGTCAATATATGGTGAGATTAATCGTATATAGTTCCTAAAATGGACTTATAATTCATCTATCATGTCGTTTAATAAAATAAAACTTATTTCTACTAACCATGGACTTCCTAAAGGCCTGTAGTAGGCGATAAATGCCTGTCACACTTCGGTTGTGGGTTCAATTCATATATCCTTGTTTGACGTGACAGGTTGTCGCCCGTCCTATGAGTTGGAATTTTTCTAAAACTATTCAATTATAAAATTTCAGAAATAAAATAAAAAAGGTATAGCCCTATAAAATACTATCTATTGTCTAAATTAATCAATTCCAACATTTAGGCTTATCAAAAATACTTCTATCCAATCTCATAGTATAATGAAACTGACTACTAGAAAGGTCACCTACCAAGCATGTGAATACAATCATTTATCCCCTATATATCATAACATATATCTTGTTGATCGTATTCCAAACATGTGAATACCTTAATCATGTATTCTATTGAAAAATGAATACCCATTGAACATTAATGAAAAAATGAATGCTGTCAAAAGTTAACTCTTTCCACATACGAAAATCTAAAAAATTTTATACACTCAAACCATGATATCACTTTGTACTTATATCAGTCATGAGTTCATTAATACTATCAAACATATTATTTCCTCTTTATCCCTTCATTATGCGCATATCATCTTCTTTCCAAAAATATTTCAATCACTTTTCATGGTAACCAGTACAATATTCTTATAGAAAACCACAATGGACCAATACATAGATATTCCAATATACCATAAAATTAACTCAATAACAATATTCTTGAATAAAAATACATAAACACTTCAATCCATACTCTTCAATGATTGTTATGATAAAATTATTTCCTTGATTTAGAAGTAACCTCTTAGGTCCATGAATTGAGTTGAGTAATTTCCATGTTCTCCATAGATAAGACATTGAACTCTATAATATTATGTCACTCTATGACCCTTTTCCCCACACAGATAACAACATACCCTCCATTTTAGTTATTCCTCAAGGTTCTTCTTCCATTATTCTTGATATGTAGAATTCTTAATCTTCCTTCCTCTGTGTTCCTCACCATGCGAACATGAATAAAATTCTATCTTCCTATTATTTGATGACATAGGAATTCAATTAATGTTAATCTTGTTAATCATATACCGTGATGACTGATTTGGAACAATCATAATATCTTTCTTTCCAGGCATTACACAATTTTGTTGATCATAGTCACCAATTTGTCCATTGGAATTAATGTTAACCTAATTCCTTCTCATTCCCTCCGTTGACTAAAACCAGAAACCATAGTGTAAGAAACAGTTAAAATAACAAGGAACCACATATTCATAAAAATTCACTTATGGGATTTATGGGATGTCTAACATATCACACATTCATTAATTCATGACACCTTGGGTTCATGATAGGTTATTCATCATCATCAACATCATTCTAGGACTGTAACTTATAATTATACTTGACCTTAAGGAAATATTTAGACATACCTTAGAAATATCTCAAGGGATCTCACAAATGTTTTCACATCTTAGTTTCCAATGGTTAAATAAACCTTCACTCTTTTAACAACTGTAGAGACGCACGCTTGACATACATGGACATTACATTACTTTTGTGGGATACTTAATACATAAAAAAACAGACACCCGAGGACTGTAATAGTTTAGTGTCTTTGGAAACTCAGATCATAATCTTTGAATCATGGTTAAAGATCATTAACATCTCCCTTAAAGACCTTACCCTTTGGTTTTATTACCTAAAACCTTTCTCTATATCTTGGGGAAAAGAAAACATAAAAAGGGTGAGCTCAAATTCTCAGTAAGGGTAAACTTGGAGAACATAAAACAATACCTAAACATTTGAACATTAGAACATGAACATAAAACATCAAAATCATTGGTAATGACATAAATTTTGATAGTAAATAAGGCATAGATTATAAAAGGAACATTAATCATGATAAAATAGCATATGAATAAAATATGTAATTGTGTAAGACCTTTAATCACATTATATGATTTCCATAGTTGCCAAGGAATTACTTCCAAGACCATTATAGTAGACAAAGTCCCTTACTAAACCAGGTTTACTTGACGTTCCAGTCTTGTTTATCTCATTAGATATAAATCTTAACCCTATGCATTTGAGGGAGATATAGGTCCCACCCATCTCATATGGAAATTATTCTTACGTGTGCCACAAACAAATAATAAATCATTCATCATAACCCAAAGAATAAAATGGGATTCATAAACATCATCCCATCATAACATAATCCATATAAAATAAATGGATACCATTTCATCAAAAACAACATCAATACATGTACTTGAAACATACCCATATTAATGAATTTCATCTTATATGGAAAATAGTTTTTATAAAACACTTGAATTGAATTCTTGAGGAAAATATCCTTTCTTCTTAAAAATCATTTTCTTTTCTCAAAATGCCTTGAAAATTTTAAAAGAATTTTTTTTGAAATTAATACTGAAATCTTGTTGAGGTTGCTTCATGTAAATAAGTCTTTATAAAACCATAAAAATCTGTTCACACCATATAATTTTAAAAAAACATCATCCTCGTACTTTTTCCAGAAAAGTCAAAATGTTCCTCGTATGGTAAACAAAAGAAAGATTACTTCCATAACACAATGTAAAAGAAAAATAGGGTTAAACATGACTTTATAAATTCACGGAAGAATATTAAACAATTTATGAAAAACATTTTTATAGACATTGATGAAAAATATAACCCCAGTAAATACTTACATATAAGCAATCTCGGATAAAAATGAGATTTGAAAAATTATCCCTTACCTTAGGTCCAATTTCATTTTTATTTATCCGAAACTCTTTTATAGTGGGTTTAAACAAATTTTTAAGTTGTAACATAACCATAATAATATTTATGATATCATATATGATTCACTTATTACTTTATATTACTCGTTCTTTTGTAAATTCCATGATAAAGCAGTGTTTTGAGTGAATTCGTTTATTTATCTTACATGTTTTGACTTGTCATTATTCATATGATTAGTTAGATAATGATAAAATATTTCTATAATTTAAAACATGATTTATATATGATATATATTCATCATATAAATATATATATATATATTAGATTCATAAATGGAATAAAATACACCGTTCATGGAGACGGTAGGTCGTACGTACGAATGAACGATGTTTTCATTTACTTATTAAATTGAATGAATGTAAATGATATATATATATACATAAATCCAATAGAATTATTATTTCATATGTTTTATGATTACTTATTATATATAATTTATATTAATTCTTGAATGGTTAACATGGAGAATGAATATCATCGCATCGTGGAGACGGTAATCCGTATGTTCGCACGGGCGATGATATCGTTCCCATAATTATTGAATGGAATTGGAGTGGATGATATAATATCTCATAATTATAATCATTTTATAATAACCATATATATTTATTATTTCTACCATTATACCCATCCAAGTAAGGTGGTTGTGGAAAATCAGATTACACCACGGCCTGGAGATGGTATTCTGTACGTATGCACGCGGGGTGATTTTGATTTCCATAGGATGGATAGAAGGTGAAATAGGGGTTTTTCATATTTATAATAATATATTAGTATATTAGTGACACTGATTTTATACTTTAGTATGAAACAACAAAATAAGAGGAAGTACAAGAATAAAATAATTTGAAAGAATCGGTAAAGGATATAACCACTTGTTCGACGCGCCTCTTCTAAACCTTCTCTTAGGGAACTAAAGTTGGTCTTTGAAGAAGACCAGAACCTCTAGAATTTTTCTAGGGAAGTGTAGAAGATAAATAGGCAGGGTTTGTCCGAGCATGAAGGCTCAAAATGGTGTGAGGAGGGGAGGGAGGAGGTTCCCTTTTATAAGAGAAGAGAGGGGCACTTTTGGAAACCTCTAAAATATTAATTTATAATAAAACCAAACCCCACATAAAAACAAACAAAGTGAATCTAATTTAGATATAATATAAGATAGGATTGAAATATCATCATCAAATAAAATATTGACATGTTTTTATTTTATTTTAAATCTTAGCATTTTGATTTATCCTTATTTAATCTATTTAATTTTATTAGTCGTAATAATGTTATAAATTTTATATTGTTATAAATACATACTTATGTGTTGTTAATGATACATAATTAGATACTTCATGAAATTATGATCATATAAATTTTAATTTTAATTTTTAAATATTTTTTTGTTATTTTTAAACAATTTAATAATATAAAATATCAATAGTGTCAATTTTGAGACAATTCATTTAATTGAATTTAAATAAGATCCACATGGAATATATTTTAGAAAAAAAATATGTATTTGATTAATAACAAGTCATATTCATTTAGAAAATTCTTGGATCACCTTAATTAGTTCATATAATATTTATTTTATTACTTTTATAATCATTTATTTGATATTTTTCTTAATAAAATAATTAATACAACATTTTTGTATAATTATTTAATATACTTATTTGTTGTATAAAAATTAAAAATAAAATACTATGATGAAGATAAATATAATATAATTTATAAGAATACTTTTAGTCGAATTTATATTCTAAAACATCGATCTTTTAAAATTTTATCTTTATTAATGTTTGAAGGTGACAACTTTGACATCATTTATTAAAAAATAAAATAAATGTCCTAATCTGTTTTATAAGGCTCCAAATGGACCATAATTCGACAATTGGATTTTTAGGGTATAAATATACTCTAAAAATAAGGTTTGGTCAAGTTTATGGTCTTTTTTATGGGTATTATTATTTTAATAAAAACTATATTATTGTTTTTTCACTAAATAAATAATTTCTATATCATTAATGTATAAGATATTGAAGTAATTAAATATCTCTTAAAAATTACAAATAAATTACCATAAAAATTAAAAACATTTTATCTTCCAAATTAGTATTTATAATCGAATTTATATTTTATATATCCTTATATTAAAAATACTTTAATTATTAAAGTTTGAGTGAGACATATTTCACATTATTTAAAATAAAATAAATTAAAGGTCTAAATCATATTCAAGTGGGTTCCAATGGATTCCATTTCGACCCAAATATGCCTCAAGACAAAATAAAGTCATATAATTATATTAAGAAATGTGTTAGCAAAATTTTATAATATTATATTTACGCTTAATTACATGATTTACCATTAAATATGGTAAATAAAATTTACCATAGTTACTATTCATAGTGAAAAAAATAAAAAGTAGCCTATTAACATAATTTAGACCTACTGATTCCAAATATGGATTCCATTTTTTCAAATTCAAATCACAGAAGTTGCAGAAATTAATTTAAAATTTATCTCCCTGTTAAGAAAATGAGTTATAAAAGTTAAAACATTGCAAAAGATTCAAATGATTTTACTAATGAATTCATTGTAAAATTAATGATAATGACATAAATTATATTAAATAGTAAAAATATATTCTATTTATACTTCAAAAAAATTTAATATTATAATTTATCCATATAAATTATCTCGATGAAACGTTTTTTTATGTAAATTTTAGCGTGTTTTTACTAGTCATCAAAATAATAATGTTGTCTAAAAATATCAAAACATTATCCAGTGTAAATTTTTATATCTTGACTAAAAAGAATATGTTTATTTTATAAAATTATAAATATAATATTTTAAAAAATTATATTTAAAATGGGTTCTCTATCAAAAGGTGGAAAACTGCATTTTTTTAAAAACACTTCTTTTATTCGAAAAATTGATTTTGTTCTCATAACTCATTCTAAAAAATGTGTAAGATGAAATATAATGTTATAAAATTCAATGTTAAGTTAATACTATTCATAATGGCTAGTTCATAATTTTATTATAACAATATATCATTGTTTAGTGAGACTCGTTATTGCGTACTACACACGCTATTGAGGAAGGTTGCTCTTGCGTGTAATGTAAACCAAGTCAGGGTTGCGTGTAGGGATATTTTCCTTTGGTGTTACATATAACATAATCAAAATATAGTTTAATTATACATTGATCAAAATCTATACATAGTGTTCTGTAAAATGAATTTTATTCGAAAGAACTTGAAATTGTGTGCATCACAAGCCAAGAATAGTGTGGCGTATACTACAAGCTAATACGATGATGCGTATAGCACAAGATAATATTGGTGAAGCATAAAACAAAAGACTTCAAAGAAATTAAAAATAATAATTCTAATAAAATATCAGGTGTTACATTTCCAAAATCTTTTTGATAAATCTAAAATCCAAAAAAAAATTCAGTTCTCCTATCATACTCATTTCAAATTGTTTTTGTGTAAGTCTTGAAATAATCATGACAAATATTTTGATAAAAAGGACTAAAAATAACATCATCAATATAAATTTGTTCTAATAAAATATTAATAAATTTTTTGGTAAAAGTTGTTAGATCTGAAAAACGAATATTAAAATTATTTTTTAAAAGAAAAGAACTTAAGCTTTTATACCAAGCTCTATGTTATTGTTTAAATCCATAAAGTGCTTTAGTAAGTTTAAAAATAGAATTTGGTTTTTTTTTGATTTACAAAACAAATAGGTAGATCAACATAAACTTACTCCATTAAATACCAATTTAAAAAGTAAGATTTAACATCCATATAATATAAATAAAAATTCATATGAGATGCAAAAGCTAACAAAATTATAATCGATTATAGTCTAGATTCAGTGTAAAATGTCTCATCATAATCTATTTATTCATCATGATTATAACTTTTGGCCACTAATCTAGATTTAATCCTAGTGATTATCCCTCTGCCATCCTGTTTGTTTCTGAAAACTCATTTTGTACCTATAACTAGATAGATATTTAGTCACTTAACATGTTCCCAAACATCATTAATTTTAAATTGGTTTAACTTTCCTTTCATGGCTAACATCCTTCTCTCACCTTCTAAGGATTATTCTATAGTCTTAGGTTGTAACTGGGATAGAAAAGAAGAAAAATAAAATAGATTTCATATATTTCATCTAGTTCATATAACTTTATTTGGTTCTCTTATAATAGTTTCTAAAGGATGGTTCTTTAAGGATCTAGAAAATCTAGCAAGAACACTTTTAGGTTCTTTGGTTTCATGTTCATATGAACATGAATGAATTTTATTTATATCACTTTTAAAATCATTTTTGTGGGTTTCTAGTCTCATGTAACCATAAGAGTTGCTGACTTCATCAGTTTCATCATTTCATTTAATGAAGGGTTCAATCTCATTATAGATCACAAGAAATGATACATCCACCATTCGTGTCTTTTAATTGAACACTCTATTGGCATTAGTGGTAGAAAAATATCACAATAATATTTCTTCATCTAATTGTGGATTGAATATACCATGATTTTAATTAGTGATTAATATATAATATTTACATACAAAAATATTAATGCACTTTACTTCAGGGTTAATTTTACTCCAAATATCATAAGGTATATTTTTGAAAATAGGACTAATAAAAAATTTATTCATAATATAGAAAGATGTGCTCACAGATTCTGCCCAAAAACTATGTATGTGGACTGTATTAATTTAGCAGAGTCCTAGACATTTCTTGAATAGTTCTATTTCTCCATTCAACAATTCCATTTTTTGAGGTGTTCTTGGGGTAGAGAAGGTGTGTTTAATACCCATATTTGAGAAACAATAATTGAATTTTTGATTCTAAAATTCTCCACCATGATAAATTCATAAAGAAATAATTTTAAGAGGTTTTTTATTTTGACTAATAAATTAAAAACTCTTAAACACATAAAAATCGTCACTCTTATGCTTGAGAAAATAAACCCATATAAATCTAGAATAATCAAAAAATAAAATATAATAATATGATTTACCATCCAAACATGTTACTCTTTATTTTCCAAACAATTCCATATGGATATGTTCTAGAGGTTTTAATTGAGAAATATTGTTAATATATTTGAATGAAGATTTATGTTTCATTCCAATTTGGCATGCATAAAAAAATATGTCACTATCAAACGTAAGATGGGTGAGTTAAAAACTAACTATTTTTAGACATTTTATATAAAACATATATATTACAGTGCACAAGTCTTCTAGAACAAATCAAAGATTAGTTTATATTATCTGAAAAATAGTTCATGTTTTGTTTTCATGGAGAATTTATGTCTAAATTATAAATATTGTCAGTTCTAGTTTCTCTGAACATAAGTAATTTATCTCTAAAGACTAAATAAGAATTTAAATAAATAACATATAATACATCATCACAAAGTTGAGAAATACTTATTGTATTTTTCATTATTTCACTCACATAATGTACATTGTTGATAGATATGGTCTTTGGATCTCCAAGAGATCCAACTCCAACTATATTTCACTAGGAATAATCACCAAAAGTGACATATCCTCTATCCTTTTGAGTCAACATGTGAAAATTTGATGGATCTTGATGTTATTAATATTTTCACAACTTATTATATTCCCCCTTTACTTATTTTATATGAAATGTGCATAATTTGTGTGAAATATTAATGTTTTAATATTAAGTATAATATTTGAGCATTTTTAGAAGTAGTCAAATTGAGTCAGTTTAATGTTTTAATTATAACTATCACTATACTGATCCAAATTGTGTGGTTCTTGTTTTGTAGGATTCTACGTTCAATATACAACATTTCATTAGAAGTAACCATGATCCAATTCTTCCATTTGAAGGGTCATATGGTCCTCACAAACAAGACCAAAGAATCTGTGAACAAACTGGACCATCCTTGAAGTTTGATTTACTGGGTTCAATCGAGACGTCCAAAGACCTTCAATATCCACCATAATTCGGGGGACACTACATTTCATCTTGGATAAAAATTGCATGGCCCAAATCCAAGTACAAGGGGCCCAAATAAACCTTTGAAGTCCAGCCCACCATTCTGGCCGATAATTAAAATCAGTATAGTATGCATGACATATCTCCTGATGTAAGCATCCAATCGAGCTGAGCTTTTGCAGTGTGAAAGAGGAGATATAGGCGGCCGACTTTGTTGAAGAAGTCATTCAAATTTGAAGGCATATTCCTGTTCAAAAATCCATTCACATTTTGGCCATCGAAAAATAATGGATAGAAATGGACAGTTTACCTTTGTTTAATCAACCAGCCATAACTTTGGATCCAATTGTCCAAATGCCTCCAAAATTTGAGAGTAGTCGGCCAACATTATTGTCTACAACTTTGAAGAAGGATTTATTTGAAGATTCGGCTGTCTGTATAGCTCAATTGGCGAAGCAAGTGGAGGGACAGATTGGGAATGCAAACAGTCCACTCCTTGGGCTATAAATACTCTCCCCTTCTCTCCTTGAGAGGGGTTGGCATTTCAGAAGAGAGGAGATCATATTGGCACGACCAAAGCTTTGCCAAAGGCTTGGGAGGACCTGCCAAACTCAAGTTTTCACTTGAGAGACCTTTCCTCCTCTCTTTCTTTTCACTTACTTTTGTGTTCTTCATTTTTGTAATCTTGTAATTCCCTTTCTTTGTAATTCTGTTTTAATGCAAGTTACTTCTTCAATATCTCTTATTCTCTTCCACCTTCTGTATTCTAATATTAATGTTCTTAAAATAGTTTAAATTCAGTTCAATCCCCTTCCCTTCTTAAGCTTCCTCATTCAATCGAAATTCCATTTTTGATTCTTAAATTATTTCGTGTGTGTGTTCGGCACACTACTCTTATCTTGTCCCTTTCTTTTTCTTCTCTTTATAATTCATCACCATAAACATATATTACCAGATTATTAATCACCCAAATGGCTGAGTAAATCTCTCATTGGGGTGAGTTATAATTTAGGTATGTTAAGTGATTGAGAGCTTCTGCTCGATGAATATTCTTTGAATTAACATTGTGTATGTTGGACTTAACATGTCATGGATTAATGACTTGTTTTGTTTAACGTGTGGTTTCCATGGATTATTGGAACCATAAATACACAACCATAAATAAGATATGATTGAGATTATAACCTTAAGTTAAGTTAAGTCTTGGTTTAAAGCCTTAACACTTAAGAATTCTAATCAACATCATCTTGTGACATGGGTGTTAATTTAAATGCAATATAAAGCAAAGCTCGAGGATATCACAAGCTTAACTAACCTAATGATGAACTCACCCCAATCTTTATCAATTTGGTAAATCAAACATCATCCATAAATCATTTCAATTAAGCTCTGCAAACAAACCCCCTAATCAAACTACAATCAACTACAAACAAACGACTACTACAAAGTATCATCGCCGAGGATTCGACCCGAGTGCTGCTATACACATTAGCAGAGCACCGGAACTTTGACCGGTCGATAGGCGACAATTGGCCGTGCGTTTCAAATGGCGCCGTTGCCGGGGATGGTGCTTTAAGTAGTCATTAGTTTCTGGTTATTGTCAAGAAAACACAAAAAAAAACAAATTTTTTAAAAAAAAATTGAAAAAAAAAACACAAAGAAAAACCCGTCTTCTCATAAAAATCATAAACTGAAAAAATACAAAGAAAAACCCGTCTTCCTCTTTCTTCCAAAATCTCTCTGAATGCCCCGTAGCCTTCCAAACAATCCCTCAGATTTGTTTGACCCTGAAATTGAGCGAACACTTCGCCAACTTAGGAGGAACATAAGAGATACTCAAATAATTCAAGAACCAATCATTGCCCTACCAATTGAATTAGATATGGCCAATCCTAGGGAACAAACATTGAAAGAACTTGCTGCCCCTGATATGAATTACCAACCTCTTGGTATTCAATATCCAAACATTGAAGCTGACTTCGAACTCAAATCGGGTTTGATTCATCTTCTACCTCATTTTCACGGGCTAGCCGGTGAGGATCCTCATCTTCACCTCAAAGAGTTCCAAGTGGTCTGCTCAACCATGAAACCTCAAGGGGTTTCTGAAGAACAAATCAAGCTTAGAGCTTTCCCCTTTTCCCTAGCAGATTCTGCCAAGTCTTGGATCTACTACCTCCCACCTGGTTCCATAAACTCATGGGTTGACATGAAGAGACTTTTCCTTGAGAAGTTCTTTCCCGCTTCCCGAACAGCTTCTATCCGAAAGGAAATAAGCGGCATCCGTCAATTCCCTAATGAATCACTCCATGAGTATTGGGAGAGGTTCAAAAAGCTTGTGGCAACTTGTCCACACCATCAAATCCCTGACCAACTCCTGATCCAATACTTCTATGAGGGGTTATTGGCTATGGAGCGAACTCTCATTGATGCCGCAAGTGGCGGTGCTCTTGTTGACAAAACTCCTGCAGCTGCAAGAGATCTCATAAGTAACATGGCTGCAAACACGCAGCAATTCCATACTCGAGCACATGCTCAAGTGAAACAAGCCCAAGATAATCAATCCATAGAGCCCAACAAGATGACTGAGTGGATGAGTGAACTTACAGGTCTTGTGCGTCAACTAGCGGTGGCTACCAAAGCCCCAACATCATCTTCTCCACAGTCACTATTCCCTGGACCTATCAAGAATTGTGGAATCTGCAACTCTCCATCTCATCCGACTGACACATGTCCACAACTTCAAGATGATCCATCTGATTCATCTAGTCCAATGGAGCTCAATGCGGCATATGCTCAGCGAAACTTCAACCCTCAACAATCAGGTCAGTTTATTAGAAACTTCAACCAACCCCACTCTGAGCCCTTCTCTTCTACCTTTAACCCACCTCTGAGGTATGGTAATCCCATTTCTCATCCTCCGCAGTTCCCTCCTCAAAACCCAAACCAGTTTCACTACAGTCAAGGTGTTGGTAACTTCCAACAACCTTATCCTTTTGTTCCTCAACCCCAAAGGAACAATCCTCCTCCTGGATTCCACTATCCTAACGAGCCTTCCCAATTCCCCACCCAATACAATCGCTTTCCCAAGAACCAAAATCAAGGCCAACCCAATTTGGGACATGCCTCTTCTTCTAAACAACCATGGGAAAGTGCTGTAGAGGATCTTGCTTCCTTCACCCGTTCTAGCCTAAAGAACATTGAAACCCAAATAGGTCAACTTGCATCCCACCTTAGCCAGCAACAACCATCCAATTCATCCCAACTCCCAGCTCAACCATTACCCAACCCCAAGGGTAATGTAAGTGCAACTGCACTTAGATCAGGAAAGCAACTTGCTATGCCTCAAGATAAATCCTCAAACCCCCCTTTCGATGTTGATCTAGAAAATGAAAAGAACAAAAAGCTGGAAAAGGAACTTGAATCCACTCCTTCACCTTCTTCCATTCCACTTAGGAACCCGATTCCTTTTCCTCAAGCCATCTCCAAGCCTAAGAAGTCCTTTGAACCTGATCCTGAAATGCTTGACATGTTTAGACGTGTTGAAGTGAACATCCCCCTCTTAGATGCCATCAAACAAATCCCTAAGTATGCCAAGTTTCTTAAGGAATTGTGCACCCATAAGAGGCAACTTAGGACCTTTGAAAATGTTTCCACCCAGCAGTCTATTCCCATAAAGTGCAAAGATCCAGGGACCTTCACGGTTCCATGTCAAATAGGGAGTTCCAACTTTGATGATGCACTCATAGACCTTGGAGCCTCAATAAATGTCATGCCCAAATCCATTTTCTCCAACCTTGGTCTAGGTCCCTTGCACCCAACAGGAATTGTCATTCAATTAGCCAATCGAAGCACTGCCAGTCCTGAGGGGATAATTGAGGATGTTCTTGTTCGGGTCAATGATCTTATCTTCCCAGCTGATTTCTATGTCCTTGACATGGAAGGTGAGACGACCTCTTCTCGATCTCCCCTAATTCTAGGAAGACCATTCCTCATGACTGCGAGAACCAAGATTGATGTCCACTCAGGCATCTTATCCATGGAATTCGGTGACCAACTGGTCAAGTTCAACATTTTCCAAGCCATGCGATATCCATCTGAGGATCAATCTGCATTCTCAATCCATGCTTTTGAGGACACTTCTAAGATTCAATCGAACCCCAATCCACCATGTTCTTCATGTTCTAATGATAAAGGATCTTGTGAAATCTGCACCATGATTAACAAAGTCATAAATGGTGAAGTTGATGTGGACCTCTCATTCATAGACTCCATCAATCTAGAGGAACTTGAAAACTCTCTTGAATCCCACATCAACTCTGATCTCTACTGCTCCACCTTGGACAGTGTTGAGGAAAATGATCCAAACCCATCTAGAATCCCTTCTCCTACTCCTAACTTGTCTAGCTCTCCAATCAAGGCTGAAACTGATCTAAAACCACTTCCTTCACACCTCAAGTATGCATTCCTTTTCCATGATCCCTCCTACCCTGTCATTATCTCTGCTGCACTTTCTGAAACTGAGGAGTCCCAACTTGTTCAAGTGTTAGAGGAAAACAAAAATGCCTTAGGTTGGACCCTAGATGATATTCCAGGAATCAACCCTGCCCTTTGCATGCATCACATCCATCTAGAGGAATCATCCAAACCAATTAGGCAACCTCAAAGAAGACTCAATCCACTCATACTTGAGGTAGTTAGGGAAGAGATTACCAAGCTTCTTAAAGCTGGTATTATCTACCCAATTTCTGATAGTGAATGGGTTAGTCCAATTCAAGTCGTTCCTAAGAAGGGCGGGATAACAGTTGTCACAAATGAACATGGAGAAGTGGTCACAACTCGGGTGAAAAACAAATGGCGTGTGTGCATCGATTATCGCAAATTGAATGCTGAAACACGAAAAGATCACTACCCACTTCCTTTCCTTGACCAAATGATTGAGAGATTGGCCGGAAAGTCACACTATTGCTTTCTTGATGGTTACACCGGCTACTTCCAAATTCCAATCGCACCTCAAGACCAAGAAAAGACCACATTCACTTGCCCCTTTGGAACCTATGCCTATAGGCGAATGCCTTTTGGCCTTTGTAATGCTCCTGCAACATTCCAGCGGTGTATGATGAGTATCTTTTCTGAATTCATTGAGAATTGCATGGAGGTATTCATGGATGACTTTACCATTTATGGCGAGTCATTTGAATCTTGCTTACATTCACTCTCTTTGGTCCTTCAAAAGTGTGTCAAGTGCAACCTTGTGCTGAATTTTGAAAAATGTCACTTCATGGTTTCAAATGGGATTGTTCTAGGGCACATAATTTCTCAAGAGGGTATCCAAGTTGATCCAGCCAAAATTGAGGTGATCCAATCACTTCCTGAACCCAAATCAGTTCGAGACATTCGGTCCTTCCTTGGTCATGCCGGTTTCTATCGGCGATTCATTCAGAACTTCAGCAAGATTTCCCTCCCACTCACTCGTTTACTTCAAAATGATGTCACATTCAATTTTGATGAGGCTTGCAAGAGAGCCTTCATTGAACTCAAATCTGATCTCACATCTGCTCCAATAATCCAACCCCCAGATTGGTCCTTACCATTTGAATTGATGTGTGATGCTTCTGATAGGGCCATTGGGGCTGTTCTTGGTCAAAGAAGAGAAAACATTCCTCATGTCATCTTTTATGCCTCAAAAACATTGGATGAAACTCAATCACACTACACTGTGACTGAAAAAGAACTTTTAGCTGTGGTTTTTGCCTTGGATAAATTCCGGCCCTATCTCTTAGGTGCCAAAATCATCATCTTCACGGACCACTCAGCATTAAAGTTCTTACTTAAGAAAAGTGATTCCAAACCAAGGCTAATAAGATGGATTTTAATGCTCCAAGAGTTTGACCTTGTGATAAAAGATAAACCTGGAAAAGAAAACCCTGTGGCTGATCACCTGAGTAGAATTTCTAATTCTTCTCATTCTGAAATAATTGATCCTGAATTTCCAACTGAACACCTCTCATCTCTCACTCCAAAGTTACCATGGTATGCCCCAATTGTCAATTACTTGGTTTCTGGTGTTTTCCCTGAATATTTTTCAAAAGAACAAAAAGAAAAGATGAAAAGTGATTCAAAGCAATATTTTTGGGAAGATAATAAACTTTGGAAAACTGGGGCTGACATGGTAATTAGGAGATGTGTTGATGAAACTGAACAATCCTCCATCTTGGAATTCTGCCACTCAATGCCTGGAGGTGGCCACTTTGGACCACAAAGGACTTCTCGAAAGGTCCTAGATTCTGGATTCTTTTGGCCTTCACTCTTCAAGGACTCACACGAGTTTTGTCAATCATGTCCCACTTGCCAAAAGTTTGGCACAATTTCCAAAAGAAACGAAATGCCTCAAAATCCATTAATCTTCTGTGAGCTTTTCGATGTTTGGGGCATCGATTTCATGGGACCTTTTCCCCCTTCCAATGGATTATCCTACATTCTCCTTGCTGTTGACTATGTTTCTAGGTGGGTCGAGGCCAAACCCACTAGGAAAGATGATTCTCAAACTGTGATTGAGTTCCTCAAAACCCATATCTTCCATCGATTCGGAACACCACGTGCTTTGATAAGTGACTTAGGAACTCATTTCTGTAATAGAACCATGGAGTCACTTTTGAAAAAGAATGGGGTTGTACATAAAACATCCACTGCATATCACCCTCAAACAAATGGAATGGCTGAACTTTCTAATAGAGAAGTGAAAAGAGTGCTTGAAAGAATTGTTAAGCCCACAAGAAAAGACTGGCCCGATAGACTTGGTGAAGCACTTTGGGCCTATCGAACAGCCTATAAGACACCCATTGGGATGTCTCCATTTAGGCTAGTCTTTGGTAAAGCCTGTCATTTACCAGTTGAAATCCAACATAAGTCATTTTGGGCTGTCAAAACATGTAATTTTGATTGTGAAAAATCTGGTGAAGAAAGATTGTTGCAGTTGACTGAATTGGAGGAGCTTCGACTCGATTCGTATGAGAACTCCATTCTCTACAAAGAAAAGGCAAAGTCACTCCATGACAAGTACATTCTTCGAAAGGTATTTCATGAAGGTGAAAAGGTAATGCTCTTCAATTCTCGATTTCGACTTCACCCAGGTAAGCTCAATTCTCGTTGGGATGGACCTTTTATTATTACTAATGTTTACCCATTTGGTGCAGTGCAAGTCGAAGACCCTTCTTCAAAAAGAACATTCACGGTAAATGGACACCGGTTAAAGCATCACCATGAGAGGCCATTCACTCCAGGTTCCACATCGACTTCCATTGACCCACCACTAGATGGAAATGGCGACCCACCAAATCCAAACCAGGGGGCACCTCTTTCCCTTTAACTCTCTCTCTATCTCTTCCTCTCTCTACCTCTTTCTTCTTCTTCCTCTCTCTTTCATTTTGTTACCACTTTATTCATCAAACCCTTTCTTTTTATCTTTCTTGTGTGGGTGTGTATTTTAAAAAAAAACCATAAAAACTAAAAAAAAACAAAAAACAAAATTACTTAAAAAAATTACAAAAAAAGAGTCATGCTTACTCACCATCTAGTTTTGAAATTTTGTCCAACCATTTTGGGGAGTCAAAAGGCTTGTTTTAAACTCAAATATATTGAATTTTTATCTCAAACTTGGGTAAACAATTTTGTGTCAATAACAAACATTTTGAATGAACAATTTTTGGTGGAAAATGATTCTCCCCTACCGTGAGGAATAACATTAGCCTTCATGCCAAGGTCATCTATGGCCATCTTTTTCATTGTGTGTCTTCACCACTGATTGTGAGTCTTGCGTTTGTGGACCTTCGAGCTGAATTTCCATCTTTTGTGTGCATTAATATGATAGAGGCATTTTCTAAGCCACATGAGAATCAGAATAGCCAAATAGCCTCCCGTTACCCTTACATTGATCCTACTTTTGAAAGCCCCTTTGAGCCTATGAAACCTTTTCTTTTGATAGCCACATTACAAGCCTAATACCTTGTCCCACCCAACATCTTCATGGATTTTCATTGTACAATTTATTGAAATTTAAGTGTGGGGGGAATGGACTTCATTTTTGGGCGTACTTTCATTGATTTCCAATGTGTCATCATATGCTTGAGGGCAAGCTTCCATTCAAGTGTGGGGGAGAGGTTGTAATTCTGTGAGCTTTGGGTTGTATATGTGTAATTGTCATTTGTACAAAAGTCATTGAAAAGTGTTCAAAAAAAAAAATTATAAAAAAAAATGAAAAATAAAAAAAAAAGAAATGGGTTGTGTCTTGGGTGGGTCAAAAATCATTCATCATCAACCTTTGATCATGTTATAACTACTAAAATTAGTTCCATGAGGAGATCAAGCATGGTTTGGGAGATGACTGTGAGACTTGTTTCAAGCACAACTTTCGAAAGAAAAAAAAAGAGCAAAAAGAAAAAGAAAAAAAAAGAACACTTGACTCATCTTGTATTGTTTCATTATTGGAAGTCTTCCATGTTGTACATTTTCCATCATCTCAACCTATTCCATTTTCTATCTCCCTCACTTTTCATTCATCACACATTCATTCCCTTGTAAATATGTGTTTCTATTTCCTTTCAAATCAAATTTCAAAAAAAAATGTGCATTGATTTTTCCATGTTGGTGTTTTTAACCCCTCTTTTCCTTTGGACATTATATACCTACCGTCCCATAGCCACTGAAAAACCCCTTAAAAGACCTCTTGATTATTGTACACATTAGATTTGGGAATGGAAGCTGAGAGCTCTTACAAACTCTTGATTTTCACTTTTTGTTGGTGAATGAGTGAACCTCCTAAAATACATTTTTATCATCTTGAGAGGAGTAAGTTTGGAGTGCCTACATTTTCCAATTCAAACCTTGAACATGAAAAAATGAATTGTTTATTATGCATTATTGTGAACCAAATTTGTGATGGAATTCAATATGGATGAGTGAAATAGTCTAAACCTCCCCTGATTGGAGAAAACAAAATTTTAATATTTGTTGGTGAGTGAAAATGATTTTGTCATGTTTTTATATTTGTTGCACATGAGGACACGCGCAAATCTAAGTGTGGGGGAGTTGATGTTATTAATATTTTCACAACTTATTATATTCCCCCTTTACTTATTTTATATGAAATGTGCATAATTTGTGTGAAATATTAATGTTTTAATATTAAGTATAATATTTGAGCATTTTTAGAAGTAGTCAAATTGAGTCAGTTTAATGTTTTAATTATAACTATCACTATACTGATCCAAATTGTGTGGTTCTTGTTTTGTAGGATTCTACGTTCAATATACAACATTTCATTAGAAGGAACCATGATCCAATTCTTCCATTTGAAGGGTCATATGGTCCTCACAAACAAGACCAAAGAATCTGTGAACAAACTGGACCATCCTTGAAGTTTGATTTACTGGGTTCAATCGAGACGTCCAAAGACCTTCAATCTCCACCATAATTCGGGGGACACTACATTGCATCTTGGATAAAAATTTCATGGCCCAAATCCAAGTACAAGGGGCCCAAATAAACCTTTGAAGTCCAGCCCACCATTCTGGCCGAGAATTAAAATCAGTATAGTATGCATGACATATCTCCTGATGTAAGCATCCAATCGAGCTGAGCTTTTGCAGTGTGAAAGAGGAGATATAGGCGGCCGACTTTGTTGAAGAAGTCATTCAAATTTGAAGGCATATTCCTGTTCAAAAATCCATTCACATTTTGGCCATCGAAAAATAATGGATAGAAATGGACAGTTTACCTTTGTTTAATCAACCGGCCATAACTTTGGCTCCAATTGTCCAAATGCCTCCAAATTTTGAGAGTAGTCGGCCAACATTATTTTCTACAACTTTGAAGAAGGATTTATTTGAAGATTCGGCTGTCTGTATAGCTCAATTGGCGAAGCAAGTGGAGGGACAGATTGGGAATGCAAACAGTCCACTCCTTGGGCTATAAATACTCTCCCCTTCTCTCCTTGAGAGGGGTTGGCATTTCAGAAGAGAGGAGATCATATTGGCACGACCAAAGCTTTGCCAAAGTCTTGGGAGGACCTGCCAAACTCAAGTTTTCACTTGAGAGACCTTTCCTCCTCTCTTTAGTTTCACTTACTTTTGTGTTCTTCATTTTTGTAATCTTGTAATTCCCTTTCTTTGTAATTCTGTTTTAATGCAAGTTACTTCTTCAATATCTCTTATTCTCTTCCACCTTCTGTATTCTAATATTAATGTTCTTAAAATAGTTTAAATTCAGTTCAATCCCCTTCCCTTCTTAAGCTTCCTCATTCAATCGAAATTCCATTTTTGATTCTTAAATTATTTCGTGTGTGTGTTCGGCACACTACTCTTATCTTGTCCCTTTCTTTTTCTTCTCTTTATAATTCATCACCATAAACATATATTACCAGATTATTAATCACCCAAATGGATGAGTAAATCTCTCATTGGGGTGAGTTATAATTTAGGTATGTTAAGTGATTGAGAGCTTCTGCTCGATGAATATTCTTTTAATTAACATTGTGTATGTTGGACTTAACATGTCATGGATTAATGACTTGTTTTGTTTAACGTGTGGTTTCCATGGATTATTGGAACCATAAATACACAACCATAAATAAGATATGATTGAGATTATAACCTTAAGTTAAGTTAAGTCTTGGTTTAAAGCCTTAACACTTAAGAATTCTAATCAACATCATCTTGTGACATGGGTGTTAATTTAAATGCAATATAAAGCAAAGCTCGAGGATATCACAAGCTTAACTAACCTAATGATGAACTCACCCCAATCTTTATCAATTTGGTAAATAAAACATCATCCATAAATCATTTCAATTAAGCTCTGCAAACAAACCCCCTAATCAAACTACAATCAACTACAAACAAACGACTACTACAAAGTATCATCGCCGAGGATTCGACCCGAGTGCTGCTATACACATTAGCAGAGCACCGGAACTTTGACCGGTCGATAGGCGACAATCGGCCGTGCGTTTCAGATCTCTACTCAGGTTCCTCAAACAACCAATTTCTATATACTATATTTCATTTTTGTTTCGAGTATATATTTCCTAAAAAAACATTTAATTTTTTTTTTGTATTAGTACCCAAACATTCTAGGGTCCAGCAGCGTTAGCTTGCAGATATTTGGGTTTCCAAACAATGATTGTCTTTCAATAAGTTATATCATTAGCTTAAAATAATTGATTATAAATAAAGGCTCTGTTAATTCCACTTAATTGGGAATATCTCAAATAACACTTTTTTGTTACGTGTCCATTCATTCCACACTAATAACAGATGACACTTTTTGAGTTGGTAAGAAATTAATTCTTATATAGTTTTGATTTTTTAACTTTACTACCTATACCAAACCTTTCTATTTTAATGATATTTTTACATAGATTCTCATTTAATATATTTTATCCTTTGTTAAAAATAAGAGCATCACACTTATGATTTTATACATCATCTTACAATGCATTAATTTTATTCTCATGATCATCCCATTTTGTATTAGTTGAGTTAAATAACCCAATTAGATCCATATGTTGTATAAGTGAAGTATCTATTTCACTTAATACAATGTTATGTAGGTTCTAAAATGTTATATGTATATTCATTAAAGAATCATATTTATATTATAGGATAGAAGTGTAGGCATCTAATTTATCATTTGAACAACAACTATCAAAATTAGTGTTTCATGAATAATATGTTTGTAACATATCATCTTTAGACATGAATCACATATTTTATTTATGATTTGATTATTTATTTTCTAAATTAGATATTGTTGAGTTGTTTGAGTCTTCAGAAACACTCCAAGATTCCTTCATTTCACTTTTCCATTTCTATTCATAATATTCATTTTTCTGATATCTCTTATCTGTGTTCCTACTTTCACCTTTTGAGTGGGGATAATTAGGTAATATATGTCCAAATTTCATTCATTCATATAATATAACTTCCTTACAGTCTATCTCATCCTTGTTTAAAGGATTTATGAATCCAATTTTTTTATAAAAAATATTCTAAACATTCATGCTAATTGAAAAAATTCCATTTTGGAATCAGATGTATCAGAATTCCTTTCTTCACTGAAGACTTGATTTATTCTGATTCTTTTTCTTCTGAGATGTTACCATTAGTGCAGTTTTCTCCATTTTCACCAAGAATTTATGATCATCAGCATCATCTTGAATTTCATCTTTATACATCATCTTCTTATCAATCAACTGTCTCATTGTCATCTTTTTTTATAGGTGATGATTATCAAATTTCAGCTGATAAACCATTTAATTTAGTAGGTAGTACTCTCAGTACATTCAAAGATTGAACTTCTTGTATTATAGGCTCACCTAAAGATGTAATATTATTTACTATTTATGTTATCCTTCCATTCATTTGTCTAATTATATCTCTAATAAATATTCTGAAGGTCTCAAAATTCATCATTTTTGTTTCATATCACATATGTCTTACATTATCTATTCCTTCATAGGAAAATGAAATGTTTTGGTTCATTTCATATGGATTTCGACATTGAAAAACTCGATTGAACTCATATTTTCTTAATTAAAAAAATAATATCATTCATCGATTTCAAATTCATATCATAATCAGCTTTAATTGTAGCATATCATGTTTCTGGTTTTTAAGGAATCTGATAAATGGTTAGGATATTTGAATAGTCTCTATATCCAAGATTTTTTATATAGATAATCATCATTGACTTCCAACATACTTAATTTTCAGCATTGAAATAAGGATCATGGATCATGGGAATTTGTTATCTATGATCAACCATTTCCATCTTTGTATAGACCATAAATATTTTGAAATGATATATCTTTTCCCAAGTGACAATATAAAAATATCCACAAGGGGGGTGAATTGTTTCTTTTAAAAATCATTCAAAAATATTCCATATAACATCAACAAATTCTTATGCAGATAATTTGTGATTATCTTCCATGAGAAAGTATGAGCTGTGGATAAACAGAAAGAAGAAAACAATGTTTTTATAGTGGTTCGGGTAATAGAAACACCCTATCCCACTCCACAAAGAACTCTCTCTACTATTTAGGTGATTTTTGCAATTTAGGGCCACATATCATAAGACCAACTCACAAGTGAGTTCATTTAGTTTTAACCTTTACAAATAAAGATAAAAATAGAGGCGTCTATTTCTTTAATAGAGAACTAAAAAACCATCGCTTTGATTGAGAAGATGACACTCAAAATAATCAATATAGATTGATTGTATGAAACATATTGTAACAGCCCAGGTAAATAAAGAATATGACATTTTCATATTTATTAATATTTTTAAATTAACTATTTATTTTACGTTAAAAGGGATGTTTTGTTCTATGGGTTACCTGATATGCAACAAAAAGTTTCTTTGAAATCTTGCTTTGCACACTAGTAATATAATATTATTACATTAAATAGAAGTTAACGCCTAGCCGTTGTATTGGAATAAATGAATAGAACTAACTAAAATATCCTTATACATGTTTGTTAAATTTTTTTACATTTATCCAATAAAAGTTAGTGGCTTAAAATGTGAATTAATCTAATTTTAAGCATAAAAACTCTAATATTCATTAAAAAGTGAATTTACCACCTTTTGATGGAGAACCCTATTTAAATATAGTTTTGGTCACTTCTATATGTTCTATTTGACAAAATTAAATTCTTCTTTAGAATCGTTACATTAAAATTTACCTTGGGTAAATTTTTGATATATTTCTGATAAAATTTATTTTTTAATGAATAATGAAAAATACTATATTTTAATTCAAAACAACTTTTTAATCTAATTAATTTATATGGTTAGATTATCTTATTAATTGGTTTTAAAGTTTAATTAGATTATGTTTTTACCATTTAATCCAATGATATTAATTGTAATTAATTTCACTTTGAAATTAAACATAAACAACTGTCAATCTTTTGATTGTTATCGTTTCTTAAAAACAAGCCATTTGTTTTAACAATGAGAATTAATATAAAATTAATTAATAAACCATATATGTTTAGAATTTGGTAAAATAGAAATCATTTTTGAATTCATAACATCAAATATATCTTAGGTTGGTTTTTTGGTATTTTTCTGAAAAACTTCCGTTTTTTGATGAATAGTGAAACCACTTAGTAGTAGTTAAAGAAATCAGAATTCTTCATTTAAATAATATTTTACCACTTTTTTGTATTTAATTTTAAAAATCCGACATAAATTGTTGTTTTTAGTAAGTAATATTTGGTTCATAAGATGAAAATAATTTTTGGTGAATACTAACTTTTGACTTTTATTTACCGTGGTTAAAGGTAAATTAGGTAATTCAATGTAAAAAGAATATTATTATAATTAAAAATTATCATAACACTTGTAAAAAAATTATTATATGAGTAATGGCCGACCATGAGATTCTTTTGGTCAATATTGGGACCCCATGGAGCAACTAATGAATGATAATGACACTTTATTTTAAATAACTAAAATTAAAGGCAAAAATGAAATAAACAAATATCTCTTTGTAAATTAATTTTTACATGGTGTTTTATAAGTTATATTTTCAAAAATAAATATTAATTGGAAAGATAAAATGATTTCCTACATCATGGTATTATTTTTTAAAAATTTTATACATCGAATATATTAAATTATTTATGACACAATAATGATGCAGTGTGTACCTCATTAATAAATGATTTAAATAAATAAGATTATAATAATTAAAATAACATCCCAAACCAATCCAATTATTATTGGATGAATTTATTTCGACCATTATTGATCTTATGTTTTACATTAATTAGTTTTGGGCCTTTATAAACTGAATATCATTATATAATAAAAAAATTATTATCACAATTTCCGAAAGAGCCCATCCCCCCTTATAAAAATCCCTCACTTATAACCAATTGCACACACCAATTAAGCCTTTTGGTTCATCCTTACTCTCATATAATAATCTCACTACATCCATATACTCATCCTAGAACCCATAATCTAGGCATAAGTCACTTCAAGGAAGCCTTTTGGTTCATACCAAAGGGAGTTACCCAAATTAAAGTTAACAGTTTTTCTTAACTTCTTTTCATTTATTTTACTTATTCAACCCCTAAACACTTTTTATTCCATTATTTTATAACTAAAACAGTATACTAAACATACTATTATGTTTTTATGAGAAATATTAGAACTAAACATGCACACACCTCCATCTAATGGGTGAAGAACATACTGTTTCTGTGAATGGAAAACTAATTCCTCGTGAAACAATGATTGTTCAATTATCTCCTACCACCTATCATGGTGGCCATTATGATGACACTTTATTTATATATGATATATATTATGTTTATGTTTTATTAATTCTTATGTATTCTTAATTTATTACATACCAATATGGTTTCCATTATGATTAAACGTGATAATTTCATTTTAGTAAGTGCGGACAACCGCCCCCTCAAAGTGATATGACTCGTTCATAATATATGTGGGTCATATAAAGGATGGAGTTAATGAAATTTTATATTATATTATACTGGAACTATAATATAACTATGTATCATTATTCTTTAATTAAATTAAAATACGAAATTAAAATGAATGTAGCATTAATGCGTACGTACGACTTACCGTCTCCATGCATAGTGCATTTCATTTCTTATATCCAAATGTTGTGTACTGTTATAAATACATATTTATATTATATTTATATGATATATATGATATCTAAATCATTTATATCATTCTGGAGATAATGGAATCCTGACCACATGGACAACTTGTAATTATAAGGCGTTCATTTTTTACTCAGGTACCAAATATCGACAAAACGCCCATTATTAACTTAAATGATTACACATTGTTTATAACATGGTAATAAGTTATATAAAAGGAATAATTAACATTAAAAAGGGTTATTAATCATGTATAAATTAACATAAGTTTATTATTCAGGAATAACAAAGAACAAACAAGTCAATTCGGACATGAGGTAAGGGGTTTCTTATCTCACTCTTAATTTCATGCGATCTCCATTGTTTTCCACTTATTTATTGCATGTGGTTTATTGTGTACTAACATTTGATATATATTATCTTGATTATATTTATATTCATTTTATTCTGTGAATAATTTTGTGGTTATTAACTTTTGGTCATATGACTCGATGGATTACGACTAAGTAAGGGTTTTTTATCTCACTTTTTATTCCCTTGAGATTCAAGCTATATTGGCCACTATTTCCTTTTGTGTGGCATATGTACTGTCCATGATTTTTTTAATTTTGTAATATAATGTAATTTTTTGTTATTTACATCTTCATTGAATGATCTTTCTTTTATGTGGTTTATCTTTATATGTTACCCAATCTCTAAGGGAACCATTAACCCTCCTCTTTTAAAAGACACTTTTTTTGTTATGTCTGTTAATTTACATATTATTTTGTCAGGATATGTTATTCTATACCCTTATTTCTGTAAATTATATTTCCATATGATGAGATACCATGTTTATCTCATCAACTCATTTTTTCAATTTTAATGTGACATCCTTATGCTGTCGAATTTCTATAAGAAAACATCTTAAACCAATTTCAATTTTTGGGTTAAATATCTACTTCGCGATTATTTCGTGCGATAAATATATGTAAGTAACCTATGATTTTATTACATTTAATATCCACTTATATTGGGTTTATTTATATTTTTCACACATAATTTTGTAATTGATTTATCTTTAATCTAAAGATACCTTCTTTATAAGGGATTTCGTCTAACATTACATTTTTATTGAGGCTTCATTGTTGATATTCACCAATTCACCCTTATATGGTGTATATACTATCCTTTGGCATTATATACCATTAATAAATTTATTCTTAAGATATTATTAATTTATGATAAAATGTTATTCCTCAATTATTTTTAGTCTAGGATCTCACATTTTTATAAAAACGCTTTAAATAAAATATTGTTTTAATTGTTTTAGTGGTTTATTCTTATAAATCATTCACATTGATATCCATGATTTAAAAATTGTTTTAAGTATTTATTCAAATGGACATGAATGTTTTGAAATTTAAATTTCTTTCAAAATCTTCAAAGTGGTATGGGACACTTTGATTCAAAAATATCATTATTTAATATTTTATATGGTTTTGAAAATGGTTTGATAAAAGATCTGATTTTGTCAATATTTTAAAATGATATATTTGTATTGCAATTTGGAAATGTTATCCTTCCATTATGTTTTTTGGGTTATGAATATGTTATGGATATTGGGAATTGTTTACGTATATGGGTGGTTTCGTGATAAACCAAGGGCAGGTGAGCCCAAGATAGCACTCCAATGCATTGGTAAATGTAATCGAGGTAAGCGTTAATGTTTATCCTAAGTGATATAGGTAATATACTATGACATGTATTCCAAATGTGACTCTCGTTGAAGCTATGATAACTACAATATAAGTATGATATGGATTCCACAAGATACTTTTATAATTTATGATTTCTGTGTGTTATTCATAAATCTTATGATTTTGTAAGGTATTTTATGATTGAATAGTATTGGTTTAATTGATATTTATTTTTTGATGGGATAATGTTTTCTTTATTTATTTTATAACCCTTACGGAGCTTTTTATGCTCATCGCATGTTTTGAAATGTTTTCCATAGGACATAAAGACGAATAGGGTCAAGGATGGGATCAAGGAAAAGTCATTTTGTCGAAAACATGGAACTATACATGTTTCATTTTAAGAGAATTTTATTTTATGAAAAATGGATACTGAGTAGTAGTATCCACATGTAATATTCAAGTTGTTATGTAATAGTTATGGCCTAATTCTATAAAACTGTAAACCTAAAAAGATCTTCAAGGTGAATTCTTGACATAATTCACGACTATGTAATGTTTAAGGCCAAGTCGTTATAGTTCGTATCAGAAGTCGGTTTACATAACATTATAGGTTTGGGTGTTCTTTAACCATAAGTGACATTACCATAATGGTTAGGATTATATAAAGAGTCACAGTTTTTTAGATAAAATGAATGATTTTAAGATAACACAAATAAGAATATATTTTTATATACCCTACTCATAAGATATTATATGATTATTTTACTGATATACTCACACTGAGCATTTTGGTTTTAGTAAATTGATGGATCTAGAAGGAACCAAAGTAACAATGGATGTGAAGAAAACTTTGAAGGATTTATGAATGAGAAACTAAATAAAATAAAAGTTGTTATGATAATTCTTGTGCTTATTCTCAACCAACTATGTGTAGTCGTGATTGAAAACCTAATCCTTGGTGATTTTTTAATGGCATTGTATATGCGAGAAATAAATCCCCAAAGATGTTCAGGAAATAATCCTAAAGGTAAGTATATTAAAAAACTTATGTGTCAAGGATGTGGAATGAAACACATCGAAAAATGTTTCAAAGGGACAGGAAGAACCTATAGATTTGGAAGTGAAGGTCATAAAGCAAGAACCTACCATGAAAAAAAGAAGAATCCTATTCACACTGGGAAAGGGAAAGATGTTCTTTATGTGGGATCAATTAAATGTTTTGAATTTTGTGTGTAAGGTCATTATACAAACATATGTCTTATGAAGATCTTTTGGGAATCAGATCACTTGTATTGTACAAATATATGTTTTCCAATACCTAATTCCATTCTGATGGAGGATGAAGAAACTGACAATAACCAATAAAAAGTATGAATTCTTTCAGAATTGATGTTTAGAAATTTTTGAAATCTAAGGATACGATTCATGATTTTGTTTGTAGGAAAGAACTATTTTATAAAAAGTTGGAATGGAATAGTTAATTGATCATGATGAATGTTTAATGATTAATAAGTCAAGATATAATGGATTCAAGATTTATTGTAGATTTTACGATGGTGAAATTCATAAAAGTATAAAGGCTCTTTTGATGATGGGATTACATTTAAGACTTTTTATAGTATGTGTAACCCTTAAGTTTGATATATGAAATTTTTAATCAAGGAATAATTATCTTTTATTTTGTGGATATAGTTATAATGAACCATTTCAGTTTATATGATCCTTGAATTTGAGGAAATTACAGGTTAATACATTTTGGAATGAAAAATGAATTCTATTAAAAAACCATTGTGGTTAAAATATGTTATGGTTATTTTTGATGAATTTATCTCTTTTTGGGAATGATATAAAATTATATAGTTTTTGAAAAGGGACAACACGTAGACCATGCGAAAACCCTTCGTGTCGGACAAAGCTTCTATATAGACCCTTTTTCCCCTATAATTCTTTGGAATATTTCTACATATATTTCCAGAGCTAGGAGCTGAGATGACGTGAGATTCCGAGGCCCGGTGTGCCCAGAATAAATTTTATAAAAATATTAAGTATTTTTTATAATATGCACATTGCAGGGTTGTGTTTTATCCTAAAGGGTATCGCAGATCTGGATTCCGAGGGAATTCTTGCGTCTGGAGAATTCTATTTACCCTAAGTGGGGTGTAAATGTTGCAGGCGCGGGGCTGCTGTGAGAGATGTTACCCAGGGGAAAAATCGTCATTTTGAAATACTGAATTAGTGATTTTTATCACTAGAGTTATTTGAGAATAAAATTTTAACGGAGAATCAGAATGGAAATCTGAGACTTTCATTGAGTTTGAAATTGGGCGTTTTGCCAAGGTACGATATAAAGTGAGAGGACACGACAATTTCAGATTCTGCGCTAAGAAATTTTTTCTATAAATAGAAAAATAAGGAGTTGGAGTTAGAGTTCCCCCATCTCTCTCCTCTTCTCTCTCTCTCCCTCTCCCTCTCAACTGTTCTTCTTTGTTCTTCACCGAATCGAGGAGAGACCTTCGCTGAAACCATGGCGAGTCGAATCAGGAGCATCTTGGATGTGCCACCAACGACGCACAACCGATTCGATGTAAGATTTATTCTATTTTTGAGTTTTGATTCAAGTTTTAATTTAAAAATACCTTGTTTACCCTTGTTTCTTCATTTTTGTTACATTGTTTATTGCCACACAAACACGGTTATCAACACATGCTAAAAAATCATTTTTTTTCATCATGATCATCAACCGTTCTTCTAGATCTTGGTTGAATACAATTAAGTGCATCAAATCTTCAATGATTTGTCGATTAGACGCAGAAAAAACGATGATTTCGTCACAGGGATCGCAAGAATGGGCTCGGAATAATTTTTGGGTCACCGGAGCGGTTGTGGCGGCCGATGGAAGGTCTGGCTCCGGCAATGGGTGTGGCCGGAGCACCGGTGGACAAGCGAAGGCCAGAGCACGACGAAGCCGGGTGAGGCCATAACAGAGGTGTCGAGCGCATCTGGATGGCGGTGGTTGTGGCCTGGTGTAGCAGGGACTAAATGAGCGCCAAGGGGGTCTTCGGCGCATCGTGCGGCGAGCAGGGAGCACCGGGGCAGTGTAGTTGAGCAGCGGTGCGCGATAGCTTCAGTGGAGCTGGCGGCTCGAGCAGTTGCATCAGGTGTATTATAGGCCAGAGGTGGCACGGTGGTGCGCTTCAGGGGCCGAGGGCACCGGCGTCGTCCCATCGTGGCTAGAGGTGGCTCCTGAGGCGCTGTCCTCGGGTGTGCGGAGAAGACAAGGACCCGCGGTTTGCAGGTACTGTTGGGTGACAAAGAACGACCAAAGGGCCGATCTGCTTGATGAACTGGACCCAAGGGGGTCCGATGTTGCTGAAGCGTACCGCGGTGAGTTAGGACAGACCTGGGGCTAGGTCGCGGGCCGGCAGCTCGAACCGGGCCGGCTGGGGTGAACCGGCCCGGTTGGGCCCATTGCGTTCAGGGGGTCGTAACTACTAAACACCGCGTCAGTTTAACGAACTGTCTACGGCTGCAAGTTTATGTCGGTGAGGCAGAATATTTGTACTAGGTTTTTCGGATTTGGGTCCTACTCCGAAGGTGGGTAACTCGTAAATTTTTAATTTAATAATATTAGATTACTATTAAAGCTCGCAATGAACGTACTTCGTGAGCCGGACATCCGTTTGACATGCCGTCAGAGGCGCTGTGGCCCTGGAGTTCAAAAGGCCATTCCAAAGTTGGTTCGGAAACTTTGCGGTTTGGTTTATTCACTCAATGGCATGAAATTCTTAATGCGAATAATTAATTAATTATTGAATTAATTAATTATTCTTGCATCAGACTTAACTCCTGCTTAGGATGTCCGATTGACACATCGTTAGTGGCAGCGTGACCCTAGTCCTTTTACATACTTTTTGGGTCATTTTTAGTTGTTTTTGGGTTAATGGAAAGGTGCGGGACACACAGGTCCTTGTTTACATGTTTTACAGTGAAATTCCACTTCTTCACCCGACATTTGTTTGGGGGTGTTTGAGAACTTGTTTCTGAGTGTTATTCCGAAGGTATTGTAATGGCGCAATCCGCCCGCCTATGTTTGGGCCAGAGGCATGGGCCCCACAAGGTGTCTTTCAGATGTACGTTGTGTTTTGAAGACTTATGCTTTATAAATCAGTTCTGGGAAAATGAACAGCCTACTCTTTGTGGATATCTGTAAAGAATGCATTGGTACGATCTGTGTGACGTGTTTCAGGCTGGAGGTGTTGGCCCCGTAGGGCCTTGTTTTCATAACTCATGGATTTTCAGCTTCTGCATACAGAGTTATTTTGATGCTCCATTAGCAGCATTGTGAACCTGGAATCGAGGCAAAGTTGACGCGGATGGTTTCAAGCGTTGAAGCCGGAGTTGAGGCGTGGGACCCACAAGCCATCTTTTATGCTTTGTGTAGCGTACTGCGCATTTTTCATCCGGCATCTATTTGGGGTGTATGAGTAGTTATTTTGGCGTGTTATTCTGAGAGAATCACGATGACGCATTTCGCCTGACCTTTTTCGGGACTGAGGTGTGGGCCCCATAAGACGTCGCATGGGCAGAATGCGGTGTTGAATAACTTCTTCGTCAGGAGCCCGTTTCAAGAAACTAAATACTCTATCTCACATGTTTTTTCATGAGGATTGTATTGATATAATCTGTTCGGTTGTTCAGAACCACTTTTAATATCTTTGTAAATGTAGAAACAAGAAATGGAGTTGGTCAGAGCTTCCTTTGAGGCACTCCGAACCAACGCACAGTAGCAATGTTAGTAACACCCAGTGATGGCACAAATAGTGCGGGGATATCAGAGCAGTTCCAGGTTTACCATCTAGTAGGGATGGGCTGTGGGTTACCCGTTGACCTTAGGGTTTACCTTCCAGTGGGGTTGGGCAGTGGGTTACTCGTTTCCCTTAGGGTTTACCCTCCAGTGGGGCTGGGAAGTGGGTTACCCGATGACCTCTTAGGATTTACCCTCCAGCAGGGTTGGACAGTGGGTTACCTAGTGACCTTAGGGTTTACCCTCTAGTGGGCCTGGGCAGTGGGTTACCCGATGACTTCCTTCAGACTAATTCCTTTCTATGAGGATATTCAGTGACTTTTCTACGTGATTACCAAAGCGGGACCCTTGTTCATACAGTTCAGTGATGAGGCAATTCTGGCGTGCGGGACTATTGGGCATGAGTGATGGATATCCTTTGAATTTTTGGTGAGTTTTCTTGGGCTGAGCCTAGAGATTGAGATCCCCTTACACACTCATTTGGGTATCTTGTTGAGCATATATATACACCCTACTTTTTTTTTCAACTCCATGGGTTTAGTTATTCTCTTTCTAGGAGGGGCGAAGACGTGCGGGGTATGCCACGAGCTTTTCGTGTCTAGCTCCTCTTGGTTAGACGATCCTGCTTCCTTTCTCTTGTCGGGTTGAGCTGCACTCTCTCTTTTGCACTCTTATACTGTTCTTGACCTATCTACTACTCACCATTTTAGTATCTCTTTTGTTTCCCCCTTGAGCTTTCGGGGCATCATACTGAGTATCTTTATACCCACCCCTACATGGGATTTTCCTACACTTGGTGTGCCCTTGCAGACGGCGGACATGTCGATCGAGACTATATAAGAGGGTAAGGGACATAAGATCTTAGGATGCGTTTAGTAGATATAGAAGGATTTTTGGATGTGAGACTCACCAGCTATTTACTCCCGTTTACCTATTGCCGAGTTGTGGCACCTTTCTAGTTTGGTGTGTGTTTGGACCCTTTTTCTGTTCAATTATATTGTCAGTACTTTTCAGCACCATACTTGTACTATTTAGAAGTTGATTAATGACTGTGGTTGGACTATATTTTTTGGTACATTGGATTCCTTTGTACTCTACAGTTCTGCATTGAGTGGGTTGTGTGTGTTTGTGTACAGGTACTTAGGCAAAGGCCTCCCTGAGATTGTTACTCCTTCGGCGCTTTTTGCCATCCCCTAGAATATGGAGGTGGGATTGGGGTAGTTGCGACTCGAGACTGATAGGGTTGGGTCATGAAAAAGTGGTATCAGAGGTGGTTTGTTCCTCGGGACATTGTTTGGACATCCCTAAAAAAAGCGATTTGGTTGGGATTTGGGGAAATAGTGTCGACATGTCTCCAGAGTGGCTCTCAGGTTGGGGAGTCCAGTGATGGTGAGGCGGCCGACTAATCAATCCATGAGGACATTGATTATCTATTTGTCGACTCGGTGTTCTCTGACACATGTTGCAGGGAACATTGATTCATGCATCCTACCGGATTAAGTCTTTGATTGTCCTTCTTGAGTAATCTCCCCATCATTGTTGTTATATATATTCTCATTTGAACGTGGTACTCCTTTATCGGATTCAGGATTTCTCCGAGATGGTAGCCATCCAGGATATTAGCTCTGGTTCGTGATGACGATTCCATGAGCAATGAGGCCTCAGTTCAAGACCCATCATACGATTACCCTTTCTCCAGGAGGACAAGCATCAGCACCTCCACTTATGGAGTAACAGATAGTACCGATAGAGACGGCCGATGACGAGCACAGGCTGGGAACGCTATGTGAGTTCCAGTGTTAGAGACTTCTGAGGTTCCACGGTGAGCCATACCCTAAAACAGTGAAGGGTTGGATAGAGTCGGTGGTTCACCTCTTTAGTCTTGTTTGGACATTGACTGGTTAGATGGTGGCTTTGAAAACCAGTTTTTCCACCAAGCAGTTTGGTATTAGTAGATCCAGGGTTACTCAGATGCACGATGAGTTAGTACTCTTCTGGGTTGACTTCTGGGAGCTGTTTTGTGAAGAGTACTACCCCTCATACATACAATTATACGGTCTCAGGAGTTGTCGGAGCTTCAGTGGGGAGTGATGGTAGTGTCGGAGTACACGACTACATTCGCATACCATACTCAGTACTCTTTGGATGTGGTCTATGACGACAACATCAATGCACAAGAGTTTGAGTGAGGTCACTATAGAGGAGATTTGTGCAAGTGTAGTGCTCTTGTGCAACATCACCCATCTCAGGGTGTTAGAGTAGGCATTGGTGACAGAGAAAATTCTGTCAGAGGGAAGTCGATTTGTAACAGCCCAAGATTTTATAAAAAATATTCTTTTTAATTTTATTAATGTCTTGTGTTGTACGCTACACCAAAAGGAGCTTGCACAACACGCATCCTTGACTTGCCTTGCATTACACGCAATCACGACCTTCCTCGATAGCGTGTGTAATACGCAATACCGAGTTTCACTAAACAACGATATGCTATTAAAATATTATTAAAACTAGCCGGTATGAATAGTAATAACCACTTTTTAAAATTCTGTAAATCTTATTTTTCAAAATGAACTTCATTTTTGGATTCAGAGTATCGAATTTAGCCTAAGGTGAAATTTTGGTACATTTCGGATAACTTTCATATTCTGATGAATAGTGAAAATTACTAAATTATAATTAAAAAACAACTTTTTTAATCGAAATAATTAATAGTGATAAATTATTAATTGGAGTAGTTTTAAAGTATATTTATAATATATTTTTACAATTTAATACAATTTTGGTCATTGGATGTAATTGCACATTTAGACCAGACATAAACAAGTGTCAATCTTTTGATAGATATTGTTTCTTAAAAACACGCTATTTGTTTTAACAGCGGGATTTAATTATAAAATTAATTAATGCAACTTCTATGTTATGAATTTGGTAAAATAGACTTCATTTTTGAATTCAGAATATGAAATATAGCTTAGGATGAAATTTTGGCATTTTTCTGAAAACCTTCAATTTTTGATGAATAGTGAAACTACTAAGTGGTAGTTAAAAAACTGAATTTTTCATAAAACTTAATTTTACCGCTTCTGTGAATGGAATTTCAAAAATCCGAGAGACACGGTTGATGTCAGTAAGTAAAATGTGGTTCAATGAGATGAAAATAATTTTTGGTGAATAGTAACTTTTTACTTTTATTTACCACGGTTAAAAGTAAATAGGGTAATTAAGGGTAAGAATGATATTAATATTACCCTAACACATGTCCTAATTCTATTGGACAAGTGTATCTCGACCAAAAACAACCTTAAGTGTAAAATATTATCATTTAGGCCCACTTGGATTAGATTAGGACATTTATTATTATTTAATTCAAAGAAGAGTTAAAAGTGTTAAAATCAAAGTTAATTCACTAAAACATTTTTAATATGGGGTTATACATAAGATAAATTAGACTATAAATATTCATTAGAAAGCTGAAACGATTTCCTACATAATGATATTTTATTTATAATTTTTAGACTTTAAATAAATTAATTTATTTATGACACCACGATGATGCAGTAATTACCCTTTTAAGGAAATATTAACATAATTGATGTTATAAATACTCAAATGAATGTAATTTGAGACTTTTTATGAATTCCACTAATTTTCTAGGTTACTATGATATATTAGTGTTGATTTAATCAACTTGGTTCGAACATATAATTCTGTTATGACTTTCACAAAAATCATATATCAAATAGTGTCAAAATTGACCCAAAATAGTTTTTAAATCAAATATTATATTATTAATTGTTATTTTATTCCTAAAAATCTAAGGTTCGGACAAATGACTTAGATAAGGATATATATATTAATAATAAACAATTTGGGGTTCGTTTGGCATGTTATAGTAAGTGTATTAACCATATAGTGAAAGAAAACAAAAAGACACGGTAAAAGTTAAATTATTTAACTTAGAGTTAAATCTAATTGATAAGGTTAAAATAATAACCTAAACTTGTCTAAATCCTATTGGTTGATAGGATTTTGACCCATACCCACTTTATCTTCGAAATAAGACCCTTTGGAACCATTATAAACCGATTTTTACTTTAATATAAAATAATATTTTGAGATATTCCAAAGGTGCCCCTCTCCTCCCTTATAAAAGGGCACCTCCTCCCCCTCCCCCTCACACCGATTTGAGCACTCAAGCTCGGCCAAACCGTGCCAAAATCTCTTCTCCACTTCCCTAGCAACATCCTAGAGGTTCTGGTCTTCCTCAAAGACCAATTTTAGTTCCCTAAGAGGAGGTCTCCAAAAGGCGCTTCAAAGAAGAGGTAATTACCGTTACCAATTCTTTCATCTTTATTTCTTCTTCCACTTCTTCTTCTTAGGTTCTTTCATTATGAAGTAATAACATCAGTATCACTCATATACTGATATGTTATTATATTTATGAAACAACCCTATTTCACCATCTATCTATCCTACGGAAAAAGAAATCACCGCGCGTGCGTACGTACGGAATACCGTCTCCACGCCGTGGTGTAATCTATTTTCCACCACCACCTTACATGGATGGGTATAATGGTGTAAAGAATAACTATACATAGTTATTAAAACATCATATTGATTCTGATATATTTTATAATCCACTCCAATTCAATTCAATATTTATGGAAATGATATCATCGCTCGTGCGTACGTACGGACTACCGTCTCCACGACGCGATGAGATTCATTCTCTATGTTAACCATTTAAGAATGATTATAAAGTATATATAAGAAATAATAATGAAATATATGACATTATAAAGCTACTGGATTTATGTATATATATATATGTATGTCATCTACTTACTTCCATTCAAGACAATAGGGAAAGGAAAACAGCGTTCATGCGTACGTACGGACTACCGTCTCCATGAACGGTGTTTTTCATTTCATTTATCTATCTATTATATATATATATATATACTGAATATATATAATATATAAATCATATTTTATATTCTGGAAGTAATTAAATCATGATATAAGTAATAATAATGTCAATAACAACAAGTCAAAACACCTACGATAAAAGAAACGATTTTACCCAAAACGCCTCTTTAACATGGAATTTACAAAAGAACGGGTAATATAATGTCATAAGTGAACCATATATGATATCATAACAATGAATATGATTCTTTAATAAGTCAATGACATTATTTAAACCATTATACAGGAGCTTCGGACACGTACAAAGCAAATCGGACCTAAGGTAAGGGAAATATCACAATCTCATTTATATCCGAGATTGTTTATTCGTAAGAATTTACTGGGGTGTATTTTATCATCCACATCCATGTTTCATCAATATGTAATATTATTTCCATCCACCTACAATCGTTTAAATCCATTTTTACCCTTCGGTGAGTTTTTAGTAATATGTATGAAAGGAATCTTTGGTCGCTTTTCGTACGAGGTACTTTTTGACTTTTCCGACAAAAGTACGAGAAGAATGTTTTTTTAACTTATACGTCATGAATGGATTTTTAAAACATTATTTCCAAGAAGCTTCCTTTACAAGTTTTCAAGATTATTTTTAATCAATTTCTTTTATTTTAAAGTCGTATGACATGTTATGAAAGGAAAAATGTTTTTGAAGTAGAAAGGATATTTTCCTCAAGAATGAAGTCCAAGTATTTTATCAAAATTATTTTCCATCTAAGATAATAAAAGGGTTCTGTTTTTGCCCCTATTATTACATGTATTTGATTATGTTGTGATGGAAACATTTTTATGAATTCCTTTATCTTATATGAATTGTTTTATGATGTCATGTTGTTTAAGAATCCCATTTTTATTACATGTGTTACGCTATGATGTATGGTTTATGATTATGTGGAACACATAAGAAAGGATTCATTATAAGATGGGTGGGACCTATACCTCCCTCCAATGCATTGGGTAAAGATTTTATATCTCATGAGATAGACAGGGCTGGAACGGTAGGTTATACCGGTTCAGTGAAACAGGACTGAAACGAGGGTTACTCGATTCAGAAAGGGACTTTGTCCACTAAGATAGTCTTGGAAATGAGTCTTGACTAACAAGAAATTATTCTCTATGATTATGTGTGAATGCCACAAAGTTTCATGTTTTAAGTTATGATTATTGTGATTACATTTCTCTGCCATGATTTACCCCATGTTATGAAATTATGATCTCTTTTGCAGGTTAAGATTTCCAAAAGTTATGTGCTTATGTATATGATGTGATTGAAATTTCTTTTGTTTACCCTTACTGAGCATTTGAGCTCAACATTTTATGTTTTCTTTTCCCCAGGATATAAAGAAAGGTTTTAGGTAAAAAAAAGGAAGATCTTTATGGGAGATTTTGAAGATCTTTCACCTCGATTAGAAGATTACGTTCCGAGTTTCCAAAGACACTAAACTATTACGATCCTTGTGTGTGTGTGTTTTTGTTATGTACTAAGTATTACGCAAAAGTAATGTAATGTCCATGTACGTCTAGCTTCGGGTCTCTACAGTTGGTATCAGAGGAAAGGTTTAGTCAACCTTTGGAAACTAGGATGCGAAAACGTTAGTGAGATCCCTAGAGATATTTCTAAGGTATGTCTAGGGATGTCTCTAAGGTTAAGTATACGTATAGGTTATAGTCCTAGAATTGCTCTAACGATCTTAGAATTTAACCTAAGATGTTAGATATTGAGGGTACTACCCCTTTATTATGTTGTTTTCCCTAGAATGATTTTTGCCTCTCACACTATTCTTTTGGGGTTTTAGACGATGGCTAGAACCCGAAGGAACCGTGTTGATCAATGCAATGGACAATGCAATGATTGTCCCCCTGAGCAACCAAACGATATGGGAGCTGGAATGCAAAATCTTGTAGCCATGCTCACACAACTTTCTCAAGCTATGAATCATGCAGGACTTCCAAACGAGCAAAGGAAGGAGCAACATTCTGTTGAATCCTTCATGAGGCAGCGTCCGCCTTCTTTCAGTGGGTCTACTGATCCATTAGTTGCTGAACAATGGATTAGTACTACTGAAAAGATATTTTCAGTTCTTCAATGTTCTGAACATGATAAAGTCATCTTAGCAGTATATCGTTTGGAAGGTGAAGCTGATCAATGGTGGAATCTTATCAAGAATACGAGGCAAAGAGATGAAATTGATTGCATGGAATGAGACGAGTTCAAGAACTTGTTTTTCAGTAAGTACTTCCCTCGTATTCTTCGAACGAAGATGGAGAAGGAGTTTCTTGAACTAAAGCAAAAGGAAGATGAATCTGTTGGTATATACGAAGCAAATTTTACAAGACTTGCAAGGTATGCATATGGCATTATCATCCAACCTGAAAGTAAAGTTGATCAATTTTTCAGTGGCTTAAAACCAAGTCTTCGAAGGGCATTAGCTATAAGAGACTTCAGTAGCTATGAAGAAATTGTGCGTTGTGCTATCAAGGTAGAAATGGAAGTTGGTGTTAAATATCCATCTCATGGTTTTGACAAGAAACGAAAGATGGAGTTCAAGGAGAAATCTCAGAATAATGGTGAAAAGAAGATAAATGTTTCCTTATGCACAAAGTGTGGAAAGAAGCATGGTGGAGATTGTCTTAAAGGGACTAGAAAATGTTTTAAGTGTGGAAAAGAAGGTCATCGAGCAGCTGAGTGTCGAAGTAATGGAAAAAGGGATTCTAATGAAGTGAATAAAGCAAACACTGCAGAGAACGCACAACCAACACTTCAATGCTTCAAGTGCAAGGAGATGGGACATTATGCCAATAAATGCCCTAATCCAAGGGTTAGTGATGATCGACATGAGCAACCGCTTAAGGCAATGGACAAAGGGAAGTCACATGCGATCACTATTGGCAATGTTGAATATGACAACGATGTGGTGGAATGATTAAGTTTTTATGTAATGGGATTCCAAAATAATGTTGTATCATGGAATATTGGAATATTTATGTATTGGTCTAATGTGGTATTCAAAGTGATTGAGATATTATGCGCATAATGAAGGGAAAACGAGAAAATGAAATGTTTAACAGTATTCATGAGCTCATGATTGATATAAGGACCAAGTGATATCATGGTTTGAGTATATAGAATTTTGAGGATTTTGGTATGTGGAAAGTGTTAACTTTTAACTGCATTCAAGTTTTCACTAAGGTTCAATGGGTATTCAAGAGAGTACAAGATTAAGGCCTTTGAATGTTTGTAATGTGTCCAACAAGATATATCTTATGATATATGGGGATCAATGATGGTATTAAATCTCTGGTAATAGTTTTCACTATGTTATGAGAATGGACTGCAGTATTATGGATAGGACTAAAGATTGGAATGGATTATGTTGGACATAAGTTAGTATTAAGGATAGAAGTTTTTTCGATATTATGGGATGTTATAGTAATATAGTTTTAGAAAAAGGACAACCTGCAGGACGGGCGACAGCCCATCGCTTCGGACAAGGCTGTGGGAATCGAACCCACAACCGAAGTGCGACTGGCCTTTATCGCCTACCACTGGACTACAGGAAGTCCCTGTTTAGTAGAAACTAGTTTTATTATATTAAGCAGTATGATATATGAAGTATAAGTCCATTTTAGGAACTATATATGATTAATCTCACTATAGATCGACTTATGTATATAATTTTTGCTAACCTTTTGTATGAGACAGATGGAATGACCCGTCATTCTATCACATGATCTGCTAACACTTCACGAATAACAAATTCAACTTCATTTATTTAAGAGATGAAGTGGAAATTGTTCTAGGCACGAACAATAGTGAGATTGTACCAAAATAAAGAAAGTATTTATTCCAATTCAAATTTTCAACTTTAGGGAAATGATCTTGAAAACCAAAAATGTTGTCCTAGTGATCTTATACCTGATGAATCGGATGGTACCTTAGATCGTCACAAATTTATGGATTTGTGATTATTGGCTTTTCCATAGCCATGTTCTCTACCACTCTCCATCAGAACATGATGGTTAGATTTCTCTTCCATATCCATATTTTCACCTATGTGGAAACCCAATGATTAGTTTATTTGGGTAACCGTTACGTTTCATACTTTTGTTTTTAAATATTGGTTTTGATATTCCTTTTTACGATGTGGGTTTCTATTAAAGAAACTTTCAAATAATAAACCATTTATAACCCCGATGAATTTCGAGGGCGAAATTCATTTTAAGGGGGGTAGAATGTAACAGCCCAAGATTTTATAAAAAATATTCTTTTTAATTTTATTAATATCTTGTGTTGTACGCTACACCAAAAGGAGCTTTCACAACACGCATCCTTGACTTGCCTTGCATTACACGCAATCGCGACCTTCCTCGATAGCGTGTGTAATACGCAATACCGAGTTTCACTAAACAACGATATGCTATTAAAATATTATTAAAACTAGCCGGTATGAATAGTAATAACCACTTTTTAAAATTCTGTAAATCTTATTTTTCAAAATGAACTTCATTTTTGGATTCGGAGTATCGAATTTAGCCTAAGGTGAAATTTTGGTACATTTCGGATAACTTTCATATTCTGATGAATAGTGAAAATTACTAAATTATAATTAAAAAACAACTCTTTTAATCGAAATAATTAATAGTGATAAATTATTAATTGGAGTAGTTTTAAAGTATATTTAGAATATATTTTTACAATTTAATACAATGTTGGTCATTGGATGTAATTGCACATTTAGACCAGACATAAACAAGTGTAAATCTTTTGATAGATATTGTTTCTTAAAAACACGCTATTTGTTTTAACAGTGGGATTTAATTATAAAATTAATTAATGCAACTTCTATGTTATGAATTTGGTAAAATAGACTTCATTTTTGAATTCGTAATATGAAATATAGCTTAGGATGAAATTTTGGCATTTTTCTGAAAACCTTCATTTTTTGATGAATAGTGAAACTACTAAGTGGTAGTTAAAAAAACTGAATTTTTCATAAAACTTAATTTTACCGCTTCTGTGAATGGAATTTCAAAAATCCAAGAGACACGGTTGATGTCAGTAAGTAAAATGTGGTTCAATGAGATGAAAATAATTTTTGGTGAATAGTAACTTTTTACTTTTATTTACCACGGTTAAAAGTAAATAGGGTAATTAAGGGTAAGAATGATATTAATATTACCCTAACACATGTCCTAATTCTATTGGACAAGTGTATCTCGACCAAAAACAACCTCAAGTGTAAAATATTATCATTTAGGCCCACTTGGATTAGATTAGGACATTTATTATTATTTAATTCAAAGAAGAGTTAAAAGAGTTAAAATCAACGTTTATTCACTAAAACATTTTTAATATGGGGTTATACATAAGATAAATTAGACTATAAATATTAATTAGAAAGATAACAAGATTGCCTACATAATGATATTTTATTTATAATTTCTATACTTTAAATAAATTAATTTATTTATGACACAACGATGATGCAGTAATTACCCTTTTAAGGAAATATTAACATAATTGATGTTATAAATACTCAAATGAATGTAATTTGAGACTTTTTATGAATTCCACTAATTTTCTAGGTTACTATGATATATTAGTGTTGATTTAATCAACTTGTTTCGAACATATAATTCTGTTATGACTTTCACAAAAAATCATATATCAAATAGTGTCAAAATTGAAACAAAATAGTTTTAAATCAAATATTATATTATTAATTGTTTTTTTATTCCTAAAAATCTAAGGTTCGGCCAAATGACTTAGATAAGGATATATATATTAATAATAAACAATTTGGGGTTCGTTTGGCATGTTATAGTAAGTGTATTAACCATATAGTGAAAGAAAACAAAAAGACACGGTAAAAGTTAAATTATTTAACTTAGAGTTAAATCTAATTGATAAGGTTAAAATAATAACCTAAACTTGTCTAAATCCTATTGGTTGATAGTATTTAGACCCATCCCCACTTTAGCTTCGAAATAAGACCCTTTGGAACCATTATAAACCGATTTGTTCTTTAATATAAAATAATATTTTGAGATATTCCTAAGGTGCCCCTCTCCTCCCTTATAAAAGGGCACCTCCTCCCCCTCCTCCTCAAACCAATTTGAGCACTCAAGCTCGGCCAACCCCTGCCAAAATCTCTTCTCCACTTCCCTAGCAACATCCTAGAGGTTCTGGTCTTCCTCAAAGACCAATTTTAGTTCCCTAAGAGGAGGTCTCCAAAAGGCGCTTCAAAGAAGAGGTAATTACCGTTACCAATTCTTTCATCTTTATTTCTTCTTCCACTTATTCTTCTTAGGTTGTTTCATTATGAAGTAATAACATCAGTATCACTCATATACTGATATGTTATTATAAGTATGAAACAACCCTATTTCACCATCTATCTATCCTACGGAAAAAGAAATCACCGCGCGTGCGTACGTACGGAATACCGTCTCCACGCCGTGGTGTAATCTATTTTCCACCACCACCTTACATGGATGGGTATAATGGTGTAAAGAATAACTATACATAGTTATTAAAACATCATATTGATTTTTATATATTGTATAATCCACTCCAATTCAATTCAATATTTATGGAAATGATATCATCGCTCGTGCGTACGTACGGACTACCGTCTCCACGACGCGATGAGATTCATTCTCCATGTTAACCATTTAAGAATGATTATAAAGTATATATAAGAAATAATAATGAAATATATGACATTATAAAGCTACTGTATTTATGTATATATATATATGTATGTCATCTACTTACTTCCATTCAAGACAATAGGGAAAGGAAAACAGCGTTCATGCGTACGTACGGACTACCGTCTCCATGAACGGTGTTTTTCATTTCATTTATCTATCTATTATATATATATATATACTGAATATATATGATATATAAATCATATTTTATATTCTTGAAGTAAGTAAATCATGATATAAGTAATAATAATGTCAATAACAACAAGTCAAAACACCTACGATAAAAGAAACGATTTTACCCAAAACGCCTCTTTAACATGGAATTTACAAAAGAACGGGTAATATAATGTCATAAGTGAACCATATATGATATCATAACAATTAATATGATTCTTTAATAAGTCAATGACATTATTTAAACCATTATACAGGAGCTTCGGACACGTACAAAGCAAATCGGACCTAAGGTAAGGGAAATATCACAATCTCATTTATATCCGAGATTGTTTATTCGTAAGTATTTACTGGGGTGTATTTTATCATCCACATCCATGTTTCATCAATATGTAATATTATTTCCATCCACCTACAATTGTTTAAATCCATTTTTACCCTTCGGTGAGTTTTTAGTAATATGTATGAAAGGAATCTTTTGTCGCTTTTCGTACGAGGTACTTTTTGACATTTCCGACAAAAGTACGAGAAGAATGTTTTTTTAACTTATACGGCATGAATGGATTTTTAAAACATTATTTCCAAGAAGCTTCCTTTACAAGTTTTCAAGATTATTTTTAATCAATTTCTTTTATTTTAAAGTCGTATGACATGTTATGAAAGGAAAAATGTTTTTGAAGTAGAAAGGATATTTTCCTCAAGAATGAAGTCCAAGTATTTTATCAAAATTATTTTCCATCTAAGATAATAAAAGGGTTCTGTTTTTACCCCTATTATTACATGTATTTGATTATGTTGTGATGGAAACATTTTTATGAATTCCTTTATCTTATATGAATTGTTTTATGATGTCATGTTGTTTAAGAATCCCATTTTTATTACATGTGTTACGCTATGATGTATAGTTTATGATTATGTGGCACACATAAGAAAGGATTAATTATAAGATGGGTGGGACCTATATCTCCCTCCAATGCATTGGGTAAAGATTTTATATCTCATGAGATAGACAGGGCTGGAACGGTAGGTTATACCGGTTCAGTGAAACAGGACTGAAACGAGGGTTACTCGATTCAGAAAGGGACTTTGTCCACTAAGATAGTCTTGGCAATGAGTCTTGACTAACAAGAAATGATTCTCTATGATTATGTGTGAATGCCACAAAGTTTCATGTTTTATGTTATGATTATTGTGATTACATTTCACTGCCATGATTTACCCCATGTTATGAAATTATGATCTCTTTTGCAGGTTAAGATTTCCAAAAGTTATGTGCTTATGTATATGATGTGATTGAAATTTCTTTTGTTTACCCTTACTGAGCATTTGAGCTCACCCTTTAATGTTTTCTTTTCCCCAGGATATAAAGAAAGGTTTTAGGTAAAAAGAAGAAAGATCTTTATGGGAGATTTTGAAGATCTTTCACCTCGATTAGAAGATTACGTTCCGAGTTTCCAAAGACACTAAACTATTACGATCCTTGTGTGTGTGTGTGTTTTTGTTATGTACTAAGTATTCCGCAAAAGTAATGTAATGTCCATGTACGTCTAGCTTCGGGGCTCTACACGATTGGTAGGGCCTCGATGCCGAAGGTCTCCCCTGGACGAGACTCCATAACATGGGTGGAGACAACGTAGAGCACTGGGACAACCCAGGGAGGACTAGTGCTATGATTGTGATGTGCGACGTCATGTGGCATGAGACTACCCGACCAAATGTACTGAGTATTTCCAATAGTTGGTGGATGCACCGCCACAACAGAGGCAACGTCGTGATCAGAGAACTCCCAGGATAGGACAGGGTGGTCCCCAAGGAGGTGGTGATGGAAGAAGATCAGGCAGAACTGTGGTCGGCGGACGACGTTTCGCGGTCCTTCCACCACCTAATGGCGGCCCATATCAGGATCAGGGAGCTGACGGATGAAGCAGCGGGCGGATGTGTGCTATGGATGTCTACAATCCTGCATCACATGAGATGATAAGAGGTACACTTTCTGTCTTTTACTACTATTCTTAGTAGAACTTGTTAGACACTGTGTGTGGTAATCTTTTCGTCTAACACCTTGTTCTAGGGGTTAACGAGGGTGACACATGGCGTCGGTGTAACCCTATGTTGGTGTTGTCCGACGTAACATTGAATGCACAGGGAAGAGTGGTTATTCCCCCACTGAGATGCATTTTTGTGATGCGATCAAAACTGTGAGGGAGAGCCAGTACCACCCAAAGCATATAGTATTGAGGTGCAGTTGATGAGTCCCTCTGACATGTGCATTCCTAGTGGGTTTGTGCGGTGGAGTGTCAGAGCAGGTTCTGAATTTTCCAGTGGGGCTTTTCTTCTTGACACCCATTTTTGTTTGAGGTGCAACTAGTGGGTTAGGAAGAGTTCCTATTTTTGGCATTACTCTCTTTCCAAGAGGGGAAAAGATAGGTGGGGTATTCCACGTTCTTTCTGTGTCTAGCCTGTGGCGGTTGGATGAGTTTTCTCCCCAGCCCTATGTAACACCCGAGACTTTTATGAGAACTATTTTGTTTTTTTATGTTATATAAATCATCAAAGGAATCTTTCACTACACAGAACACTAGCTTGGCTTGGTTTACACGCAATCACAACCTTCCTCGATAGCTTGCATCGTACACTATACCGAGTTTCACTAAACAACGATATGCTATTAAAATATTATTAAAACTAGCTGCTATGAATAGTAATACACACTTTTTGAAATTTTGTAAATTTTATTTTTCAAAATTGACTTCATTTTTGGATTCGGAATATCGAAATTAGCCTAGGGTGAAATTTTGTTATTTTTTTGCAAACATTCAACTTTTGATGAATAGTGAAAACACTGGGTTACTATTTAAAAACTGACTTTTTATTTAAATAATTATTTATTTTAATTAAATTTATTTTAGGTCAAAATTTATACATAATACAGATATAAGTTCAATTCAATTCATTGGAGTCATTTTATAATAATTTTAGATATATAAAAATTTTATTGAACTTTTCACCGTCTTTTACCCACCTCTTAGGAGAATTTGCAAATTTATATAAAACATAATTTTACCACTTCTATGAGTGGAATTTCAAAAATCCGAGAGACATGGTTGATTTCAGTATTTAAAATGTGGTTCAATGAGAGAAAATAATTTTTGGTGATTAGTAACTTTTTACTTTTATTTACCACGATTAAAAGTAAATAGGGTAATTAAGAGTAAAAAAGGATATTATTATTACCCTAACACATGTCCTAATTCTATTGTATAAGTGTAATTCGACCAAAAACAACCTTAGGAATAAAATATGTCCATTTAGGCCCACTTGGATTAGATTAGGACATATATTATTAATTTATTTAAAGAAGGGTTAAAATAGTTAAAATCAAAGTTAAATAAGTAAATAATTTATAATATAGGGTTATACATAAGATAAATTTGACTATAAATATTCATTAGAAATATAAAAAGATTTAATACATAATTATATTTTATTTGTAATTTTTAGACATTAAATAATTTAATTTATTTATGACACAATGATGATGTAGTAATTATCATATTAATGAAATATTGACATAATTGATGTTATAAATACCCAAATAAATATAATTTGAGACTTTTTATGAATTCCACTAATTTTATAGTTTAATATGACATGTTAGAATTGATTTAATTAAAATTGTTTGAATTAATCATTCTGTTATGATCTTCACAAAAATCAATTTCCAAATAGTATCAAAATTGACATAAAATAGTTTTTAAAACAAATATTATATTATTAATTGTTAGTTTATTCAATAAAATCTAAGATTTGGCCAAATGAATTAGATAAGGTTATATATATTAATAATGAACAACTTGGGGTTATTTTGTCTTGTTATAGTAAGTTTATTAACCTTATAGTGTAAGAACACCAAAAGACACGGTAAAAGTAAATTTATTTAACTTAAAGTTAAATCTAAATGATATGGTTAAAATAGGAACTTAAACTTGTCTAAATTCTATTTTATGAGATGCTTTAGACCCATCCCTAACTTAGCTTCTATATAAATAAATATGGAGCTATTTAAAACCGAATATGACTTTATAATAAAATAATATGTTTAGTTTTTCCAAAGGTGCCCCTCTCCTCCCTTATAAAAGGGAACCTCCTCCCTCTCTTCCTCACACCACTTTGAGCCTTCATGCTCGGCCAACCCCTACCAATTTCTCATCTAAAATTCCCTAGAAACATCCTAATGGTCCTGGTCTTCTTCAAAGACCATGTTTAGTGCCCTAAAAGGAGGTCTCAAAGAGGCGCTTCAAAGAAGAGGTAATGTCCGTTACCGATTCTTTCAACTTTATTTCTTCTTCCACATATTCTTCTTTAGTTGTTTCATTATGAATTAATAACATAAGTATCAATAATATACGGATATGTTATTATAAGTATGAAACGACACTATTTCACCATCTATCCATCCTACAGAAAATGAAATCATCGCGCGTGCGTACGTACGGAATACCGTCTCCACGCCATTGTGTAATCTATTTTCCACCACCACATTACTTGGATGGGTATAATGGTGTAAAGAATGAATATATATGATTATTTTAAAGTGATATTGATTTTAAAATAGTATACATACACTCAAATACAATTCCACCATCATGGGAACGATATCATCGCTCGTGCATACATACGGAATACCGTCTCCACGATGTGATGCGACTCATTCTACATGATTTTCATTGCATAATGATTAAATAAATGAATTGAGTGAATAAATATGATATATATTACACTAATACCATTATGAAAATGAGGTATCTATAACCTAAATGAAGAATAAGAATTTATTTGACAAAACACGCATAAGAACAAAAACCAATAAACACCCGAATAACAAGTAAAAATGAAATATTACTAATAAGAAGCTATGAATATGACCATATATGATATCATAACAATGGGTATGATTCTGGAATAAGTCATGTACACTATTTAAATCATTATACAGATGTTTCGGACACTTACGAAGCAAATACGACCAAAGGTAAGGGAAAATATTGTAATCTCAATTTTTATCCGAGATTGTTTATACTTCAGAATTTACTGGGGAATATTTATCATCCACATCCATGTTTCCTCAATATTTAATTTTTATATCCTTCTACAATATATTATATCCAATTTTACCCTTCGGTGAGTTTTTAGTAAAGGATATGAAAGGAATCTTTTGTCGTTTTTCGTACGAGGTACTTTTTCAATTTTCCGCCAAAAGTATGAGAAGAATGTTTTTTTAAATTATACGGAATGAATGGATTTTTAAAACATTATTTCCAAGAAACTTCCTTTACAAGTTTTCTAGTTTATTTTTTATCAACTTTTTTTAGTTTAAAATTGTATGACCTGTTTAGAAGGGAAATTTTTTTTTGAAGTAGAATGGATATTTTCCTCAAGAATGGAGTTCAAGTGTTTTATCAAAATTATTTTCCATATAAGATAATATAGGGTTCTGTTTCTATCCATATTTTTACATTTATTTGATTATTTTATGATGGAATTATTTTTATGATGTCCTTTTATCTTATATGGATTATGTTATGATGGCATGATGTTTAAGATTCCCATTTTTATTACATGGGTTATGTAATGATGTATGATTTTTGATTTTGGGGCACACATAAGAATGGTATCATTATGAGATGGGTGGGACCTATATCTCCCTCCAATGCATTGGGTAATGATTTTATATCTCATGAGATAGATATGGCTGGAACGACAGGTTAAACCGGTTCAGTGAAACAGGACTGAAACGAGGAATGAACTCGGTTTAGAAATGGACTATGTCCACTAAGATAGTCTTGGAAATGAGTCTTGACTAATAAGAAATGATTCTATATGATTATGTATGTATTCCACAAAGATTCATGTTTTATGTTATGATTATTGGGATTACATTTCACTACTATGATTTATCCCATGTTATGAAATTATGATCTATTTTGCAGGTTAATATTTACAAAATTTTATGTTCTTATGAATATGATGTGATTGATATTTCTTTTTTTTACCCTTACTGATCATTTGAGCTCACCCTTTTGTATATTTTCATTCCCCAGGTTAGGAAGAAGGTTATTAAGTAGGATATGCTAAAAGGGACTCTAGATATGATGAAATAAATGGGAGGCAATGTAGATGCTTTATGAACTAGTTGTTTATGTTTCCCAGTTTCTAAAGACACTATAACTATACGGTCCTTTCATGGTTTTGTTATATGTTGTAATAAGTGTACTTCAATTTTGAAGTACAAATAATGTATGTAAATTATGGGTCATTATAGTTGGTATCAGAGGAAAGGTATAGTCAACCTTTGGAAACTAGGATATGAAAGCCATAGTAAAAATCTTAAGGATCAGTCTAAGCATAGAACACAATCTTAGTGGTTTAGAAATGTCCATGAATAACCTAGGATAAGACCTTAAGTGTGAAATTTTTTTCTTGATTATGTGGTTTTCCTATTATAATTATTGTTTCTCACACTATTCTTCTTGGTTTTAGTCAATGGATAGAACCCGAAGGAATCGTGTTAATGTGGAATTCGACGGGCAATGCAATTATTGTGCCCCTGAGCAACCAAACGTTATGGGAGCTGGAATGCAAAATCTTGTAGCCATGCTCACACAACTTTCTCAAGCTATTAATCATGCAGGACTTCCAAATGAGAAAAGGAAGGAGAAACATTCTGTTGAATCCTTCATGAGGCAGCATCCACCTTCATTTTGTGGGTCTACTGATCCATTAGTTGTTGAACAATGGATTAGTACTACTGAAAAAATATTTTTAGTTCTTCAATGTTCTGAACATGATAAAGTCATCTTAGCAGTGTATCGTTTGAAAGGTGATTCTTATCAGTGGTGTAATCTTATCAAGAATACGAGGAAAAGAGATGAAATTGAGTCCATGTAATGGGACGAGTTCAAGAACTTATATTTCAATAAGTACTTCCCTCATATTATTCGAACAAAGATGGAGTAGGAGTTTCTTGAACTAAAGCAAAAGGATGATGAATCTGTTGGTACCTACGAAGTAAATTTTACAAGACTTGCAAGGTATGCTTCTAGTCTTATTATCCAACCTGAGAGTAAGATCCATCGATTCTTTAGTGGCGTAAAACCATGTCTTCAAAGGGAGTTAGCCATAAGGGACTTCAATAGCTATGAGGAAATCATTCAATGTGCTCTCAAAGTTGAGATGGAGATTGGAGTAACCCATCAGTCATATGGGTTTGATAAGAAGAGGAAAATGGAATTCAAAAGAAAATATAAAGAGCACACTGAAAAGAAGATGAGTTTTCCCTTCTACTCAAAGTGTGGAAAGAAACATGGAGGGAGTTGTCTTAAAGGGACAAGTAAATGTTTCAAATGTTGAAAGGAAGGTCATCGGGCATTTGAATGCCGCAATGGTGGGAAGAAGATGTCTAGTGATGCGAACAAAGAAAAGGCTACACAGAGTGTACCTCCTACACTTCAATGTTACAAGTTCAAGGAGATGGGGTATTATGCCAATCAATGCCCAAATCCAAGGGTTGATGATGATGGTCGATGTCAACAAACTCTTAAGGCTAAAGACAAAGGAATGTCACATGCAATTTCTATCAGTGATGTGGAGTACGATAACGAAGTGGTGAAAGATACACTTACCATCCACCCTAAAGTAGAAAATGTTTTATTTGATTCTGGATCCACCCACTCCTTTATTTTTGAAGAATTTTCTAAGGGTATCACCATATTACCTCAACAATTAGATGTTGAGTTAGCTGTGACAACCCCTAATGGCACAACAGTCGCATCAAAAGTTTATAATTCTTATCCGATTGATGTTTGTGGGGAAGTGCTTCCTGAAAATCTTGTGATCCTCCCTATAGTATAATTTGATGTGATTCTTGGCATGGATTGGCTTTCTCTATATGGATCTCATATCAATTTCCAATGAAGGGAAGTCACATTTCTTATTCCAGGTCAATCTATGATCGTCTATCAATGCAAGGATGAACATAACCTTCCATTGGAAATTTCTTCCATCTTATGGGTATTGATTACACTAAATGAAGGTTATTTATCTCAAATGGTTTGTGAGAAACTCACTATTAAGAATATTCCCATTGTACGGGAGTTTTATGATGTCTTTCCGGAGGTATTGCCGGGACTTCCACCAAATCGTGAAGTTGAGTTTTCAATGGAACTCGTACTGGGTGCTTTGACTATTTCAAAGAAACCTTAGAGAATGGCCCCAATTGAGTTGCAGGAATTGAAGAAGAAACTCCAAGAGAATCTTGATAAGGGATTCATATGACCTAGTGCGTCACCTTGGGGAGCACCTTTTCTATTTGTTAAGAAGAAAGATGGATCAATGAGACTCTACATTGATTATCGAGAACTTAACAAGATCACTATCAAGAACAAATATCCACTCCCGCGCATTGATGACTTCTTTGACCAACTACGCGGAGCTCAATACTTTTCTAAGATTGATCTTCGTTCATGGTATCATCAATTAAGGGTGAAAAGGGTGGATATACCAAAGATGGGTTTCCGTACATGGTATGGACACTATGAATTTATAGTGATGTCATTTGGTCTTACTAATGCCCCTGCTATCTTCATGGATCTGATGAATAGAGTCTATAGAGACTATCTTGATCAGTTTGTGGTAGTCTTTATAGACGATATTCTTGTATATTCAAAGGGCAAGGAAGAACATGAAGATCACTTGAGAATTATATTGAAGACCCTGAGAAAGGAGAAGCTTTATGCCAAATTTACCAAGTGTGAATTTTGGCTTCAAAAAGTTTAATTTTTGGGTCACATAATCTCAAAAGAGGGGATATCTGTGGATCCAGCAAAAACAGAGGTTATCGAAAGATGGTCGAGACCAACAATAGTAACTGAGATCTGATGTTTTCTTGGTTTGGCTGAATATTATCGACGTTTTGTGAAATATTTTTCATGATTATCTAATCCACTCACCAAGTTGACTCAGAAAGGAGTTAAGTTTGTTTGGACGGAGGAATGTGAAGAGAATTTCAAGGAGTTGAAAAGAAGGTTATCCAGTGCTCTTGTACTCACACTTCCTTGTAGTGGAGAATGGTTTGTGATCTATAGTGATGCATCCAAGAAGTGATTGGGGTGTGTTCTTATGCAAAATGATATGGTGATATCTTATGCCTCATGACAGTTGAAAATCAATGAGAAAAATTACCTAACTCATTATTTGGAGTTAGCTATGGTAATCATTGCATTAATGATTTGGAGGCATTATCTTTATGGAGAAAGGTCTGACATTTATAATGATCATAAAAGATTAAAGTATATTTTCACACAAAAGGAGATGAATATACGCCAAAGAAGATGGTTGGAGCTGACTATGGATTACGACTGCTCAATCCATTACCACCCTGGGAAAGCAAACAAGGTGGAAGATGCATTAAGTCGACAAGACCATGTCAGTTTATCAATGATGAGGATCACAAAAGATCCAATATTTATGGATTTACAAAGGATGTATCTTGGAATTATAATGGAAGGAGAAAAATATTATCTTTCTCAAATGAATGTTCAACCATCTATACATGTGAAGATTAAATAGGCACAGAAAGAAGATGTAGAGTTACAAAAGGAGGTGAGAAATGTTCCTGAATTCAACCTTGATTATTATGGGATAATAATGTTCAGGAATCAGGTTTGTGTTCCTCCAATCCCCGAATTAAAGAAGGAGCTACTGGATGAGGCTCATAGTTCTTCATTCTCTATTCATCCTGGAAGCACGAAGATGTATAGGGACCTGAAAGAGTACTTCTAGTGGGATGTCATGAAAAGAGATGTTGCTGAATATGTCTCTCGATGCTTGGTTTGTCAGCAAGTTAAAGCTGAGAGACAAACGTATAAGGGGATGTTACAACCATTACCCATAACCGAATGGAAATGGGAAAACATCACTATGGACTTTGTCACCGGAATTCCTAAAACATCCAAAGGCAATAATGCTATCTGGGTCATAGTTGATCGTCTTACAAAGTATGCACACTTCATTCCTATTAGAGAGTATTTCTCTCTTGATTAGCTTTCCAGGATATATGTAAAGGAAGTGGTAAGATTGCATGGAGTACCACTTTCTATTATATCTGATCGGGATATGAGGTTTACCTCAAAGTTCTGGCGAAGTCTTCAGCGTACTCTGGATATAGAGTTGAGTTTCAGCACTGCTTATCATCCTCAGACAGACGGTCAGTCTGAGAGGACGATTCAAACTCTAGAAGATATGTTGAGAGCTTGCTCTAAGGATTTCAAAGGTGGTTGGGATCAACACCTACCTTTGGTGGACTTTTCTTATAATAATAGCTTTCAATCCAGTATTCAGATGGCTCCTTATGAAGCTCTCTATGGAAAGAAATGCAGGACCCCAACTTGCTGGGATGAAGTTGGGGAAAGAAAGCTATTAGGACCTGATCTTGTTGATGAGATGGTAGAAAAGGTCAGATCTATTCAACAACACATAAGAGCAGCTCAGAGACGACAAAAAATTTATTCCGAAAACCGAAGAAAAGACTTAGAGTTTGAAGTGGGTGATAAAGTGTTCTTATGAATACCTCCCTGGAAGAGGGTCATGAGATTTGGAAAGAAGGGAAAGTTGAGCCCTAGATATACCGGTCCTTTCAAAATACTGGATCGTGTTGGGAAGGTAGCTTACCGATTGGCGCTTCCACCAAATCTCTCTCAAGTTCACGATGTGTTCCATGTATCTCTCCTAATAAAGTACATACCTGATCCTTCACATGTACTCAGCTTAGATGTTGTACCGCTGGAACAAGATCTTTCTTATGAAGAACAGCCGATAGAGATTCTCGATCGTAGTGAAAAAGTCTTATGGAACAAGACCACTCTCTTGGTGAAAGTTTTATGGAGGAACCACCAATTAGAAGAAGCTACATGGGAGCTTGAGGATATGATGAGGGAGAGGTATCCTCATCTGTTTGTTACAAAGTGACGAATTTTGAGGGCAAAATTCATTTTAAGGGGGGTAGAACGTAACACCCGAGACTTTTATGAGAAATATTTTGTTTTTTTACATTATATGAAACATCAAAGGAATCTTTCACTACACACAACACTATCTTGGCTTGCTTTACACGCAATCGCAACCTTCCTCGATAGCTTGTGTCGTACGCAATACCGAGTTTCACTAAACAACGATATGATATTAAAATATTATTAAAAATAGCCGTTATGAATAGTAATACCCACTTTTTGAAATTTTTTTAATTTTATTTTTCAAAATTGACTTCATTTTTGGATTCGGAATATCGAAATTATCCTAAGGTGAAATTTTGGTATTTTTCTGAAAACTTTCAATTTTTGATGAATAGTGAAAACATTGGGTTACTATTTAAAAACCGACTTTTTATTTAAATAATTATTTATTTTAATTAAATTTATTTTAGTTCAAAATTGATACAAAATACCTATATACGTTCAATTCAATTCATTGGAGTCATTTTATAATAATTTTAGATATATAAAAAGTTTATTGAACTTTTCACCGTCTTTTACCCACCTCCTAGGAGAATTTGAAAATTTACATAAAACATAATTTTACCGCTTCTTTGAGTGGAATTTCAAAAATCCGAGAGACATGGTTGATTTCAGTAAGTAAAATTTGGTTCAATGAGATGAAAATAATTTTTGGTGAATAGTAACTTTTTTCATTTATTTACCACGGTTAAAAGTAAATAGGAAAATTAAGAGTCAAAATGATATTATTATTATCATAACACATGTCATAATTCTATTGGATAAGTGTAATTTGACCAAAAACAACCTTAGGAATAAAATATGACCATTTAGTCCCACTTGGATTAGATTAGGACATTTATTATTAATTTATTTAAAGAAGGGTTAAAATAGTTAAAATCAAAGTTTAATAAGTAAATAATTTTTAATATAGGGTTATACATAAGATAAATTCGACTATAAATATTCATTAGAAAGATAAAAATATTTCCTACATAATGATAGTTTATTTTTAATTTTTAGACATTAAATAATTTAATTTATTTATGACACAATGATGATGCATTAATTATCTTATTAATGAAATATTGACATAATTGATGTTATAAATAACAAAATAAATATAATTTGAGACTTTTTATGAATTCCAATAATTTTATAGGTTAATATGACATGTTAGTATTGATTTAATTAACTTTTTTAGAATTAATAATTCTGTTATCAGTTTCACAAAAATCAATAACCAAATAGTATCAAAATTAAAATAAAATAGTTTTTAAAACAAATAATATATTAAAAATTTTCATTTTATTCCAAAAAATATAAGGTTCGTCAAAATGACTTATATAAGGTTATATATATTAATAATAAACAACTTGGGGTTCGTTTGTCTTGTTATAGTAATTTTATTAACCTTATAGTGTAAGAAAACAAAAGACACAGTAAAAGTAAAATTATTTAACTTAAAGTTAAATCTAAATGATAAGGTTAAAATACGAACCTAAAATTGTCTTGTATGATATTCTTTTTACCCATCCCCACCTTAGATTCAAAATAATTCAATTTGGAGCTATTTAAAACTGAATATGACTTTATAATAAAATAATATTTTTAGTTTTTCCAAAGGTGCCCCTCTCCTCCCTTATAAAAGGGCACCTCCTCCATCTCTCCATCACACCACTTTTAGCCTTAAAGCTCGACCAAACCCTGCCAAATTACCTTCTCCACTTCCCTAGAAACATACTAGAGGTCCTGGTCTTCTTCAAAGACCAATTTTAGTGCCCTAAAAGGAGGTCTCAAAGAGGCGCTTCAAAGAAGAGGTAATTTCCGTTACCGATTCTTTCAACATTATTTCTTCTTCCACTTTCATTATGAATTAATAACATCAGTATCACTTATATACTGATATGTTATTTTAAGTATGAAACAACCCTATTTCACCATCTATCCATCTTACGGAAAATGAAATCACCGCGCGTGCGTACGTACGGAATACCGTCTCCACGTCGTGGTGTAATCTATTTTCCACCACCACTTTACATGGATGGGTATAATGGTGTAATGAATGAATATATATGATTATTTTAAAGTGATATTGATTTTTAAATAGTATACATACACTCCAATACGATTCCACAATCATGGGAACAATATCATCGCTCGTGCGTACGTACGGAATGCCGTCTCCACGATGTGATGCGACTCGTTCTACATGATTTTCATTGCATAATGATTATATAAAAGAATTGAGTGAATAAATATGATATATATTACACCAGTAACATTATGTAAATGATGTATCTATAACCTAAAAGAATAATAAGAATTTATTTGACAAAACACACATAAGAACAAAAAGCAATAAACACCAGAATAACAAGTAACAATGAAATATTACTAATAAGAAGCTAATAATATGACCATATATGATATCATAACAATGATTATGATTCTGGAATAATTCAATGAAATTATTTAAATCATTATACAGGAGGTTCAGACACTTACGAAGAAAATCGGACCTAAGGTAAAGGAAAATCTCACAATCTCAATTTTTATCCGAGATTGTTTATACATCAGAATTTACTGGGGAATATTTATCATCCACATCCATGTTTCCTCAATATGTAATTTTTATATCCTTATACAATATTTTATATCCAATTTTACCCTTCGGTGAGATTTTAGTAAAAGATATAAAAGGAATCTTTTGTCGTTTTTCGTACGAGGTACTTTTTGACTTTTCCAACAAAAGTATGAGAATAATGTTTTTTTAACTTATACGGAATGAATGGATTTTTAAAACATTATTTCCAAGAAGCTTCCATTAAAAGTTTTCAAGTTTATTTTTAATCAACTTCTTTTAGTTTAAAATTGCATGACATGTTAATAAAGGAAATTTTGTTTTGAAGTAGAAAGGATATTTTCCTCAAGAATGGAGTTCAAGTGTTTTATCAAAATTATTTTCCATCTAAGATAATATAGGGTTATGTTTCTATCCCTATTTTTACATTGATTTGATTATGTTATGATGGAATTATTTTTATGATGTCCTTTTTCCTTATATGGATTATGTTATGATGGCATGATGTTTAAGATTCCCATTTTTATTACATGGGTTATTCAATGATGTATGATTTTTCATTTTGTGGCACACATAAGAATGGTATCATTATGAGATGGGTGGGACCTATATCTCCCTTCAATTCATTTGGTAAATATTTTATATCTAATGAGATAGACATGGCTGGAACGGCAGGTTAAACTGGTTCAGTGAAACCGGACTGAAACGAGGAATGAACTCGGTTCAGAAATGGACTTTGTCCACTAAGATAGTCTTGGAAATGAGTCTTGACTAATAAGAAATGATTCTCTATGATTATTTGTGTATGCCACAAAGCTTCATGTTATAAGTTATGATTATTGGGATTACATTTCACTACTATGATTTATCCCATGTTATGAAATTATGATCTCTTTTGCAGGTTAATATTTCCAAAATGTTATGTTCTTATGAATATGAGTGATTGATATTTCTTTTGTTTACCCTTATTGAGCATTTGAGCTCACCCTTTTGTATGTTTTCTTTCCCCAGTTCAGGAAGAAGGTTATTAGGTAGGATATTCCAAAAGGGACTCTAGATATGATGAAATAAATGGGAGGCAATGTAGATGATTTATGAACCAGTTGTTTATGTTTCCATGTTCCTAAAGACACTATACCTATATGGTCATTTCATGGTTTTGTTATATGTAGTAATAAGTGTACATTAATTTTGAAGTACTAACAATGTATGTAAAGTATGGGTCATTATACCCTATTCGTTGGTACCTTGTTTCTTAACGTCAATCTTGATACTATTATCATGTACAGGTCGAGGTGATGGACACCCCATTAACCGAACTACGTGCTTCACTATGTGGTTCTGGTAGTGGTGGTCTTTGCCCTGAGAATGTAGAGACACTATCTTCTGGGAGAGCGCTTTGTGTTTTTCTCAGACCACCAGTTTCTAAGGTGTGTCCTCACCCAAATAGACTTGAACCTGAGACGACGGTGCTGGTTGAAATTTCTATAGGACTATATTTTCAAGGTAGTCTATGTTCCAGAAAAATGGAATTGTTTTAGCAGGTTCCCTTAGAAGAAAGTACGAGGCTCGTCAAGTGCAGGAAGCTTTATAGTAGTTAGCTTCCCTATAGATGACCTTGTTGGAACAAGAGGGTGAAACTTTTCTTCAGTCTGTTGTGTTGACTCATCCACTTTTTGAGCGTGTTAGAGATTCTTGGTTGTGATGCAACGACTGTGAAAACTTTTGTGACCCGATATCCTTGGGTGTTTCACCAGATGGGTATTCTGAAGGATAGAATCACAAGACCATGTTCCAGGAACAAACCATGATTTCGGTCATGATGAGAAAAGTAGAGGTTCGGTCGGGGAAGTCCCCCAAGTTTCTTTGGGCCATTCTGGAATCATGCAAGAGATTGAGATGTTGCCTACCATCTTGGCCTACCCTCCCAATAGTATAAGTGGGTGCATGATGTCATCCACATGTCGTCGATGATGAGGTGTGTGCGTGTTCCTAGCATGTCATTTAAAGTAGCAGACCATATGAGAATGAACCATCCCTTTGGTTCGCATGTTATGCCAGCATGGTGTTGTGCAAGTTTTATTGGGAGTGGGAGAGCTAGGTGTGAGCTCCGTATCCCGAGTGGTTTTTCCTATTTTTCCTTTTCTAGGAAAAAAATATTGAAGGAGGGAATGATGTAGAGACCATGTTTTTTCCCTGTAAGAATTTGGAATATTTCTATATATATTTTCCAGATTTAGGAGCTGAGACGGCGTGCGATTCCAAGACTCGGTGTGCCCGAAATAAACTTTTAAAAAATATTATCTATTTGTTTTATACTATGCACGTGGTGGGGTTGTGTTTTCACTTAAAAGGTTTCTCGAATCAAGAATCTGAGGGCACTGTTGTGTCCGGAGTGTGACATTTACCCTAAGCGGGGTGTAAAAGTTGCAGGCATAGGCCTGCTCTGAGAGATGTCTCCCAGGGGAAAAATCATCATTTTAAAACAATGACTTAGTGATTTTTATCACTGGAGTTCTTTTCGAATAACTTTCGAACAAATCCTTGGAACGGAAATCCGAGACATCCATGGAGTTCGAAATGGGGAATTTTTACTACACGCGATATAAAGTGAGTGGGCATGATAGTTTCAGATTCCACGCTAAGCAGATTTTTCTATAAATAGAAAAATAAATAGTTGGAGTTAGGGTTCCCCCTTCTCTATCCTCTTCTCTCTCTCTCTCCCTCTCTATCTCAACCATTCTATGTTTTTCATCTCTGAATAGTGTAGAGACCTCCACCGGAACCATGGAGGGTCGAAGCGAGAGCATCGTGGACGCGCCACCGATGATGCACGACCGATTTTGGGTAGGGTTTCTTCTATTTTTGAGTTCTGATTCATGTTTTAATTTTAAAAATTCATCGTTTCCCCTTGTTTATTAGTTTTGGTTAAATCTTTGATGGCTGCACGAACACTATAATCCACCCATGCTGAAAAATCATGTTTTGTTCATCGTGATCTTTAATCGTTCTTCGGGTTCTTGGGTGCTTACAATTAAACGCGTCAAATCTTCAACGATTTTTCGATCAAAGGTAGGAGAAGTGATGATATCAATTTAGGTATTGCAAGAATGGGCTCAGAATAAATTTTGTGTCACCAGAGTGGTTGTGGCGGCCGATGGATGTTCTGGATCTGGTAAGGTGTGTGGTCGGAGCGTCGGCTGACAAGCGGAGGCCGGAATATGGAACCTCCGGGTGAGGTCATATTAGCGGCGTCGAGCATGGACAGGCAGCAGCCTCTAATACGTGGCGTAGCAGGGAATGGAGGAGCGCCGGGGGGTGGGTGGGGGGTCTTTGGCGTGTTGTGCGGCGAGCAGGGAGCACCGGGGCGGTGCGGTCGAGCAGTGGAGCGCGACGATGTCAGCGGAGCTATCAGCGTCGGGTGCGGTGCAGGTCGGAGGTGGAACATCGGTGTGCTGAAAGGGATGAGGGCATCGACGCCGTCCCATCATGGTCGGAGGATGAAATTGAGGCGCTGACCTCGGGTGTGCGGAGAAGACAAGGACCATCACTTTCCAGGTCCTGTTGGGCGGCGAAGACCGACCAAAGGGCTGGTCTGCTTGAAGAACCAGACCCGATGGGGTCCGGTGTTGCTAGAGCAGGCCTCAGTCGGTGGGCCATGGAAAGTTTGCTGGAACCATGGCTTGGTCGTGGGTTGGTGTCTTGGACCGGGCTGGCCGGGGTGAACAGGCCCGGTTAGGCCCCTTGCGTTCGAGGGGGAGTAACTACTAAACGCCGCGCCCGTTTGACGCACCGTCTGCGGTTGTCAGTTCGTGTTGGCGAGGCGGACAATTTGAAGTGGGATTAATGGATTTTGGGTTCTAATTCCATTGGTGGGTAACTCGGAACGTTTTAATATAATAATATCAAATTATAATTAATGCTCGCGACATACATACTTCGTGAGCCGAACGTCCATTTGATGTACCGTCAGAGGCGATTTGGCCTTGGAGTTGAGACGGTCCATCCAAAGATGTTTTAGAACCTTTGGGGTTTCGTTTCATTGTTCGGTGGCACAAAATGCTTAATGAGAATAATTAATTAATTAATCTTGTGTCGGACTTAACTCATGATTGGGATGTCTGATTGACGAGCAGTCAACGACAGTGTGAACCCAGTACTCGTGCGGACATTTTGAGGAGTTTTTCAAAGCATTCATGTTGGATAAAAGGTGAGGGACCCATAAGGCCTAGTTCTCAAATTTTACTGTGAAACACTACTTTTTCTCCTAACATCCTTTTGGAGTGTTTGAGGACTCATTTCTGAGTGTTCTTCCGAGGGGATTGCAATGACGCAATCCACCCGCCTACGTTCGGGCTTGAGGCGTGGGCCTCACGAGGTGGATTTTGGATGTACGATGCCTTTGGACGACTTATGATTCATAATTATGTTCTAGTCAAATTAATAGCCTACGCCTCATGGTTATCTACAAGGAATGAATTGGTACGATCTGCGTGACGTGTTTCAGGCTCGAGGTGTGGCCCTCATAGTGCCTTGTTTGCATAATGTAGGGAGTTGAATCTTCTACATCAAGAGTTCGTTTGATGTGCCAGTAGTGGCGTTGTGACCCTGGAATCACGGCGAAGTTGACCAGGATGGTATCATTCATTGAAGTCTGAGTTGAGGCTGGGGCCTCACGGGCCATCTTTTATGCTGTGTGCAGCGTACTGCGGATTTTTCATCAGGTGTCTGTTTAGGGTGTATAAGTATTCATTTTGGCATTTCTTTCGGAGAGCATCACGATGGAGAGGTTCGCCAGACCTTTTTCAGGACCGAGGTTGTGCCAAACGAGATTTTGTATGGGCATAAAGTGGTGTTGAATAACTTATTTTTCAGGAGTTCATTTCAAGCAGGAAAATAGTCTATATCGTGTGTTTTTTCACGAGGATCACGACGGTGTAAACTGTTTGTGTGTGCAGAGCCTCTTTCAATCTATTGTAAAATGCGAAAACATAAAAGGGTTTTGTTTAGAGGTTCCTTTGATGAACTCCGAACCAACCCATGGTAGCGATGTTAGTATCACCCAGTGATGGCACATAAAATGCGGAGTTATCGAACATGTTCTAGGTTTACCCTCCAGTGGGGCTAGGCAGTGGGTTACCCACTGGAGTTTTGGGTTTACCCTTCAGTGGGGCTGGGTAGTGGGTTACCTGTTGACCATAGTGTTTACCCTCAAACATTGCTGGCCAGTGGGTAACCTGTTTACCATAGGGTTTACCCTCCAGCGGGGCTGGCCAGTGGGTTACCCGACGACATCATAGGATATACCCTCCAGTGGGGCTGGGCAATGGTTTACCCATCAACCTTTGGGTTTACCATCTAGTGGGCTTAGTTAGTTGGTAACCCGATGACTTCTTTCAAATTCAGTCCTTTCCATGAGGGTAGTCAGTGAATTTTCTCCACGATTACCGAATCGAGACCCTTGGTCATACGGTTCAGCGATGAGGCAGCTTTGGCGTGCGGGAAAATTGGGCATCAGTGATGGATATCCTTTGAATTGTTGGTGAATTTTCTTGGGATGATCTTGGATATTGAGATCCCATTCAACACTCGTTCGGGTTTCTTGTTGAGAATATATATAAACCCCACTTTTGTTCCCACTCCTTTGGTTCAGTTACACTTATTCTAGAAAAGGCGAAGATGCATGAGGTATGCCACATGATTTTTGTGTCTAGATCCTCTTGATTAGACGAGCCTTCATCCTTTCTCTTATCGGGTTGAGCTGCACTCTCTCTTTTTTACTCTTACACTGTTCTTGTTCTGTCTACTGCTCACCATTTTAGTATCTCCAATGTTTCTCCCTCAAGATTTAGGGGCATTCTACTGAGTATCTTTATAATCACCCCTACATGGGATTTTCTCACAGCTGGTGTGCCCTTGAAGACGATGTACAGGTCGATCAAGACCACAGAGGAGCGTAGGGGACATAAGATCTTGGGCTGCATTCAATGGACATTGTAGGATTTTCAGATGTGAGACTCACCTGCTGTTTACTCTCGTTTACCTGTTGCCAGGTTGTGGTACCTTTCTAGTTGGGTGCGTGTTTTCCCCCTTTTTCTATTCATTTATCTTGTCATTACTTTTCAGCACCTTACATGTACTATTTAGAAGTTTATTCATGAATGTGGTTGGGAAATAGTTGTTTGTACTTTGGTTTCCTTTTTTACTATGCACTTCTGTATTGAGTGGGCTGTGTGTGTGTGTGTACTGGAACTTAGGAAAAGGCATCCCTGAGATTGTTATGCTTTTGGTGCTTGTTTCAAGCTCCTGGCCTATGGAGGCGGGCTTAGGGAATTTGCAGCTCAAGACTGGTAGGGTCGGGTCGCAACAGCTGCAAGAATTAAACCCACAACCAAATTGCGATTGGGATTTATTACCTACCATTAGACTATATGATGTCCCTGGTTAGTATGAGTAATTGTTTTTAGTTAGATGATTTTATGAATTAGTAATAATTTGATTTTGGATTATCTATGGAAATAATTAACCTATCATGGAGAATATGTGATTAGGTCAATTACTATTTAATATGAGACATTTAGAGTAACTAATCATATTCAGAGATAAATATTAAGATTTATATAGAAAGACTATGTGATTAAATCCTTATGAGAATTGGGGTTAAATATTAGTTTGGATTACATTGACGAAATTAATGGACATATGTTTATTGAATGGTGTTTCTTGAACATTGGGTACTTTTGGTTGAATTTTGGAGATTAAGAGTAGTACCTCTTTTTATAAAGGATTATCCTTTTGGGTATTATCTAATCATGTAATAACCAATTTTGGTTTTGGTTAATGTATAAAGATAGGGGAAATATATGGTTCATATTTTTTGGATCATGTTATTCTATAGAAGTTGATTACAGCGTTTTCCTTTTGAACAAGTCATCTTTAATACTATAAGTTTGGAGAAAAGAATGAGTTTATGTTATGAATTTAGTTATGGATGAAAGTATACATGAAAAGTAAGTATGCTTCTTTTGTTTTGATTTAAGATCAGAAATTAATTCCTCAACATTATGAAAAGTAACTTTCAAGAAAAGTTGTCTATTATCTTTTCCTACTAGGGAGTCGAAGACCATTTAACCCATCACAATTTTGTGATTTTCTGGTGGTTAGCTTTTTTACTAGTCATGTTTTCTATCACTCTTCATCCGAACTTGATGGTTTGTATTCTCCTCCAAATAAATGCTTTTAGGGAATCCTAATATATTTTTTCTAGGGTGGCCTTTTTTACTTCTCTTCCATTATTTTATTGTGACAATTTTATTGACTCTTTTTCCGATGTCGGACTTTCAATGGTGTTTCTGTGCCGAATTTTAAAATTGAGAGGACATAATTCCCAAAAGGGTGGAATGATGTAACATCCCAGGTAAATATAGAATATATCATTTCCATATTTATTAATATTCGTAAATTAACTATTACTTTTACCTTAATGGGGGTGCTATGTTCAATGGCTTACCTGATATGTAACAACAGGTTTCTTTGAAATCTTATGTTGCGCATTCATAATATAATATTATTATTTTAAATGGTAGTTAATACCGAGCTGTTTTATTGGTGGAAATGAATAGAACTAACTAAAATATAATTATACGTGTTTTTTAAATGTTATTACATTTATCCAATAAAATTTAGAGGCTTAAAATTTGAATGAATTTAATTTAAAGCATAAAAACTCTAATATTATTTAAAAGGTCGATTTGTCACCTTTTAATGGAGAACCCTCTTTAAATATAGTTTTTTTAACTTTTATATGTTATATTTGAAAAAAATAAAATTCTTCTTTAGAATTGGAACATTAAAATTTACCATCAGTTAAATTTTGGTATATTTTTGATAAAATTCATTTTTTAATGAATAGTGAAAATACTGTATTTTAAATCAAATATGGATTTTAATCTAATTAATTTATATGGATATATTATCTTTTAAATTTGTTTTAAAGTGTAATTAGATTATATTATTACCATTTAATTTAATGAAGGTCATTTGAATTAATTTCACTTTGAAATTAGAAGTAAACAAGTATAAATCTTTTGGTAGATATTGTTTCTTAAAAACAAGCTATTTGTTTTAACAACTGGTATAAAGTTTAAATTAATTAATTCAACTTATAAGTTTAGAATTTTTTAAAATACGCATCATTTTTTTAATGCAGAATATCAAATATATCTTATGCTGTTTTTTTGGTATTTTTCTGAAAAACATCAATTTATTATGAATAGTGAAACCACTTAGTAGGAGTTAAAAAACTGACTTTTTCATTTAAGTGAAATTTTACCACTTTTGTGAATGGAATTTAAAAAATCTAACATACATGGTTGTTGTTAGTTAGTAAATTTTGGTTTAATAAGATGAAAATAATTTTTGGTGAATAGTAAATTTTGACTTTTATTTACCACAGTTAAAGGTAAATTGGTTAATTTATGGTAAAAAGAATATTATAATAATACAAAATTACCTTAACACTTGTCCTAACCTTGTTGGATGAGTAATGACCGACCATGGGAATCCTTGGGTAGATTTTGGGAGTCTATGAAGACACTTATGAATGATAATGACACTTTATTTTCATTGACATAAAGTAAAGTCAAAAATGACATAAACAAATATCTCTATGTATATTAATTCTTACATGGTGTTATATAAGTTATCATTTCGACTATAAATTATCACTGTAATTCCAAAAATATTTAAAAAATCATGGTATTTTTTTATAATTTTTAGAAATTTAATAATGTAAATTATTTATGACACAATAATGATCCAGTGTTTACCTCATTAATAATTGATTGAAATAAATAAGATTATAAATATTATAATAACATCCAAAACCTATCCAATTATTAATGGATGAATTCAATTTGACCACGAGTCATCATATATTATATCTTAACACGTTTTAGACCTTTAGAAACCAAATATTATTATATAATAAAATAACATTATAACACTTTCTTAAAGAGCCCCTCCTTCCCCTTATAAAAATTCATTACTTCTATCCAATTCCACCCACATCTCAAGCATTTTGTCTCATCCAACCTCTGACCATTTAATCTCCCTACATCTCTATCCTCCTCCTAGAAGTCATAACTTAGGCAGAAGGCACTTCAAGAAACCATTTTGGTTCATTCCGAAGGAAGTTACCCAAAGTAAAGGTAAAGGTTTCTCTTAACTTCTTTTCTTTTATTTTACTTCTCAAACACATAAACACTTTTTATTCCTTTATTTTATAACAACACAAGTATAATAAATATACTATGATGTTTTTATGAGATGTATTAAAGCTACACTTACACACACCTCCAACTAATAGGTGAAAACATAGTGTTTCTGTGGATGGAAAACTAACACCTCACGAAATGATGATTGTTCGATTGTCTTCAACTTGCTATCATGGTAGACATTTTGATGAAACAAAATTTATATTTGATATATATTATGATCATGTTTTCTTTATGATTCTGTATTTTTAATTTATAGCATACCTTTATGGTTTCCATTTTGAGTAAACACGTTAATTTTATTATAGGAAGTGCGGACTACCGCCCCCTCAAAGTCATATGACTCATTCATACGATAAGTGGGACATATAAAATATGGAGTTATTAATATTTTATATGATATTATACTGGAATTATAATATAAATATTTATCATTAAGTTTTAATTCAATAAAAAAATAGAAATAAAAATTGCATTCAGGGGTACGTATGACTTACCATCTCCACGAACGGTGCATTTCATTTCTTATTTCCAAATGTTATTTACTATTATAAACACAAATATATACTAGATATATATGATATATATGATATCTAAATCATGAATTTAATTCTAGAGATAGTGGACTCTTGACCACATGGACAACATGTAATTATAAGGTGTTCATTTTTTACTAAAGTACCAAATATCGACAAAATGACCAATATTAACTTAAAGGATTACATATTCTTTATAACATGGTAATAAGAGATATAAAAGGAATAATAATCATTATAAATAGTTATTAATCATGTATAAATAAAATTATGTTTATTATTCAGGAATAAAAAAGAACCAACATGTCAAGTCAGACATGAGGTAAGGGGTTTCTTATCCCACTCTTAATTTCGTGAGATTTCCATTGTTTGCCACTTATTTATTGCATGTTTTTTTAAAGGGTGGGGCTGAAGCCTCATTTATTATTAAATCAAATAAAATACCTCTTTAACTGGGTAGAGAGAGACCCATTACATAGCCTGAAGGCCCAGTGGGCATTTATCCCATTACATGACCTGTAAGCCCAATTTTTAAGCCCAAATCCCATTCTCTGAATAGTACAACCATTCTCTGAATAGTACTACTACAGTACCCATGTGATGCTACAGTACTGCATAGTACCCACCACTGCAACAGTACTCTTCTACCACTACAGTGACCTGCCGCCACTACAGAACCCTCCGTTGTTACAGTGCCACCATTGCTATAGCAAACTACATTACTGCTACAGTACCCTACACCCAATGGCTTCTCAACCCCCATTTAATATGTAGATTTAAGGGGTGCATACCACTAAGACAAACCCCAACTACATTATTTATTTCATGTGGTGTATTATGTACTAACATTTGATATATATTATAATGATTCATTTTATTTTCATGGTAATCTGTCATTCATTTGGTGGTTATTAATTTTTTTCATACGACTCGATTGATTACAACGAAGTAAGGAATTTTTATCACACATTTTATTCTCGTGAGATTCATGATATATTGTCCACTTTTTCCTTTGGTGTTGTGTATGTACTATTCATGATTGCATTATTTTTGTAATATAATATAATTTTTGGGTATTTACATCTTAATTGAATGATCCTTCTTTCATGTGGTGTATCTTTGGTATGTTACCCAATCTGTAAGGGAACCATTCACCATCCTCTTTAAAAAGACATCTTTTAGTTATGTCATTTAATTTAAATCTTTTTTGATGGGATATATTCTTCAATATCCTTATTACTATAATTTTTATGTCCAAGTGATAAGATACCATTTTTCTCTCATCGACTCATTTCCTGAATTTTGAAGTGTCGTTGTTAGGCTGTCAAATTTCTGTAAGAAAACTTATTAACCCAATTTCAATTTTTGGAAGCCAACTTCTTGATTATGTCATGCAATGAATATGTGTGAATATCCTCTTATTGTTTTGAAATTTATATCCACTTATATTGGGTGTATTCATATTTGTCACACATAATTATGTAATTGATTTATCCTAAATCTAAAGATACCTTCTTTATAAGGGATTTCGTCTCAGTTTACATTTCCATTGAGACTTTATTGTTGATATGCACCAATTCACTCTTATATGATGTATATACTCTCCTTTGGAATGTTATATCATAAATACCATTATTCTCATGATATTATTATTTTTTGATTAAATTTTATTCATCAATTATTTTTATTCTAGGATATCTCATTTTGTTATAAACTCTTTAACTAGAATATCGTTTTGAATGTTTTAAAGTTTTATTCTTCTAAATATTTCAAATTAATGTGCATGTTTCAAAAATGGTTTTAAGAATTTATTGATATGTACATGAATGTTTTAAAATTTAAATTTATTTAAAAATATTCTAATTGGTATGGGACACTATGATTCAAAAATTTCATTATTTATTATTTTATATGGTTTTAAAAATGGTTTTATAAAAGATTTGATTTTTTCAATATTTTGAAATGATATATTGTGATTTCAATGTAGAAATGTTATCATTCCATTATGTTTGTTGGGTTATGAATATGTTATGACAATTTGGCATTGTTTACTTATACAGGTGGGTGATCCTGTGATTGCTCTTCAATGCATTGGTTAACGTGATGAAGGTAAAAGTGAATGTTTCTCATATGAGATTTAAGGAATATAATGTGATTGGTATTCCAAATGTGAATCCCTATGTAGCCATGATATCTACAATGTATGTGTGATATGGATGCCACAAGATTCCTTTATGATTTATGATTTATGAGTGTTATTCATAAATCGTATGATTTTGTAAGGTATGTAATGATTGAAAAGTATCATCTTCATTGACTTGTATTTATTGATGGGATAATGTTTTCCTTCCTTATTTTATAACCATTACTGATTGTTTTATGATCATCCCACGTTTTGAAATATTTTCCATAGGATAGAATGATGAATAGGGTCATGGATGTGATCAAGTAAAAGTCATGATGTTTAAAACATTGAACTAGACATGTTTCTTTTTAACAGTTTTTTATTTTATGAAAAATGGATATTGAGTAGTAGTGTCTACATGTAATATTCAAGTTGTAATGTAATAGTTATGGCTTAATTATCTAAAAATATAAACCAAAAAAGATCCTCAATTTGAATTATTCACCTAATTCAAGATTATGTAATGTTTAAGGCTGGGTATTTATACATATTGATCTTGAAAATAGTAGAATCAACTGAAAATAAATTTATCTTTCGCTCCAGAAGAAATAAACATTAAAAGATAAAACAATCTGAATTTATTATCATTGAAAAATTATCTTAAATTTAAAATAACAACAAAACAATAGTAGTGAACTGGAATTAGAACAATGAATAAGTATATGATTCAAATGATATCGACGACCTGGAGGCTAATTCTCACCAACCACGCAGTCCACATGACGCGGTGCGATGAAAACCCTTACTAAAATCCTCATTCCTTCACAGATGTGGTTACTATGAGAATGCCTGAGAACAAAATACCCCCACAAAATACAGCTACATACTCTAAGCATCAGGTTACTCCAATGTACTTTCAGCACCACAGTAAAGTGGCATTATCATTCTCAACCACGGAGGTAAAACTTATTGTCGATGATCATCATTTTGTTGTTTTTTGGGAAATTCCTCAAGCACAAAACCTCACTGAAATTTCTAATATTATCCCATAAAACCATTGGATTTTGGGAATTTCACATCGGCCTCTTCAATTAATCAAAATTTGAATTTTGGTTCTCCTCCAGGGGTGACTTCTATCAATTTTGGGAAAAGATTTCATGATATTTTGGGGTTTCATACATGAATGTTCTCAAATAGACCTCGAACATCGATCATGTTACTGAATCTCCTATTGTGCCAATCTTGGTCAGTTTTCCTAGGCTAACATTGCATTTGTTTAAACATCATGATTTGTTTCTGATTTCTCAAATTGTATGTAATCCATTGAAATTGGATACAACAATGATGTTTCTCTCACATCCCTCTATTTCCATAATTTTTGTTGAAATAGATGTTTCTAAGGATCTTCCCTCTCACATTTAGATCTAAAATTAAGATTATGGATTCTCTCAAGAGGTTGTGTATGAATTTATTCAAGACAATTGTATCCTCATCTCTATTCTTGGGCATGACTCCAATGTATGTCGTCAGAAACATTATTGTCATGAGGTTAAGAAAGCCACCTTGATTTTGAAGGGAAACTAAATTCCTAGACTTGATGGAACAAATGTTACCAATGGTCCATCTATATCTGGTGAAGGGCCAACAAATGGTGTGAATAAAGACAGTCAAGCCGCTACAAACAAGGAATTGTTAGGCTCTATAGATTTTGGTCTTTCTATCACTGGTAACAATAGTGTCATAGAATCTATGGTGGAGGACCAGAGGAATATGCTGGATTCCATTAATTCAAGGGAAAAGGGAAAATGAGATCTCTCTGAGGACACTCTTCCTAGAGAAGAAGACCCATCAGATAGATTTGAGGAAGGGTGTCTCAAATATAGCTCTAGAAAAGGGAAAACCAGATGGTGGTTACAGATGGATACATTAACCCAAACCCCATGATGAATAGGAAATGCATAGAATGTTTTGATTTAGAAAGAACAATAGTGACAAGATCCCTTCATGCTTCAATGAAAGATGTTGCACCTTACAAACAAATGGTTGAAATTGTTTCAATCTATGATAATGATAAGAATGGAAAATATCTTGCGTACAGAGATGCATATCAGATTGGGGAGGATGATGATGTGGGTGATGATGTTTTTGCATGGATGGAGGAGCAAGATGAAATAACCCACAATATACATCTCTGTCATTAGATTTTGGCTGACTAATATCTTGAAATCAGAAAATGAATGTACACAAGGATTGTTGATGATTACAAGAAGGATATTAACTTCAACATCAGAGACATACCATGGGGTTTATGTTTTGTAGGATCTTCTTCATGGTCCCGAGATTTGTGTCTACAATTGTACAATTATTCTGGACATTGATACTGCAAAACCTCTGGAGCCTATTGCATGTTGATGATGGTGATGCTTTTGAAGACACCTGTCAGTGTAGGCCAGGGAAGAATATTGATGTTGTACTACCTCGGGGGAAATCAAAAGTCAAGTTGGATGATGTTTCTCAGTGCGTGACCTAGTTGATGCACTTTGGCATGAAGTGTTTTTTTAAGGTAGGGTGTATATGTTGATTTATTTTTCACGGGTTTTTGTTTGATACATATTTATATATCTTCATGTATGCTCTCATTTTGTGTGGGTGTAAACACATTACACCTCGAGCACGATTTTTAACCCTGTTTATTTAATAAATTTCTTAGGGGAATGAGTTGTGTGACAAATTCATGTCTCTTTTTGTCTCAAAAAATTGAATAAGTATATCACTAAATAGAATCACCCTTTTTAAGATTGACCATTAATTGCATCACAAGATTAAAAATTATAAAAATAATTTATTTTCTAAAGAAATTTCAACAGATAAATAGCCAAAAATTTTCATATATTTTTTAGAACCATAGAAATAGCCTAATTTTTCACAAAATTGAAAAATTTAATTTAACAGGGGAGTCATAACCTCTCATAATAACATGATCAGTATGATATAAAAAACATGGTCATTTGAGAAGATCAAAACTATCATTTAATTAGTCTTTAAATATGACATAACAATTACCATAATCAACAATTAAAGAAACAGGTTCAATAAATATTACCATTAAGAACCCAATAATGAAATGAGCATGTTGTGTCAGGTTAAACACATAGTATAGGGATCCTTTATATAGCATAGGGTTCATTTTCATAGCATAGGGTTCATTTGCGTAGCATAGGGTTGATGGTTTACACATTCATTCTTGTTAGCATAAAACTTGAATGTATCATTTCTTAGACATATGTTCAAATTTCAAAATTTATTGTATGAAAAGTAATTCTAGATTACAATATAGCTTTTCCAATTAATATAGGGTTCGATCTAAAACATAAATACTACAACGAAACATAGGGTTTATACGATACGTATAGTTTCCCTTTCAGCGTAACATAGGGATGAAAGTAATGTTTCTTGAATTATTGCCAAATGTTACACTCTTTGTAATAGTATATATAATATTATTCAGTTACAAAAAAACATCATTAGAAAACAACAATGGTTATTTATTACTATCTATAGAGTAGTTAATCATGGTGTATTGTGAAGACAAAATATTCAAAACATTTACATCTTAGTACTATGAGGATTAACTAAAAAAGGAGAACTATGAGCATCACATAATAAATAATTCATAAACTGTGAATCACATGGCACACATAATCTATTTCGATACCTCAAAAAACAGTCTTTCTCAATGTTAAATTCCGGTAACCTACCATTCTGTAACAATTCTACCTTTTTCTGCAACTCTATGTCTTCTTTCTACACTGGCATAATCATGACTGATAGAGATGATTTCACTTCCACCTGAAACAAAAGAAGGGAATTATGTTTAACAAAAACATCAAATAAAAAATTCATCGAATCAAAAACCAATGGATCTCATTCCAAACATTGAATGGATAATGTTTTCATTACTATTTCAACTCAATGAGTCATCCACTTTGTTTTATATTCCCGGATAGGAATGAATCGTGAAATATTAATCCTTTATTTACTCTATCCATATACTATGTCTCATGTTTAATTAATTCTGAGTGAATATTTAATTTAAAATATTTTGATTAGTATATATTTTTCACATCACACCATACTGATGATGCCTCCAAATTTTTACTGAAAAAAACAATAGCAGCTAATTCCAAATCTTGTGTACTGTAATTTAACACATGATTTTCAACTATTTTGAAGAATAATAAATTACCTGACCATTCATAATTAAGAAAAACCCAAGCCCTTTCAATAAGAAAACACTATAGATAACAAATTAACCATTTTTAGAAGGCAGTTCCAAAATTGGAGCATTCACCAATCATCTTTTTATTTTCTGAAAACATTCATCACATTCCTTTATCAAGAAGAACATAAAACCTTTTCGAGTTAACCTAGTCATTGGGATAGTTAACAGTTCAAAATTTTCATCAAACCACTCATAATAACCTCTTAAACCATGAAAACTATGAATCTCTATTATATTTTTTAGTCTTGGCCATTTATTAAAAACTTTTTTTATGTACGATCAACAGTTATTGCATCTTAGAAACAATGTGGCAATGGAATTAAATTTTTTTAAACCAATACTCACCATTTCAGAATATCCCATATAGTTTCATTTCTTTTATCATTTATAAGACAACCATTATATGGATTTCATGATTCTATTTACTTTTAAAATATACCAAAATATCATAAATAAACACAACCATAGACTTATAAATGAAATCAAAATAAATTCTATTTAAAATATCCATGAATACAACATGTGTATTGGTTAAACCAAAAGAAAAAACAACCAATTAATTATGGCCATATCTAGTATAAAATGTGGCCTCTGAAATGTTTGCTTCCTTTTATTCAACCAATGACACCCCAACCTCAAGAAAATCACGGAAAAATAACGACCTCCCTAGGGATGGTCAGAAAAATCATTGATATGAGGAAAGGGATAGTCTTTCTTAAAGTGATGTCATTCGAGGAACAATAATCAAATCAATGTATCATTGAAAAACCTATATATTTAACAATCAAGACTAGAGCATCACATGGTGAGGTTCTATGTTGAATTAAACCTTTATCTGATAAGTCCTGCAATTAATTATTTAATTATAAATGTTCAATTTGATCCATTTTGTAAGGGGGTTTTGAAATTGGCTTAGCATTAAGAACCAATTCAATAGTAAATTCAACATATAGATCTGGTTTATTCTAGGAAACTCATCAAAAAACATCAAGATTCTCATTTACCACTGACACATCATTAATCTGTATAGTTCATTTGTCTTCAAAAATATGTTCAAGGTAACAATCATTTCCATCTATTATTATTTTCTCAGAATTCAGATATGTTATCAAAAGTAATTATTCATTCGAGTACACAACTGAAAATATTTCTAGAAAAACCCCTCTTAGCTATGCAGTCAATCTTAACATGATAAATAGATAGCCAATCCATACCCAAAATAACATCAAACACTATTAGATAAAAACAATAATGTTTTCAGGTATATTCTGTCCATACATAAGGACATAAAGGTTCTTATAATTTCTATTTTTTCTCAACATTTCCCCCATGTGTTTTTACCACATGTTTAGGATTCATATCTTGATTTTGAATTCCCAATTTAATAGAAAATTTCTTAGAAATGAATGAATGTGTAGAACTAGAATCAAAGAACACATTGGAATAATCTGAATTAACAAACAATGTATCTGATACTACTCCATTTGATGGCCCATCATCTTCTAATGTAGCTGTAAAGTATTTCACCCCACATTCTTCTAGTAGTCTAGTTTCTTTCTATCATATTATTTCTTCGTCTGAAACTAATTTTCCTAATAACTCATTTTATTTCACTTAAATAATTTTATTGACTATAATTAATATTTTTTTCATACCATTACCCTGATATTTTCTAGTGCAATTACGAGCCTTATGTCCCATTTTACCACATTGGAACCACTTACCAAAATTCAAAAGGTATTCCATAGTGTAATTTTTCCCACAATTTTCACATACTATAAACCATAGTTCTTTACTTTAATCTATAACCTCAGCCTTTTATTTTATTTTTTTGAAGGAACACTAGATCATTGAAAAACTCAATTTCCACCTTCCACACACATTAATCAAGTTATTAATTACTTTTGAACTCACGAGATGCTAATTCAATTCAACACATTGGATTTAATTGTGATTAAAAATGATTGATTTTACTATAAAGATCAAATATTAAATTTGAAGCATACCTTTCCAGTCGAGTGAATGTTTCTTCATAAGAAACTACTAAATCATCCACATGCATCAATTCCATGTATTGGTTTCCTATCCTAAGTTGAAACATCATAGGAAAATATTTTTTAAGGAAAATACCTTTCAATTCATCCCAATAAAGAGTATTAATCACATCATTATCCTTGATATTTTTAACTATCGACCACCACTTATCAGATTCACCTTCAAAATGGTAAATATAATTGATAACCTTTTGATGTTATGAACACCCCATGACATTGATAATATTTTAATGTTCTTTAGTCCACGCTTCACCTAGCACATGGTTAGATGATCCTCTGAATGTTGGGGGTGTTGCCTCATGAAATGATCTACTACCAACATGTTCATTTGTGATTGACCTAGATTGTAATTCACATGGATACCCCCACTATTTATAGCCTATGTGATTTGTGACTTCACTACAACAAACTATTCGATTCCGATATTGACCATTTCTCGTTGCTGATTTGGTAGCTTGTTTTCCTTTTGATGTTGTCCCATAATAGCTTCCCTATTTATTTTATGGAAAACCATTTTAAACACAGAGATATTATATATGAATCAACATGGTAATAATGAAATTCAATATCATTTCTATCTTACCATAACAGAAAAATAATTAATGTATATACATTTAAAAATATCCTAAATCCTATAGTATTTTAAACTGACCTCTAATACCAACTATAAGGCCCCAACCATAAACATTACATAAGCTTGATTTTTTTGTCATGAATTGACTATCTTTTACATTTAAGATCATTTCATGATTAGAGTATTATAGAAATATGAAATTACTATTACATTACATCTCAAATAGTACAAAGCACACACTTATACTTTATCAAATTTTTTACAAAAATAAAAAAAATCCTTAAAAACAAGAATTCTTTTCTTCTTAAAAATCTTATTGAATTATTAATTTCAATTAACCTTCATAATAACCTATGAAAACATTTAAAAAACACAGGATGACTATAAAAAGCTCAGTAAGGGTCATAAAATAATGGAAGAAAACCTTTTTCCATGAATACATTCAAATCAATAAAATCATCACTCCTAAAACAAAACATCTTTGACATACCTCATAACAACATATGATTTATGAATAAATCATAGATGTAATAAATTATAAAGGAAACAGGTGGAATCCATAACATAAATACAATTTTTCATTCACACATACATAGGGAGTAACCTTCACGATTACGTTTGGAATACCCATCACATTGTATTCAATAAATATCTTATTAAAAACATTAATGTTTACCTATGTCACATTACCCAATGCAATATAGATATATAACATGCTCACCCAGCCTCATTTTATCATAGAACCACCTATGTAATTAAAAAATTCCCATGAACCATAACATAATTGTAAAACATGAACAAGCATAATGTAAAAACAACATTTCCATGTGGCAGTCACAAGACATCATATCAAGAAATTGATATAATCAATCCATTATAAAAACCATTTTCAGTAAAAAAATACCTAAAAATTAATATGTTATTAAATTTTCTTTTATAAACAATAATTCTTGTATATAAATTCAAATATCAAATAATTCTCATAGCAGCTGAACGGAAATTATTGTCACATACCTTAAAAATAATCATTCCTTCTATCAATTTGAAAAAAGATTCAAATAAAACATATTCTATTTAATAATTTTTGAGTTAAATTTAAATAAAAATGGGATAATTATACACAATATTAAATAAGGAAGTGTGTAAACCAAAATATTTCCCAATGACTAGAGATTGAGACGAAGTCCCTTACCCTGAGTTCTACTTGTCTCGTTCATTTTTATATTCCAGAATAATAAAAGTAAAATAATTTATACTTTCATCACAACCTTTTTCATGTTTATTTTTTAATTTATATAACTTATTATAGTGGTATACTTATTAAATAATTAATTATGTTCAAATAGTTCAGTTTGTTGATATTTGGTTCGTTAGTTAAAAATAAACTTGTTTGATGTAAATTGTCCATGTGGTCAAAAATACATCATCTGAAGAATATTATTAATGATATAAATATCATATATATCCAATTTATATGTTTTTATAATTCCCCGAATATTTTGAGATATGAAATTAAATGCACCATTCATGGAGATGTTAGGTCATACGTGCACATGAATGCTACTTTCATTTATATGTTATATTAAAATAACAATAATCAAATTATATAAAGATATATTATAGTTATAGTATTATATTTATGAAATTTATGTCTCATAGTATTAATAAATCCATCTTTTATACATTTCATGTAGAGCATGAATGTGTCATATCACTTTTAAAGGGAGGTAGTCCACACATTCTCAAATGAAATTATCGTATTTACACATCATGGAAAGCATAGAGTTATGTTGTAAAAAAATTAAAAAAAACATTATGGAAATATAAATATATTATATATATTATTTAAATAATGTTCCATCATAATTTCTACCATGAGAGTTTGTAGGGAGAAATTGAACAGTCATCGTTTCGTGTGACAGTCGTTCATCACACATAGAAATAGTATGTTTCTATCCATTAGAGAGAGGTGTGTGTATGTGTTGTTTGAATACATCTCATAAAAACTTATTATTATATTTATAATATAGGTGTTTTTATGTAATCAAATAATTATAATATCGTTGGGAATGGAGACGGAAAATATATGAAATAAACTTGAGGGAAGACGTTACCACTAAATCGGGTAACTTCTTTTCATTTGAGCCGAAATGATTTCTTCACTTTAATTCATCAAAATGTAAGGCTTCTAGGGGGAAATTAGTTTTATTATAATCGTATTTGAGCATAATTTGAAAAATAAAATGGGATTTACAGGTGTGAATAAGGGGGTAGAGGTGGTGTCCATTTATAAGAGGGGGGAGGGGCAATTTTAGAAGGTCTTGAAATATTAATTTATTGTAAATCCAATCTCAATAAAAAATATTCCAAATATCATTTAATTCAAATATATAACATTCTTGGTTCAAATAACCATCATCCTATAGTTTCATACATGTTTTGAATATTTTATTTTCCTTATCGTTTTGGTTTAACTCTTATTTTACCCTATTTAATCTTATTGTGATGACAAGTTAAATAATTTTTTGGTTAATATAATTATCGTAAAATGTAAAAAGACACACAAAAATTTCACTTATGACATATTAGGACATAACATAACCATTTTTAATATTCTTAGATTTTTAATAATTTAATATCATATAATAAACTATTTTATATTTTATGTTATGAATTCTCTCAATTTTAGGTCCTATTCAAACTTATATTTTTTAAAAATTCGTAACAAATTGATTCATTCAAACAAAAAAAATTGAATCAATAATAAAAATACTTATTCACTTATATATTTTGTGGGTGATATTAATTATGTCATTAAAATAATAATTTAATATATATAATATCAATTATTTGAATCCTTTAGTGATGAAGTAATCCCATGCATCATCATTGTTCCATAATTAAATTCATTTATCTTGTGTCTAAAAATTATAAATAAAATATCAGGATATAGGAAATATTTTATTTATTTATAATGAATATTTTTAGTCTAATAGATATCTTATATTAGACATATAATGATTGGTTTATTAATAAGATACACGTTAAAGTTATTTTTCTTTTTTAGTTCTAATTAATTATTATAACACGTCATTATCACTCCCAAGATGAACAAAATGCCAATGGTTATTCCTATGGAAGCTAATAGTCGGATATAACAAATAAAATAGGATTATAATATGTTTTAAGGTTTTTTTATATTATTAAAATATTATTTTTAACATTATTTACCAAATTTACACATTAACCATGGTAAATGAAAATATTAAATGAAGTTATTATTTCTAATGTACAAAAATAAAAGGTAAATATTAACACAATTTAGACCTTCTAATTCCATATATGGAATCCATTTTTTCCAAATTTTGAACATAGAATTTTAATAAATTAATTTAAAATTAATTTCCATTTTCAAAACTAAAAAGTAGGTCTTTCAGAAGTAAAAAATATCAAAAAATTAACATTTGTTTATGTCCAATTCAATGTGAAATCAGATCAAATGAACAACATTGGATTAAATGATAAACATATAAATCAAATAAAATATTAAAACGAACTAAATGGAAAATATATTTATATACATAAATTAGATTAAAATACAGTTTGCTAGTGTTTTTCACTATTTAATAATATGTTGATTTCAAAAAAATACCAAAATATCAACTAATGTAAATTTTTATGTCCAAAATTGAAATCAAAAAGTTATTTTGTAAAATAGAATATATAAAATTGAAAAAAAGTTTATTTAAAAATGTTTGTCTATAAAAAACTAGTAAACCGACCATTAAAAAATATTTGAGCATTTTATGTATGATATTGGATTACTTCTCATTATAAGCCTCTAAATTTTATTGGAAAAAAGTTAAAATAATTAAAAAATTTATATTCATAATTTAGTCAGTTCTATTAATTCCCTCTAATGCAACATCTAAATTTTAACTACCATTTAAAATAATACTAATATTATATTATTTTTTGTCAAAAAACAATGTTGTGTACAACCTAAGATTTATAAAACATGTTGTCGTGTGTGGAGTACAATATCAAAACAAAGAGACCCATTTAATGTAAAAATAAAATCTTATTCATAAGTATTTATATAAATGATAACATATTATTATATTTTTATTAGTGATCATACAGAATGGTTTATAATTTTGATGATATTCATTAAGCTTGATCAATAGATTATCAAGGTAGTAGCTATTAACAAATTAAATTATAATATATTTTTCTGATAACATCTTTTATTATAGATTACTCATAGAAAATTTTTAGAAATTATATGGATTGTGGTGATAAAATTCACCTTGTTCGCATGATGTAAGGGAAAACATGTTTTTTGATTAAAATTAGGATAAAAAATGGTTCATATGGTGGAGATGATTTAGAATAACATGAGATTATCTCATAACAGGCATGAAATATATGTATAAAACAAGAAGAAATATCTTTCATTTGAGGAAGCTGATAATTTTTTTCATGAAGCATCTATATGGAATGAGGTTATGTGTTTTGATATGAAGGGGGAGATATATCAGTAGTTAATATGGTTTTCTAAAATCCATGAGAAATATGGACCACTTTCCTATAAACTATAATTTCTTTTAATATTATCATATATATATTAAATATTTCATTTGTCATTGTCATGAAAATATATTCTGGATGCATCTCATGTTTTGATCCCAGAAGTATATTAGTTGGAATAAACCCTTTCAAATTAGGAATAACAAGTAAAAATTCTATACAACAAATACCAATGTATTTTGAATAATTTCATTTTCTGGGTAATAATTTTTTTTGTCAAAATTATATGATTTAACAATCTACATTAGAAATACAAAATTATATATAAAAATCTCACTTGTTTAATCAATTGATAGTATTTCACAAAATGAATTTAAAAATGGTGAAGAATATAAAAAACAAGATAATTTTGTGATAGATTATTGTAATTTCATATTCATACTCCTTAATTAAATTGTATAGAGTTAAATTAATTGTAATAGTATAAGGTAAATTTTCTTTCAAATTGAAAAAGTCTATATTTCTAAGCAAACTGGGGTTTCATGCCTTAAATGGTATTATTTAAATGATATATTTTACAATTATATATTTTATTTTGTAAAATTATATTATAATTTTAATTAATCATCACAAAATTATTTTTATATGTATTTTATGCAATTTTTAAAAAATTTTAAATTTGAAATTATTACCAATATTACTAATTTTAATTAAATTCCCTCTTTTATTTATGAATTTTAAAATATACACATCAGTTTAAATTTTTTCAATGAAGATTTTGTTCATATATATTTTTAGTAATCCAATTATGGTCTTTGAAATGAATTTTCTACCATAATTGTCTCTCCAAACATTTTTATAGATAAAAATATATTTCTAAAAAGAAATTTTCATCTCATTTTACTTGTTTAATTTTAAATTATATTCTACCACCTATATCAATTAAATTTTAAAAATTTATTCCATATTTTAAACCATCATAATTATTATTTGGTAACATGATCAACATTATTTTTTTATAATAAATAAGAAAAACATAAAAAATTAATTACCACGAAAAAGGATAGAAAAGAATAATTAGGTCCACTATTATGTGATAGGGTTAAAATTTCCTAAAAACATTGACTAATTTAAATTTTATAGATATATTTAAAAATTATATCTTATAATATATGTAATTGGTGTACTTTGGATCCATGTATCTTCTATAATATATTAATATACTTTATTATTTTAAAAATTCCAATTATGACCTATCGCCACTTATAAAAAAGACACACCCTATCCACTTATGTTCATATATAAAGCTCATTTTATCACCCAATAGCTACCCAAATCCCTTCCCACCATATAAAAACTATTTTTTGATCATATCTATAACCTAGGATAAATTTATGTAAAAACCAAAAGATGTATTCCAATAATTAGTTATAGTACCTACATAATTTTTTTTCTTATTATACCTCCTTAAAATGTTCTAATATAGTAAATAAAATATAATAAATAAGTTTATATTTTGTTACATTAATTTTATAACGTATTTCTTTCTCTTTTTCCATCAAATGAGAAATTAAACCACCATTCATGTGTACGACGTACTACTACCTCACAGGTGGGTGTAATTTGTTTTCAATCACCACCTCTTGAGTATTTTTATAATGTTTTATTTAATATATATATATATATTTATATTTTTAATTCATTAAATATTAATAATTTTAAAAATATAATTTCACATATTCTTACTTTCTTATACATCCATTAAAAAACAATAACGTCCTTTTTGTTTATGTTTGAATTATCACCACCCAAGAGTAATGTAATTTGTTTTTCATTACCACATAATATAGATAAAATGTTCAAGTGTACATAAATAATTGATATTGTATTATTTATATAATAATTAATCTAAAATGATAAAATTATATGTAATCTCTTCCACACATACCATGGTAAAAGAAAACATTACTTTTGTGTGTGTACGACATACCATCTCTATGATTGTAATATAATTTATATTTATCATAATTATTATTGGTTAGAATTAAAATTATAATTAACATTTAAGAACAATAATTCCGTCATTAATCTTATTATATACAAGATTTAATTACGAACTCTTTGACCATATTCAACTTTCCAATGTTATTTTAGACGTATGAGAGAAATATAATAAAAAATCCAATATGAATTTAAGTGAGTATGTAATTATATATAACATAGACATAAACAGAATAAAAAGAATAAAAAACTGGAAAATGGTTCAAAATAAAGTAGATATTATATATAAATTTATTAATAAATAATATAATGACTGTATGGGATGATTCAGACTCAAGGTAAGGGAAATAATAATAAAAATCCTCTTTTTAAATTATTTAATGATTTATATTGTAATTCCATTTTTTAGTGTACATATTCCTAAAATTACCTAATATTTGTATATTTTTTGATAGAAAATAACTATAAAATAAATTTTATTTAACTTTTTACCTTATTTTAAAAATAATTCAAATTGAATATATTTTATATTTAATAAATATAATTTTGAATAAATAGAAAATACTATATTTAATTTTAATATTTACAATGTCTGTATTTTTTCCCAATGCCATAACCATTACATGATGTTTTGATTCAATTTTATTATTTCATTCTTTCTTCAATGAACATTTTATATCCATTTACGGTGATTATTTTAAATATTGGTTTTAATTGGAATGGATGTTTCAATATTCAAAAAAAACTCAAACAACTGTAAAGATTATTTTTTGAGTATAATAACGAATATGAAAACATTCATGTGTTATGGTTATTTTATGGTTATTCTAATTTTTAGTTTGAATTATGAGCTCGATATATCTCTCTAAATCATTGAGTAATGGGATAGATTTAACCAGCTAGGTTTCTCTTAATTGATTATGGGAATTTAATGGTTAGGTTACTCTATTTATAAGAGTTATTCGTAGAGTTATATGAAAAATATTCTACAAGTTACATATATGACATACCTATAATTTTTGTCTATTATGATGATAAACATAGAATTTATAAGGTATTATAATGAGGTTATGTTTAAAAGGGAATTTAACATACTTATTAACGGTCAAATGTCTAAATTTTCAAATAGCATTCATGATTGTAATGAAACCTTAATGAATAATATGTTTCCACTATGATTTATTATGAATTTTTTATGAATTTTTGGAAATTTTTATCTTGGATAAGGAAATGATTGTTTTTTACAAAAAATTGAAAAAGAAAACTTTTAAATAGTATTCATGGGATAATAAATTTATTTATTCTTTTATATGTATCGTAATATATTTTTTCACATTGTGTTTAAATATCGTTCCATGGGTTATAAAGATGAGTTGGGATAATGATTAGGTAAATATAAAAATATTGAATATATTTCATGAAGAATAAAACATGTTTTATTTTAAATAATTTGTATTAAAAAAATGTGATACATAGTGGTAGTGTCCAATTCATTATGTAATATGTTTTTCTATATCGACCAAAAACTATTTCATTAAACCAATTAACCTAATTATTCTCCCTGAATGAAAGGAATTTATTTATTTTCTAATGAATTTATTTTCTACATTATTTAATGGTTTTTCTTTATAAAACAAAACTGGATGACCTATGATAGAGTTAGAGAAAATTACGAAAAACAGATTCTAACTATTAGCATAATTAATATATAATTGTATGGTAATGGATGAGTCTCTATTGTAAGATGATGTGGTTATTGATACGTTGAGAGGTAAAATTTTTAATTCATAATATTGAGTGACTGTTATATTTGATAATACTTTCTCTAATACAATAATATCTATCTATTTTTTTGAATTTTTGAATTTTTATATACATATCTTGTTTGGTGTTATGGACATTGTTAATACTCTTAGGATGAAGAGAGGGAAGGGTTTTTTATTCTCATCTTGTTTATTCTATTTATTGGAAATCAATATTTATTAGGATATATTCATCTTAAAATGAAACCTAAATTTACATTATCATGATGGACTTTATGATCACTAAAAATGATCATGTAGACTACTATCATTTTCTATTTTCCTTTTTTATTCTTGATGGGATGTGTCTGTTCTTTTAAGGATAATGGATCCTAAGGTTGATTCAAGATTGGACCTCCTCTATGAGTGTTGGGTACAATAATATCAATCTGTCTCCTTTAACAAGAATAATATTCTTCACATAGTTATCTTTATCCAGACATTATTTAATTTCTTGATGTTTTTCTGTGAGACTTTTTGATTTACCATTGGTGGGTGAGGATTATTTTTATATCATCATGGTACAAGGTAAAAATCCTATTTCTAACTCATCTTATTGTATTGATCTAGATTAAAAAATGATGTCAATAATTTGTGGGATGATCTATCATCCAATGGAATTATACTTTATTATGTGTCACCTTCAAAGGTGCCGGTTAATTTTTACTATGAATTCCAACAAAACCCTTTGACATTTTAAAAACTATAGAAAAAACCATCGGGTAACGGTAAAGAAAAATATCAATTTCTTTGAATTGGTTATTTGTTCGACTAGTTTGAAAAGGAAAACATACCTCTAAAATAATGATATATATTCTTTTTATCACAATATTAGAATCAAGGTGTTTAATATCACTATATATACTTTAATGGTTCACTATGTCCATTATGAGTACATTGTATTTTCCTTTGTTCTGACAAATTCTCCTACATTGTTTATTGAATTGAATAATAGGAATTTCCATGTGCACCATCATAAAATTGGGGATGTATTATTAGAATAATTATTGGAATAATGTATGACTAATGAATAACATTTATATTATTTTAGATGATTTTTAGAAATATTCATAAATATAAAATTCTATATGAATATTTGTAAATGTATGTTAGGTATATGAGAAGTAATGTTTTTATGAAATATTGTTTCTAATAAAGGTCTTTTACATGATATTGTGATGGGGGATGTTGATATAACCTAGGGGAAACCCTAAAATTCCATTAAGATTTAGGAAGTATTTGGAATAGAAGGTTATTATAAGTATTTTGTGCATAATTAATATAATTGTGATTCTCCAATGACATCTCTTACAAAGACATGAGTAATGTTTTTATGGTAATTTAAATGCTATGAATTGAGTAATGATATGAAACATCAAATGAAATTTAATTCCATTACAAATATTCCAAAATATAGATAAGGTCTATGTGGTCTTACTTGATGAATCAATTTTAGGTTTTAGTTTTTTTAATATTTAAGATGATCATGTTTTGGATTGTGTTTTTCATTAGCTAAGGCATCAAGAGAAGATTTATCAAACACATGATCTCAAACTTCTTTGTTTTATTCTTGATTTGGAGACATGAAAGAATTAACTTGTTTTTTAATGTATTATTATCTATTATGATGAGAAAATATTTATTTATATCCTCTCTCAATATGATTTTATATGCTTTTATAGATAATATATAATGTACCTAATATCTATTGATTATGAAATTACCTATAGTTTTGGTAAGGGTATTTTCATTTATTATTATTTGAGTAGGATACATATATCGTTTTCCATTTAAAAATCTTATGACTAGTGGAATTTTATGTTCCTCTATTCAAATATTAATATTGGAGTCTAGGAGGATGAGATTTTTTTGTCTTGTTCAGTGGTTGATTGGAATCCTAACAAATAATAATGAGTATTTGAAAAAAAAACTAAATGAGGAGTTCCAGGTCATTATTGATTATTTATATTGTTGGGAGACAATCAAAAAGAGGTATCTATCATTTCAGTGTGTCATACGATTTTGGAAATTATTTTTCATTTCAATACATTTGAGGAGAGCTCTGATATGGGGATTACATAATTACCAGTGGGTCATACACTGTGGAATAATAAATATCCGTCCAATGTGAATAAATTTTATTGAAAACAATTGGTGGGGCCTAGGATTAATCAATTCATAGGGGTCTAAATAATGAATTCCTAGTGCATCAACCCATACATGGTTGACACTCTCAGGGGGAATGAATACTCTACTATTACAAATGATGCATTTTTTACCTTGAGTCCCATGAGAAAAGATATAATCCCCAACCCTGTTACCATATCTAGAAATTTTTGTAAGAGCATTCCCTTTGGTTAGTAAACTCATTAATTTGTGAAGATGAAGAATTATATCCCAAATAATCACTACTGGAAACATGACATATACCAATAGTTTCAAACCATTGTTAACGCCCAAAAAACTATTGGTATAAACTATACTATCCGTTGTTCAAACCGTTGGCTAGTCAACTATCATGATAGACATATACAAATGGTTATAGTATAACTATTGTTTTATGGATCTATAATTCACATTATACCAACAGTTTTAGCTAACCATTGGTATAAATTTATACCAACCATTGTTAACCATTGAAAATTAATGAATTTTAGATCTATTCAAATGGTTCTAAAATCGTTGGAATAATACTTTACCAATGGATTACATAAAACCATTGGTAAAGACAGAAAACAGGTTCTATACCAACAGTTTACTAACCATTAGTATACAGTTTTACCCACAATTTTATGTAAAACATTGGTAAATTTCATATTCTCCACTTATACCAACAGCTTTCAACCATTGGTATAGCCTTGCAGCAATTGCGGCATCAAGCTGTCCTTCCACCCCCTCTGCAATACCCTATGAACATGCAATTATAAGCATGTATATAAAGAATTGAATACAGAATATAGAATTGAATTGGATTAAAAATTCAATTTAATTCAGAATTCAATTGAAATTAGAATTCAATTCAGAACCAAATTAACCTATGCAATATAGAATTAAGAATTGATTTCACAATTGAATACATGAAGAAAAAATTATGTATTTAATTCAAAATTGTGAATGAATAACATCTATAAAATGAATTATGAATTATATACCTAATTATGAATTATTTATAGTGTATTCAATTACAAATTCAATACATACAAAATTTAATTATGTATAACTCTTATAGAATATGGAATACAAAATTGAATTTAGATTATGGAATACCGAATATAGATAAATTACAAATATGGATTACAAAATATGGAATAATTAAACGAATATAAATAATATGTCATACATCATATGACTAATATGAAATTCAGAATTTGGAATACAAAATATGAATTCAGAAATGAATTCATATGAATGGGTGATTTTAGATGAGATCAATGTGATTGATGATCAAATAATAATTTTCACATGTAATTAGATAAAAAAATAGATAAATTACAACAAAAGGATCATTTTATAGGGGGTGGGGGCTTTTCTGGTGGTGCGGGCTGTCCAAGGGGGTGGGGGTGTCCAAGGGGTGGGGGCTGTCTAGTGGGGGGTTGTCCAAAGGGGTGGGGTGTCCAGGGGGAGGGTTGTCTAGGGGTGGGGGGATATCCAACGGAGTTGGGGTGTCCAGGGTTGGGGTTTTCTATGGGGGGTGGGGTGTCCATGCGAAGGGGGTTTCCAGGTGGTGGGGTGTATAAGGGGTGGGGGGATTTCCAAGGGGGTGGGAGTGTGCTGGGGGTGGAGATGTCTAGGGGTGGTGAGGGTGTCCTGGGGGGGGGGGGGGGTGTTTCTCGGGGGTGGGGGTGTCCAGGGGGATGGGGCTGTCCATGGAGGATGAGGGGTGTCTAGGGGTGTGTGGGAGTCCCAGGGTTGTGGGTGTCTAGTTTAAGGGGTCATATTAGGGGGTTGATGTGTCTAGGTGGGGGGGAGTCAAGGGTGTGGGGGTGTCAAGGGGTGTGTTCAGGGGGTGAGGGTGTCCAGGGCTGAGGGTTTTCCAATGGGAGGGTGTCCAGGGGGTGTCCAGGGTTGTGGGAGTGTGTAGGGGGTGTCCAGGGTTGTGTGTGTGTGTGTAGGGGTGGGGATTTCCAAGGTGGTGGGGGTGGGGATTTCCAATGTGGTGGGGGTGTCCATGTGGTGGGGGTGTCTAAGGGGGTGGGGGTGTCCTAGGTGGGTTGTCCAAGGGGGTGGACTGTCTAGGGGGTGGGGGTTGTCCAGGGGGTGGGGGTTGTCTCTGGGCTGGGTTGTTCAACGGGTGGGGGATATCCAGGGGTGGGAGCTATCCAAGGGAGTGGGGGTGTCTAGGGGAGGGGTGAATCGGGCCACAAATTTATTCTGTCAAAGAAAATCATCAAGTAATGTTTTATTTTTTATAGATAATGAAATAAATATAATGTGACCTACCTAATAATACATATATTCAAGCACAAAAATTCATCAAGCATCCAATATCAGTAATATGATTCAAAAATGTAATAGATAAATCAATAACTAATCACCATCATTATTATCACAACCATCATCAACTTCATCCACATCCTCATCATTTTACCAATCATCATCCTTAACCTACACAATTTCCTCCTTCATTATATCATACATCACCTCGACCACATCAGGGCCCTCCACTTAACCCTTCTCCTCTACCTCTTACTCCTCCTCTCCCACCTCCTCTTTCACGTCCTCCTCCTTGACCTTCTACTCTTCCCCAGCCACATCCTCGCCATCATCATGTCTAGTAATGACATCATCTCAACCACTACTACAACGTCCACTTGGTGCACCATATATATAAATCATAGACAAAAAATAGTGAACACAAGCTATTATGGCCATTGCTAGAATTATTGTATATAAAACATCCATCAGTTTCATAAATGTAGTGTTTTCTCTAGCAGACTGTTTTTCCATCTTTTTGGTCCTTTTTAGCTTCTTATTCTTGTTCCCCAACCTACTAGAACACGATGGCTCTATAACTGGTATTAGAAGAGGTCCAGTACCTCATTGGAACTATACTCTTCCCATGTCTGCATCATACAATTTTGGGGTTCTTTTCTCCCAACACATAAAGTATGTGATCATTCAGCCCAAAATTTTCATGTTCCAGGCCATCAAGGTCCTCTAGAAAAGATTTTTACAAGTATAAATAGATTATTAAGTTAAAAAATAGATATTATAATTTTAAATCAATAAAGTAAAACTTAAAATCTATTTCTGATTCTTTTCCCTAACAACACATCCATCCTTTTTCCATCTACTCAAGAAACAAAGTTTTTCTCAAGGCACACAGCCTTCTATTTTCAATTTTTTCCTCTAAAATGAAATTGAGTATATGAAAAAATAATTAAAAATAGTTTACCAGTAATTAATTTCATTACTAAAATTAGATGAAAACATTATAAATCACATAAATTATGGAATAAAAAACAGAAAGGGAAAGTCGTAATTAAAATTATAAACAACTTTCATACCTCTTTCCTCTCATGATCTTATATCATATTACATCTCAATTTGTGGTGTTTTTTTTCATAAATTATTCCCCTATTTCATCAGGAGAATTCCTAAATAAAATTCAATTATAAAAATGATAGTATTAATGAAAAACAAGGTAATTTTCATTTAAATACCTCAAATGTGATTAACACCGTCAACTGGATATTCAACCAATGGGTAATCATCTGCCGATACTATTCAATTAGACAATCTTACACCAATGGTACCACCTCTAACTCTCTTCCAAATCTTTCATGCCAATCAATATAAAAATATTTCTTATGGGCTCTCTAAATATCACCTAAATCTATTATACATGCGAGTCCCTCACCCTCACCATCGAGGAAATTAAACCGAATATTATACCAAAATATTAAATCATATAAATATAAAAATAATATATTGCATTAAATAAATCATATTTTTAACCCATATCAGTGCCGAAGAATTATCCTTGACATTATTTGGTAAATATATCCATGAGAGCAGGCTGATGGGAATGATGTAGGATAATTTGGAAAGTGTCTCCAAAATTCTTTGACATTTCTGCCCTATTTTAAATATCATTTTATTGTCTTCATTGTTGTCCACCACCAACTACATGTGTTGGTTCCACGCCACACATATTCATGTATGCCCTTTTCCACACCTCGTATTAGTAGATGTATCTATTATAAAATAAAATAAATATTTATTCAATACATGTTATAATGAAAATAAACAATGGTATCAATTTTTTTTTGAGTTCTATAAACATACCTACAGAAGTCTGACCAATTGGTTCCATTGGATCCGTAGAAAATTAAAGAACACTATGTATAGGTGGAGTGGGTCCCAATGTATGCTTTGTAGGGACAAACTATGGAGGAGAATGAGATGAAGAATATGGAATATAAAATCTCATATATAATTAAGTAGAAGTAAACTAAGATGGCATGGATGGCAAGCCAAATGATGGATGTAGAGTGGGAATCATCATCAGATATGGTAAATATTTATGAGGAGACTCAGATGTAAATGGTAGTGAAAAATTGGATGTCGAAATATCACGTGTGTCCCTAAAGAACACCAGGATTAGAATGTGGGATAGATGGTATGTCATTGGGTGGTGAAAGGTGTAATCAGGTACACCGACTAGATCACCTAGCTCTCATAGCACCCCCTCGCACCATCGCCCTGTGTACTGAGCCACTTCTTGGATACTCATCAAATAATTTTACCCAAGAGGTGGATCCTACAAAAAAATTTAAAATAAAATTAAACACATGACATTATAAATTATATAAATATATATATTTGAAATAAAATACTGAACACAAGCAGTAGATGTGGAATACCAATCTCAGCCATGCGGGAATTATTGTCCGTCATCTTTTTTCGACACCTCTGGTTAATTTTTTTCATTTCAAAAATTTTAAAACAAATATGTATGTAATTATAAAATTATAACTATTGTGTAACCCAAAAATGAAATATATGTGGTAGAATAGGGGGATTTTTGGATAATTTAACTATCAATTATTTTAGGATAGCTTGAATAAATATATAATGAATTAAATAAATCATAAAAGTTGTATTAAATAAATTTAATTTTGCATAGGATGGTTATTTAGTTAGTGTCACCAGTGTAATATAATCACATAACATTGATTCTGAGGAATTATTCTACTCAACAACCTAGAGAGAGCATAATGAATTATGCCTCTAGAATATTCCGCATAGTATATATTATGAATTATTAATCCCATAATATAGTTAGAAATTTTATATAAACATATGAACAATGATAAGATATCTAATAGATTCATAAGGGGTAAATCACTTATCAAAATTAAGGAAAAATTTAATTACTTTATCCCAGGTAGATGATGCATGTTTCTATAAATTTTTTGCATAAAAAGACAAACCATCATGTTCATTATCTAGTGAAATGTTAAAGAGTAGTAATAGAGTTATAGTTATTCTATACATGGTCAATATAGAATTAATTGTTCACAATGTTAAGAAATTTTGGTTTCGTAGGTTTGAATATAAATCAATTCCCAATTAGAAAATGCAATTAAAATTAAATTGAATCTAATAAACATTGAAAATTCACATTAAGGTCAAGTCAGATACAACATATTTTTTATCAATATTAAATAAATTTGAATTATACCAACCATAACAACACAAGTCAAGATAAAATAATGTAATTCAGAGAATGGAAGGATGTTTATATATATATATTTCCCACCACAATGTATGGTTCACATTCAACTCTAACAATTGTGCTATTACAGTCATCAATAGTAATAAACAGATTGATTATAATGGTAGTATGGATGGGTTCAATTCCATTATCAATATCATAAAAAAATTATGTCTTGTAATTACTTCAATAATAACACCAAATTCAGGTCTAATATGGTATTTGACAAAAAAACATGTTTCACCATTGATGGAAATACATATGGTTCATCGATAGCAAGTGAGCGAGTCATATCAATTACTCAAAACCCACAATCATCAAAAAAATGAGCCATACCTCTTCATCTAATAAAACAAACTGGAATTTACTCATCGTGACTCATCCATGAGAGTAATAATCTAATATTATTATTTTCTCAATGACTCCATAATAACATACATTTTCAAATCGCGGTCTACTATCTAATGCAGTGACATAACATTTTGTTGTTGTAGTAACCAAAACACAATCATGGTGTGTTCTCTTATAATTTTCTCGTTCAGTGATATTAAATTTGTTTCTATAGATAAATTTTTTTTTATAGTCACAAACCATAGTATTAGAACCAAAATCCAATGTTTTTATTTTATTAGAAACAGAGTCTGAAGGAAAAATCAATACCTAAAATATAATTTAATATTAACCATAATAAAATATTTATTTACATATTTTAGACATTATTATTTATACTATCAATATTAGCCGAGAATAAAATACTTTTCTAGGAAAATTCTCATGCATTCTAAAAAATAATGAATGATTATTTAATTTTTCCATTGATTTATGTTCCCTGTAGACAAAGTTAGGAATAGTTTAACAAATATATAAGATATATATATTCAGTTTACTTACATGATGTTGTCATTGAACAAATCATAGTTGAACAATACAATGTGATGTGCCTCGCTCATCAAGGATTTATGTCATAAATGTGTATGATAAAGGAATTCCTCCTATTTGAGGAAATGAAGGAAAAATTGGTTCCATTTTCCCATACTATTCTTCTTCATTTCCCATTGTTATATTAATTCTTTTAATATGATCAGATAAATACAAAGAGTAGAAATTCAAACATTATTGAGCCAAGTAACCATTCACAATAGAGAATATGGGATGATTCCTATTTCAGAACAAATATTTTAATGTGTATATATTTCTTTTTGTTGGATACATCCAACCAAAAAAATAGGTCCTCAAAAAATTATTTCAGTTCAAATATTAACAGTCGAAGCAACATGCATGTGAAAAATGATGGAGAAAATATTTTCTATAACTCACACATAATTAATGGCTAATCTGCCAACATTTTTTGAGAAAGACTAAGAAAACTTCTTATTTTAAAAAAACACTATTCAAATGGAAAAAATAAATAACATCCACCCTAATATTATTAGAAGAAAGATGATGGATATATATTGGAATCAACTCATGTATAATGATGTGATAATCATGATTCTTCAATGATTTTAGCATCAACTCTCTTATGTTTACCCGTTTAGATATGTTTCTTGAATAGACATTCAGAACATTAATTGTCTCTAGTACATTAATATTTTTTTTTTCTATTGGTGTCATCACATAAGAAGCATAAGGAACATTCCATTTATTTTCACTAATACACACTACATGCAATTTTGTTCTGATGCCCTAATCCACCATGTCACACTGCGATTGTAAATCATATATTTTTTTATTACCTTGAAATTTATAAGAATTAAATGAATCATTTCAAATATATTATTTTCAACGTACATTAAATCTAAGAAACGATGTAACAAATTTTTTGACCAATAAAGTAAATAAAAAACAATACTCCTATTCTTTGTATCGTAACAGGTTTCACTGGTAACACTCTTTATCTTTCTAGATTTAATTTTGCCCTTCCCAAATGAAAAACGGAAATCCTTAATTTAATTAAGCACATTAATTCTAGACATACAATGCGGTGGATACTTGATCTCCATGGTATTTTCAAATCTTAAAAAATTATTTCTATATTGATGGTCTATTGGGTTGAATTGTCGTTGTCCCATAAAACAGAAACTAATTCGATGATTCAGGGTTCTAGATCATGTATAATTCATACAAATAGGAGATTATAGTTTTCCCTTTGTGATCCATCCATAAATCATTTCATATGTAGGAAAACCATTGATCGTACACATAAGCACAACACAATTATGGAATATTTCATTTGAACATGCATCATATGGGCGCACATCCACATTCTAAAGAAGTTTCAAATATTTTATTAAAGATTTCATCTATACGACAATATAAATGCCAGGATCATAAGGGCTAGATATGAGTATGCTGATTAAATTTAAAGGTTGTTACATACAGAACAATGGGGGGAAGGTTATAAATTTGTATAAAAACTGGATATGTGACGTGAAAAGAAAGAATGTGTCCAAATGGATCAAAACCATTTCATGAAAGACCCAACCTCACATTATGCACATCAACTACAAAATCAGGATATTGAGCAAGAAATGTATTCCACAAAAATCCATCTACATGAATATATAACTCATCATTAGTCGTATATATCTAGGTTTCATTCCATATCATTTTTTTAATATTTCATCATAAATAAAAATATTATGTGTCTGGGGATCAATGGATAGTTCTGCATTACATTCTATGGCACATCGGATGGTGTTCTATCAGCTTTTAGCTTCTTGTAGCATGTGATAAATTTTATACAATCATTTCATTCAACGATTTCCTCTGAGAAAAACATGAAATCTTTCAGGAACGAATTAATTTTTTTCTTTAAAATCCATGTTTCTTAATTAAAATCTATTCTATATAGTTTTTTGTGGGAATATCTGCATCATATGGAAGTATGTTCTTTAATAAGGTATGAATACAGTATATTGAATTATTATAAATACCATACATAGTTTTCCCATGAAACAATCGGGTTAAAAATTCCAACTTTTTCATTTCACCACAATATCAATATACTAGATTCATGGAACCATCATTCAATTTTTTCACTCTAAATACATCATCATTTTCTTTAGAAGCACCATGTGTGCTCATATCAAGGTCTTCTAGGGTCGTAATCCATTATTTTTCATGATGACAAATTAATGGAAAATATTCATATAAAAAATTCTCCAATCTAGTCCTCTCATTTAGATCATCATAATTTTTTGATTTCACTTTATCCTAATTGTGAAACCACACATAAGTGTTTCCTTGAAAACTATATTTGGTTATGTGGTAGATGACTTCTTCATAACTCAACCAATGTCGTCCAACATAATTATAACATGGGTAGTGTATGTGACCTCTATTTGAAGCATTATTAATTAAAAAAACTAAAATTACTAAAATTGTTTTGAAAATATCTGGAGATCTGATCAGTTTCATAAATCCAAATTTTATCCATTCTATTTAAAAAATTTATAAGACATTTCATCAAGAAAAAAATTCAAAAACCATGACATATTAAATTTTAGAGTCTGATTGTAAATGTTCCTTCATGAAATCATGTCGAATGTGACATGCATGGAATCTTATGTAAAACCTAGAAGAAATCAGGTATGATAATTAATATATTGTGTTCATTGACATGTATATAAAATGTAATGACTAGCCCACCCCACCAGGATAGCCCCCATCCATGGATAGCCCACCCACCCCCTCTCTAGACAGCCCACACCCCCTCCTAACCTGCATACCCCTCCCCACTTGCACAACCCCCCACCCAAACCCCAACTGGATACCCCCCCCACCTAGACCACCCACCCCCTGGACAGCCCACACCCCTTCCCCCTCCGAACCTGCACACCGCCTCCTCACCTGTACAACCCTCCCACACCCCACCCGACCTAGAAAACCCCCCTCTAGATAGGCCACACCCCCTCCCAACCTCCAACATGCACCCACCCTCCCCACCTCCAGAACCCCCACTTGGAAAACCCTCCCCACCCCAACCCACCTCACATGGACACCCACTCCCAGAACATCCCACACCCCCACCCCACCCGGAAATCCCACCACCCCACCCAACCTAGACATCCCCTCACCCATGGATAGCCCACACCCCCTCATAACCTTCACACCCCTCCACACCTCTAGATCCCCCCACCTAGACAGAACACCCCCTAGACAATCCACACCCCCACCTCTTCCTTCATATCCCACCCCATCTTCATATAATCATGATTCCTAATTAATTTCAAGTAAAATAAATTAGAAGGATGGAAATAACTATAAATTTTTTCACTTTTACAATCACAAGGGTATAAAAATAATAAAGGCGAGTCATTCCCATCACGACCCATGTTTTTATGAATAACTTTAATAATTTAAACAATTAAAAAACAAATAAATTTAATAAATGATTCCTCATGTGTTTAAAAAAATCCATTTGAAAAATTTAATTCATTTACATAATCATAGAACATTCTAAAATAAGATTAAGAAGTTATTCCCAAAAAAACATTATGTTTTTTGTGGGTATAATTCTACGAACAAGTTATATAGGAAACCCATATAAAACTCAATATAGACACTTTATACAACTAAACCCTATGTCATTAGAACATTCGGTCACTCATAAGAATATAAATGTCATGTGAATCTTACATGCCACATAACATGAATGTAGACAACCCTCTTTCTTATATGATCAATGTACCAAAACTAATAATTATAATATCAAAGTAGAACATCATACTTGTGTAAATATATCAAATATAACATTGATAATCAAGAAGTGAAATTTCATATCCATGTTATCCCATAATTACCACTACATATGGGTTCATGCCTCACCTATTTCAGGACTATCACAAGTCCAACACATTCCTATCACCATATAATTATCCACAAATAGTATGAAAAATAAAAAACACATAAATATTGATTTCTAATTCCCAGAATAAAATAAAACCCCAGAAATCAAGATTGTGCACAACAATACCTCAGGTTCACCCCCACAGACCTCAAATACTACCAACTAAAAGTGACATAGTAAATCATACATTAGGTATACAATGCTGTCAATATTATAACCATTGATAAAAACATATTTAACAAAATCATTATTCAATTACAATCACATAGAAATATTAAATGATATAAAAATATAAAACAAATCAAAGTGCACTTATAGGGTATACCAAGCCACAGATTCACATACCTCTTGTTTAGTCCAAATCAAAATAGAATAAAATAGATTCAGAAAATTAAAATTAATGAAACACATACATATTTTAAATGTATAATAAAAAAAATGTGTTATTGAAGATGGATCTATTGGGTTGAAGGAGTTTCATAGAATAGGGTAAAAAAATAGATTCAGAAGAGCTTCAGATTTGGGGTCCAATCACGTGGATGGGGAAGTAGATCTATTTTGTATTTGGGGGAAATATTTCTCAATGTTTTGAAAAAACTATTGAGAAATGTAATCTTTACTAATATTTTAGGAAAATAGTCGGTATATATTATAAAAATGGAGTTTATCCCGACCATTTAAGAAAACTGTTTGGATATGCTTTTTCAGAAATTAGTATACCAATTGTTTGAAAAAACCATTGTTGTAGTCCCCCTATATCAACAGTTTTATATAACCATTGGTATACAAATATTGGTATTTCCCATGTTTTAACCAAGTAAAATTTGTCGCTCCCTGTATAGGCCTATGTATAATAGAGGAATTGGTCTCCACCCATTCCAAATTAAAACCATGGAATTTACATAGTTCAAACCCATTTATCATAGTGCTATATTCTTACATGAGTAAACATTAGTGGACTAAGAATAAACATAAATCAAAGACCAAAAATCCATTAGGATCTCAAACAACCCTCATCCTCGAATGAATCCCCCCTTATAAGAGACAACAATAATTAACTTCATTCTACTATGTTGGGGTCCATCTAACCCATTTACCATTAGCTAGAATCAAGTGAAGAAAGAGTTCCAGTCCACTACTACCCATGAGCCTCCCTATAGAGGGAGATAAATCCCACTGATTCATTTGCAGAACCACCTCTACTACCAATGAATGATCATGAACCATCATTTCCAACACTGAACTCGATACCCCATCATGTTTGGCCCAGTTAAGTTAATTCCACATTTCCTGAAAACTATATGATATTTACAAAGGCGATTTACTTCATTTATACTCATAATACTCTGATCACTGAGATTGTGAGTAGGGAAAAATGAACATAAATACCAGGTATATCCATCATAGGGAAGATACCAATGACACTCAAAATAAAGATTCTTATCCACCATGAAATAATAAGTGTGTAGTCTGTTTCTCCATTGCGGCGTGAAAATATGAGTATTCTGAAGTATTCGATACTCCCTTAAATAAAACTCACTCATATGTATGAAGCGCATGGTTAAAAATTACCTAGATAAGGAAATCCCACTTAGTAGGAAGTGATTTGGACCATAGTATGCCTTCCCATGCATCATGACCCTTGTTCTCAGAAAAATTTCGCCTATGAATATTTTATGAGAAGAACATGATAGAAGAGATCATCAAAAACAGACTCTCAGTGTCTATAAAAATCATAAATACTCTAAAATATAACTTGTTGATCAGGGTTGACCAAACCACATATTAAGGAGGGTAAGAAACTGGCTTGGGAAAAATAAATGTCATGAACTAGGCATCTCGGAAACCCCAACACATTTCCTATTGAGTTATAAATCCAAAAATATATCATAACACACACAAAAATCTACTCTGACTGAAGCTAGAGATTTTTAATATGGTTAGGCATAGAGGAATGGAGTTTTGAATATCTTGAACTCAAGATTCTTGTGTTCATTAAATATTTTAGGGAAGTGAACCTCCCTCATAATGACCAACCTTTCATAAAATATCATCCAATACTATCTAGTAGATAGTTCATAGTTTCCATAAAAATATAATGATTAATTTCACCCTCCTCACCCTCCCCTTCCATCCTATACAAAGGGTGACAATGGTACATCCATTTCACATGTGAATCCCAAATAAATCAAACCATTATATCCTCAATATTCCATAGAACAACATTAGGTATATTGGCGACCGAGAAAACATTTTAGGGATTAATTCTAGGACATAGTTAATGAATGTTATACACCCCCTATAGGATAGAAATATATATTTTTTAGATTCTGGATATGCGAATAGATCCTATCAAAAAGACCATCAATGTGGTAGATACATATTTTACATAGTGAAATTAGGGCCTTGTAATTACTCATTAAAAACTAATAACTATCGACCCCCATATTTTCGTAAATATTCCAATCTGTTTTACCTAAGTAGGAACATGATAGAAATATAATACTATTTTCATGGTTGATGAGTTGGCCACTCTATTTTATATAAATATCTATATTGTGATTATGTTCCTAAATTGACCTGCTACTACCATTAGTGAAAATCAAAAGATCATCTGCAATTAAGAGGTGACTAATGAAAATGATATTAGGCCCACAATGGAAGTGATAGACCTTACCATAACTATTTCACTTATTAAAAAACATACTTAAGACCTATGGGATAATAATAATGACAATACGGGTTAATGTTCCACCTTCCTCATCCCTCTTACCAACTTGAAGAATCCATATATATTTTCGAATAATTTCACTTAAAACCAAAGAGATAAAACACATTATAAAGATAGATCAATATCCATTTTGGAGAAGCCCGTGAACATCATAAACCTATTAATGAATCTGTACTACTCCCTATTTTAGGATATTATCATATCAATGCACATGGAAATGATATAACCCACGACCTTCTTAAAGATATAATCCAACATTTATTGATCCAAAGCAATCTAGTTTGATTTTACCTACCTTAGAAAAAATATGTTTCTTTTCAGAGATCGAATAATGAATATTCATCACCATCCTACTACTTAAAAAATCTATAAATTTTTTATTAGTAAAGTTTAACATACTAATTTGAGTATTTGATATGAAAAATGATGTATCATTAAATTTGTACATATATTACCACCCTAAGTTGGTTGGTCAGACAAAAAGAGTTACTCAAATTCTTAAGGATTTGATACATTCATGAATTATAGAAATTAGAATGGCTTTGGACTTCCATTTTGGATTGGTTGAGTGTCAAAATATTAATAGCTACTACTTGTCCAAAAAGATACAAACATTTCAGGTATTGTATAGAAAACCTTGTAAACATCTTCATTATTGGTTGAAGGCTTGAAGAGATTCCCTAGTGACTACTAGTTTTGTCCAATAGATGATAAAAATTATTTTGATAACTACTTATTTAATGGTAATAAATATAAAATCAATTAAATATACTATAAAAAAATTAATTTATGGCCATTATAGTTTGTATTTGGTTATCAACTGTTTTTTAGTGTTTTTCCATGGACAATTCATTTCTATCATAGAAAAAATGTAATGTTTTCACTATGTTATGTGCTATAACTTGAGGTTACAAGTTTATTGGAAAATAATATTTCTATTTAGATTTTCTACAATAGATGAAATTAATTCAGAATATTTACCACGTGAAATATCTTAGAAAGTCGCATACTAATAAATCTTTTTTCATGATCTTGGTGGATCATGATGTGGAACCTAACTTATCAATGACCAATAAGCTAGTTCATATTATTGATTCATATATGAAGATTCTTCATGAAAGAAAAATATGTAAAATAAAAAAAATAACATATGAGAAAAAAATAATAAGAATTAATAATAAGTAGATTATAATTTTTTTATTTAAAAAAAATTCATAAACAATCCTAATAAACACTTAGATTGTAACAAAAAAACCCTTCCAGAGAGTTCAAATTACATGGAAATAAAAAAAATATGTATACTAAAATTAAATTGATTATAATTTATACTAGATTCATTTAACTAATTGTAATATTCTATGTGATCTAGTTGTTATATTTTAATACACATTTATTAATAATTCATTATTTAAATTCTCATTTTTTGGTGTTAACACGTTTTCTTTTCATGGGAATTTTGTTTGAGAAGATTCATTAAATGTACATTAATAATTATTACATCAAATCAAAAATTGTAATAAATATAAAAATTTATTATATGTTTACTATATATATAAATATTTATGTTCATCCCTAAAATTATAGAGAGAAAAATTAATTACCTCATTTATGGATATGGTAATATGGACATACAAGTGAACACTATTATCAATTTTTGATATATGGAAAAAAAATGATAAACATTAAATCACATTTTTAAGATAATATTTGTTAAATATGTATCTTATATATTCATTAAATTTATCCTTATTATTATACATGTGAATCGGAAATTAAAAACAAATCATATTTCTTTATTGGGGTGGTAGTCCTCACATCCACACAAGCAATGTTATCATTTCCCAACAGATGTTAAGAGGGTGAATAATGTTTTGATAGATAATAATAAATACAATTTATTCTATTGAATATGAATATTTTATTATTTAATAATGTACACCCTAAATTTAGAGGTGGTGGAAGAATAAATAAAATAGAAAATTCTCACTTATTATTTATGCCTCTTCACTGAGAAACCTTCGATGGATTACCCCTTAAGCCTTCAATGGATAGTTTTCCAGTAAGAAAATACACTCAATAATTTGTTAATAAAATCTATGAATGTATTATGTCTGTTATTGGAATATATATAAGGCTCATACATTATGAATAATTAATTATAATAAGCGCTATTTTATAGGAGAGTGGAGGGTAACTCTTGAAATTATATAAAATACAAAATTAATAAAAAATAATTTTCCCCAAAAAAGGGATCCACATCTACATAATTCATGGGAAAAAATGATTATGATTATAAATCCATAATATAAATACAATATTAATATGTTTAGGGGCTTTTTTCACCCTGATATTATTGATTTAGACCCTCATTTACCTTTTTGAAAAAAATTTCAAACATAATTGTTTCTACTCCTTATGGGCCATCAATGTTTCCATTAAAGGGCAAGGGACCCATGAATGGACTATGTTGAATATGTTAAATCATATAACATTCTATTATATTATAATAATATTATGTTGAATTTTGAATCATTTAATATATTATTATTTATTATAAAACTTCATTATTGTCAATTTTTGGATTCAATTATTTTTTTATAAGTATCTAATTTATGAAAAAAGAATTAAAATATACACATTAAAACTTCTAAAATAAGTTAAGTTTTTGATAAAAAATTTATTAACAAAATAATTAATCCATATTTTATTACATTTAATTTTTTTTGAAATTATTTATTATATTTTTTGATAAATTGAATAAATATTATGTCTGCATTTCATAAGAATTCTATTTAATTATTATATCTATAATAATTTTAAATAAATTACCATGATATGAAATTTAATTGATATTTCATATAAATATTTTTAATAAAACTCATCCTATTTTCCTTAAAAAATATTATATATATATTTAATTCAAGAGAGGGAAATTTTGTATTTTCACAATTCTAAAATTAATACAAAGGTCACAATCAATGAAAAATGCTACCATGTGGACATATGATGGGGAATTATATAGAAATAGCCAAAATACACTCATAAAATAGGATAAAAGGTTTTGTTAGAGTAATTATATATGCATAAATTAATGTATTATCCCAATTTTACTCATTTTACCAATATATACGTGACATAAATTTATCATGGTTACTATGAATAATGGAAAAATTAATAAAGAACTATACCGTATTTTTAAATTTATTCATTCCAAGAAAGGGATCCATTTATCAATATTTAGTTTCTCCAAGATAAAAAAATTCATTTCAAAATAAGTGTGGAAGATTCCACGAAACATGAATTTTATAAAGGAAAATTTATTTAAACTATAAAATGGGAATAATTCCTACACCAGACATAGAAAAACATTAAATTAATGTCAAAAATAAATTATTGAATATATAATTTATAAGTTTCAGATAAATAATTTAAATTTTATGTTCTATTTAATATATTAATATAAAAACACATTATAGAAATAAAAATATATTTTCAAAAAAACAACCCTTTTACTTTCTAATGATTTTTATATTTATTTCTAATCATGTGATAAATAATAAATTAATTTTACACATGTTTAAACCATAAATTTTCAAAATTTTGTAATTAATATTCAAACCCACTAATATAAATTCTTGGTTATAGAAGGAACATTAATTAAAAATTTTTGAATAGTATATTGTGGCTCGTTTGATCTCTGTGTTGTGGGTAAAGATAATATAAATGAAATTAAATTTATTAATAGTTTAAGATATCATAACATGTCAAGGTGTTACATTCTACAACCATCAAATAAATTTAATTCTATTAATTCTATTTATCGAATACAAAAACATGAGGATATATATTTTTAATCACATCCTTGGGTTATGAAATAACATCATCAAATAAATGATTCCTCTATAAAACATTAACCAAGTGAGATTAACGATTCTATAATTATTTATCTGTATGGTCAAATATTTCAATCAGTTTTCCATCCAAAGAACGATCATTCCCTAGTGGTAGGAAATTGGAGTTGAGTACATGATGTTTTTCCTGCGTCTACTTCCTCATGATAGATACATAGAACACATCATGAAAATCGGAGAGGTTCAGTGGAAGTGATATGTTATTATCCCCACAAGATAATGAATATATAAAAGAAATATGTACCCATGGCTCATGTTTCTTATTATTCTGAATTTCATTATATTTTTTATATCGAGAAATTTATGTGATTACTTTCTCACAATCATCAAATTCAAGACATCATAGAATATTTTAATCATAAATATTATGTCAATTATGGGATAACTAATATGTTTTGAATGGATATGACATTATATTTTATTGCATTGTATTACCCATGTCCCAAGAGATTTATTTATCTATACTCATTCTAGAATATTGGGTTTCAACTATTGTTTCCTCAGAGGTTTTCAGAATGGTCCATCTAAATGCTGTAGTGAAATATTATTCTGTAATAAATGTCAAAAAGGGGAAGGTGTTGATCCAAATTACATTTGATGTCAAAATAATAAGACATTATAATATCCTATATGGTTTCAATTATTCTCTCAGAAAAATTTTCTATCATAGGATATTAATAAATTCATAAACTCATCTTTTATATCTATATTCCTTTGAATAAATTATCAAAACATAGAGGGAAACCACTAATACTGATTAGATATAATATAATATGGCACTATATGCAACAATACCACTTCCAAAATGAATTTTATAGAATGTTTTTAAAGAGTGAAATATTATCTCTATGAAATGAATTGTGTGGGATTTTTTAGTGATCAACTACAACCCAAATAACATTAGGTAATTTATAAATTATTTGGTGCTCGAAGACAATATCAATGTTGATGTTTTCCCATTTCAATTATAGAATGGGTAATGGTTATAAAATACATGTAGAATTTTGTCTCTCATCCTTAACGTTTTTACAGAAAACGTAATACGATTCATTCTCTTAAATATCTATAATCAACTTGAACCACAATGAAAATATAAAATATCTCCAAAAATATGCAAACATCCGTGTTGAATAGAGAATGGTAATATATGATCCCCACCCAACATCTCCTTATACAATGTTTGTATGGAAAGAAAATATACATGATAAATGAACCATATCAATCATTCACATTCATGTTTGATCTCAGGAAAAATTCTCAACTTCTTTTGTACCTCCAAATCTTTATATTACACCTCTTTTATATTCACATGGATAGATGGTTGACCACCCATTTGGGAAGGATAATATTTATCTCAATCATTTATGATTCCCAAATTCATCCTTATTAATTACATAAATATTTGATCTTTTTTATCTTCTTCATTGATTAACTACAATTATCCTTTTCACTTAGGGAATCTACAATCTTGTTCACCTTTCTAGAGTGGTAATTTTCTGGACATACCTAATAATTAATAAACCTTAACCATATTCTCTTGAAAATATATACTTTAGGATGTTATGATTAGAATATATATCAAACCATTCAATATAAATATAATTCTTTAAAATAATTAATGAAAACATTATCTTCGTTAACAACAAATCATATGTTAGGTAGTTTTTTTAGGATACGTAAATTCACAGAGTGTATAGGATATCATGATATCATTATAAATGAAGATACACCCTATTCTCTTGTGTGATGTATTACCATATACCACAAAACCTTATCCACTAAAGGGAAATGTATTCACATGTACATTGAAAAAAATATCCTCAGTGGCTTGAATATTTCTTCATATTCATTTATCTAGAAGTTCATGGATCCCTTTTATGTTTAATTTGTTAGTGGATTAATTTTCCATGATTAATTTAAAAAAAGGTCAATAATATCATTCAAATCATGAAAATAGTGTATTTTAGTTAATTTTTTTAGGCCAATGTGAAATAAGTTTCTTCATTGGTGCTTGCACTGATATTTACATGCATGAGATTATATGACCCAAAAATGAAACATTTTGTATAAAAAAATCACAATTATTAAATTTTCAATCAGATCATCCTTTCGTAGGTTCTTTATTACAATATTCAAATGATCATATTGTTTTTCCTTACACTATGAATATATTATAAATTTTTTTATAAAGACAACCAAAAAGATATCATGTTAATACTTGAACATTGTATTATAGAAATACATGATTATAGATGTGGAATTTTTAAAAGAAAAAGTCTATAATTATAAATTCATAGTTACTATATATTATTAAAAATTCAATCATTGATATATCTTCATTTATGAGTGACAAATGAAGATATATAGAATACATTTTAATATTGGTAAAGTATTAAGGTCTGTTTAGTTGATCAAACAAGTTATCAATATAGGATAGAAAAAAAATTATTTATAGTTATGTTGTTATGTTCTCGATAATCATTATAGAGCCACCTAAACCCATAATTCTTTGACAAAAATAATAGGTTCACTCCAAGATAATTGATATAGAAAAATGATTCCTAAGTAAAGATTACCTATTTGTTTCTTCTTAAATTCATGTAACTAAATCTTGGACATTCAATGTGATGTATTTTTAAAATGTTTTTCACTATGTATGAGTTCAATTGAAAAAACTAAACTTCAAAATTTGGTGTAAGATAGGGAAAATCATTCCAAATTTCATAAAAAAGCACATTCACAATAAAAATATTATCGATGTTATGTTTCTATTCAACTATCTGAGATAGATACCCATTTTTAATAGAAATCAATACCAATATAAATGATGTAATTTCCATTTAATGTTAATATTTATCATACCACTCATCGAAAATCATAAGATTGTTCGGAATATCATATAAAAATAACTTCCTCATAATCAAATATTTGATTTAGGCAATAAATTAATTACGTTCCCAATAAGACATAAGATTATTTTAAATGGTGGATAATGATATTTATAGGACCAAAATTCCTTCAAATATCAATTAAAAAATAATAATAAAATTTATGTGTGGTCATCTCACCATTATAGATATTTACTGGTAATTCATCATCTAATCACTATGGTTGTATTGTTTTACCCTTATAAAATTCATTAGATATAAAATAATGGGTTGATTTGGAATCAAATAAGATATTAATAATTTTTCAATAAAAAGGTAAGTGTACATTTCAACATGTCATTATAATACCCATTATAAATTATTGGCACAAGATAATTACATTTCTCTCATTGATTAAGAGGTTTCTGGCATAAATTATTATTATTAACCATTTGTTCTGAGCATTGGTAATAATTTTGTCCATACTCCATACATCTGAAACACTAGGGTGTGTGTAATACTTTATAGATTTACTATCCATTTTCATTGGATTACTTCATCCTACCATTAAATAGAAATTATATTTCCTACTGTTCCTTATTTCCACATGAAAACCATGTTTTTTCCCTTAATGGAATTTCATAATTCTTTCCTTCCACACATCATGTATAAACGAAAATTCAAATTCATCTCCCCATGGTTTTTAGAATATACATTAAATTTAATCATTCTTTTCTTATCCAAACCATGTGATTGATGGGTAAATATAATGTCTATTTATATTATGGAATAATATCAAATGGTTTTTAGATAAATAATAATGTCCTTTATGGATAACACCCATTAAATACTTGGTTTAAATCTACTGAATAATTTATAAATCATAATTTCGGGATTAATGAAAATACCTGAAGTGTTCCTAAAAAGTCTTGTAAGAGTTTTATCAATGGTAAAAATATATTCATCATAATTCTACCTTATCTCAATGAACTCATTCTACATTTTCATATGACAAATATGAGGAAATTACTTTTTAATAAATAGCCATTGAAACTTTTCCCATTCAAGGGAGTCAACTTCTTTCCATTTCCTCATGTTATTGATGATATCCCACCATTGATCTAAATCACCTTAAAAAAGATATATGGTATAGAATAATTTTCCATTATCTGTACACTAGAGAACGAAAAATATATTTCCAATTGTTTCAATCCATTTCTCAATATCTATTGGGTTAGTATATCCACTAAAATAAGCTTGATATTTTCTAATGAAGTACTAAACAAATAATCGGTACCTCATTTTTTATTTGTAATATATACATGATTCATGGACTGTTAATGTTTAGTAATCATAAAGATGATATTTTACATTATATCTCTCATAAAAATTGGTTTTATAGTAGAAAAATCATTTCATTTTCCAGCACATTTAGGATTAACATGGTTTAGTTAGATTTCTTCCATTGAGAAAAACTAAAAATAAAAGTGTGAGGAATAATAATCATAGTCAGAAACCTCATAATCATGAAAATTAATTTGTAGGATTTCTAAATCATAACAGCTTCTTTTAAATATATGTTTAAAATATTTATACTAGAAAATTTACGATTATTATTCATTCAAATCCTTCATAATGGTTCATAAATAAAATGTGAATGAACCCAATAATATCCCATAAGAGTATCCAACTAGGTGTGTAGTATGATAACATTTATATTGAACCATAATTATTGCTTATATTCATTCAATCAACTATTTTTAGGGTTAATAAGACTATATATATATAATCATGTCCACTTGTACTATTCAAATAGAGATTTGTATATTAGAAAATAAAACTCATTTATTTACCATAACTGATGATGTTATCCAATACATAGGATTATCCAAAGGGTTATTGATATTTTTTTTCTTTATTAATTAAAAAGTTAACTAAACCATTATTTAATTCCAACTATAGAGACCCATAATTATCTTACATAAATACTACATCTTGTTAGATAAATATACACCACAAAACTCTACAATATGTTCCCGAATCATATTGGTCTAATTCCTTTGGAAATATTATTACATAACAATAGATACACTAAACATTTATTTCATCTACCAAATATTAATTTCATGTCATCAACCCTTCATATTAGTATCATACCTAAACTCTTTCATCATATCCTATGGAAGGAAGACATAATAAAGGGTGATCCCAAATGATCAGTAAGAATAAAACGGGATATTTCAATAAAAATAGAAGCCTATCATTGAGATAAGGGTATGTAAATATGATATTAACATGTTAAAATTATACCCATCTATACATAGATGATAATTTTTCACCATGGAATAATTCTTGTATGTTTATCATATTTGAGTCATAAATTAATATGATAACATCAGCTATGAGGGAATAAAATTTACATAAAACATAAGTTTTTTAATAAACAAAATAATTGAAAATAGTTTTGTTAAAAGCTAATGGCCACAAACTATACAATAACTAGGTATTGGTTCCATCCACATTCTATCATATTAGGCATTCTTAACTCTTATGACTAATGAAGTGATGTGCGTCCCATACTAAACTAGACTCACTCCCCAGTCCAATCTTTATTATTTATTGATATATTAATATTTTACCAACGAATTGAGTAGATATATACTTCTTGTAACACCCATTCTGTAATTATATTTTATTCTTATGTGTTCCAATTGATCATAAAAAAGGTTATCATATCGTAACCCATGGAAAGGGAAGAGGTCTAAAAAACTTTTCAATAATTCATCATATTATAAATAAATTAAAAAAATAGTTTTTATACAAATATATTCTTAATAATAATACTCTATAAATATAAATAATATTTATGGTATCATATTACCATATCCCTAGTTAATAATTTTTATCATCTGATGGATTTCAACTTTGATGAAATTGGATTCAGAGGGTTACTCTATATTTTTCTGAAAAAAAATACCACTCTCATTTTTAAATCAATTTTTTAAAATATAAAATTTTCAAACAAAATATTGAAAACAATTATTTTGAAAAAATGGAAACATGTAATGTAATCATAAAAATAATCAGTTTCCTTCATGTAAGGACATTCAGTTATTATCATAAACTTTTAAATTAAGATTCATTTCATATTATTGATAAAAAATAAAAATAATCCTATTTTTAAAAAAGAAATGAATATTAAATTTAAATAATTTTTAAAAACATTTAGTGAAAAATTCTATAAAAGGTAATTAGGTGGTTGAACAAACTCACCTGAAAACATTTTTAGAAATCATGGACATGAAAATAGGGCATTCAACTGATGTAATAAAACTAACACGGATTTCTTTAAAAATAATTTTCCATTGCATTGAATGCAAAAAAAAGTTAAATTTAAGGAAAAAAGAGAGTATCTAGAAATTTCTAGAGGGGAACAAAACTCATGAGAATTATTTAGAGGTATAAAATGAACCATTGTAACATCCCTGACCCATTACACCCTCATGTGACCACACCAGGTGACTAGATGACCTCAATAAAGCCATTATATACACTAGAGGATGACAACTTCTAGTACGAGTACAAGGAATATATTCAGTAGTCTATACCATATGGTATAGAGTAAAAATAATTGTAAAAAATAATCAAAATAAATAATAGATGAATAAATAAAAAAAGAACACATATAAATAATGATATAATAATTTGATGACATGATTATTGTAACAAAAAAATATTGGAAAATTATTTAATTAAAAGTATAAACAGTCTCTTTAAAATACTCCAAAAACCTGATCTAAAACCTTATGTAAGTCTCATCTCCAAGATCCATCCCATCAAGAAATCAATTAGTCAACACATGTCACCATTCCATTCTATATCATCGTGATGTCATACATCTCTTAGCATGTAGTGGAACCACACTAAACATAACCATCACCCTTCTAGGGTATATCCTATAGAACAATCACAAAAGAAACTGAGGATATCCCTATAATAATTAAACCATATATGGGTTAGTGGTTTTTATAAATTCAATCATTTCTAGGTAAGAACCTTCTAATCATTACAACATGTTCGATTCAGATCCCACTAATAATTTCATCATGTCAACAATCCATCTCATTCAACATTTTTCAAACATACCATTACCAATTAAAATACTTATATCCCATTAAGCTAGGTTATCAATTATCATCATAAATGTTCCAAGGATTTTTTATGTATCAAATAAACCAATAAATCATTCTCATCCCTTTATAATAATAATTCACTTGTTCATTTTGGAAATTTTTCTTATCAATCCATGTGAGCGTCATTAATGTAAATTTTTGAATTAAAATCTCATGCTAATTCCTAGGGTAATATAACTCTCACATTAATAATTACACCATATCATTAAATGTTTGATGGCATGACCACCTCTCAATGGTCCACAATCATTTTCATAATTCTAATTGGTCTATCAAGAAACATTGGTGGTTTAGGAAATTTCATATTTATCAAATTAGTGGATAGTCCTTTTAGATAGGTTACCAGCACAATATTCCAGCATTATCACAAATATTGAAAATAATAGGATAGGTGAAACCAAAGTATGATCTATCAAAATTTTTTGTTATAGGACTAGATTATTAATAAATTACCATACACAACCTCTGATGGTGAAAAGTGTTCATGTATTATCTATTTTGGGACTGGTGATCTAAACTCTATGAATTTATATTTTTCCTATCATAGTAATTTAAATAAGGTTGATCATTATAGAACTCCATACCAATGACATACCTAAATAGATAATCCACTAGTTTAGTGAATATAAAATTTCTATAAATCCCATTAAATACATTGTATTTGGGACTAGTCATGTCGATAATCAATAGGTTTTCCTATCTTTGGAATCATAAATATATTCAAATATTGTTAATGTAGTAATTGGAATTCTATTAGAATATCCATAACATGATAATTGGGTAATTTACTAGAATGTTAATCACAAGACATGAAAAGATAATTTTTAAATATCCAATTCATTATATATTACAATATAATGATAATTATTTTTGTGTTTATTTTAAACCTATAAATAGACTATAATTATTTGGATGATAATTTATTACTTGGATCTACATGAAAAAATCATGTTATTTTTAATGGGATATTTAAACAATGTTTCATTTGATTATTTTATCTTTGAGCTAAAATTATTAAAGGGAACTAACCATGATATTCTTAAATGATTAAGTGAATATGTCCTAGACATACATATATTATTATAATTCTCATTCCCGACCTTGTTAAAATTCGTAGAGGGCTCTAACCCAAACATGATGTAATTATTAGATGAAATTCCTAGTTCTAGAGTGTTTGTATTATTGTTGATACCCTAGGAGTCTAATGTAAATATTAGGAATGGTTATTCAGTATGATCATATATGTATTTAATCTTACCAAATTATATTTGTTAGGCCTTAGGTATCAACCCAAAACTCAATGTTAATCATGTTTATGGGAGTAACTAATCAATGTGTGTGGAAAATCATGTTCGTAGGGATGGTATTGGTATTGGTATTGTTCAATAAATAATGTTTTGTGTCATTTATATTTTGTTCATTTACTAATAGTGTGATATTAATATTTATAGTCATTTTAATCATAGGATAGAATGACATAACTAGGGTATTCATGAATCATTTTAGATGAATTAGTATTTATGTTTACTTCAATTGTTTCTTATTAAAAAATATTTATTTCATTTTACATATCATCCTGAATAAATTGGGATATAAAATCACGTGATATACATGGTATAAAGGAAACTAATGAAGAATTTATGTTATGGAAATTTACTTGATATGACAAGTGTTGAGGAACCATATGCTACTGGTCCTCTATTACATTCACTATTTTCGGTTGAGCATATTGTTTAACATATGTTATATAGATTTTGGAAACCCTTGTAAGGAAGTAATTCATTCTCATCAACTTAAAATAAAGAATCCTGATAGTGGAAATCGAGATGGCTCTAATGTAATTGAGCTGAAACTTCCTTCAGCTTCATAGAATCATTCGAAAGTTATCACAATGATTACTTAGAGAGGGTCTTGTGATCCATGTAAAGTGAGATAGTTCCCATTGTATCTATGATGTCTAATATTAAGGGGTATTGGTAGAATCCCCCTATGTTCACTAGGGAGGTAGCCCCTTAGCCTCAGATTTCTAGTGTGATTAAATCAATGTGATCATTAAGAACATTGACAAATATGTAGATTGGGGAAGGAATTTGCTGTCTTACATGTTGTGAGGATCATCCATGGACTGGTGGGTCATTGAGAAGAAAGATATGAAGTACCTGTATTTTCCATGGATGGACATTGTTGTGATGTTCTTGATCAACTGATGTCTAGATATGTTGAGGTATGAGAGGGACCATGAGTTTAATAAGATGAATTGGGATGGAATGTAAATTATTTATTATGATAAAAAAATAATCAACTTTTACCACTTTAAACCATCATTGGATGATTATTAGGTATCTAGGTTGAGATGATTTAATTATTGGTTTCACAATGATATAAGGTCAATGGTGAAATTATTTTCACATATCATATTTTTATATGTGGTAATCCATTCTATAAACATTGAATGATATCATAGAGATGCATCAATTTGGAAAATGTATTTATAGTAGGATGATCTAGGAGATATTTCTATGGTTGTTGGAAATTTTATTATGGTGATTACATATTGGGAAGTATCAAACAAATAAGCAAATAAAGTAGACAACCATGAGGGGATTATGGAATGGTGAATTACTATCCGTGTGGAATGTTTGTATATATAAACTAGTGTCTTCAACAAATTGTGGATTGTATTTTGTGGTGTAGGTAAGGTCATGCAAAAGGTTTTTTTACATTCATCCTGCTTCAAAAAAGTGATAGGGGGTCAATATAGACCACATAGTATAAGTACATGGAATCCCTTTAAAAAACTAGTAGCTCTTGATCCACAAGAAAATTAAAGATGGGACTAAGGATTTTGTTCCAATATGTAGTACAAGTAGCTTCATCTATATGGAACGATATATTATATTCAAATTGGATCCTAGGTCCTAGGGCTGAGTCATCTATATGAAATGGATTCCACTCCCACTAGTTTGGAGAAGAACCTTTTACCATTAAGGTTTTGATTATTTTATCATCTACCGTATCCAGTGATTATTTTCATATGAGGGAATCACATTCTATTCTTTCTGTTATATGATATATTATATTCACATTGGATCATAGGTCCTAGGGATGAGTCATCTATATGAAATGGATTCCACTCCCACTAGTTTGGAGAAGAACCTTTCACCATTAAGGTTTTGATTATTTTATCATCTACCGTATCCAGTGATTATTTTCATATGGGGGAATCACATTATATTCTTTCTGTTATATTTAAAAATACTTTGGATTTATGTAGGGATTCCATGGGTGTAATTGTGACCATCAACTCACCATTGGGAGTATGGTAAAAGGATACCACATACTCTAAGGAATATCCTTCTAAAATTGAAGGGTATCATTTATATTGGAAATGTTTTGTATAATAAATGAAAATAATAGTAATGATTCTTATTATGGATTGGTTAGTTCAATTATAGGATCATATAAAATTTTAATGCATGAGATTGACCATTCCATATATATAAGGTGGAGTTATTATCAGAAGGGTGAGTGAGATTTTAAGGCTGGTTATACAAGAAAAATCGCGTACTGATTAAATTGTATCATTGATTAGATATTTTTTCATATTCTTAATGATAAAAAATATATCATGATAGAATTACTCCAATTTTGAAAAAATTTAATGGAATTTTTTATAAGTGTTCTATGTATTACCACTTGAGTATGGGATCTAGTTCATGATCGAGATGGTGTTGAGAGATGATCATGTTTCCTACCCACCTTAATGAATTAAACTTGTAGATTTTCATGTGTCGATAATTTAATTGGAAGATATAGAAGAAAATGGATTCATATACCCTATTACCTCAACATAGTTTTCTCTCATGATTTCTTACAAGACGGTAGATAGTACATTATGCCTATTTGTAGATTATTTGAGTATGAACCATTTGGTTTTAAAGAACAAATATCCCTACCATTAATTGTTAATATGTAGACCGCATAAGAGGGGATACGATCTTTTCCCTGATAAACATTAGGTTAGGGTACCAAAAATTATGGTTGAGGACAACATAAATAACCCAAACATTTTTAAGATTTGGTATGGATTGTATGAGTTAATAATGATCAAAGTATATATAAAAATGAACTAGTAGTCTCCTTGGCCTTAGTGAATTGGATATTTTATCCATTCATAGACCATTTCCTGGCATTTTTCATCTAGGAAATCATGGTGTATTCATAGTCTATATATGATAATGAACAACATCATGAAAATATTCTTGGTGCACTGAAGGAGAATTTTATTTACTACAAGCTATCTAAATGAAAATTTAGGAATAATAGTGTGCACTTTGTGGGTTATTTTATCTCAAATGCTAGAATAATGGTGGACATATGGATTTTTTCAACAATGGTTTCTTTTGAGTTACCTAATAATTGTTTTGATAATTCAATGTTACTGGGTATAGTATGATATTTTCTTTGATTTATCCGAAATAACTATTATTTGGTAGCTCTGATGTATTTTTTGACAAATAAGAGGGAGGATTTATTGGAAACATATTAATTAGGGTGAATTACAAGATATGAAGAAAATTTTATCCTTATAAAAAATACTCACTTTTACTAAGTTAGGAAATGAATATACATTGTACTATAATGCATATAGATTTATAATTAGAACAGTTCTAAGGTGAGACATACGAGTTGTTGGTTATGGCTTTAGGAACATCAGACAACATGATATGAATTACCCTACTCATGATATTCAAAAACCATTGGTGGTATATGCCTTGAGATAATGAAGTCACTATCTATTTGTTAAGTGGATTGTATTATACAATGGATATCATATCCTCAATTACATATTTACTTAGTGAGAGATGAACCTTCATTGGAGGATATGGATTGAGTATTTCCAGTACTGCAACTTCATTAAAGCTTACACAATAGGAAATTGAAATTGTTCTTATAATTATTTTCTCTAGAATATTTATACATAGAAAAACTGATTATTTTTATGATTGGTAGTTTTTGGATCTTTTTGCAGATATGCATTTGGATTTATAGGATTCCCATGGACAAGTAGCAATAACGTCAAAATAATCATCACCTATTGTTCAAGACCATATCAAGATAGAATATTATTTCTAATATATAGTGTTTTTATATAATGAACATCATCAATATTTGGTATCAACCATCATGATATAATCAAGGAATCCATTTTTTCCTAATCCATGATCATGTATGGGTTCATACGAGAATGTGTAATAATTTTTTAGGGTATTTTATTCTTCTATGTGGGTGGTACATCTGTGACTAAAATATATGTTTTACAACATTTTTCGACTATACGAGTTTCCAGGAATGAAATGGGAGATATCATGATTAATGGCATGATGTTTCAGCTACAAAAAAGTGAAGTTCAAGAAAATTTTTTCTATTTGGTTATTTTAGCCTCAAAAAATTCTATAATATAGGTTGGATAAAGATATTATTGTTTTATTTATTATATTAACTATGACACCTCACATGAGGGATGCAATATAGGAGATCGTAGATCGACGAATGAAGAAATATCACTTCATTATTAAAAGAGATACCTTCAATGTTAACAGTTTTTGTAATCCCAAAATGATGGAAATTGTTAAACTTTATTATGTTGTGAAAAGTTTCATTTCAGATACATATTTCAATTTCACATCTCATTTATGGATGGTTCTTCAAAAGGCTTCCAGATCATAGTTTTTTTATTATAGTCTATAATTCATTGATGGATGGCCAATCAGAATGGATGATTTAAAATCAAGAGGATATATTGTGAGACTATTTTATAGTTTTCTGAGTTCATCTTAGAATCATATAGAACTCATTAATTTTAATTATAATAAAAGTTACCCATTATCGATCCAAATAGTAGAATTTGAGTTTTATTTAAGGGAATGTTGTTCTACAATTTTGTTGTTATAGTTAAGAGTGTATGATCTTGTTGGACCTTCTCTTCAGGGGGAATATCTTAGATGGTCCAGTTGATCAAAAATAAAATGGTCACCACACAGATCTGGAAGAAGTCCAATGATGTCCAGTGAGTTATCATATGGTGTATTATTTGAGTCATTGTGTTTTCCTTTTGGTGTATCCATGGATGAGGATATTTTTATTCATGTGTCATGTAAAGATTCCACCTAAGTGTTTTGTGTTTTTTATTGTTGTGGAATGGGATGCTATAGTGGAATAATTTTCGTCCCTTTCATTGTGCTATATTTACATGTACAATGCGTTTTATATGTCACATATTCATAGATATCATCAGGAACCATCACTCATGATATATAATTATGATTTTGAGGCAGATGTTGATTAATACGTTGAGGATAATCTTATTCTTCTCTTAAACTATAGGGATATGACTCTTAGGTGGAACAATATACCACTAATGTGAGAATAGTGACAATATGGTCATGTTCTGTAGGATACTTAGGAGATGTTTTTTGATATAAAAATATAGCATCCAAAAAATTTCTCTAATACCAACCTAGTTGAGTTTAAATCTTGATTGGGTATAGTATATTATATGGTGGGGAATCCCACTTTATTATTTCATAACCCACTTTTAGCTAGTTTATTTGATTTAACATTGGTTGTCAAGCCTTAGTCTTGATGGGGTTTTTCTTGGAGGAATCAGAGAAGTTAAGCTAAAAAATCAATGCTAAAGGGGATTATCCAATGGGGAGATTGTTTCAAACATTATGAGATATTTTCATGGCATGGATACTTAGGTTGTGGAATAAGATTCTGAATAGAGTAAATTTTGATCCACATCCTTTATATTCGTAGATAAGATATCATGGAATGTTTCAGTGTTTCTCATCCCATCATAGCATATATCAACAGTTTTCATTGTCCAGCTGCAACATAATAGTTTATGCATGGTTCTCTCAATTTTGTTATAGTTGTGCCATGGGGGTAGGCTATATCATAGATTCCTTTTTTCCAATGGGTTATGTGGTGTAGTCAATTAGTCTATTCCATGGTATCTCACAAGGATAATAGGATCAATATAGTAGTCATATCCATGGTCCTTGGATGTATTTTGACAAGGAATGTTGTGTCATGGTACCTTATGCTTTGTTGCACTCTTACCCATGTTTTCTTGATATGTGGTGGGGTTTGGAATAAAATGGAATGGTATTTTGTTTTATAGTGTTTATATAAATACCCCCAAACCCATATGATCTAACATTTCCCCAATATCTTCTTCTAGAACACTGAACACCTTAGAGTGATTCTCAAAGGCCTTGAAAGCCCCATTTTGATCAGATTCAACCCCCACATCCTAGTAATCAATTTGTGGTGATTGAAACCTTACAAATGTAACATATGAACTTCATCCTTGAACCAGAAGAAATATCCATAAGATCACGATGTTCCAGACCCTGCAATTGAATAAAAGAGGAAATAAAAATACCCTAATATATTGAGAATGGTTTATTATTCTATGTTTTTTTGTAGGTGGTCTTTAATAACTTTTGAAATATATGTTTTGACTTTTCTAGTATCCTCAATATGTGTTATCATGAATTAATTATACTCTAATTTCCTAGTTAAATGGTTAATCCACTAATTTGATGACAATATTATTTAACAATCCTCTCAAGGATCATGTCATATCAATTATCATTTTGATAAAACATATAACCCCAGATAAGCATGCTTTTTTTCATCTCATAATGATCCAATTGGATTTTCAATGTGGGAATTTTCTCAGCAATGGAATTATAATGGCTTTGTAGTTTAGTAATTAACATGATGTGAAGCAATTTACTTGAAAATTTAGTTTTCATAATGAATTAGATCATTGTAGGAAAAACATCATAAGAATTATTTATTGGTTTATTTGATACGTCAAAAGGGAATAGAACATTTATGACGATAATTGATAACATGTATAAATCAAATAAATTTTTGATAAATTTTAATGGGATTTTTGACCAATGTGACATGTGACGATTTGATGGAAAAATGAAAATTCATAGAGGGATCTAACCCATGCATGATAATATTTATAGAGTGATCTAACACAAATAATTTTCAATTCATATATAGATATATAAATTTCTCTAGTTATTGGGTTTATGATATAGAATGGAAGGATGGTTCTTATGGATGGAATGGTTCTATTACATGCTCAGAGATATCCAACATCATTCTACATAATGATTATCTAGCCCTATGTGTCATCTCATAACTCAATGGATGGTGGGTTTATATCATTTGATATATTAATTTTCTAAATTAATATATTTTTTAAAAATTTATTTCATGTACTAATTACTCAGAAATGACTTTTTATACACCATTGGTGGGGCCTTGCTAAGTTTTACTCACACCCTGTTTGGGCCACCATTTTCTACCAAAGATAATTTCACGGATCTCGGTTTGGACAAGTGAAAGGGGTCCTACATTGATTACATGCATACTTTATGGGTGGGATCTTGGTGATGAGGAACACATGGGTTATGATACTAGGGTTTTTAAGCCTTTTACCACAACTAATTATCATTTTATTATTTGAAATTATATATATCATGTAGTTAACTTCATCATATTATCAAGTGATTAAATTATTATTTTTAATTTCATTATTTTGACATACTTCTAATATGTTTTCTTGTTGCTTAATTGTATTTTTTGTAGTTGTTATGGATAATTTTTACTAGAGACTATAGTATCCCCACTATATTCGTTACACTGACACTGCTATTTGTCATCCAGTTGAGTATATGAAGGCATGTACATGGTCATCAAACATCCCAGATCGATAACATGCGGGAGTAACCTTATAATATAGTACATTTCATACATAGATATAAATATTTAGATAATACAATTAATTACAGGACCTCAAAATAAACACAATAACCAAATATTTTAGTATTATTGGAAACTTGGACACGTAAAAAAATCATGCATAAAATATCTATATCATCTAAAACCTAATTATTCATATCAAAAATCATTATTAGACATATCATAACTTAAACCATTCTTCATGACCTAGGGAAAAGGGAGCGTATGAAAGGGTTATCTGAGATGCACAATAAGGGAATCATAAAAGATATTAATTACTAATTATATGAACTAATAAAAGAGAATATGGTTATGATATCAGAATTATAACTTTAAATGTTCATAAACAATCTATCAAGGATAATTAGTATGAGTCACAGAATAAAGAATTTTCATTTCAAACACATGAACCATTAAAAGTGATAAATCTTCAAAAACAAATCCTTAATTATTTGTTCATGTCATAAAAATGTGGATCCTTCTTATTTAAAGAAACAATTTCATATGTTATGTTTAATATCTAAGACCATAAAATCATAAAATATCTAACATAAAAAAATATTTCACATAGTGCATCAAGCTCAACGACATCTATCTTAAACTAGATCAAGATCATCAACATGTTTTCCACAACTGATCAGGTTAATCCACAGGTTTCCAATAATTATCACAAATAATGTAATATTTTACCCAAATAAATCTCATAATGATAATCATACTTATATTTTCAATCATATTATTAAAAATTAATCATATCGTAAATAACTAGGTTTTATAAACAATATTCATTGAATAACCACTAGAAAATAAATGGGTTTGAAAAACCTTTCATCGTGGAATAACCCTTAAAAATAAATGGGATTAATTATCATTTCATTATCGAATATCATATAAACTATAAATGGGTTTTAGAAACACTTTATCATGTAATAAATAATAGAAATGAAATGTGTTTAAGAAAACATTTCATTATTGAATAAATAATAGAAAATAAATAGTTTTTTTAAAAAATATTAACACCATAATAAAAAACAACTCACAGAATAAATAAGGATTGTATCATGGTTTTTTATCCATTTTAATATTTATATAGAATCATCGGATTTTATCTTATAATAATATTTTATTACAAGATAACTGAAACATTTATTAAGGAGAATACTTTTTCCATATAGAAAATGAAATTTTAAAATATAAATATTTAAAAAATATTTTATTTGAAAAAAATAGATACATGTAAATGAAGATTCAATATATTGATCTATCATTGTGGTTTGAAATACAATCCATTATGTATAATTTAAATTTAAAAATTCCCTTAAAAAATTATTAAAAATGCATAAAAGTGAATTATTCATAAAATGATAGGAATATAATTTATAAAAATTTTATAATTTATGTAATGAAAATAAAAATGGAATTAAAAATCAAAATATTATACTAAATTATATTTGAAAAATATTTCTATAAAACATCTATATACAAGAAAATGGATTTTAGAAAAAATATTGAAAAAAATTGGGCATTCATTAAAAACACTCTTTAGATATCATGACTGAATAAAGTTATGATGGTGAATTTAAATAATTTATTCTCAATAAAAAGTCCTTTTATATGAAATTTAATTTCATATATCATATAATAATTATATAATTTCCTTAATAAGAATTCAATCATAAACAATACCTATTAAAGTATGATTAAAACATAAATCCCATACCTATAGTCTCATCCATATTCATATTCATTTGAAAATACTATATAATAAATATAAATTTAATATAAATTTATTCAATAACAATAATCATATATATATATATATATATCATATCATTTGTTATTTAATTTGAACATCTTATCACTATTTTATTAAAAATTAAAGTTCTGGGTGATAACTGCTTCGTTTTTATGCATGTTTTGGTTTGGTAGTCCCGATCCTTATACATTGGCCATGGTTACTCCGTATAAAGAACATTAATATTTATTTCAATATTATATATATTGATTATAAATATTTATATTCATCTATAATGAATGGATATAAAAATTAATTAAAATATTCATGGGGATTGTAGGTCGTATGTGCGCATGAATGATATTTTCACTTTTCGACTGATAGAACAAATATAATTAAAATAATAAAATAAAATTATGAAATTTATTATTTATTTATATTCATAATTTATAATAATTAAGTCTATACTTATTATCATCCATGTAAAATGGAGATGAAAATTTTGACATATCCTTATGGGGGTAGTAGTCCAAAATTACCATTGAACAATATTAACATTTTCAAATGTATAGGAAGGTAATAAAGTATATGAGACATTATAATATGTAGGAACTCAGATCTTCTTTTTAGGTTTGTTTTTTCTTTTCTGGTAATTTTTGAGAAAAAGTGGTTTTTATGGGAATTTCTTAAGTACACACCGTGTACGTAGTTACCCCAGGTAGTTGGGTGCTGGCCGTGTCATGGACATGCAGAAAACTATGTATGGTGACCTAGAGACCACCCAATGCAGAGGCTGGTAAGGGAAAGTACACGCCGTGTACTTCTAACGTACACGTCATGTACATTTTTTTCATTAAACATTTTGGGGTCACGTCTGACAGACAAAAACACATCCTTCTCGACCTAGTTCGTATGAGAGATCTCATATGACCAAGATTCTTCCCCAAGCCCCCAATCGAAAATTCCTTTTACAAATCGACTACTGTCGATTTTGTGGGGATTGACTCAGTACTATCTTCCTTCTTCTAGAGCTTTGTTTCCTGATTCCTCCTCTTTCAAGAGTTATCCTCGGTTGAACGTTTTAGATGTTTTTTTAGATCTATGGTGTTCATACCAAATTCAAGGATTAAGGTTCACATATAACGGTCCTACAACACTGAGGTTGGTGGGTAGTGCCTTTATGTAGAATTTCATTGAGTTATATGTTCAAAATTGTACAATACCCTTGAATGGGGTATTGCACCTTTACTGTTTTAGCACTGTTAATTTCCTTCTAGGATTGTATGCTATAATAGAGGTTAATTGAATTTGAATAGGGTAAATTGATATGCTTTGGAAGTGTTTTCACATTCTTTTTTTTTGTTTATGACCATTTAGTCTTTCTTAACCTTTAGGCTGCCTTGTTGTTTCCCAAGCTAAGTATTATATGATGGAGTGATTATTATCTAACATGCAATAGTGATGTAGACTAGTTAGATAAATAGCTATTGAGGTTTAATTTTATTTCTTTTAATTTCTATGATTTTTTAACTTACAGAGGACCATGACAACCTGATGTAGTGGACCATAGGGAGAATTGACGTAAGGGCTTCTCCAGAGTGTCTGTTACTTTTGTTAGGATGCGAAACCAGAGGTGGAAATGACCTAAGTGCTTCCTTAGAGTGTTTTTAGTTACTAAACATGGGACATATGGGGATTGAGACTTAAGTGCTTCCCCATAGTACCATTTAGATACTGATACGAGACTATAAGGGGAATTGATAGTGAGTGCGTCCCCAGTGAGACAATACTAAAGCTGAACGAGAGGGGTTATACAGTGTGTGCTTCCTAGAATATTGGTTGTGTTTTATAGGTAGGACCAGAGGTGATTAGGCTATAAGTATATCCCAGAGGGTTACCTTTTTGTGATTATCTGTTCACTTACTATGTGAAAATGAATGCTTTGAAAATGTGGAATTGTTTACCATTGAGTACATTCCTTGTTTACTTCTTCTTTTGTTTATTTCCTACAATATATATTCAATGATAGTTGGGAACATATATCTTGGTGGTTACCTACTCATATTTAGTCTCAAACCCTTTTTGTGAAATTATTTTGGGACTAAACAGATTATATTGTTACATGTATATATAAAAATAATATCCCTTCTACTTCAGGTACTTGACTGCTTTGGAGCTGGAGACCATGGGACCATGTTGAGGCTTGCAATGCTGAGGAATTATTTTCTGTTTTTTATGTAGTTATGTTTAGTTATATATTTCAAAATCGCAACTTGTTTGGATACTTTCCTAGATATATGTATCATGCATCATTTCTATATATGTGTTCGTGCTGTTTCTACAGACATCTGTTGTTTCTTTTTTGTATAGTAATATTACTACTTCCGATATTGATTTGTGTTTTAATTATTCTTTGTTACTCTGCCAAAGAAGGAATTGTTTCTCCACTATCACACCCACGGCCCTCACTGCTAGTTGGTAGCCTCTGGCGTTAGGGGAAATGCACTTGAGGCCATGTGACCAACCGAGTACGGGGAGCATCTGGGTGGAATCCGGAACCATGACATTACACAGTGGTATGAGAGAAATTATTTTCTTATTGACATACTCTTTGGAGCCTATAGTCATGGATAGGAAGGAAATATGTACTTGGTAATATGCTATTCCCAGTAGCAGCTAACCCATGTACATGGAAAATCTAATCTACCACTTTTATTGCATTTTTCTGGTTTTTCAATTTTACAGTTGATTTGATTTCATCGTTGGGTGATTCACATGATTTTTGCTGTTATTGTTGATGTTATCGTGGTTCTATTTCTGTAGAAACCCAATAAGATGAAGGTATTCCATCTCATGCATCATATAAGATCTTGCTAAAAATCACATGTCATACATTTGGGCTATGTCATTTAGGGTGAATTATAAATTTTGTGTTGTTGTGATAAATTTTGTGCCAGTTATGAATTCTTTTGTGGTAGATGCCTTGATAAAGTTCTTGCGGTTTGATAGGGTATTGATTTGTGTTGGGTTTTGTTTGAATGAATTCCAAAAATTTGTTCTTGAGGTGTTTTGGGCCCACAAGGATCAGAATATGGTGGATCATTTCCTTGTTTTTCTTGTATATGACATGTAAGAGATGCCAAGATTTTATTTGTGGGGTTTATGGGCCCTCATGATTTAGAATTTGGCACTTTAATGTCCATTTCAGTGTTTTATGGGATTCCTAAGTAGTTTCTGAGGAGTACTGTCTGGATCAATACAGAATACATTCCTTTTAGTTTTGAATACATGCTATGTGTTCTTCTATTCGGGAAGAAACTGTTTTTCTTAAGTACACGTCGTGTACTCTATGTACATGTCATGTAGTCTCTAACCGTGCCATCGACCATGTGGGAAGAGACACGGGGTGAGGAAAATTTTGGTGGGACACACCGTGTACCGGATGTACACTCCATGTGTTTAGACACTGTGTTTTCCCTAGTGACTAACGTCACAGATTGATAAAAACATAAGCAATACACGTTGTGTCAGTCTTGAACACGCCATGAAGTGTAATCCCTAGAATATGGCCATGTAACTTACAACATCAGTCGGTGGAAATCCTTTAGTGCACAACGTGTCCATATGGAACATGCCGTGTAGTGTGAGCCGTGTATCCAGCTGTGTCACTGACCAAACGGGTCGGTCAAGCTCGTCTAGTACACGTTGTGTCTGGCACAAACAAGCTGTGTAGTCTTGTTCAATGAGAAACATGTATTTTAGTCATATAGAAGGAATCATGTAGGGTAAGATGACTCATGTACACACGGTGTGTTAGGACAACATGCCGTGTATTTGGGGTGTTACACGACCAATTTTGGTAGATGTACACACTCATGTGAAATGATTAAGGGAAAAAGTCATGTAGTAAAGTATACATGTCTTGTATCCATGTTTTGTTAAACTTGAATGATTTCATTCTCATGTTCCCTTATTACCCTTCTAGTTTTCAGTCATTGATAATCATGATCTAAGGTGTGCATTTGAACTTGCAGAGTCAAGCCACTGAGACGTCCTCCAGTTGTATACCAGTTGCAAGGCAGTGATCAAACACCAGATATATTTGATCAAGGACTTCAAGTAGATCCTCTAGTTGTCTCAAGCATGGCACCATCCATCATTTCGAAAACAGGTGCAGATGCATAGTTCCAAGATGGCTTTATGTGGTGTATGCAGACCTACCACGGAGTACCACATCCTACCCCATATATGGTAGAGATGACGTGGGTTTTCCAGCAACAACATCCTCCCACATTCACTGGGGATGGAGGAACTCAGGCTGTGGAGTTAGGGTTAGAATCCATACTTTCTATATTCAATCATCTAAAGATGCCTCTAGAGAGGACGGTAAAGCTTGCTACGTACTTGCTTCAGGACTCTGCCAAGAGATGGTGGGAAGTGATCTCACCAGGGGGATGCCAGCAGGTTATGGCATGGAATGAGTTCTAGCATGCCTTTAATGACTAATTATACCTGGAGACTTTGAGGACCAATCAAGCCCGAGAGTTCATTCGTCTGGAGTACGGTACTATTTCTGTTATGGAATATTATTCTTGCTTCACTGAGCTATAGTGCTTCATGACCATCCCAGGAGTTGATGAGTTATTCCTGGAAAGGATGTTTGAGGTTGGTCTGAGGAACATCATCTTATCACAGGTGAATATCTTAATGTTTTCATATATCACTTCTATCATTAACCGGACACTAATCACAGAGCACAATATGAGGGATTCTAGAGTTGTGATCTAGGACGGTTCGACATCCAGAGTTAGTATCCCTCCTACTGAGAGCAGGATGCACTGCATGAGGTCTTCGCATAGCGATCCAAGGAGGTGAGACACAATTGATAGTGGTTCAATGTTATGTATTATAACATCATTAATATAGTGTCTTTATAAGAATTATATTGGGAAATATTTCTTCTAGCAATAAAATGTGCATATTTTTTTAGGAGATCAATGATAACCCATAGCATATCGTTCTTTCATGGTGTATTTTGTTGCCTCATGACAATATAAAAAAGTAATTTCATCCCATTTCCACATAATAATAGTAAGAGGTTACCTGAATCCATTAAGATTATACCTCATAACATTAACATTTTAACAAACCAATCATCTAGACACATAATCTATAATTTACCACTTTATGTTATTTGACCAAAAATAGTCAATCAAGTACCAATATATATTTCTGCTACCATGGTGTATAGAGAAATTTTATATATGATAATTATCCAGAAATTACATTTTTATCTTAGATATAGATGTAACACATATTCTACTTATAAATTTTATAACTCTATATTCACAAACTATTTCTACAAATTTCTATCGTTCACATTTTTAATCTTCTTCTGAAATTTATCATCATAATATTGAGAATTCATTATGTTATATAATAAATATGGGTTTGAAATCATTTTAAAAATTGTTTATGCCACCCCTCCAACAAAACTTTTCATATACATATTCAGTAGATCCAAGAACACAAGATCCCATTCAGTTCTATTTTTTTAGAATTCCATTATCCATCCTGATCAATGCATCTGCTACCATATTTACCGTCCCTAGGTGGTATTGTTTTGGGTAATCAAAATTCATGAGAGACTTTTCCATCTAGTTTTCATCATATTGAGTTATTTTTGAAAGAACATATATTTCAAACTCTTTTTATATGTATATATCTATCATGTTTCACAAAAAAGATATGGACTCCTTATCATTTGAGAAAATATTATAGCTGCTAACTCAAGATCCAAAGATGGATAGTTCTGGTCTTGATTTTTTTTATGTTCATGCATTCATATTCAAAAAATATATCATTATGCATAATGAAAATATGAAATAATTTTTGTTATGCATCACAATAAATCAAAAATACACCATTTTATAATGATAATGTCGTGATTAGAGTATTAGACAATATTCAGTTCAATTATTCAACGAAATATTCACTTTTTTTCTATATGAACATAACCCCTTTACGTGTCAGCGTGGAAAATAGGGTATGTAATTTTGAATATTTAAAAATTAAATGATAGTAGTAACAATCTAAATCAATGAAACTACATTCCTTAGATTTTATCAATGGTGAATGCCATCCTTGGATTTCCTTTTTCATGAAATTATAAATAATGATTCCATACTTGGAGAAAATATGGACAATAAAATAAATTTAATGGTGAAATAATTCCCACTTTCTACCTTTACCATATATTTCTGACCTAATGAGAGTCTTAGGGATGATCTGAAAGTGATTCTCACGGTCTACATAGCTTTTTGAATACACTGGAAAGTCATCAATGAATACTAAATAAAAATCATCAATATATTCCTTGAATTATACATTCATTAGATTTATTAATGTTGAGGGGAAATTAGTAAAGCCACATGATATTACTATAAACTCGTAATGTCTATACCTTGTCCAGAATGATCTCTTCGGGATGTATTATTTCTTAAATCAAAGTTGATGATATCTCAAACAAAACATCATTCTACGATAAAAGATCAACTCCATGAAGTTGATCAAGTAAATAATCAGTCTGAGGTAGAGTATACATGATAATTATTTCAATAGAATTGTTTTTCCTATAATCAATACACAATATCATGGATCCAACTATCTTATTAAGAAAGATACAAGGGGATCCTAATGGATAAACTCAACAGAGAATGATCCCATTTTTACTAAACTCTTATAATTGTTACTTGAGCTCTACTAATTCAAATATGGAAATTATAGAGAGATTATTTGATATTGGTCCTTCAAAACAGATTAAATAAATTTAAAATTAAACATCAAACTCTAGTGGGGGGGGGGTGTCATGGTAATTACATAGGAAATACATCAACCTATTCCATTACAACTCTAACATCTTTAATGTCAATATTACCCTCTCCATACAAATATTTTTTTCACTTCCCCCCCATGATTTTCATTTAGTATAGATACTAGGGTGGATCTTGATAAAAATTAGATGATGGAGTCTATACTTTGAATATAAGAGAGTCTTTTTATTCATAAAAAATTGTAATTTATGTATTCTTGTAATAAATTTACACATCGTATTTTGAAATCCAATCTATAACAAGGATTATGTAAATTTAAACATACGTAAGATGACAAGTTCATTAAGTAAATCATGCTTATGTGTCACAATGGGGACTAACTAAAATATTTTTTTGGCAAAGAGACTTCCTATATGGGGTTTGATTAATAGATCATTTATTAAATAAAATATAAATTTCTTATTTTCTCCAAAAACTAGGAAAATATAAAATAATCCAATGATCTAGAATCAAATAAAGCATTATCTTTGTATGAAAAAATGACTAAAGTACATGACACCACATCATTTGAAACATTAATCTATGCAGTTGTGATCACATAAGCTTGTCTTTTCCCACCTTTTCTACTATGGAAAATGACTCATTGATTATTAGGGAAGTAATTTTCATACTGTCCCATCTCTATAGGTAAGAAACAATGGTCATAATTGAATTATATCATTTCATTTCATTTATGGGATAGTTGGCCTTTTTATATAAACTTTTAACAAACTCCAATCCCTAATAGGCATGTTCTATGATGTTTCATTCCACATTTATTATAGGATGGAAAGTCAACTCTTACCTTCTTCCTCTTTTCCTTATAAAAATTTCCATAAAATTCAACAACCAATTTCTTCTCTTACATTCCATTAATGTAATATGATTTTGTTAAATCATTTTCTATCATAATAGAACACTGGACTAAATATTCATATTAGGATAAATTTTGGGCGACTAATACCTTTTATAGGATGGTTTTAATCCATCCATGAATCGGTCAAATTTTTCTCCTCAGAGTATGTACTTAATTTATATCATCCCTTCCTATCAATATATGGATGGATTCATATTTCTAAATATTATGATAAACATTTTTTACTTAGATTCATGAATAGTTTATCTATATCCACTCTCTACTCGTAGTAGTACTATTTTTCCATGAAAATGTTCCCTGAAGCCTTACATTCCATGTTCCCAATATATACATCCTCCTTAGTTATTTTAATAAGTATCCATTATTTATCTTCATCTCCCATGAGGTAATAAACCTCCATGAAAACGTTATTCATTTTCTTTCTTCCTAAAACGGGAAATATCTTCTGTAAAAAACTTTTATGATGTCCAATTATAAATGTATATATTGTCCCATTGAATGTTTGAGGTTGTTGTATCATGAAGTGGTATAAAAATATTCCAAAATGATCTGGATTAGGATACAACATATGGTTAAGGTTATTTTTCCCAACCTGAGTTAGATATCCAAGTATAGTTATAATTTTCTAAACACTAGTTGTAACTCCAACTCCAACATCATTATCCTGAATAAGAGGAAAACCCCTACATATATTACATGAACTAATATAGAATACATTCCTTCCACTAAGAGATATTTCCAAACATTAAAATACATTAGATTCTGTTATGAGTCATAATTCATAATCTAAAACTAGCAGCACTTAACATAAAGAGAGTATTTATGCATAGATAATATCATAATAATAAACATTGTTTTTATGGGGGAATATTTACCTTTAAATAATTCATAATGGGTTTTAATGAAAATGTGAATTATCCAAAGAATATCCCTTGGGAGTGTCAAACTAGAGGGGGAGTAAGTCTCATTGTTGTCTAATAGGTTATGTCGAGTTTTCCTCGATGCACCCTATCAGAGTGTTAACAACTAGGTGAATTTTTCCATAAACATGTCCAATTATAGTATCCATGTAGGGATGTATTTCGATGACTACTGACATAATATATACCATTCCAAAATTCTATTATGTTCTTCTATGCTTATCCTCAATCTCACTATGAAGGTTATGTTCCTTAAAATTTGTTTTCTAAATCTAGTTTCTATGGTTTCTATTAAAATTTCTTTGATACCAACTATAAATACCCTAACCTCAATAGGCTAGAGCCAGTGCCTCACTTTATAACATTGGAATAGATATAAGATTATAATCTTAATGGACAAATCCATTTCCCAGTTTTAGAATCCATATCACATACATGAAGCATATATCATATTTTAAAACATAAAATACAACATAAAAAATACTTTGAGAAATACATTATTTTCATTGTTTAACCCTGAATATCAGTAATGATACATGTCTTTGCATTCTATGAAAAAATTATAAAGGGGTGATCTCACATGCTCTGTATAGGTAAGTGAAAAATCGAAGCTACTCTGAAAGAACAATAATAATCCTTATGGAAATGTGTATTACTAAAACACAATCCATTTAAACATAATCATGAGAATAATATCAATATAATAATGGAAAATAAAATATTTCCTTATAAATAATTCCATATATATTTTACTAATTGAATAATAACCTTGATCATCAATAAATGATCTCATAATGTGGGAATTCATAATTTCCTACATCATAATCATACCATCAACGATTCATCCTAGATACCATACATAAATTGGTATGGTCTCGACCAATATCAAAACTAGTTTGTCTCATGAGAATACTAAATTATGAATGGGATAGCATGGGCCCTACCTATCAATTAAAATATATAATTCATTCCTCATGTGAAAAATTTGAAACATAATCAACATAAAAATTCTTATTGAAAAAATATCATACACAATTTGAAAACATCAACATTAAACCATGAATAGTATAAAAAATAGCACATACACATTCAAAATGATCATAAAACCATCAATGAAATATCCTATATGGTATTTGAGTAAATAAAAATCAATTAATAATAATATCAATCAAAATATGCTAATATAGATAAAAATACTCTAATAAAATCATTAAAAAATTATTGAGATACATTTCCTTTTCTATTAATATAGTTTATTTGAAATGATGCACATTTTTAATAGAAAAATTGTTCATTGTAAAAAATATTGAAAACATGTAAATGATGCTCTAATACATTATGGATTCATGGAGGTGTAAAAATACTATCATCCAGTAAAATTTAAAAAACATTTCTACCATATTTTCTTTAAAAATGTCATAATGTTCGTAATTCGGAAAATGAAAAAATATTACATTGAAACCAATTTAGAATTTGTATAACAAGATAAAGAAGTATATAAAAATTTTATGGTAAAAAAATTGGAAATTTTTTATAAAATATGGACATGGATGATAAATATTCCTCAATAGATTATTATGTATAAACAATCCTAAATAATAAAGGGATTCTGAAATTATCCCTTAACTTTTTATTTAATTAAGTCGATTACATTTTAACCTCTTTTATAATGGTTTAAAACATGTAATTAATTTATAATATAAAAATTTTATTATTTTTATATCATATATGATCTTCTAATATAGTTTTTTAACAATATTCCGATATTAACCTTATTTTGGGTGTTCACTGGTTCATTTTCATATCCACATTTTTAAGTGTTATTCCTATTTCTTATAACTTGGTTTTATATCATTAATATGAATAATTATATTGTGATCATAGATATTATATTTAATCATTATACATATTTTTATAATCATTAATAAATGTTTAACATAGAAAATGAATTTCATCACATCATGGAGACAGTAGGCCATACGTATGCACGAGAGACAATATTATTCCCTTAATGGTGAAAGGGTAAGGAATTGGATGTTATGTTAAATATAAGGAATAATAATCATGTCATATTAATTATTTATACCCATTATATCCAACATTATACCAACCAATATAACGTGGTTATGAAAAAAATTACACAATGATGTGGAAATGATATGTCGTATGTACGCACGCATAATTCTTTCATTTTTCATAGGATGAATAAAAGGTGGAATATAGTTTTCTCATTATCATAATAAAATATCATCATATATATTATACTATATAAATTACTTTATAATGTAAAAAACACATTAATAAGAAGTGGAATAATAAATTAAATTGAATTAGTTGGTAAAACAATTACTTCTTCTTTAGTAAAATTCCTTTAGTTATCTTATCAAGGGATCTGGAGTGGTTATTTTTTTTGTAAAACTAGGACCTATAAAACATGGATAAATATGTTAGGTGTATAAATAAGAAAAAAACTCCAATATTTAAGGCTCAATGTTGTGTGAGTAAGTAACGGTGGATGTTTCCTTTTATAATTAAGGTGACAGTCACTTTTTTAAACTCTCACAATATTAAATTAATAAAAATTAATTTCAAATTAAACATGGATAACAAGAGATTTAATTAGAAAATATGATTCATATGGTTCTAGATCCTTCCCACCATTAATTTCTAGAAATTTTTATATTATATTGTTACTCTTATCTTATGTATTTATCTGTTAATTAATTCCATTAACTCTTACCATGACAACATGTATTATTGCTTTTTAAGGTTAATACTGACACTATAAAATATAAAAATAACCCTAAATGATTAATGGATGACATTTTTATCTTTTTACAAATAAATTATCTTAATATTATATTTTTATGAATTTTATATCATTTTATCATTGATTATTTTTTAAAAAATATCATTAATGTCAATTTTGTCACTATAAATTACTCACTTTCTTAAAAATATCATAAAAACATTAAATATTAAAAAAACATTAAAAACCATCTATTATTTATAATTCATCTATAAAATTATTTTCTCATTTTAGTTATTTTTAATTATATTTATTATAATATTTTTAATATCATTTATTTGTAAATTTAATTAATTAAAAAAATTATTCATAAAAATTATATAAGATTTGTGGTAATTATTCATTTTATAGAAATTTAAAATAAATTATCAGGATTTATATAAATATTTTCCATTTCAATTTTAGATTAACATTCAAATTTATAATCAGTATAAAATAATAATCTAAATGATATTGTTATTAGAAATATGAGTATCACATCCTTAACATCTCTTTAAATTAAATATAAAAAACATCATACTCTAATCAAGGTGGTATGAAAAGGTTATAATCTTATCATGACAATGAATTTGGTTGAAATCCACTACATGAATGAAATTTTAAAAAGTGTTACGATAATTTTGTAGTATTTATATTATTATTTTTACCCTAAATTAAACAATTTTCCCTTAACTATATTAATAAACAAATTACTAAGGATGCTATTAATATGGCCAAAAAATAATGGAAATGTATTTACATATATTTAACCATAGATTTAAATATGGAACCAATTTTTTAAAATTATAATCACCATATTTTTTAGAATAATTTTAAATTAATCACATTTGAAGAAACTAGAAAATTAATTTTTAAAATGAAAATTTTCACTAGATTAAAATGTTTTATACAAAAATACAATGTGAAATAGATTCAAATTAACTAAATTGAATTAAATGAATAAAAATTATCAAATTATAATTTAAAAAAAATTAAAAATATAATTTAAAAAACAAGTAATTCAGATTAATATTTTCTTTTAATTAAAATGTAATATTTTATCATTACTGATCAAAACATGAAACTTATCAGAAAAATAAAAAAAATAAACCAAAATAAATTTCAAATTTTACATTCTATGAAATAGTTTATTTTTATAATGTAATTTATTAAATTTTCAAAACTAGTTTTAAAAAAATTATTCTATTAAAAGGCGGTAAAACTACCATTAGAAAAAATGTAGACTTTTAAGGCATAAAATTGGATTCACTATTACCAAATATATATAAACTATTTTGGATGAATATTAAATATATAAATTTCATAAAGTGATTAATTCTATTTATTCCAACTATTTTAATGGCTATGTTATAATATTCTCTTATTAATAGAACACGGTGCACTCGAACTCTATGTTGTATGCAACAAAATCTATTACAAAAACCAAAAAATATAAGCGTGTTCATAAAAAATATAGAATATAAAATATATAAATATCATTACAATCATTCCCCAATCATGATTAATTTAATTTAATTAGATAATATCACATTAAAGGTACATAAAAAGTTGTTCAAAAAAATATCTTATTTACATTAAAATCAATTTTATTATCATTTATAGTCAATTGATAAAAAATGAATCCATTTTATACATGTGTAAACAAATTATCTTTCATAATTTAGTTATTCCTATTATTACCTTCCAATCCAATGACTAAGCAGTAATTTTTACATTAAATAATAATATTTTAAGAGTATATATTGATTAAATTGAACATGTTGTTTCTTATAACAAAATATATCAAAGGAAAAAAAATATTTTTAGAGAATCATTTTATAAAGCATTGAGTTATTAGATTTTTGTATATAGATCCATTTATAGATGATTTAATACTTAGATGATGGTGATTCTTAGAGGATAAAACCGTTTTGGATCATTTTGATTGGGGATTGAATTGTATCATCCCAATTTTGGATTTTTGGACATCTACACCAAACATAATGTGGGGTGTATAAGATTGATAGTATCTAATATGGGGTATTATACTGCCATTAAATATAAGACTATGCAAATGATAGTTTCTCTAAATGTATGGAGCATTTCATCCTCCCTAGGTCAAATAATTGGGTTACCCTGAGCCTCATTTTGGCTACCGTGATAAAATATGTTGATCTAGGGTCAACCAAATATATATATTATTCTCAATGGTTCTAGATTTTTAAATAATTTGATTTTTATAATTATTTATAAATTTTTGATTCATGGTGGAGGATGTTTTCTCCATTATTTGGGAATATAGTTTCTTTTGTATTGGAAGATGTTATCTTGATCATTGGATCCAACGGTGTAGGGTCTTTAGAATAGATCAGGACCATTAACATTGGATTGTTGGGTAATGGGTCAAAGATGAGATATGGTATGTTTATAATGGGTTGAGGAGGATATAAATATTTTTTGATGCTATCATCTATTACATTCAAAAAGTATGAAAACAACATTGTGATGTTATATGTTGAAGTGGACATGATACTTTTGGGTTTCAAAAGTTCAGGTATAACAAAAAATTTACTATAGTAAAAAAATTGAAAAAAATCGTCATTATGTTAGTCCTATACATGGGTTTAATTTGAGTGAGTTTTATAAGAAAATAGATTTTAAGGTTATATATAATATTTATTTATATAATAATGATTTATACTAAGTATGAGAGTAGTAATATCTCTAAGAAAAAGTCACATTGGGTAATCCAAATACAATATTTGTGTCCAAAAGGAAGTGTTTTACAATGGAGAAGTGAAATTTATGTTCCAAGTATTTTTATAAGGATGATCTATTTTTGGTATTTAATATTTTATCATAATTAATCTAAATTTAGTGGTATATATTGATATTTAGGTCCTCTAACTTGGATATTTCATTATTAATGATCATAAATCATAGAGAGTTAGAGAGTGGAGATATAAGATCTTTTTTTGTAGTGTGATCATCAATGGACTTGGAATCAGGGAATGCTTGACATTACAAAATGATGGTGAATTTCCTTGAAATAGTTGATATGATATTAGGTAGGGAATTTTTAAAAATTTTCATACCATATTCATAATTATTGATGATTCATGAATTTAGTGTCTTATTTTGATATCACCATGTCATATAAAGTTATTTTATTCTTTTGTTTTTAATGGAATTTGATTAATATTTTTTATTGTTTTGGAGTCTTACACATACTATTTTGATTAATAATGTTGAGTCTTTTCTATACATGTATATTAACAAATGTGATAGAAAAAAGCATTAGGTTGTTTAAATAATAGCATCCACCATTTTCCTCTCTTTTATAATTCACCATATTCTACTGTAGATTATATTGGTGAGACCCCACAAGAAATTATGATTGTAAAAGGTTAAATTATTCAAAAAAGATATAATAATAGTGTTTTGAAATGATTAAAATAGATGATCCATTTTGAGGAATTGATCTCTAATCACAATTGTATCGACTATAGAATTAGGTGGAGAAGAAATGTGACACCAAAATGTTTGGAAGTGGAAGTGGGACTATAATATGATTTAATAGTGTAGAGTGGATTTCATAGTGAATAAAGGAATTTGTCATAATATAGGTGATAGATCTCTGGAATGGCTCGGTAGAAATATCCCATTGTGATGGGTATAGTCAATGGTGAATATAATGATGGCAGTAAAGATACCTGGGGTAATATTGGATATCGAGTAGAAATGACGATGGAACATATATTCCATAGAAAACAAGTAACATTTTTTTTCTCTAATACTTGTGCTTACATGTGAAGTTGTGTATCACATGACATATATCCACATAGAGCATAGTGTGTGTCACTTATGTTGATTTATTGGTTTCTAATGATGAGTTAAATATTACATGGTGTAAACATTGGAGATACTCATCCTATTTTCTAATATTTTATGACCCCGATGGATAATAAAGTTCATTGTTGACTATTTACATGGGAAAAAAAGTCATGTTAGATATTGTAAAAATTGTGTATTTCCAAAGAGAAGAATCTAAAACCTTATTAAAAAATTATGACTAGATTATGAGTTATAATAATCATGTATGTGTGGATGATGTTTTTTGTACACATACAAAAAATACCTCATTATACTAAGATACACACCTGATAAAACCAAGAACCTACATACCATGAAACTCTTAACATCACACTATAAATGATTACACATATTTTTTTAATGATATTGGTACACACTATATTTTTTTTCTATGGATTATATTTCATGGTATTATTCTATTCATTTATAGAACTCTACCTCAACTATTTTATTTTCTTCTCAAGGGATTCATCTCCATGTGGTAGTATGATTGTCACGCAACATTTTTATCTCATTGTCATTAACTAAACATGATTATTTTGTTTCATTTATGTTTGATTTATTTTTGTATATATTGGGCCTAAGATCCCCCTAAACTCTATATGTTTATCCCATTTTCCATTTTCCTCCCTAATCTATTATGGATATAATTTTTTTGCAAAAAATATTTTTTTTACTATCTCATTCCATGTTCAAAGGCATTCCATTAATTTAATTTTTCATTTTAGGTCTTTTAATGTGTATTCCTTGTTAGTTTCTTCAATTCATGATTGTATTTATTCCATCCCAATGTTGTATTAGATTATTCCCTTTTATATAGAAGTATCCAGGTTATTTGGAGATTTCAAAAACATGCTAATAGTTAAACAATGTTGAATGTTTATAGGGTTAATTCACATTTAGATACTTGGATGTTCTATATTTTTTGTTTCTACATTAAGATATTTTATTTTATTTGTTATATGTTTTCTCCTATTATATACGTTTAACCTATTTTATTAATATGGTTTTCTCATGTGCATGTTATTATTTACTTCCCATTCCTCTTGAACAACCATGAATGACCCCATATCTAGTGTACCATGGTATATTACGATTCTACCAGATAAAACACATAATAGTGTGTCCATCAGTGACCAGTTTATATTTACTAGAAGTGATTTGTGGGGTTGTGGATGTTTTTGGAATTCATGGTTCAAATATCAATAATGTGTCTAGGGGGTTGTGGAATGTAATTTGTTCTCTATGATTTTTAGTGTATATTTTATGTTCATTGATTTTTTTATTTGGAATTGTTTTGAACCAATGATTTTATTATTGAAATGATCATCCATGTCACTAATTGATGTTTACTAAAACAATAGTGAAAACAATGAATATGCACACGATCAGGCACAACATCAGTTTTGTGTGTGAATAAGTCTCAATACATGGATATTAACGGGTCCCTAAAAGGTTGTCTATCACGATCCAAATGTGGTTGCCACCAAAACCGGCACCAAACCCAGCCCTTGATAAGACCCGTAGGGCGTTCCCGATCCCCTTGGGTTGGAAAAAGTGCTTGGGTATCATAAAACTAGAATTGGGAATGAGTTACCTAAGTTTATAATCTTAACACAACATAAGATTCCAATAAAATGAATATGGAATTTTCAAACCAAGAAATCATTTACAAAAATTCAGAACCGAATTACAAATTTTAAAACAAATCAACAAGACTATAAAAATGTTACAAATCCAAAAGGAAAAATCCCATGAACATTCATGTCAAGGGGCACCGCCATCAAGCCATCTCCACAAGACTTCCCCAGTAAGGACCAGTTAGAAACCAAAACCACTGGAACTAAAATAATTGTACCCAACATGCGACAAAAAAAATAAACAAGTCTATGTAAATCTTCGGGTGTATGTATAGTGTGATAAAATTCCCATTAGGATACCAAAAATAATAGATTCAATGCAATAAACATTCAAAGCTGAAAATCATTCATGTTTTCAAAAACCTGTAATTTCTAGTTACAATTTCTTAAAGATGAAACTTAAAAAATCAATTTTCAATTGGGATTATTTAAATAATAAACAAATTTAAAATAAATTCAAAACCAACTTAATTATCCATTCAAATATACCGTATGAATATGGTAAGTTTAAAGGATCTAATGAGTAAAATAAAAAGGAAATAACCCCTAGGCACTAGCTCATAGAGGGTCTCAGGTAACTCGTATCTCGGATAGAGTAACCATCATAAATATCTATTCTCATGCATGATCCACTAGTAGAGATCATACCCATAACCTATTGTTCCCCAATAATGAACATCATAGTTTAGTTAGAGTTGTAATAGTCAATATTGCTAAGTGAAACTGAGGCCAAACCACACTGATTCACTAGCATACTAGTACATGTCCACCCACCTAGATACCCAGGTTTTCCCTTTGTTCTCAAACAAGTTCAATAAGTCAAGAAATATACTTTTCACATGAAAATAACATTTCCATATCACAAATACACTAAACATCCCACATGTATACCACACAAGTCACAAAATCCCACTTTTCATTCAAATTGATTTTGAAATCCGACTCACAACAAAATAGCCCACAACACTTTTCAAATATCTTTAACACTTCCAAAAATCCTTCAAACAATTTTTATAAACCATTCCAAAAAATTATAACTCACATAACAGCCCACTCAAATATCATATAATACCTCTTTCATCGACAAAATTCATTTTTCACAACACACTCACACAAAACAGCCCACAACCTTGTTTTGCAGGTCTCTTTCAATTTTCAAAAACATTTCAGCACATTATAAAAAATTCAAAAAAAATATTTTACATCTTAAATGACCACATTACCATTAAATTACTTATATTAGGTGAACACAACCCACAAACAACACTTATAAACCCTTATATACACTTTTTTTAACAAAACCAAACATTCACAGTTTTCATAAAACAAACTCAAGGGGTGTAACTATTTTGTGTACACAAAACCGATTTCAAAACATCCATTTATGTCGAAAACAATACAAATTCCGATCCAAAACAAAATTGGCATCCCTAGATACATTTATAAAAATACAATCAAAAGTTATAAAATAACCATGAATAATACCACAAAAGATACAAATGAAAACACTCATTTTCATAAAATGATATCATGAAGTATAACAATGTTTTACACATCAAAACCATTAAAAAACCTTATTTTTATGAAAACATGACAATAATACATTACAAAACTAGAATTTTCAGGCCAAAAAAAATTTAGTAAACAAATTCCACAATTTATAAAATACACCCATATAATACCCCATGAGTTACACATGAAATCAACCTATTTCAAGTTAAAAAGAAACTATAAAATTTTACACATAACCAAATCAATCATAAACAATTTTCACACCACACCCAACTTATGAGGAATATGAAAAATGAGTAAATATAGAAAGCTAACTCATCAATAATTTTTTACACATGGATCCACCCACCTTTTGAGTGAAAATCTTTAAATTTGGTACAAAACATCAACCTCACCTCTGACGCACCAGAAGGAAGTGAAAACAATGCCTAAACCATAAGATTTCAAAAACCCCCAAAAAACACTAGTGATAAACCCTATCTTCTGAAAACTAAATAAATTTATCCAAATTCACCATAATCTGTTTTTTAAAACTGCTAAAAATTGAAGGGATTTTCAAACAAGGACGAGGAGATCATGTAGGAACCGGAATGGGAGAAAAATAGTAAAGATAGAAGAAGTAATGAAAGAATAAATTTACCTCTTCAAATCTGGGCGATTTGTAAAATCCAGAGGTGTTTTGCACAATTTCGTGATTCTATTGAGCTCTAAATTGGGAGAGGAGAGAATGTGGGTGGCCTTAAGTATTTTGTCTCGGGTGAGAGTTGGAATCACCTAAAAAACATAAAAATTGACGGAGTTATTAAAATATTAGAAATATTTTTAGTGCAGGAAATGGAATTTTGGGAAAGCCCAATCCCTTATATAAAAACTCAAATCCACCATGCTTATATATTTCTAAATGTTCCAAATTAATTTTTTGGTGTACTTAGGTCCGGGATGAAAATTAGGGATTTTAATGTATGAAAAAAGTTGAAAAATTAAGGAGTTATAAAGGAATCAAATTTATTTTTAAATCTAGAATTGGGCTCATGGTTTAGCCCAATTCATGAAAACTCACCCATTCCACCATAAAAGCATGGGGAACCACAAAAACAAATCATTAATGGGAATTAAATAAAATTTACCTTTTTAATATTTCATGTATGTGATAATTTTCCACACCATGGACAATACAATAACCAAACCCTACTGAGAAACCAAGAGGTACTCCCTTGCCAGGTTTCACCCCCAAAGGCCAAAACAATTCCAATGATCAAATCAAGGAAGGATTAATATCACAACCCAAACGTGCACCACATTCCTGAAATGATTAATCACATTTATAATTTATCCCAAAATTATACTCCTCAGACAATATCTGAAAAAGACCTGAGAAATTCACCCAAACAAACAACAACTTCAAACAAGGTTACACTTACCTTTCTTTAACTAAACCGTTGGGCGCTCTCCAATCCCAACGTTTACTCAAGGAAGATGTTGGTATCTTGATTTCTCTGAACAAGACTACCTACTACCAATCCAAGACCATTTATAAATCTGAGTTACTGGTATGGAGGAACAAAAATAGGCTACCCACCATAAGATACAACCTATATCTTTCTCGAGACAGAATCAGGATACTAACAAGGGGAGGCCTGGACAGACTCCTCAGTACAAAGGGTATACATCTATCAGACCTTTAAAAAAGTACCTATTTAAGACTCATAGTGGTTATCTGCAACATAAGAACCAACCATCTTAACCAATAAGCATGGGTCGGTACAGAAAGACCCCAAACATTAAAGAGTTGTGACGATCACATGGTTAGTCCACACGGTTTGCGAAACCATGTGCTAACAGTGGGGATCCTTCTATCCACATGGTTTTCTGGGGCATGGTCACTACTACCCAAGAACAAATTGTGTTCTCAAACTATCTATCCAAACTTTGAACCTTTCTCTAAAGACTCAATGGAAACCAAAGGGGATGGAATATCATTGGGAGATGATATAGCTACAAGTCCCTCCGCCTATTTCCACCGAATGGGAACAACAGAAGAAGGATGATGACACCATAGGTATAAAATCTTCATATATTCTATATTGAGGATAGGACATTGTACCAGGGTTGAAATGACCTTGGGATTTCCCCTGACTACGAGCTAGCTTCTCTCCGAGACCGATGGCTGAAGCTCCATTGATTGAAGCATATTTAGCCTTGAAGATAGGCTTTGGAAACCCCCGAAATGAGAATTGTTATTTCGGTGAAACCAACAACTACACAGAAATCCTAGATACATTTTCTAAGACATAACACATTTCAAACTCGCTTTACCCAAACTCTATATTTCACTAAAACAAGGGCTTAGAAGATGCACACACATCAAACCTTGTTTGATCGGGTGAGAAACAATATATGTAAAGAACACATATACTCACCTTCCTCTAAAATGGAATATTTTTAGGTTTTTCCAAGGGAGAAATTCTCCCAAAAAAACAGAGACTCTCAGATGATTTCCTGACTTTCACCATTACGGTCAATTGAGTACATGACTTCATAAGGCGTCACCTAACATGACCACTACGACTAATATAAAAAATGCATGGAGAGGGAACTTATACAACATCCTTAAAAAACACAAAAATCTAGAAAGTGGCCACAATATTCTATGTTTATCATATTTTTCACAATAGTGGTTTAACATGAACTCATTCTTCAATGAAACTGTGATGAACCTCGAGGCCCTCTTAGACACCATCGAGACACTCATCCACAATAACAACCCTTGACCACTTCCACCTTCGAAGAATTAGGAAACTTAAGAAACTAAGGTCAATTCCAACCTTCCATGATCAATCAACCGCTAAAAGAGGATCTAAAAAACAGATAAAGGAATGGGTATAGACTCAATCTACACAGCTCAAGCAAAAAAATTCCTTATTTTGATCAATTGGAAGATTTTACAATGGAGAAACAATCAGAGTTGCACTTCAGTTGTGCATTGACCCTTAATGAGGGCGTACTTTATCCAACGAGAGAACCCAAGGACCCTACCAAGCTGTTCCATTGGTCAAAAAGTGCCACAACCCAGATCCAAACACATTAAAGGAACCACCATAATGGTTTCCCGAAACATATCTCAGAGAAGACTACTAACTGGTACTTCTACCAAGCATTCTGACCAAACACAAACCCAAAACACAGTTCGAACCGGAGGGGTTCTTGTACTCAAAACATCCTATAAAATCTACATTTTACAAAAAAAAATATAAACCATCCCAAACAATTCATCAAGATATCATGTTTTTCATTAAAAACATTTCTTTGAAAACAAATGGTTCAACGGTTAGCGCATCCACCAATGGTACTCCATGAGCCTTACACATGCATGTTTCTGTACCACACCAGGCACCCTCATATCCATACCGACACTCATCTAGTCATACCATAAATCATCCGTCATCCCATATAACCCCATGAATATGGTTTCTCATGAAAATACCAAAGTTTAAAACAAAAATTCTTTCCACTTTTCAAAACCAAAACGGTCAACCCACACAACCTTTTTCTCAAAACCTCTAACCACAAGATCAAAATCCCAAATCACATCTTAAAAAAATTTCATAAAGTCACATCCATTTAGAAAATAATTCACTTTCAAGATATTCACATCAATTTTACAAAATCTCATCCCATTAAAACAACCTTTTATTGTTTAGAAAACTTTATTAGAAAGACATTTCAAAACCAACTTCAATATAATTCCTGCTATAAAAAGAGGTGTAAGAACACCATTTTCCATTTCAAAAAAATTCTGAAAATTCAGTTCCACCATTTCATAATCCAAAACATTCCTTCTAAATTTGAAAATTATTTCACAAAAACATTACACTTCTTAAAACCAAAGTGCCAAGATTTCAAAACCAAAGCACAAAACAATGCGAGAGGAAACTAGTTTCTGTGGGTGACTTGGACATATGGTTAGTGGCCATATTCCAATAACTTTACCATCACATAGAGTGTTATAGGGAATATCCCTAGCTATACATGGCTTGACAGGACTTGTGAGCTCACTGAGACCATTAACCCAACTCTCTTTTCGTTTCCCCTAATCAACATCAAAACATGAAAACCAAAGGACTAGATAAATACTGACATCTCTTAGAAACGTGAATCCCATAATGAGGTGTGGTGATTTGGAACACTACATATAACTGGAATATCATGCCCCGACAATCCTAACTCCAGACTATCCTGACTCTACCCCAAATAACATTACCCAAAGAGTTAACCTGAACCTCCTCTAATACCATTGTTTCACGAACCGAATCAGGTAACCACCGAAACAGGCACCAAACCCAGACCATGGCAAGGCCCGAAGGACGTTCACGATCCCCCCAAGCTGAAACAAGTCCCTAGGTATCATAAATGGAGAATTGGGAATGATTTACCGAGGTTTATAATCTTAACACAATAAATGATTTCAATAAAATGAATATGGTTTTTTCAAACCAAACCATCTTTTACAAAAATTAAGAACTGAATTACATATTTTAAAACAACTCAACAAGACTATAAAAAAGTTACAAAACCAAAAGGAAACATCCCAAGAAAGTTCATGGCAAGGGGAACCACCCTCAAGCCATCTCTACAAGACTTCACCACCAAGGACAAGCAAGAAACCCAAACCACTATAACTAAAAAAATTGCACCCAACCTGCGACAACAAAAAAACAAGTATACTGACACCTAGGGGTGCATGTAGGGTGTGATACATTTCCGAGTATGATACCACCACTATGATATTCAATGCTATAACCATTCAAAGACAAAAAGCATGCAAGTTTTCTAAAACATGTAATTGTTAGTTACAAATTCAAGAAGATGCAACTTAAAAAAATCAGTTTTTTAGTGGGATAATTTAAATAATAAACGGTTTTAAAATTAATTCCAAAGAAACTGAATTCTCCATTAAAATATACTGTATGCTGATGATAAATATAAAATATCTATTGAGCACAAGAAATTTGAAATAACCCCTAGGCACTAGCTCGTTGGGGGTCCCTGGTACCTCGTATCTCAGTGAGAGTAACCATCACAAATATCTATTCTCATGCACAAGACACTAGTAGAGAACATACCCATAACCTATTGTTTTCCAATAATCATCATCATAGTTTAGTTAGAGTAGTAAGCCTCAATCTTGCTAAGTGAAACTGAGGCCAAACCCCACAGATTCACTAACATACTAGTACGTGGCCACCCACCTAGATACCTGGGTATTCCCTTTATGATCAAACAAGGCAAAAAGTAAAGAAATATACGTTGCACATGAAAATAAAATTTCGATATAACAAATTCACTAAAAAACCCACATGTAAATGACACATTTAAGAAAAGTCAACTTTTCATTCAAATTGATTTTGAAATCCGACTCACAACAGAATAGCTCACAATACTTTTCAAATTTCTTTAACACTTCCACAAATCCTTTAAACAAAATTTATATACCATTACAAGACATTCTAAATCACATGAAATCCCACTCTAATATCATATAATACTTCATTCATAAACAAAATTAATTTTTCACAACACACTCACAGAAAACAGCCCACAACCATGTTTTAGAGCTCTCTTTCCATTTTCTAAAACATTTCAGCACTTTATGAAACATTCTAAAAAAGATATTTGACAACTAAAATAACCACCATACCTTTAAACAACCCATATTAGGTGAAAAAAGCCACCAAACAGTACATATACACCATTTTGCCTTTTTTAACCAAACAAAACATTCACAATTTTCATAAATCAAACTCAAGGGGTGTATCTATGTCTTTTACAAAAAACTCATTTCAAAATGCCCAATTAAGACCAAAACCATACCAATTTATATCCAAAACAGAATTGGCATCCATAGATGTATTTATGAAACCACATTCACATGTTATAAAATAACCTTGAATAATACCAAAAAGGATACAAATGAAAACACACATTTTTATAAAATGCTCTCAAGAATTATAACAATGTTTTACACACCAATCCAATTCAAAATACTTCTTTTTAGGAAGACATGACACTAATAAATTAAAAAAACAGAATCCTCATTCCAAACAAGGTTTAGTAAATCAATTCCATAAGTTATAAAATACACCCAAATAATACCCCATGAGTTACAAATGAAAACATCCAATTTCAAGTTAAAAAGAAACTATAAAATTTGACACTTTACCAAATAAATCATAACCAGTTTTTTCACAACACCCAACATATGAGGAATATTAAATATGTGTAAATATAGCAAACTAACTCATCAATAATTGTTTACACATGTAACCGCCCACATTTTGAGTCAAAACCATTGAATCTTGGTGTGAAACCTCAACCGCACCTCTGCTGCACCACAAGGGCGTGAAAATGAACACTAAACCATAAGATTTCCCCAAACATAACCCAAATCAAACCCTATGTATGACCCCTAAATTTTGGACACCCTATAAGTTTATGAATGTGGGAGGAAACCCTAAGGAGAAGGAAAGAATTGAAAAGATAAACACATAGCAAAACAATCGTGAATAAAACGACCCAAAATTCACCATAATATTAATTTTAAAATAGCTAATATCTAAGGTTGTTTTGAACAAGGATGAGGAGATAATTTAGGAACTGGAATGGGGGGAAAAGGAGTAAAAATAGAAAGAGTTATGAAAGGATCGATTTACCTCTCCAAATCTGGGCGATTTGGGAAATCCAGACACGTTTCGACCAATTTTGTGATTCTATGGAGCTTGAAATTGGGGAAGTAGAGAATATGGGAGCTCCTCGGGTATGTGGTCTCAGGTGAGTATTAGAATCACCAAAAAAATATACACGTTTAATGAGTTATTAAAATATTAAAAAATATTTTTAATGCAAGAAATAGGATTTCAGACATGCCCAATCCCTTTTATAAAAACTGAAATCCACCATGATTTTATATTTTTAAATGGTAAAAATTACTTTTGTGGTGTTCCTCGGACAGGGGATGACATGTAGAAATTGGAATGGATGAAAAATATTAAACAAATAAAGAGTTATAAAGGAATAAAAATTTATTTTTAAACTTGGTATTGGGCTCACGGTTTTGCCCAATTCATGAAAACTCACTCATTCTTCCATAAATGCTTCAGAACCCCACAAAAAAAGAATAAATTGAAATTAAATGAAATTTACCTTTACAATATGTCATGTATTTGAAAATTTTCCACACCAAGAAAACATTCCGTCCCCAGAAAACAACAGCAAGGACAAAAAAACAACCTAACCATACAGAGAAACCAAGAGTTACCATTTTTACAGGTTTCACCCCCCAATGGCCAAAACACCTCCAATGATCAATTAAGGTAGGATTAATCTCACAACCCAAAGTCACACCACTTTACGGAAAATTATTAATCACATTAATACATTATCCCAAAAGAATACTCCTCAAACACAATCTGAACCAGACTCAAGCAATTCACCCTAATGAACAAAAACTTCGAACAAGGTTACACTTACCTTACATTAACTAAACCATTGGGTGCTCTCTAATCCCAACATATTTTCAAGGAAGACGTTGGTATCATGATAGATCTGAATGATACTACCTACCACCATTCCAAGACCATGGGTAAATCTGAGTTACTAGTATGGAGGAACAAAAATAGGCTCCCCACCATAAGAGACAACCTATATTTTTCCCGAGATAGAATCAAGACACTAATAGGGGGAGGCCTGAACGAAATCCCCATTACAAAGGGTATACATCCATCAGACCTTTACAAAAGTTCTTATTTATGACTCAATGTGGGTATCCCCACCATAAGAACCATCCATCTTAACCGACTAGATAGGTCAGTACAGAAAGACCCTAAAATTTAAAGAGTTATGATTGCCAAAAGGTTAGTCTGCACAGTTTGGGAAAACTTGCACTAACAAAAGGGATCCTTCTATCCAAATGGTTTTATGGGGAATTTCCACTACTAACCAAGTAAAAACCATGTGATCAACCTATCTTGAAAAACATCAAACCTTTCTCTAAAGACTCAATGGATACCAAGGGGGAAAGAATAACATTGGGCAATGACATGGGTACAAGTCCCTCCACCTATTTCCACCGAATGCGAACAATAGAAGAAGGATGATGACACCACAGGTTTAAAATCGTCCTATATTCCATATTGTGGATATGAATTTTTACAAGGGATTAAATGAACCTGGTATTTCCCCTGACTATGATCCAGCTTCTCTCCGAAACCTATGGCCGGAGCTCTAATGATTAAAGAATCTTCGGCCTCACGGTTAGGCTCTGGAAACCCCCTGAATAAGTTTTCTTCTTTCAGTGCAACCAAAAGCTACACTGTAATCCATGATAAGATTACCAAGACATAACACATTCCAAACTCAATTTACCCTTACTCGATATTTCACTAAAACAAGGGCTTAGAAGATTCACACACAACAAACCTTGTTTGTTTAGGTGAGAAACAATATTAGTAAAAAACACCTATACACACCGTCCAACAAAATGTAATATTTTTATGTTTTTCCAAGGTACAAATTCTCCGAATATAACAGAGACTCTCGAATGATTTCCCAACTTTCACCTTTACGTTCAATCGAGCTAATGACATCATAAGGCATCACCGAACATGACAACTAGGACTGATATAAATAATACATAGAGAGTGACCTTATACCATATCCTTAAATAACACACAAACTAGAAAATGGCCACAATATTCTATCTTGACCATATCTTTCACACTGGTGGTCTAACATAAACTCATGCTTCAAAGAAACTGTGAAGAACCCAAAGGCCCTTTAGACACCATTGAGACACTCATGCAAACTATCAACACTACACCACATCCACCTTCGACGAATCAAGAAACATAATAAACTAAGGACTCTTTAAACCTTCCATGAGAACTCTCCCTCTACAAGGGGATGTAGAAAAAAAAAGAATGGAATTGGTATAGACTCAATATACGGAGCTAGAGAAAAAAATATTCCTTATATTGATCAACTGGAGGATTTTCCAATGGGGAAACAATTCGGGTTGCACTTCAGTTATGCATTGACGCTTAATGGTGGAGTACCTTATACGACTAGAGAACCCAAGGACCTAGCCAAGCTGGACCATTGGTCAAAATTTTCCACAAAACAGATCCAAAACATGAAGGGAACCACCATAAAGGTGTACCTAAACATATATCAAAGGATACTACTAACTGGTGCTTCTACCAAGCTTGCCGACCTACACAAACCTAAAACAAAGTTTGAAAGAGAGGGGTTATTGGAATCAAAACATCACACAACATCAACATTTTCAAAAAAACACATAATATAAACCATCCCAAACAATTCATCAAGACTTCATTTTTTTCTATAAAAAAATTTCTTTGAAAACAAACGGTTCAGCAGTTAGCGCATCCACCAATGGTACCCCATGGGCCTTACACATGCATGTTTCTGTGCAATACAGGGCACCCCCCCTCATATCCATCCTGACACACATCCAGTCGTGCCATCAACCATCCATATTCTCATATAACCCTATGCATGTAGTTGCTCATGAAAATACAAAAGGTTAAAGCAAAAAATCATTCCACTTTTCAAAACTAAAACGGTCAACCAACACATCCATTTTCTCAAAACTGCTAACCACGAGATCAAAATCCCAACTCAAATCTTACAAAACATTTCAGAAAAACACAACCATTTAGAAGATAACTCAATTTTATGACATTCACATCAATTTCAAAATCATATAATCCCTTTAAAACTCCGATTGATTGTTTAGAAAACTCTATTGGAAACACTTTTCAAAAACAACTTCAATATAGTTCATGATTTCAAAAGAGGATTAAGAACACTGTTTTCCATTTCAAAACAATTCTGAAAATTCAATTCCACCATTTCAAAAACAAAACCATTCCCTCTTTATTTGAAAATCATTTCCCAAAACCTTTACAATTCTTAAAACCAAAGTGCCATGAATTCAAAACTAAAGCACAAAACAATGCGAGAGCAAACTAGTTTTAGTGGGTGACTTGGAAATATGTTTGGTGGCCATATTCCAATCACTTCACCATCACAGAGAGTGATCTAGGAAATATCCCTGGCTCCACATGTCTTTCAAGGCCCTGTGATCTCACTGAGACCATTAACCCAACTCTCTTTTCTTTTCCCCTAATCATCATCAAACCAAGAAAACCAAAGGACTTAGATAAATACCAAATTCTCCTAAAAACATGAATCCCATCATGAGGTGTGGTGATCAAGAACACTACCCATAACTATAATATCATTCCCCAAAAATCTTAACTCTATTATATCCTTGTCTCTTCCCCAAATAACAGGACTCAAAGAGTTAACTTGAACCTCCTCTGATACCATTTTTTCATGAATCGAATTTGGTCCTCATCGAAACAGGCACCAAACCCAGCCTGTGACATGGACTGAAGGTTGTTACTGATCCCTAGAGGCTGGAACAAGTCCCTGGGTATCATAAAATGAGAATTGGGAAAAATTTACCCATGTTTATAAACATAAAACATAAAAAAAATCAAATAAAACGAATCTGGGTTTTTCAAACCAAACAATCTTTTACAAAAATTCAGAACTGAATTAAATATTTTAAAACACCTCAAAAAGACTATAAAAAAGTTACAAAACCAAGAGGAAACATCCCAAGAACTCTCACGGCAAGGGGATCCTCCCAAAAGCCATCTCCACAGGACTTCAACACCAAGGACCTGCTAGAAACCCAAACCACAAGAACTAAAAAAATTATACCCAACCCATGACTATAAAAATAACCAAGTCTACTTACACCCAAGGGTGTAAGAAGGGTGTGATAAAATTCCCAGTAGGATACCACCACTAAGATATTCCATTCAATAAGCATTCAAATATGAAAAGACTGTAATGTTTCAAAAACATGTAATTTCTAGTTACAATTTCTAAAAGATTCAACTTAAAAAAAATTCAGTTATCAAGTGGTCTAATTTAAATAATAAACACATTTAAAATAAATTCCAAAGATATTTAATTTTCCATTAAAATATACCATATGTAGATGGTATGTAAAAAGATATAATGAGCACAAGTAATAGGAAATAACCTCTTGGTACTAGCTCATTGTGGGTCCCAGGTACCTTGTATCTCGGTTAGAGTAACCATCACAAATATATGTTCTCATGCACGATCAACTAGTATCGAACATACCCATAACATAGTGTTCCCCAATCATCAACAACAAAGTTTAGTTAGAGTTGTATGCACCGATCTTGCTATGTGAATCTGAGGCCAAACCCCACAGATTCACTAGCATACTAGTACACGTCCACCCACCTAGATACTCGGGTTTTCACTTTGTTCTCTAACATGTTGAACAAGTCAAGAAATATACATTTCACATGAATATATCATTTCCATATCACAAATTTACCAAAAATCCCACATGTATACCACACAAGTCACAAAATTCCACTTTTCAATAAAATTGATTTTGAAATCCGACTCACAAAAAAATAGCCCACAACACTTCTCAAATTTCTTTAACACTTCCACATATCCTTTAAATTTTTTTTATAATCCATTAAAATAAATTCTAACTAACACAATAGCCATCTCAAATATCATATAATACCACTTTAATAAACACAATTCATTTTTCACAACACACTCACAAAAAATAGCCCACAACCATGTCTTGTAGCTCTCTTTCCATTTTCTAAAACATTTCAGCACAATATAAAACATTCTAAAAAATATATTTGACATATTAAATAACCACCTTACCCTTAAAAACTCATATTAGGTTAACACCCCCCAAAATAGCACATGACACCCTTTTCCCCACTTTATTTAACTAAACAAAACATTCACAATTTTCATAAAACAAACTCAAGTGGTGTAACTATGTCTTGTACACAAAACCCATTTCAAAATCCCAATTTAAGACCAAAACCATACAAATATCTATCAAAAATATAATTTTCATCACTAGATACATTTATAAAACCACCTTAACATGTTATAAAATAACCGTCAATAATACCACAAAAGATACAAATGAAAACACACATTTTCATTAAATTCTCTCAAGAAGTAAAACAATTTTTTACACATAAAAAACATTCAAAAACCTTCTTTTTAGAACCACATGACACTAATATATTAATAAAACAGAATTTTTAGTCCAAAAAAATTTAGTAAACCAATTTCATAAGTTATAAAATACACCCAAATAATACCCCATGAGTTACACATGAAAAAACTAATTTCAAGTTAAAAGGCAACTATAAATTTTAATGCTTTACCAAAATAATCATAAACAATTTTTGCACCACAAACAACATATGAAGAATATGAAAAATGAGTAAATACTGCATGGTATCTCATCAATAATTTTTTACATGTGGAACCACCTACCTTTTGAGTCAAAACCCTTGAATCTTGGTGTGAAACCTCAACCGCACCTCTGCTGCACCAAAATGAAGTGAAAATGAACCATAAACCATAATATTTCACCAAAAATACCCCAAATAAAACCCTATGTATGAATCTTAACTTCTTGAGACTCTATAAATTTATGAAAGAGGGAGGAAACCCTAATGAGAAGGAAAGAATTGAAGAGTGAAACACTTACCCAAAAAAATCATGATGAAAATGACCCAAAATACACTAGAATATTAATTTTAAAATAAATAAATATTTAAGGTAGTTTCTAACAAGGATTTAGATATCATATAGGAAACAGAATTGGGGAAAAGGATTAAAAATAGAAGGATTTATGAAAGGATCAATTTACCTCTTCAAATATGTCCAACTTGTGAAATCCAGAGACGTTTCTCCCAATTTCGTGATTATATTGAGCTTCCAATTGGAGGAGGAGAGAATGGGGGTGCCCCGTATATATATGGGATCTGGTGAGAGTTATAATTACCAAAAAAATAACCATTTAATGAGTTATTAAAACATTAAATACTATTTTTAATGTAGGAAATGGTATTAAGGGAAGTCCCAATCCATTATATAAAAACTCAAATCCACCATGATTATAGATTTCTAAATGGTACAAATTAATTTTGTGGTGTTATTTGGCCAGGTTATTAAAAGTAATAATTGTAATAGATGAAAATATTTTAAAAATTAAGGAGTTATAAAGGAATAAAAATTAATTTTTAAATCTTCAATTGGGCTCATGATTTGGACAAATTCGTAAAAACTCACCCATTCCTCCATAAATGCATGGGAAAACCCCAAAACAAAGCATTAATGTAAATTAAATGAAATTTACCTTTAAAATATGTTATGTATGTGACATGGTCTTATTTACATCAATCTAAAAACAATTGGTTTTCCAATTTTGAATTTTGGAATTCGTTTTCTTAATATGGTTGTTTAGATTATGCATTTTTTTTATCATGGTATCATCTACAATCCCAAAATTACCAAAAAAGGTATATATTTTAAAAAGAATTGTAAAAATTAATTTTGATTACATTACATGTCTATCATATTGAATTTAATTTACTGTGTATCATTTGGTGTTTTTTTAAAATCCTCCAAACATTTTCCAAACCCAAAAAAATATACATTTATAAGTATTTCGTCGCATCAACCTTGATAATAATATAGACCTTATATATTAAGATAACATCACATATCTTTTTTATTGGTTTAGGATCATATATTTTTAGTATAATTGAACTGGATTGGTTAAGGTGTTCAATATATCCATAGGGTTGATTACTCACATGAATGATGATAATTATATATCATGATCCCCAAATATATATTATGAATTTTTATACTTTTATTATGGAAGTGGGGTACATGAATTATTTTATTGGTAAAATGTTATCAATTTTGGAATATATTTGTATGTCCCATGATCCTAATGTGGTGGAGGTCCCGAATTTATATAGTCTATCTAGATACACCCAGCATCTGATGGGGTGTTGGTTTACCACATATAGAGTTTTGTGTTTTTACCCTATGAGTAACTATATTTGTCCTCCATTTGGGTTAATAGATTTGTTAATAGAACTGATGTCTTAGTGAGATGTGGTTAATTGATTTGGATATCATGAGGTAGAATAAAAGTAATTAAAATTTGGTAGTTTAGGTGTTGTGTGTATTTTGAAACATCATATTTATAAATTTATTGAAGATAAGACATATATCTAATCTTTCTACAAAAAATCATTCTGGATATAATGTTTACCCAAGTGTCCCAAGATAATTATGGGATATAGTGTATTTTTTATATCAGTAGAGTTTACTCATATGTTTCTATGTAAAAATTCTTTCTAATCTATTGAGTATATCTAGGTTATTATTTAATTTTTCCTCTCATTTTTTTATTATATTTGTATTTTAATTTCTTCCATTACTTTTTTTGAGGAATTATAATTGGTATTTTGAACTCACTAAACTAAATTCTTATTACCCAGATTTATTAAACAATTAAATATGACAACCATTTAGAAAATTATTATGGTGTATGTGTAGGAACTGTAGAATTTTTATAGTTGATGTTTATTAACGCATTATGGTGATTGATGGTGGGGGTTTCTATTTGAATTCTTTTAACAAGAAATAATACAGCGATATGTTTGTTTCCAATATAAAAATTTTTTTTATTGGAATTTCCATTTTTATAAAGGTATTTTAGAGGATTCTTATGTATTGTAGAAATGGGTATTTTTTTCTTGTACATTATTTTTTTTATAAAGTATAGTTATTGGTAAATTTTATGGTGATTTATTTTGATATTGTGTATATTAGTTCCATATATATATTGTAGTTTTTTATGATAAAGTCTTCCTTGTGTTTTATACATAATTAGTGTTAACTACAAGTGCCTGGCCTACTGGATGCAGACTTAAGGAGGCTAACTTAGCTTATCATCATCCTAGGACTATGTTGGTGGGTTGTCTCATGTCATCTTTTCAAAAAACTTTATCCCTCATAAAAATCTACCCAAACATAACTTAGTTTCACATATCTTGATTTATCTCCTCGCTTATTGGATTTCCACTAATTATAGAATAAATATATGGATCACAAAACAATATATCCTTGTAAAATGTACATGTTTCTTATGGAACCTATTGAATATACAAAATTTATTTGATATTCATTAGTACAAAAAAATTAAGTTTTTATACTAAGATGAATATTTAATTCGGATGATTTCCAATGAAAATATTTTATTTTTTATATTTTTTGGAATGAATATAAAATATACAGTTTTGGGATATCTTATGACATATTGATCATAATGATAATATGTCACATATAATATGTTATTTTTTTATCACAAAAGAATAATTTTAATCGAATATTTTGAGTTATAGATATCTGTAAAAACATTAATTTTATTTTATTGACTCCCAATAAACAATATTGATGCATAATAATTTATATAATAAATGTTTTAACTATGATAGAAATACACATGGTGGAAATAATATAAAACTAATAGATGAATACCTCTCACATATATATAAATAGATTTATCTCTCCAAGAATTATTTTCAGAAGGTGATCACACATTATAGAGATTCACCACATTAATTCCGCATGGTTTTGGTGATTCCATGTTCATGAGGAATATTTTCGGTGTAATTTTCACTATAATTCTATAGCTTTGACACCTGTTTTTTTTCATTTTAGTGTAAATTTTTTATCCTTTTTAATGGAAACCATTTTGTTATTTATTTTACATGTTTTAAGTATAAATGGTTTCCCACATTCAACTTGTCTATATTTATCATTGTTTCATGAATTTACCAACTTTGATCTCATTAATTTTTACCTAGTTTGGTGTCAAGACCAATGAAATTCCAACAATTTACCTAATATTATATGTCATCATAGGAGGTACCATCGTATTTTTGGAAGTGGTCATTATATCCATAAGTTGAGATAGACTATCACACTTGACATAGAGGTCACCATGTTATATATAAAGTCATATATTTGAATTAGAGGGTGGGTTTGAACATTTCAAGTCCCATTTATTCTTAGTAAGTTTAAATGTTTTCTATTTAGTGTTAAAGTATATTATTTTTAGTTATATTTCATAGATAAATCATTGTATTCCTATCTTAGTATCCTATTCTAGATTTGTTCCTATATTAGTGATGCTACTGCACCTATCAATAAGGTCAAATTTTTATATTTATATTCAATTGTATCCCATTTCATCATTTTTGAACGATATTTAGAAATGATGATATAGTCATTTTATCTGATTTTTTTGACGTGCCAATAGGGTGTAGCGGGCTCTTTAATATTTCTCACCCTATGTGGGTGTTTCAAGTTTCGGAGTGTGAGCATGGATCTCCATAATGTGGTGATCATGGTATATTTGATTTTAATTATTTTATATAGTTTTCTCATTGGTGTTTTCAATGTTGTGTTCTTCTCTAAATTGTTTCCCTTTTATATTGTTCTTGTTAAGGGGGACTTTGGTGATGGTTTTTTTTGGAATGTATCAGTAGTTATTCTATTTTTTTTGGTTTCAACATATTATATTTCTCAGTGTTTGACCTAAAATTCTCATAATTAATGGAATCATGCTTCTAAATAATCCAAGGAGAGAGGAATATATGTTATAACTAGATTATGTAACACGACACTTACAGATTTGGAATTATATTTTTATGGATTACAAAACATGATTATCATGTATCTCATGTGGATAGATCATTTAGTTAGTTTTAGGATAGGCTTGGTTTTAATTTTTAATTTCATTTTGTGTTTATTCGAGTAATATGATTATAATATTATTCTAGATAATGTTAGGTACCCCAAAAATACACTAAAATGTTTGGTGGTACAAATCACATTAAATAATAAATCTAATAACAAATAAAATTATCCAAGATAAAAATATATTTATTTTTAATAATTTCTATATGTTATAAATTACGTCGTGAAAATACTATCACAATTTCTGGAACTATAGGTTTAGGGTCTTGGAGGATTTGTAACAATAGAAACATATTTTATAATATTGGTGAATATTTATCCATAATAAAACCATAATAAGAACCATTCTATACTTATCATAAGTTTTACTCATCTTCATAACATGGAAAATGGAAGCATTAGAAAGGGGTTATAAAAAAATTATTTGTATGGTGAAATATTATCATTATTTCATCAAGTGTTATATTATAAGAATCGAAGAAAACATGAGCGCTAGAAAAATATATTACTAAAAGAAACATGGAATGATTATAATTTTCCATATCACATGATAAAAATACATGTAATCTTGAATAAAAACCATTTTACATTTCTTATGTGTGAGAGATATTAATCAGGATCCATGGAGCATAATCATATTCATATTACAAAAATACATGATTTTTTTAACATATCATAATAGGGAACTATAGAACCCACGAAATTGTAGAAAAAATATTATATACTATGCTAGGTATCAAAAATCCTACTACCCATTATATAGTTTATTTTTGATAGGTTTCTTTAACCCATTTGTGATTAGAGTATTATAACTCATAGACCATTAGTTACTCATGTATCCTAAATCATAGTCCATTACTGAATTTTGTTTCCAAACTCAAGGCCCATCATTTTCTCATTAGATATAGAATATAAAACAATAAATTAGAGGTTCACATTAGACCCTAACCTTAAAAATACATACATATGTGTTTCATAGGGTATCAATCCAACATTATAACATGAATGTATATGGATGGAAAATGGTTTTCAAATTATTTCTAAATAGCATCACATAACATGATATCAAAAGTATATCAGTCGATACCAAAAACTCAATCACCCAAATGGATAATTTAAAATTTTCATTTAGAGGGAGATTCATAAAAAATAACTCCAAATTAGTCATTAATTTTAGAGTTACATTGGGAAATGGATGTGATAAATTAACTATGATTTAGAAAATATTTCTCAACAATAATGTAAATAAAATATGTCATGAGTCACCTCCTATAGTATCAATTTGGGAAATTAATATGATGTATTATTCAAAAAATATTTGTAAATAAATTTAAATAATTTATACCTTAAAATTTATAATTTTAATCTAAATGAAATTTGGATTATAAGACATGTTGTACAATTTTAATAGGAAGAAACTTTTTCAACATATTAAAATAAATTTATCAGTACCTGTATCCTAAAAATAGTGATAAAAAAATACTTATGAATTTTTTTTAATACTACCAGAAAAAATATATTTTGATTTCAAAATCATAATGGATAACATTGCGGGACAATATAGATAAGGAAGAAAAAATATTTTTTAGTATTATGGTATTTATTCTTAATGTAAATTTTTATAAGAATGAAATCCATCAAATTATATGTATTAGATGTTAAAATTTAACTCCATAAAAAATAAAGAGGATTTGAAATATAATATCATCACATGATAGAATGAAACAGTACTACAAAACCATATTCAGTGAGGGATAATTATGACCCAAGAGAAGATGATGAGTCAAGAAAATCACATTTCCTTTTAATCCCTATATCCATGAATATTTTGACACTATATATAATAAAATTATCCATATTAATTAGTTATTTTTTAACCTTATTCATATATATTACCCTATATAATCATTAATTAAATGAATTGTTTATACACCTACTTGTTAGTTATAATCTATTTTCATCATTACATGTTAGTGATTATGATTATTTTGAAATGATTTAAAATGAAAATGTCAATCCCATTTCGTTGATTCCACACTCTTAATTCCTTGATTTTAAAAGGTATTAACATAGATTATTTATATTGATTTATACTTTTATAATTTTATTCAATGATTAATTTTTAGGATTTTTGAAGTTGTAATCATTGAGGAGATTGATTCTGTAATTATTTAGAAATATAATTGTATAATTAAGATTATATAAATATTAATATGACCATTCTATAACCTCAATAATTTCATAAAAATATTATCAATTAATTAAATAAATTCTTATAATCATTTAACAAGGGTAGTGATGAATGATTAAATACTTCTCTCTATAAATTCATGTCAACATGGATGATGTTTTCAATTTCCATAGAAATTGAAGATGAAAAAAATTAATTATCATTAAAAAATATTATTAATTTTTTAATTATCTTTTTCAACAATTAATTAATCGTTATTAAATATCTATTTATGTTTCTAATTAAATAGAAAACACAGATCTCATGTATTACTTTTTCAGTCAAACACATGAATGAAATATTTTTTTTTCTATAGAAAATGGAATGGTGGATAATGGAAATTAAATTAACAAATTTTTTTTAGTAAACTAATAACAATGATTTATTTATATATTAAGGGGTTAAACTGATCTTATATTAGTTATAAGAAGAGTAAATTTAAATTTAATATATAAGAGAATATATATATATATATATACTTGATTTCCTCTTTGAAAAAATCTTGATTTTAATAAAATTTCGGAAAAATATATTGAATAGAAGATAAATAACATGGGAGATTATATTTTGGGATGAAAAAGTGGATATTATATTTTATAATTCCAATTATAGGTGTATCATTGATCATGTGGTGAGGGATACTTATATAATGTAATTGAATAACCTTTTTATAAATATAATTTTTTAATCTAAAAAATATAACATTTTCCAAGAAAATGTAGATAATGTGTAGAATAATTGGGGCAGGGATAAGTTAAGGTCAATAAATGAGTCAAACACAAAGTTATTGAAACTTTTTTAACAACATTATGTTTTTCTCCTATATATTAAACTCTTTTATCATTTTTACTTTTTTCTTTGGTAATGAATTTTAACCATATGTAATTTACTTTTATACAAAATAATAAAATGAAAATTATTAAATAATTTGGAATTTATGAATCAAAATAATAAATATTTTCATTTTATAAAATTTTTATCATTTTTAAAAATAATTCTAAACTAATAAATGTTTAGCGTATAAATAAAATTTTTATAGAAAAATATAACATATGTTCTAAAATGTCATGTTTTAATTTTTAAATTAAACATAATTTATTTAATGGTCTATTTTTACATATAAATATAAATTTTTATCAATAAAAATGGTTGATAAATTTAAAACGTTGTTTATATTCTAATGATTTCATAAAAGTCATGGTATTATGAAAAATGATAATACTCATGATTCACCTAAAATCAATATATTTATAATATTGTCCCAAAATAATCATCAGATAATTTTGATATGACAAATAGAAAAATAAATTTCATTTTCTCAAATTAAAATTCTAAAATTTTGTATTTTATCTTATAAATGTAAGAATAAAATATACTAAAAATGATATTTATAAAAAGAGGGTTTTTATAACATTAATAATTATTCTTATTTTTATATATCAAAATATAATTAAATTATTTTTAATATATATTTTTATATGTATTAATATTATATTTGATTCAAAAATTAAGATTATCCAACTTAAATTATTTAGATAAAAATTACACAACTTGTGTGAAAACAATTCACAAAAAACCCCTTATATAATTATTGTGATAATTTTCATTAATCTTGGTAAAATATTTTTATTCATAGAAATTAAATTTCAATTATTACATTATTAGAACAATCTGATTAAAAATATCAAAACCATATAATCAGATACAATTTATACTATGATAAAATTTATTTCTTATGTAAGCACACATAAAAATAATTTTAGAAAAAATATATATTATAAGTATACAATAAATTTAATACTTTCATAGTAAAAACTATTATATAAAATTTATCATATTTTATTGTCTATGTTATTAATAAATTCATTAAAATTATTATTTAAACACAATTTAATTAAAATTATTGGAAAAAAATTGTAAATTTTATTAAAGAAAATATTTTTTGTAAAATGTGTTTATTTATTATTTAGCAACACTAATTTAATTTTATAAATTATTTAATATAAATATTGTATTTTATTTTCCTTTCCTATTCCAAAAAAAAGATATACAAACACATGTGACATATAAATATTTTACTAAATTAATAATTATTTTTTTCATCATTCAAACTTCTACATACAGAACCCCTCCTAATCTCAATATAATACCTCATGTTGTGTTATGATATTGAGGAAGTTGTAGGAGATAGGTGAGCTTTCATGGATCATATAGTTGATTCAATGATCTTTAACTTCTCTTTATCATCTATTATTTGTTCTATGGAAAACTTTTTTGAATCTACCACCCATCCATGCCTATAAAAATGAAATTCCTAAAGAAGAATTCTAATACCTAATGTATTTTTTCTCATTTTTCAACATAGAGTCTGTTATATTGTTGCATCTATTTGTACCCTTAAGTTAAAATTCTATATTTTAATGGAAAAATTTAATACTATTAATTTAATGTATCAAGATTTCAACATATTTTGGTGTAATATGTGAAAAATTTATTTCAAATAGTATTAGTTTAAAGGGAAATAAATAATAATATTTAATGGGGTTACATGATTTGATCAGGTTCTCAAATCTGCTATTAGATGTTTTTTTATAAAAATAAAAATGGAATTTGAGAATTTATATACATGTGGATGGATAGGAATTATTTATGGGCTGATTATACAGAATCATTTTTCCCCAATAAAGGAAAATCTAATCTGTCATAAATGATTTTGAGGATAATTATTAGGCATTATCTAGTTTTATACGTAAAAGATTATATAATGAATTTATAATGTGAATGTTTGTTATCATAAAGACTATTTCGATATAAAATCATTGGTATCAAAAGTATCATATAAATATTAATATTATTATGCTGATGAAATATTATTATAATCAAAAAATGAAGTTTACATGTTATATGTTTTATGAGGTGGAGTTGATAGACCCATTTGGAAAGGGTTTGAATTGGTGTTACCTCAAATAATATTTGATCCCAATTTAGTGAATTTAAATTTATACACATCAATTCAAGCTCATGTCCCAAAAATACATAAAATACATTGAGTTTATATTGAGTTAATTAACATTAATGACATGATTAATCTTATGTAAATTTAAATTTTGATGCTGTGTTATATTATGAGTGTGCATGTTGTATATATTTTTGTATTAATGATTATTGGGGAATTTATTATTATTTATTATGTTTTTTAATACAATTATTAATATAGATATTTTTAAAGTATCTATAAGTTACTATTGGGACCATGATGACTGTTATTTTAATTTTATACATAATTGGATTAATTAATGAAATGTGGGATATAATATTGTGAAATAAAATTTGAAATTAAATAATATAATTTTATTATTAACATTATATTGTTATATTAATATAATAATGCAATTAATATATTTATTAAGAAAGAAACAATAGGTTATATTTTAATGCATGTATGAGAATGTGTTTTTATTATATGGTATTTTTGTTACTAAATTATTTTTTATATGAATTAGAGTATATTTAGTTCATTATGATGAATTAGGTAATAATGTTTTTAGTTAGAAATGATAACTAGAAAAATAATATTATTATTAATTTAATTTAAATTTTATTTTATACCCATGAAATGGATTTGGAACTGTGAGGATTCATTGTTAAGAAATTACTATTTTCCTAGTGTATACACCTAGATGGTACAACCTATGGTAACAACGAAATTAAAAATGTAATATAGATTTTTTATAATATTTTATTACATAATCTATAATGATTGATGAAATATAAATTATAAATATATAAAAAATATGTATCATTGATAATTGTAAGGGTGAGTTTCATGTGATAGTGTCATAACAACCTGATATATTGATTGCATCTTTTTTATGCATGAAGTGTCCTGTGACCCAGTTTGTTTCTAAATAAATTAATAATTTCTCCTAACATAGTTTGATATGATTTTGGTTTAGGTGATATGTTACTTAATTTATTGTGTGTTTGTTACATAGTTCCCAAAATCCTATGTGTGCACTTAATTAAAATCCATCACTCATTTTGTCGATAACTAAGATTTGGTTACCTATAATACAATGAGTCACTTGATAAATTATTTTTTAAAATCAACTAAATTATTGTTGGACATAGATGAGAAACATTGTGAAGATTATTTTCCTTAAATTAGCGTTGAATTAATTTTAAATCTTACATATGAATATCTCTAGGGTTATTATATTTAAATAATATTATGTTATCCCATTTCTTTTATATTTTTAATTATGTATCTCTTATTTATGTTAAATTTAGTATACATTGATATTTCATTATAAATAACTATTTCGCAGTTGTTTCATGTGTTTTGAATTATTAATTATAGTATTTTATTTATATATCATATTATTATGTTATTCATTTAATATATCCTATTTCTCATATAGTCTAAAATTGGTCATTCATATCTGTATTATATTGTATCTCCTTTCAAACTCTATAAATAAATTGGTTAATCTTCAATCATGAAAAAAATATTTTAGGCATACACATATTATATGGATTAAAGTATCAACAAACCCTTAATTTTAATTATATCATGTATCCCCTCCCACTTGATTCACAAGAATCCATGCATCTAGATTACCAACACCTATTCAATTCCTGCTATAGTCACCTTCCCAAGAAATTATTTCTGCTTCACAAGTGATATACCAAACTTACATTCCACCTTCCTCATAGTGTTGTTATATAATAAATGATTCTATTAGGCCTGGCTCATGAATACATTGTCTCTGAAACAATCTAATTTAAACTCTCCATATTCTATCATTGTTATTATCTCTAGTAAAATCTATCTTCAGTCATGACTTTCTATATACATAGAGAATATATCACCCACTATTTTCTTTTCACCAATCCTTTTCCACTCATCAAATTACCTTGAGGCATGAAAACAACCTATGAACAAAGCTAAAAAACAATATAGAAACCCTATTTTTCTACCAATTAATTATCCTTACATGAACAACTTCTGAGGAAAGGGGTTGCGCCATCTCATATTCTATACTCTTATATTTCATTCACATTAATTCTTTACTTTCTCTAAGGTTTTCATCAACCATGTTTGTTTAAACCTTTATCATTCATTAACTAGGTTTTATGGATGCATCTCCCGTATAATAACCTGGATCTTCCCTCTCCCTACATTAAGAATACGTGGTTATAACCTATTATCAAATATCTCATAAAAAATACATTATTTCATGATATTAATTTTATGAATGACAGAAATTTTTATCATAATTATGCTTCTATTTCATTTCAATGGGATTCATTAGAGATTTTATTTATGAAATTATTGATATTTATGGTTAAATATCCACTAGAAAAATGTATTGAAAACATGAAAAAATGATTCTTACCATAATAGGGACCCCAATTGAAAATAATTTAAAATATCATTAAAATAAGTCCTCATATTAAACTTTTTTCATGTTTTGTATGGGACAGGGTTTGATGTTTCAATGTTTTTTATGTTAGTTATGTATGGGATCCAATCCCACTGAATATCTATTTCTTCAATAATTATATAATCAAACTCCATAATCCTCATTTTTATGAAATTAAGGGGAAGTAACTGGACTAGGATTTTATATACATCATGAAGGATTGGTTAGTCTAGAAAGTGTAGTATTTGTGAGAACCATATCTTAATTGATTATCAAATATAATATATACAATTAAATTTATAATAAGATTTTTATATTTATATTGTTATTATAATTATTATTTTTAATTATATGACTTGAGGGTGGGTATTTACATAGAAAGGGGTATGTGGTATGAAATATCCTATTTTGGTTAAAATTAGAGAAAAATAAGAATTTTTTAACCAATGACCTATTGGAAAAAATGTATAATTTTATTATTCATTTTAATTTAGGAAATAATAGTTGTATTTTTTATACTATTACAAAAAATTTGATCATTTTTTAATTTAAATTATTTGGTTAATAAAATTGACAATGATACGACCTCGTAAAATTTAAAGTGTTCTATTTTTTTTCCTGAGTATAAGTCAATTGTTCCATTCATTATATCATTTACCAAACTATGATTTTTATTGAAATTATGATTTTGGACATAGATGTGTTTCATCATGTTTTATAAATTTTTTTAGCAATGATGAGGCATGGAGATATCTTAGGGGATACATGATCACATTAATGTTTAAGATTAACCTTAGAGATGGATAGTTTGGTATACGGGGAATTGTTTATGATTTTATTTTTAGTAATAAACAGTGATGAAGATTTAACATATTTTATGATATTAAACCATTTACAAAAGTGGAATAAATGAGAATTGAATATTATTGACTTCTAATTTTATCAAAATGTTAAAATGTGATAGTTAATGATATAATGAATATGTCTCCCATTCACTATTTGTTTATTTTTGTTTTTTCATAAAATATGGTTTCTGGTAAAGTGGATCTTATCCAATATATCACTACAAAATCATATAGAGATAACTAAATTTTTAATTACATAATTTTGAAATGTGTTTGATTGATTTGAATGACTATCTTAGAAAGAACTATATATTTAATTTCATTAAATATGACAATTTTTACGATGAGTAATTCCCTATATGGATTAAATGGTTTTTACATTTTACAAATATGAGAAACAATTCAATTACGATTTCATTGTTGTTACTGTTTGATTTTAGATTTTTGTATTATCTCTCACCCAAATATATGGAATAGAGGTAGACGAGCTATTGAGGTTCCTATTTAATATGATAAAAATGATTAACTTTTTAGAGAAATCAAGAAAACATAGAAATTTTGGAATATGTGGTGTTAACGTTTTGATTATTTTATACCAATTACAATTTCATTATAATATTGATGTTACTATGTATAATGTTGAAGGAGAATGGTGTAGAGAAACTGGATTTATTTTTAATAACCCACAAACATAGTTGGGGGATTTTCAATATCCCCTTAAGAGGTATTTGTTGAGTTACTTATTTTATATAGCTATGGTATACTAATATATAAACCCTCTAAAACTATCATAATAACATGAATATTTATAAGATGAGATCATGATTATAAGGGTCCTTTAATATGATATAGTACACAAGGGCCCTTATATTTTTATTTTTCTGATGTTTTGGTAATATATTATGTATCTTTATTTATAGTGTGATGTTTATAATAAGTTGTGGAATAATATATTCTTGCAATATGAATTATAGATGACCAGTTGTATATATTTGGGAAAGGTTGTAATCATTAATGATATATTTTGAGATACTGAGGATGATATATATATTTTTGGGTCTAACATATATTATTTCTATGTGTTATTGATATGTGAGATCATGAAAATGTATAATAAGTGTATATGTGTTTAATGTTATTAATTCTTGATATCGTATTGAAATTCCATATCATTTAGAGTGTCCAACTATGAAGTTCTTCTAACATATGCATGGGTACCTACATAGTAGCATACTCTTGGTTTTGTTTAAATCATTGATTAATTATAAGTAAAAATACTTTTTTTTGGAAATATTTGTTCCAAACTATAGTGGTGGACTAGTCAGTTACTTTTTTAGGTGTCTTGGTAGAGGATCTGACATGGGATAGTTGAGGTGTATATTATTCAGATTATATCTATAGATAGTTTTGTATAATATCACGGGTTTTGTATTATAAACAATATAATATGTGATTGGTTATGTATTTTTGTTTTATTTATGGTTAATTTGTCATATTTGTGTAGATTCATGAATTTTATCTTATTTGGGAATAAATTTACTTTTTTTAATTTTTCTGTAGTTTTGGTTGTTTTTTAATATTGGTTAATTGGTTAATTCCACTCATTTTGTGTGTGAACCCTCTTGGTGTTCGTAACTAGACCATATCAAATTGATGGTGGGATTTTGGAGACTAAATATAAATATATTATTCAATATAGGATAGAATCAACCAGGGTTGAGATATAATAAATCATTATTAAATATTTTTCTATTAAGGAAGTATTTTTTAGTTTGATACGTATGAGGTTTTGGTTTTGGTAAATTAGGTAAATAGTTATAAATATATTTGAATTAATTTTATCCATATAGATAACTCAACCATGGGATGGTGGGACTAGTTTATTCTTATGTAAGAACTATTTTTTTATTGACTAGCGTATATGATTATTTTCATGATACAATTATGTTAGTGTAAGAATCATATAGTTATATAGGTTTGATCTATGTACATTATTTATTTTGAAAATGATATTAATCTTGGATGTTCAGTTAATAAATATCATTCAAATATTCTTAAACCCACTCTTATCATTACATTTTTAAATTTCTATGAATTATGAAATATTTTTGAAAAAATTAGTTACCTAGTAGAAACATTTTTGTTAATCCATGAGAAAAAACTGATGTGTATAAATTAATTATAGTGAACCATGTTGGAAATTATAGGGTTGGTGGGAGAATTATTTAGGAACCCAAGTATAAAGGGAATGTAAACACAACTATACTATGGATTTAACTCATGGCCGATACTAACACATTTTTGGGTAATATGATTTCAAAATAATTTTATACATTAATTTTACCCATGTGTTATGGTGAGTTTGATATCACAAAATATATCCTTGGTTAGATAATATTAGTAAGATTATTTATTTAAGAGTGTATTCTCTAAATCCATAAGAAATATGATGTGATTATGTTATATCAAAATGTATTCCAAATTCAATATCTAAAAAGAATGGATTGTATACTACTTCTATTACCTTACATATTTGTAAACATAAGCATATAATAGTGCATTGGACTATGTTTTATAGAACTAAAAACACTATAGGACTAACATGGAATCTTAGTTATATGTGCTAATATTTAGTAATTTCTCCACACTAAATCTCATTTTTATTCGAGTTTCTTTAACTAAAACACATATAGACCATGGGTGGGTGTGGGTTATAATATTTATGATCATTGAAACTTACTTATATAATATATAATCATATTATGGAATAATGTAATAATAAGGGATCATCTTTAGGGACTATAAAATGAGTATTAACCATTGTGGTTGGTGTTTTTGAGCCCACCTAAGCCTTATACAGTTCACCTTATCCCAATAGCTCTTTACATAATTTTATTATATTATGAGAGGTAAAATAATTCCATGGATAAGATTAGTGTCCAACTTGACTATCTGGAGTTCCATTTAAAAATATGGATAATGTAACACCACTAGATTTTATGAGATAGATTCTTTATAATTTCTTTGGTTTCTTATGTTTTATACTACTCCAAGACTAGCTTGTGTTATATGCAACACCGTAATAGCATTTGGTATACACAACACTCATATTGACTTTTTTACACACTATTTCATGTTCTGTTTATAGAATTCAATGCACACAAGAAAAGGTTTATGTTAAAAACTAAATATTATTATGTTACCTTATATCCTAGTCATTATAATTGAAGGTATAAACATTAATAACATTCTTCTGGAAAACTATTTAATAGAAAATAATATAATAAAATAACTATTTATCGTTTTTTTAATGTAATATACATATAATATATTAAATATAATGTTTAAAATTAAAAATATATGTTTTCTTGATAAGGTATGTGAACAAATTTAATTTTTTAGATAAACGAAGTATTTTAGAAAAAATAATGTTTTGATTCCTTTTAATGGAATATTCATTCTGAATATAGTTTTACACATCTATATATTCAATTTAACAAAATAAAAAATTTATTTGTAATTGGGATATAAAAATTTAGTTTGGATATATTTTTTATATTTTTTGATAACCTTTGTTTTCGATGGATATTAAAAATACACTAAATTTTAATTTAAACCACTATTGTCATCAAAATAATTTATTTGGTTAAATTAGAGTATTGAATAATTTTAATGTAAAAATTGAATTCATATTTATCATTTAAAATAATTTTGGTCATTGTTATTAATTCTACATTCAATTAATATGTAAAAACATCTCAATATTTTGCAATGATTTAACTTTTAAAGCACCATTTTATTCCGAAAACGGGATAAAATTAAATTAATTATTATAACTTCTGTGTCTTGAATTTTAGAAAATGGATTCCATATTTAGGATAATTAGGTCCAAATTATGTTAAAAATAGTATTTTTTGGCATTATGAATAATATATTCAGCAACTATTATCAATACGGTAAAAAGGTAAATTAGGTAATTAAGGGTAAATATAATAATATAAATTTCCATAACACATGTACTATTATGTTTGGATAAGTTATTTTAAACCAAAACAATACATGGGTCGAAATCATACCCTTTTAAAGCCACATGGATGAGATTAGTACATTGAATATATTTTATTTACAAAAAAGTTAAATATTACTCACTCAAATGATCATAACAATACAATTTTTTATATTTCGTTATATAGAAGATAAATTATATTATAATTACATATTTTAAATATAATTTTTTTATAATTTTAATTTTTTTTTTGTAAAATTATAGTCATATAAATACTTATACTTTAATGATGTACAAATTAATTAATTGATGTGAAAATAACAATAAAAATAATAATAAAATTAGAATAACCATAAAAAAACCAAAAATCCAAATTCATATTGGTAGAGTATATATCAACCAAAATCTTCCTTGAGTTGAGTTATTGACCATTTGGATACAAAGGATAGAGACTGGGAAACATATATTATTTTATTTAATGATATGTTAATGTTGCGACATTCATAATTTAATAAGTATGACATTGTTAATATTTGATTTTATAGAATCTAAATGAAACCAAATGTATTATGAAAAATTATTTTATAATTATCCGCATAATATTATTTTATTTTTAATTTTTAACCAATGAATAATTATATTAAATAATTACACAAAACCATTGAAGTAATTATTTTAATATTGAAAATATTAAATTAATGTTATTAATTTTTTTAAATAAATATAATGTTAGATTATTAATATATAAAATGATTTTTATTGATGGCATATACCCCATAAAAATATAAAAATATAATTTTTTCTATGATAACATATTTTAATGATATTTTCTAAAATTCCATGGATTGAATATTGTAAAAATTGAGACTATTTTTGTTTTCTCAAAAGAATTTTTTATTATATTCATTAAAAAAGGAAAAATATTTTTACAAAATATATAACAACTATTAAATTGTATGAAAATATTGAAACTATTTATTTAGGATTTAATTTAATTAATATAAGTAAATATTTCACCGATTTAATATTGAAATATTTGTTACCCTAGTTAAAATGAAATAGAATAAATAATTGATAAATTAAAATTATAATATTTAAATTTTCAAAAAAACAGGTAAAAAATTTATTTTTTGATTATAGTATAACCTTATATAATATTATTCTAAAAAATAGGTAATTTTAGTGAGTTTTCTATGTGGTTTTAGTTTATTAAAAATCAATAGTTTTAGAGTTTCCAAATGGTCCCTTCACCTCAATTATAAAAGGGCACCTCCACCGTCACAATTTTAATTCTCATTTATCATTAAAGATCCATAATACCATTCCCATTTACCTAATAAAATTTCTTAGTCACATTTTAGATTTTATGGTCGTCCCAAAATACAAACTCTAGTTTCTTTAAGAGGTGATCTAGAGGGATCTCGTCGATAAAGAGGTAATCTCATCTACCAACTCTTTCAAATTATTTTTTATTATTATCCAACTTCATGTGTTTTTTGATTTATAAATTAATGAATAATGTGTCAATTTTGTACTGATATGTTATTGAGATTATTGAAGAACCATATTCTGGATTCTATCCATCCTACGAAATCACCACCCGTGCGTATGTACAACGTACAATCTCTAGGTCTTGGTGTAATCATTTTATCACCACTGCTAGACATGGATGGGTATAATGATGTAAATAATAAATATATATGAATATCATAACAAGGTATTTATTCTCTAATAATATATATTCCATCCACATTGATAGAGTTTCATAATTAATTTAATGATATTATTGCTCCTACGTATGTATGACATACCATCTCCACGATGCGATGCAATTTTTTCTATATGATATATATTATATCATGAAAATATAAATTTAGTGAATATATATATATATATATATATATTATTTTATAATAATTTTGGAATGATATAATTGTAACCAAATAAAAATAACTGGATCATTTTTGACAAAAAAGCATGTGAAAATGAACTAGTTAATACCAGAATAACGAGTAATAATAAAATATTATTACCAAATGTATAATAATTTGATGATATATGATATCATAAAATTATTATGTTTCTAGAATAAGAAATTTAAATTATTTAAATCATTACACTAGATGTTTGGATACATATAAAGGACAACAGACCTAAGGTAATTGATAATTTCACAATCTCATTATTATTCAATATTGGTTATAGATAAGTATTTACTGGGTTTTATTTAACATTATTGTTCATGTATTCAAAAATGAATTAATATGACGTTTTAGTGTCATAGTATGGATGTTTAAAGTCATTTTAACCATTTTTTACTCTTTACAACACGGTTTGAAAGGAATATGTAATTCATTTTCCAAAGAGGTATTTTTTGATTTTGCTATCAAAAGTGCGAGAAAAATGTTTTTTAACTTATATAGAATGATAAGATTTTTATTTTTTAATAATTTATTATTTCCATGAATATATTATTAAAATATTTCATGTTTATTATCAAAAAAATATTTTCATTTATAATTTCATGGGGTTTTATGAAAAGATAATATTTTGGAAGATGGAATGATTTTTTCATCAAGAATTAACTTCAAGTGTTTTTTCCAAATAATTTTCCATATATATTGACATTATATAAATGGGGTTATGTTTATATCCCCATTATAACAATAATTTTATTGTGTTTATGATGGAATCATATTTTTTTATATGAATAATAATGGAATGATGTTTAAGTAACCAATTTAATTCCTTAGTTTATTCTATGATGAATGCCTTATGTTTTTGTGGAACAAATATATATGGTTTTCATTATGAGATGGGAGGGACCTATATCTCCCACAAATTAATTTGGTAATGATTTATATCTCATGATATAAATAGAACTATAATGGGAAGAAAATTTGGTTCATTATTATAAGGCTGGAACAACAAGTAAATTGAGTTCAATAATGAATTTTGTCTGTTATGATGTTCTTGGAAATAAGACTTGGATAATATGAGAAATATTTGATATTATTATGTGTTTGTCATATTTCCATGTTTTATATAAATTCCATTTTACCAGGGTTCATGTTCTTTTATGTTCTATTTCTTATGTACTGTTAAGATTTATTTTATGAACCAATTTTTATATTAAAAATAAATGTACATTTTTCAACATTCTTATGTTTATGTTTTTTTATATTTTACATGCTTACCATTACTGATAATTTTATCTCTCCATTTTTATTATTTCTTTTCCCAAATATATAAATAAACGTTTTTTGTAGGAAATATAAATGGGAAGATCTTTATGTGTGATGTTGAATATCATTCACCATGTTAAAAGAGTGTGTTTTGAGTTTTCCAAAATATTAAACCGATGCAGTCTTTAGGAATATATTTATGTAATGTATTAAGTATTCAGAAAAATAAATGTAATGTTCATGTTAAGAAATCTTGGGTTGTTAAAGATAGTATCATAGTTAAGGATTATTCGAACATTGGAAACTAGGATATAAAATCTTCAGTGAGATCCCTATAGATATTTTAAGGACTGTATAGGGATTTCCTAGAGATAAATAAAATTATAGGTTACAATAAAATAATTTTTTGATGATAATGAATAACTTATTATTGGACCTAAAATGTTATCAAAGAAAACTAATCCCCATTTATTATGTCATTTTCCTAGTATGATTAATAGTTATCACACTATTTTTTCAGGGTTTTAGATAATGAATGGAACCCGATAGAACCGTGTTAATTATGAATACAATGTGAAATTCTATGATTGTCCTCATGAATAACTAAATTTTATGAGAGCTAGAATAATGAATATTTTTTTATAATAGTAACATATTATATGCATCCAGACGACCAATAGTGGATCAACGTTCTCTTGAATCCTTCATAAGTTAATTTCCAACTTATTTTAGTAGGATGATCGATCCACTAGCTTCTGAGAAATAGATTCATTCCTTTGAAAAAATATATATTTTTGGTCTTCTATTCAGAACATGTAAAAGATATGTATGTAACTTATTTCATGGATGGAAAAGTGAATATGTGGTGGAACATTATCAATAATATTAGGAAAAAATAAAATATTTAATCAATGGATTGAGTTGTGTTCATAAACTTATATTTTTGTATATAACTTATTTATATTCTTCTTAAAAAAATAGATTTAATATTCCAATCTAACTAATGGTTATGATAATAAAATAATGAGATAATTCGAAGGAAACTCAAAAAATTACAGAGAAAATAAAATAATAATTTCATTATGCTCATAGTGTAGAAGGATACATAGAGGAATTATTATATGGGACTGCTAATTGTTATATGTGTTGGAAAGAAGGTCATTGGGAATTTTACAACCAAAATAATGGGAATAATAAGAAACCTCTATATAGTGCACCTCCCGGATGTTAGTTTTACACGTGTAAGGAAAATTAGAATTATGCTATCCAATTACCAATTTGAAGGGTTAATGATGATGAAAAATATTAATAACATCACAAGGGAAAATTTTAACGAAAGTCACATGTGATCACTTTTGGTGTTGTGGCATATTAAAATAAAATTCTTGAATGATTGAGTGTTTATATCCTAGGAAAAAAATATAAAGACTGATCTCAAATTCTCAGTAAGGGTAATCATAGAGAAACCCATATACATTTGAACATAAAAACATGAACATAATGTTTAAAAATCAAGATCATGATATGTGAAATAAATCATGTAGTAGGTAAGGCATAGATCAAAAAGGAACATTAATCATGATAAAATAGAATGGGTAAAAAAATTTAATTGTGGAAACCATTAAGCAGATGATATGATTTCCATAGTAGCCAACACATTGCTGACAAGACCATCATAGTGGACAAAGTCCCTTATTGAATTGAGTTCACTCCTCCCTCCAATCCTGTATCACTGAACCAGATTAACTTACCATTCCAGCCATGTCTATCTAATGAGATATAAATCTTTACCCAATTCATTGGAGGGAGATATAGGTCCCACCGATATCATAATGAAATCATTCATTCGTGTGCCAAAAAATAAACATACATCATTCATAATAACCAAATGAATAAAATGGGTTTCATAAAAATCATCCCATCATAACATAATCCATATAAAAGAAATAGATATTATTTCATCATAAGAAAAATAAAACCATTTATATATTAGAGACATTATACTTGAAATATAAACATACTAAATAATGTCATCTTAGATGGAAAATAGTTTTGATAAAACAATTGAAATGAATTCTTGGGGATAAAATCATTTCTTCTTCAAAATAATTTAATTTTCTCAAAATGCCATGAAATTTTAAAAGAATGGGATTTTTTTTGAAATTAATTATGAAATATTGTAGAGTAAGATCCATGAAAATTAGGGGTTATGAAACCGTAAAAAGCTGTTCATGCCGTATATGTTAAAAAACATTATTCTCATACTTTTAATGGAATAGAAAAAAAGTACCATGTATGGTAAACAAAAGAAATATTCTGTCCATATCACAAAGTAAAAGTCAAATACGTGTAAACATGATTTAGAATATTAAACACTTGATGAAAAACTTTTTTATGGACATAGATGAAAAATATAACCCCAGTAAATACAAGAGAGATATGAGATCTCCAATCCTCTATTTATAACTAGTCTTGCAGATTTGGTACAATATGGGCCAAGTGTACTCATGATTATTGGATACATTAAATGATTATATATATTAGGGATTACATTACTAGATGTGATTCAAACATATCTCAAACATTCCTCATTTCCCATGTCATTATTCTATTTTATTATTAATTATAACACGATAAATAATGATATGAGCCTTTAAAACCTTCTTACTATAATTCTCAAAGTGGACAATGATATAGGGCATGAAAAACCAATGCTCTATATGGTGAATGAGGAATGGAAGAACAAGGTGAAGTGGCCCAAGAATCCTAATAATTCTAAATCTCATGAGCACTGTCATTTTAGTAAGATGATGATCTAGAGGTGGGGAACAGAAAAGAATATAGTTTTTTTTTCATGTGAAAATCAAGGCCACTAGAAGAGTAATTACTACAAAAATTATAGGGAAACTGAAATTGTGTTCTTTATCAAGTTCCATAAATAAATATATACATATTAGTTATCAGACATATCTTGTGGTATAGACATCTATATCAAAATTTTGGAACCATTTAGATTCTAAAATATTTCATGAGGAGAAGTGGATTTCTGAGCCTCCAATGTTGTGGAAGTGGTTACTATATCCGTTGTAGACTACCACATTTCACTACCAATTGGAATGATATTGGTTTAAAGATATTTTTATTATGTACCAATAGTTAACAAGAACACAAAATTTTTATCACTTCTATATACATATGGTTTTATTTTCATATTTTAAAGTAGAAGTTATTTATATTATAAATACAACATATGTTATGTTATTTCACTTTTAAAAAATAGTGATTTTGTATGATGATATAAAATCCATGTATAGAAATATGATAGTGAATCATGTTCACAATACTCATATAACACCTAGCTATGGAATCAATTTCTTGGTCATGTAAATGATAAGTGTTTAAAAAATATCAATCAATATTTATATTAATTTTTTTTTCAAAAAAACACTTGACAAATGTCATGATTGTTTATAAACAATTATGAAAACAAAATTTGGTGGATATAGGGAATGTTACATGTTTCTTTTAATATTGTTTCACATTGATCTGTGTAGACTATATCTAGTAGAAGCTATTGGTTGATTCTCTTACATCGTAACATTTACTGATGACTTAAGTATATATGGATATGTCTAGATGATGAGGTATATGTTTGAGTCCTTTGATAATTTTAAATAATTCAAGAATGATGTATATAATTGACATTGAAATAAGATAGAGATGCATTGATTAGATTGTGGGGGTTGATATCTTAACCGAGAGTTTATATAATATTTACAAGAAATTGGGATTAAATCTCAACTCACTCCATCTTCCACACCAAAGTGGGATTGTGTTAGTGATATATGGAATCATACCCTATTAGAAATAAAATAGAGAATGATGAGTCATAAAAATATTCAATTATCCTCAGAGAACTTTAATTACACACTGTGGTTCCTATATTAAATTGGGTACCAAATAAAGCATAAAATTTTATTCTTTTCAATTTATGAAGTGGAAAGAAACAAGGTTTGACACGTACATGCGTATGAGGTTGAAATTGTATAGTTATTTCCTTATCAAAAGAAAACTAGCATCATGGGTAACTAAGCGTATATTTATAAGAAATCAAAAGAAAACAAATCTGTAATACCCATGCAACCCTTCAGACAAGAAAGTAATAGTCTCTATACAAGCTTCATTTCTTGAGTAGGAGAACATACATAAAAAGGATACTGTGGAAAAGAAAGAATTTAATCAAATTGATACTCATGATTCAAAATCGTTGGTACATGAATAGATTTAACCCGTCCCCATGGAGGAATTATTTCTTGAATCACAAGTATTGTGTTGGAGAAATAGTTTGTAAATAGAAATAATTAGATAAGTATTTTTATTCATCAAACATTATGACTTATTATTGGTTTAAAATGATGAAACAATATCCAAAAGGGGGTATTAGATATATTAGAATATGTAAGAAGGAAAGAAGCCATGAAATGTGAGATATATTCCATGTATCAGAACCATTTTTGGGTTTTAGATGATGCACCTATTAATGTAATGCTTATTGGGTGAAAATGTGTATTAAAAATACAACTGGTCATCAATGGTAAAGTAAATAACAATAAAATAACAATTTTGGATAAAGGGATAAAAAATATCAATGAATCAATCTCAACAGTTTCCATATTTATATCAATCAAAATTTTATATTCTATAATAGTTTAATATAACTATGAAACATGAAAGATTTATGTCAAAAAATATTTCAATAATGGGGTCTTTAGGAATATTTCTAAATGACTCAACTATAAGGATTTGTGACTCCATATGATGAAAAATTTATTCTCAAATTATATAGATTAATTTATAACATCGATGTTATGAAGATTTCAATTCAATGAAATTAAAAAGAATTTCATTTCATTGATAAGGAATTTTATTAATGTTTTTATAAGCAGTTTAGAGGGAATGAGGATGATATCTTAGTAACATATCATCACAGCCTTTCCTCGAGGCCTGTGCCGTCACTACCTCAAGCCCACTTTCCATAGGACAGGGGATGGCGACTAGCACCAAAGGCCTATATACCTATGCTGGGAAGGTATTGCCTTTATAAATTTAAATAAAACAACAGAGTACGCAACAGGTAGTAAACACTAAGTAAACCGAATACAAAAGAGTGTGTTGAAAAGTAAATGGGCCAGTATACAAACCCAAATGAACAAAGAGTACAATTAAATGGGGAAAGTAGCTGGAAGTAAAGAGCAGATCCTGGAACATCCTCCGGGGTCCTTAACTAAAGGGTAGGTACAGATGGGCACCATAGCTCTCACGTACATCAGTCTCCTTTGTGTGCCATCTCGTTACAAGGTCCACCTCTGGGTATCGTCCAGTCGTGGCGCTCTCGGACTCTGTCAACGATGTCCATCATCTGCATCCAACACAATGAGGTGTGGGAATATCCCATGAAAGGGTGAGTATAACGATACTCATTAGGTACCCCAAGACCCAAAAGGTTTCACAATATCCAGTAAGGATAAACAAAAGAAGAAAGATACAAACACAAAGTATCAACCATCCCTTCTTAGGTATATTCCCATTCATACACCTATGTTACCAATCACAGTCATGCTCCGACTCATGAGCCCAAGCACAAACCATTCCACACAGGAAGTAAATTCAATCACCATGATGATAATGGTTAAAATACATGACTCAGCTCAGATAGGTATACAACTCACGAAGATGGGTCAATAGGATTAGATGTAGCCTCTGACGCATCTCTTCTATCGAACCCACATAGGATCCTGGAACGATATCAGCGTTGTTGAACCCACGTAGGATCCTGTCATAGAAGTGGTCACTATCGAACCCACATAGGATTCTGGAATAGTATTCATCATTGTCAAAACCACATAGGATCCTAGTACAAAAGTCGCTGTTGTCGTACCCTTAGAGGATCCAGGTATAGAAGTCGTCACTGTCGAACCCACGTAGGATTCCAGTACAGTAGTCATCAGTGTCGGTCCAATGTAGGATCCTAGTACAGAAGTCGTTGTTGTCGAACCAATGGAGAATCCTGGTACAAATTTCATCACAGTCAAACCCATGTCTATTTCTGGTACAGTAGTCATCGCTGTCTAACCCACGTAGGATCCTGGTACAGATGTCACTGCTATCGAACCCACGAGGGATTTCGTCATCTCAAACGCAGCCAGCTCTAGGGTTCCCGCACACAACACGCTCGATTCCTGGATGGTCCGCTCCTCGAGCAAAGGGGTCAATAATTAAACTATCACGAAGTCCTAAGTTGATGTATCAAGAAGTTCCCCCATATCAAAAGAAACCCAACGCGACAGACGACGTGTCAATCGGACGCCCGGTCTGAGAGTTATTCACTTTTTTGTTCTAGGGGCCCGGTTGGATTTCGGGTACAATCCAACCCGGCCATACTCCAACCTCATCTGAATCCTATTTGTAGTATTCCAAAAGAATTTTCTAATCAAAAGTAATCCAACGTAATTGGCGGCAGGTCAATCGGACGTCCGGTCCTTATGTTATAAGTGTTTCCACTCCGATGGCCCGGTTGGTTTCAGGATCGAACCAACCCGGCCATACACAAACGTTTTCAAAACCTTGAGTGTGATATACTGAAATGACCATCTCGATCCATGGAATCCTACTAAACTGATGGTGAATCGATCAGAGGTCCATAGCTCATGTTATGGGTGAAATAGCAAGAGTAGTCCGAAGAGGGGGGGGGGGGGGGGGGGGTCTGGGCCCGATCCGAACCGCCCTGGGTCGGCCTGAATCAGGTCGACCCAATTCGGATCTAGGTCCGGCCCGATAGGGCGCAGCCCGGCCCTGCAGCTGTGGCTCGGCCCATGCGAGGGCGGCCTGGACCCCGTGGTATGCGGCCCGGCCCACGCGGTAGGTGGCCCGGCCTGATGGCCAGCCACGACAATGCCAGCTAGCCGAGCACAGAGCGGGGGGGGGGGGGGGGGGGGTCCTCCATAATGGCGGTGGCAGCCAGAGCCACCCATTCCTCACGGAACCCGTGAATGCGGGTTCCGCTGCTACACAACAGCTAGTGTCACGGAGGCCTTCTGCCCGGGGCATACGAGGGGCGCCGCTTCCCCCAGGTGGCCGGTCGGTGCCTGCCGCCGCCACCGGTGGTCTGTTTTGCCTCCCATCTAGGCCTTTGGCCCCCTCGAGTCTAGCTCTTCACTTTGATGGCATCAAATCAGGTATTCCCTTATGTTCATCCATCGCCCAACATTCCGTGCATCAAGAGTGAAATGGAGGAGTGTCCGGACTTGTTCGTTAGCCCATTCCCTCTGCATTAGAGGCTAAAACAATAATCTAACATATAATCTCCAAAGTACGAGGGTACAATCACATGTAAAAAAATCAATAATCCAAAATCGTCCCTACCCCGATTCAAGGTTTTTTCGTCATCGATGGCATCGATTCGTTGGTGTCGGGGTGTGTTCGAAGAGGAAGCGTCATTGTTGGCGACATTCTTTGCGAGCGGTGTCCTCTCCCTTGATGCAGAGAAAGAGAAAGTAAGAAGTTATTCATGTAGAGAACAACGTTCTTCATGTTCTTCACATTCCTCATTGGATGAAGGATCCTCCTCCTCTCCTTAGTTCTCCCAAAGTCTCCCCCACAAATATTTGCCAAGGAAAATAAAATAAAAGGCCCCAAAATATTATAATATTTCAATGCATTTCAAATTAATTAAAATGAATTCATGACATGTCAAAATAATTAATAAAGGCATTAATTAATCTTGAGTTCGCAACATTATGAAGGGAATGTGGAAAGGCTCTACCATATGTGGGAGTTCAAATGTTAAGAGAGGTGTGTAAGGATTTTAAGAGAAGTTGAAGGGTTAGATGCACATGTGGGCCCCGCCACATAATATCCTCCCATGGGAGGTTATGTGGGGGTGGGCCCCACATCCAACTTTCCATGGGAGAAAACAACTACCACCCAATACATTATCTGCCTTCAAATAAAAATGTGTTACACACACATTTTTATTTAATCTTTATTTTTAAAAAGAAACCACAATTTACAACATCCACTCTCGACCAAACACAACTGTGGTAGAGGTCTCCTTATGTGAATAATAGCACTTCTAGTTCATCAGTGTCCTCAATTTTCAATTTCGTGCAGTGGTTCAAAATATTGAAAAATCCACAGATACGTTTATTGAATGTACCCGAACAAAAATTCAGAAATTGATTCCGGGCACACTGGGCCTCAGAATCAGGTGCCGTCAAAAACTGCAGACTCATAAAATTCCAAATAATTTATGAAAAAACATTACCTAGAAATTTCTGGGTCTTTACATTACCCACACCTCAGGGCTTTACATCCTCGTAAAGCTACAACACACACTAGAGAAACAAATGGGGGTACTGAGAACGCATCAGAGCCTCCCACTCCCATTTTCTCTCCTGGAGGTTCTTATGCTTCCAGAAAATGTGCACCAGAGGAATCGACCATCCACATAGGAACCACTCCTGTCGATCCTCAATCACCACTGGAACCTCCGTGAATGTCACCCCATCATTGTTGTCCAACACCCCATGGATGATAATGTGGAACAGGTCATGCATGTAACTCCCCTGCTAAGACTAAGACATCATGCACCCGATTCAACTGTGGTGGAAGGGAAATGCAGTAATCCGCCTCGCCTACTCTGCTAAGGACCTAGAAAGGTCCAATTAAATGAGGAGACAACTTTCTGCCCTTGCCAAATCTCCACAGACCTCGTTAAGGTGAGACCTGTAGGAAGACGTGGTCACCATCCTCAAACTCCAGTGGTCTCTCTCTCCTTTCAGTATAGGACTTATGTCTTCTCTGTAAAGTCTTAATCCACTCTTGGATGATCTACAACTTCTCCATCGTATCCTAAACCATCTCTGGTCCTACAAGTGCTGACTCCCCTGGGTCTGTCTAGCACAGAGGTGTCCTGCAAGGTCGGTCGTACAGTGCCTCGTAAGGGGCCATCCCGATGGTGGAGTGGTAGCTGTTGATGTACAAAAACTCTACCGTGGGTAAGTGATCCTCCCAGCTGTGACTAAATTAAAGGACACATTCATGGAACATGTCCTTGAGAGTCTGAATGGTCCTCTCATTCTGACCATTCGTCTGAGAATGGAAGGTGGTGCTCAAGTGAAGCTACGTCCCAAAAGCCTCTTGTAACCCCTTCCATAGCCAGGAAGTGAAATGAGCATCTCGATAAGAGATTATAGACGATGGAACACCTTGAAGCCATATGATCCCCTAAACGTAGAGGTGTCCCATGCTCTCCACTGAGCCCTGCTCTATGATCGGTAGGATGTGGTCCGACTTGGTGAGTCGTTCTACAATATCCCAGATAGAGTTTTGTCCTCTGGATGTACATGGTAGTCCCATCACAAAATCCATGGATATCCCATCCCACTTCCACTCTAGGACCTCTAAGGGTTGTACCAAGCCTGCTGGTACCTGGTGCTCTGCCTTCACTTACTGACAAGTAAGGCATTACGATACAAACTCAGCTACTGCATTCCTCATACCTGGCCACCAGTGCTGTCGTCTGAGGTCCTGATACATCTTCGCTACTCATGGATGTACTCCTAGATGGGAAGTGCGAAACTCCTTCAACACCTACACATGTAGTGAAACTAGTACAATGGTACGTCCTTTCAAGAGGATGACGTGATCCCCACTTTCATAAAACCCATCAGGTTCCAGCCCTGAGGATATCTGAGCACGTCGCCTGTCACCATCAACATCCCCATGATGTGACTCCCTGACTCATTGATGAAGTAGAGGTGTGATTGTGAAAGACTATAGAAAGGCTACACTATCTCTATCCACAACCGTTATCTGAAACTCGGCCAACTATTCCATAGCCTCTCCAAACAGCTGAATTCCTGATCTCCTGCTGAGAGCATCAACTACAATGTTCCCCTTTCCAAGATTATTGAATATCTCAAAATCATAGTCCTAGAGGAACTCAAGCCAATGCCACTGTCTCAAGTCCACGTCCATCTACAAGAAGACATACCTTAGACTTTTGAAATTAGAGTAAACTGTAAACCGTTCGCTCAACGAACAATGGGTGTGACTAGAAAATTGTAAAGAACTCGACTACACCCATCTTCGCTTACATCCTACAAGATCTGCTAAGATTTATCCTTTTCTGAAAAGAGAAATCCTATATCATCCCATGGACGAACCATGTCCTTTGCCTAATATATTAAATCCTAACATAAGCGATACTATTTCATGCCATGGACGACATCGTAAGGCCTCGACGCCGCTACAAAGAGTTCCAACCATTACTCTCACCTCCAAGGGTCGAGTGACATTGTCTGCAGCAGTGTGTGGTCAAAGGGTCTCCTTCAGTAGGAATCCCAAATGTGAGGGTGAAGCCAACAATTTTTACCAGAACCTCTCACTATCAACCACATCAAAAAGGTAGGAAAGAAAATGTCACGTGGACATGTGTGTTTTATTACTGCAGATCAAAGTACAAAAACACAAGAAACCACAAAAAATGACATCAAAGAAGCTATAATAATCATGAACAAAGGTCTCTATGCCTGGAGCTAGTCCCGCTCTTGTCCACCTACTCCCAGAGCACTATGGTCATAGGCCTCAGCTGCCTGAAGCTAAGATCTCCCCTGTCCACCCATTCCCTATGGTAGGGGTGGACCTCCTGGTGGTGGTGGTGGGTGGGCCTCAAAAATGTCATCCACCACCAACTACTCGACCAACTCCTCTGGCACGTCCACCATCTCTTGGTGGGCCACCACGGTCGAACCTCTGCCTCTTCTTGGGAGGTCCTTCTACTACCTGCTGCTCATCTGCAGTGCGGGTAGGGCAGTCTCGAGCCATGTGACCCTTCCCGTTGCATGTATAGAACTACCTGCTCCACATATGGCTAGCTCTGTCTCGTGTTTCCCGCAAAACCGAACATGAGTCGCGCAGTTGAGCACCTATGGGTATTGTCCTCTTGGACCCCTATGTCATCTGTCTACTACCAGCTGCAGAAGACTATGGTGCGTGTCGACTAGTGTGGGGTCTCGCTAATGGAGTCTTCTCAGCAAGGAAACTCTCCACTAGGAGGGATCACTCCAATACCCCCGTCAGCATCAGAATGTTGAGGGAGATCATCGAAGCCCTGATTTCATTCCTCATTACCTGCTCAAATGTCAGAGACTTGAATAATGGGCCCCTTACTAGATCCGCGGAGTAGCGTGAGAGGTCGGTAAACCTCATTGAGTACTGAGTTACTATCCTGTTGCCTAATTCAGATGAAGTAACTCCTGAATCTGCACCACATGAAGGGTGGCTGGTACAAAATCTACCCAGAACAGGCTCTCGAAGTCTTTACAGGGTAGTGATGCGTCATCATGTACCTGAAGCATCAGGTCCCACCATATTCCTGCTACTTCCTACAGGAGACTCGCATCAAGGATCACCATGAGGTCTGCCGGTGTCCCTACCAATATGAAAACTCTTACGATGGACTCCATCCAATTCTCAGCTGCATGTGGGTCTGTCTCTCCCCAAAACCTAGGTGGCCTCTAACTCTCGAACTCATGAAACACACTCAAAAGGCGTGCACTCTCTACTGTTGGAGCTGGTGGTATTGGTGGCCCTACGAGTAGTGGTACCGCTGCTACCTCCTCTGTGATGGGGCCCTGCACCGAGGCCTCATCGATTGGTGGGATACCCTCTCAAACTAAATTCATAACCCAACCCGGATGCCTTTGTGGGGCCATCCTAAAAAGAAACAGGTGCACCATGGTTAAAATAGCATACCTGGTGAGTTGACACAGAGTAATCATAAAGAAAACCTTTTCGACGGAAACACACATGCAATCAATGTTTTTGTGCACTAAAATTGAAATCATAGGTAAGTGTCCTAGTATATGGATACATCGGCCACCGCACCAACACTAGACTCCCTAGACTGAAAACCACACTAACTACTCTTAACACTATTGCATTAAAGAAAGGAATGATCAGAGTCTTGAGTTATGATATAAAACTGACTCCCCTGATACCAATTGTTCACGCCGCATCCTCGGGGCCCGTGACGTGACAACCCCAAGCTCTCCTTCCATAGGCCAAGGGCTGGCGACTAGAACCAAAGGTGTAAATCCCAAAGCTGGGAAGGTACTGCCTTTATAAAAGTAAAAAAACCACAATAGAGTACACAATAGGTAGAGAACACTAAGTAAACTGAATAGAAAAGAGTGTGCTGGAATGTAAATGGGCAGGTATACAAACCCAACTGATCAATGAGTACAAGTAAAAATGGACAAGCAGCTAGAAGTAAAGAGCAGCCCCTGGATCATCCTCTGGGGTTATAACCTGAAGGGTAGGTACATATGGCCACCTCAGATCTCATGTCCATCAGTCACCTCTGTGTGTCATCTCATCACAAGTTCCACCTCTGGGAACCATCTAGTCCTAGCGCTCTCAGCCTCCATCAACTCTGTCCATCGTCTGTATCCCACACAACGAGGTGCGGGCATAGTCGGTGCAGGGGTGAGTATAATGATACTCAGTAAGGACCCCGAGACCCTCAAAGTCTCACAATATCCACTAAGGATAAAAAAAGAAGAAAGATACAAACACAAAGTATCAACCAAACCTACTTAAATATATTCCCATACATATACCTAAGTCACCAATTACAGTCTGGCTCTAACTCACAAGCCCAAGAACAACCTAGTCCACACAGGAAGTAACGTCAATCACCATGATGATAATGGTTGAAAGTCATGACACAGATCACATAGGTATACAACTCACGAAGAGGGGTAGAGATGATTAGATGTATCATCTGAATCATCTATTCTATCGAACCCACGTAGGATCCTGGAACAATATAAATGCTGTCGAACCCACGTAGGATCCTGGCATAAAAGTCGTCACTGTCGAACCAATGTAGGATTTCATAATTGTATTCATCACGGTCGAACCCATGTAGGATCATGGAACAGATGTTGATGTTGTCGTACCCACAGAGGATCCTGGTACAAAATTCGTCACTATCAAACCCACGCAGGATTCCTGTACAGTAGTCATTTCTATCGAACCCACGTAGGATCCTGGTACAGAAGTCGCTGCTCTCGAACCCACGGAGGATCTTGGTATAGGAGTCGTCACTGTCAAAACCACATAGTATTCCGGTATAGTAGTCATCACTGTCTAACCCACATAGGATCCAAGTACAAATGTCATTGCTGTCGAACCCAAGGAGGATTACGTCATCTCAAACGCTGCTAGCTCTAGGGTTCCCGCACACTGCATGCTCGATTCTGGGAGGGTCTTCTCCTTGAGAAAAGGGTTCAATACATCAACTATCAAGAATTCTTGAGTTGATGTATCTCGATGTTCCTTCATATAATATGAAACCCAACGCGACAGACGACGCATCAATCGAACGACCAGTCTGAGAGTTATTGGCTTTTCCATTACAGGGCCCCTGTTGGATTTCAGGTAAAATCCAACCCGACCATACTCCAACCTCATCTGAATCTTGTGTGGAGTATTCCAAAAGAACCGACTCATTAAAAGGAATCCAACGTAGTTGACAGAAGGTCAGTCCGACGTTCGGTCCTTAAGTTACAAGTGTTTCCACTCCAAGGGCCCGGTTGGTTTCAGGTTCGAACCAACCCGGCCATACCGAGTCATTTCCAAAACCTTGATTCTGATATACTAAAATGACCATCTTGATCCAAGGAATTCTATACAACTGATTGTGCATAGATTGGTGGTCCGTATCTCATCTTATGGGTGAAAAACCTAAAGTATTCTGAAGAGGGGGGTCTGGGCCTGGTCCGACCCACCCTGGGTCTGCTCGAACCGGGTTGACCAGATCCGTATCCGGGTCCGTCCCGGTAGGGCATGGCCCGGCATAGTGGTTGTGGCCTAACCTACATGAGGGCGGCCTAGCCCGCGCAGCAGGCGGCCCGACACGATGGCCGACCGCGGCTCGACCAGCTGGCCAAGCACGGAGCGGGGGGGGGGGGGGTGTCATGGCCCCCCCGGTCTTCCGTAACGGCGGCGCCAGCTGGCACTGCCCATTCCTCCCAGAACCTGTGAAGTGGGTTCCACTCCACCACCACATATGGTTCCACATAGGCCTTCCGCCAACAGAACGTGGGGGGTGCCTCTGCCCCCAAGCGGCCGACTGGCGTCGGCCGCACCATCGTGCTCTTCCACGGGCCACCGAAGTCGTTCTAGTGGTCCATTTTTCCTTTCGTATGTACCTTCATCCTCTTCAAGTCTATTTATTCAATGCAACGACCTCAAATCTAGGATTCCCTTCCATTCACCCATCGCCCACCATTTTGCGCATCAAGAACGAATTGGCGGAGTGTCCGGACTTGTTCGTTGTCCCGTTCCCTCCGCGTTCAAGGATCAAACAATAATATTACATAGAATCACCAACGTACAAGGGTACAATCAAATGTATAAAATCAATAATCCAAAATCCTCCCCACATCGATTCAAGGTTCATTTGTCGTCAATGGGGACGATTCGTTGGCGTCGGGGTGCGTCCGAGGAGAAAGCATCATTTTTGGCGACGTTCTTCGTGGGCAGCGTCTTCTCCCTTGATGCATAGGAAGAGGAAGGAATAAGTTATACGTGGAGAGAACATCATTCTTCATGTTATTCTTGTTCCTCATTTGATGAATGATCCTCCTTCTCTCATTGGATCTCCCAAAGTATTCCCCATAAATATTTTCCAAGGAAAATAAAATAAAAGGCCCCCAAATATTATAATATTTCCATGCATTTCAAATTAATTAAAATGAATTCATGACACCTCAAAATAATTAATAAAGGTATTAATCAATCTTCATTAGGAAACATTATGAGGGGAAATTTGAAAGGCTCCACCATATTGTGGGAGTTCTAAAGTTAAGAGAAGAGTTTAAAGAGTTTAAGAGAAGTTGAAGTGTCTGATTCATGTGTGGGCCCCGCCACATAATATCCCCCCATGGGAGGTTATGTGGTTGTGGGACCCACCACCAACTTCCCATTGGAGAAAAAAACTCCCGCCCAATACCTTAACTGACTACAAATAAAAATTTGTTACACACACATTTTTATTTAATCATTAATTTTAAAAAGAAACCAAAATTTACTACTTCCACTCCCGACCAAACACAAATGTGGTAGAGGTCTCTTTATGTGAATACCATCGCTATGAGTAAATCAGTGTCCTCATTTTCAATTCCGAGAAAAGGTTCCAAAGATAGAAAAATTTGCATGTACGTTTACTACAAGTACCCGAACAAAACTTCAGAAATTGATTTCGGGCACACCAGGCCTCAGAATCAGGCACGGTCAGAAACTGCGGACTCGTAAAATTACAAAGAATTAATGAAAAACAAATTTATTTGAAATTTCTAGGTCATTACACATATATTAAAGCCATATTACTTATTTTAAATGACATACCAAAATTTGATTGTATTAAAGTAAATTTTAAAAAATGTTTCTTAATAAATGAATAATGTAAATGAGCCTAAATTATTAGGATTAAAATAATTAGTGATAAATCCAGGAGAATGCTTGGACAAAGTTAGTGGACATAAATTGACCAGATAAAAAAGACCTTTGGAATGAATCAATATATGAGGGTATTGATTCTAGTGTCACATGGTATACATATTTCTAATAAAATGCTACATTTGAAACAATAATATAAAGATAGAATGGTTAAGTTATCATAAAGTTTAAAAATATTATTAATCATGTTTGACATGTTATGTACTATTAGTTATGTTTACAATGCATTGATAATGGTAGGATGATATAAATCTAATATAGGAGAGTAGAATGTTATATTATGCATGTTATCCTTTTTTATCTTAAAGGAACTACAGATATTAACCTTGTGTATGGAGAAGATGATTACCTAGACATCAGGGGTAATAAAGATTTGGGTTTTTAGACAAATCAAAATAATATGAAGTCATAGTGAGGATATGTTTTCTATCTCAATAGAGGTGATACAAGTAGGAAGAGATCAAAGAAGAAAAATTTTCCTATTTCTCGGGTGTAATTCTTGTATATAGTAGCTTCATATGCATCCAAAAATCCATTTGGATATAAAAATTTATCTACGATATTAATATGGTACCTAGCAGTAATGACCCTACAACACCTCTTTATTTTAATATAATAGAAGTTGATTCTGAAAAAGAGCCAAGGTTACACCAACACAAAAAGAACAAACTTTAATGTATCACCACTTGAGGGATTTTTATTAGTTGTGTGAAGATTCATTAGGAGTAGTCTCCATAGATGAAAATTTTGTAGACCCATTGACTCAAGTCCTATCCTAGTAGAAGCATGAGTATCCACTTAGAGAAAGAGGAATAATTTTTATTAGTTTTTGGCTCTCGTTCATGTTGGAGTATGTTGGAGTTTCTTCCATAAAACTAACTTAAATATTCATTATGATAACCTATATTTATTGTTATGAATATTAAAAATCTACTTATCACATCATGATTCTTATTCTTTGTAACATAGTATGTTATTGTTTCCCATGAGTATCTCTCACCTTGAATGTACATAGTAGGTCCCCATTATGATGAGAACCCTAAAGTGCTACAATAGTTTTGTTAAATATATTATCAATACTCGAATTAAATAATTAGAGGGAAAAAATGTTATAGGTATCCGGGGTGTATACTCATAGGACATTGAGGCCACATCTCCTAGTGTATTCCCTTAGTAATATAAAGTGTATTATATTAAGTGAACGAGACACACCAATCAAAAATCAATATTCCTATGTTTCTTTAGATGCTATTATATATGGATATATGTATTGATTCTTAGATATTAATATTATTATTGACGATTTTTATAACGATTTAACTTTTATTTATTGATGAAAATTATGATGACATGGGTTCATGGTGGGGCGGGATATATTTACTGTGTCTTCAGTAGTATTTAATTAATTGATAACGAGAGAAACAACCTATCATTTATGTTCTTTAATGGAAGTTTATATCTTTGGCCTTTGATAGAAAAGATATAGAATAAATAATTAGACGTTCATGGTATTCAATATGAATGTTTAATTTATAGAAATTGAAAAGAAAATACGTTAAGAACATATGTAAATGGTGCCATCAAGAAACCATATTTATTAGAGATATCAGGATAAATGGATTATATTATACCAAATGTTTCTGTTTTTTTGGTTCTATATCATTGTGACATTAACTTCATTTCGTATGGTTTTATTTGAGTGTTTATAAATGATAAACCTTGTAAATTTTCTACATAAATAAATGATAATGAAAAACTGCCCTAGTGGGCCACAAACTCCGTGTATCAAGAATCTCAGTTAAATAATCTTTTTATTTTTTATTTTACACAAGAATAACTATTTTTCACACATGTCGTTTAATAATTATTGATGTTTTCATGACATCATATATTTCATAATCTTTTATTTGAGATAATATTATTTGAGTGTAATATTTTATAAATATTAATTTTCTATTCAGGGAATATAATATTAATTTATTTCTTGGTGAATAATGATGTGCTGTTATATATTAAATGATAATTTATTATTCAATGATCAAAAAGAGTTCAGAAGGAATGGGGGAAAGAGCGTAAAGGTACGAAGAGAAATAATATATATTTAATATTATTGGAATAAATAGTATTTAATTTAATTAATGTGTTTAAAACATGGTAAGAATTATTATTATTATTATTATTAGCATGTGGTTTCATGAGAATAAGTAAAAATAATATGAGAATGTATGAAATTATTTTTTCTAACCCCTTAAAATCTATAAAACCAATAATATTTTTTCATTAATATAACCATTTAATTTGGTTGTGAAAACTAGATCTATTGAGAATCCTCTCAAATACCTAGAGAGAACCCACTTCCAGAACTATTTAAATAACAAATAGCATTCCCACTTCGCCACCACTCGTATGTATACAATGATTGAAGAGAACACTTACTTGATGTGATTCCCAGGGATATTAAATGTAGATGATGTATTCATTAGGATCCTCTATGATAGAACACGAAGATTCCTAAAACGATGTTCCAAGGTTCATGGAACACATTTTGATCAATCTTAGAGTGATTATATCATTGATTCCTACTATAAAATTATTGTATAACATAGAGACATTGTTATATATATCAATTAAGAAATAATTCACTGTAACACCCAAGATTTTTATGAGAAATGTTTTGTTTTTTTGTTATATAAATCATCAAGGTAATCCTTCACTACACCCAACACTATCTTGGCATGCTTTGTATGCAAGATCAACCTTCCTCGATAGCTTGCATTGTACGCATTAATGAGTTTCACTAAACAATGATATGTTATTAAAATATTATTAAAACTAGCCATTATGAATAGTAATACCCACTTTTTGAAATTTTATAAATTATATCTTTCAAAATGGACTTCATTTTTGGATTAGGAATATCAAAATTATCCTATGGTGAATTTTTGGTATTTTTATGAAAACTTTTAATTTTTGATGAATAGTGAAAACACTGGGTTACTATTAAAAAAATGACTTTTTATTTAAATAATTATTTATTTTATTTTATTTTATTTAGGTTAAAATAGATACATAATACCTATATGTTCAATGTAATTCATTAGAGTCATTTTATAATAATTTTAGATATATAAAAATTTTATTGAACCTTTCACCGTCTTTTACCCACCTCCTAAGAGTGTTTGAAAATTTACATAAATCATAATTTCACCGCTTCTGTGAGTGAAATTTCGAAAATCCGAGTCACACGGTTAATATCAATGAGTAAAATTTGGTTCAACAAGATTAAAAATAATATTTGGTGAATAGAAACTTTTTTACTTTTATTTAACACGGTTAAAAGTAAATAGGGCAATTAAGGGTAAAAATGGTATTATTTTTATCATAACATTTGTCCTAATTCTATTGGATAAGTTTAATTCAACCCGAAACAAAATTAGAAATAAAATATGACCAATTAGGTCTACTTTGATTAGATTAGGACATTTAATATTATTTTATTTAAACAAGAGTTAAAAGAGTTAAAATAAATGATTAATAACTAAAACATTTTTAATATAGGGTTATAAATAAGATAAATTCGACTATAAATAATAATTATAAAGATAAAAAGCATTAAAACATAATGGTATTTTATTTATAATTTTTAGAAATTAAATAATTTAATTTATTTATGACACAATAATGATATAATAATTACCTTAATAATGAAATATTAACATAATTGATATTATAAATACCCAAATAAATGTAATTTTAGGATTTTCATGAATTAAACTAATTTTATAGGTTAACATGAAATATTATTATTGAATTAATTAACTTTTTTCGAACTAATCATGCTTTTATGATTTTCACAAAAATAAATTACCAAATAATGTCAAAATACACATAAAATAGTTTTTAAAACAAATATTCTATTATTAATTGTTATTTTATTCCTAAAAATCTAAGGTTCGGTGAAATGACATAGATAAGGTAATATATATTAATAATTAACCACTTGGGGTTCGTTTGGCTTGTTATAGGATGTTTATTAACCATATAATGTAAGAAAACAAGAATACACGGTAAAAGTTAAATTATTTAACTCATAGGTAAATCTAAATTATAAGGTTAAAATAGTAACATAAACTTGTATAAAATCTATTAATTGAGAGTATTTCTACCCATCCCCACCTTAGCTTCGAAATAAATCAATTTGAATCTATTAAAAATAGAATATTACTTTATTATAAAATAAAATATTCTGTTTTTCCTAAGCTGCCTCTCTCCTCTCTTATAAAAGGGAACCTCCTCCCGCTCCTCCCCACACCACTTTGAGCCTTCAAGATTGACCAAACACTACCAATTTCTCTTCCCAACTTCTCTATAAACATCCTAGAGATCCTCGTCTTCTTCAAAGACCATATTTAGTGCCCCATGAGGAGGTTAAGAACAGGCGCTTCAAAGAAGAGGTAATGTCCGTTACCGATTCTTTCAAATTTATTTATTCTTCTACTTCTTCTTATTTAGTTGTTTCATCATGAAGTAATAACATCAGTATCACTAATATACTGATATTTTTATTATAAATATTAAACAACCCTATTTCACCTTCTATCCATCCTACGGAGAATGAAATCATCGCGCATGCGTACATACGGAATACCGTCTCGATGTCATGGTGTAATCTGTGTTCCACTACCACCTTACATGGATGGGTATAATGGTGTAAAGAATAACTATATATGATTATTTTATAGTGACATTTATTCTGAAATATTATACATACACTTCAATACAATTCCACGATGATGGGAATGATATCATCGCTCGTGCGTACGTACGGCATACCGTCTCCACGATGTGATGTGACTCGTTCTACTTGGTCTTCAATGCATAATGATTATATAAATGAATTGAATGAATAAATATGATATATATTACACTAATCCAATTTTGTAAATGAGGTATCTATAACGTAAAAAGAAGAATAAGAATTTATTCTACAATACATGCATAAGAACAAAAAGCAATAAACACCCGAATAACAAGTAGTAATGAAATATTACTAATAAGAAGCTAAGAATATGAACCTATATGATATCATAACACTGATTACGATTCTGCAATAATTCAATAACATTATTTAAATCATTATACACAAGGTTCAGACATGTACGAAGAAAATCGGACCTAAGGTAAGGGAAAATCTCGCAATCTCATTTTTATCCGAGATTGTTTATACTTCATAATTTACTGGGGATTATTTATCATCAAAATACATGTTTCCTCAATATGTAATATTATTTCTATCCTCCTACAATTTTTTAAATCTAATTTTACTATTTGGCGAGTTTTTAGTAATAGATATGAAAGGAATCTTTTGTCATTTTTGTATGAGGTACATTTTTGACTTTTCCGTCCAAAGTACGAGAAAAATGTTTATCTTTAACTTATACGGCATGAATGGAGTTTTAGAAAATTATTTCCATGAAGCTTCATTTTCATGTTTTCATGTTTATTTTTTCTTTTAGTTTAAAATTTTATGACATGTTAAGGAAGGAAAAATGTTTTTTAAGTAGAAATGATATTTTCCCCAAGAATGATGTTGAAGTGTTTAATCAAATTTATTTTCCATCTAAGATAATATAGGGTTATGCTTCTATCCCTGTTTTTACATTTATTTGATTATGTTATTATGGAATTATTTTTATGATGTCTTTTTCTTTTATATGGATTATGTTATGATGTCATGATGTTTAAGAATCACATTCTTATTACAAGGGTTATGCTATGATGTATGATTTATGATCCTGTGGCACACATAAGAATGGTATCATTATGAGATAGGTGGGACCTATATCTCCCTAAAATTCATTGGGTAAAGATTTATATCTCATGAGATTGACATGGCTGGAATGGCAAGTTAATCCGGTTCAGTGATACAGGACTGAAACGAGGAGTGAACTCGGTTTAGAAATGGACTTTGTTCGCTTGGATAGTCTTGGAAACGAGTCTTGACTACTACAAAATGATTCAATATGATTATGTGTGTATGACACAATGTTTCATGTTTTATGTTATGATTATTGGGATTAAATTTCACTACTATAATTTATCCAATGTTATGAAATTATGATCTCTTTTGCAGGTTCGGATTTCCAAAATGATACGTTCTTATGAATATGATGTGATGGATATTTCTTTTTTTAACCTTTACCGAGATTTTGAGCTCACCCTTATGTATGTTTTCATTTCCCCAGGTTAGGAAGAAGGGTATTAAGTAGGATATGCCAAAAAGGGATTCTAGATATGATGAAATAACTGGGAGAAAATGTAGATGCTTTATGAACCAGTTGTTTATGTTTCCTAGTTTCTAATAAAACTATACATATACAATACTATTGTGGTATTGTTATATGTTGCAATAAGTATGCTTCAATTATGAAGTAATAACAATGTATGTAAAGTATGGGTCGTTATAGTTGGTATCAGAGGAATGGTATAGTCAACCATTGGAATCTAGGATGTGAATGCCTTAGTAAGAACCCTAAGGATATTTCTAGGAATAGAACACAATCTCAGTGTTTTAGAAATGGCCATGAACAACCATTTATAAGACCTTAAGTGTGATATATTATTCTTTATTATGTGGTTTTCCTATTATAATTACTGTTTCTCACACTATTCTTCTTGGTTTTAGTCAATGGCAGGAACCCAATGGAACCGTGTTAATGCGGAATGCGACAGGCAATGCAATGATTGTCCCCTTGAGAAAACAAATGTTATGGGAGAAGGAATGCAAAATCTTGTATCCATTCTCACTCAACATTCTCAAGAAATGAATCATGCAGGACTTCCAAACGAGTAAAGGAAGGAGCAACATTCTGTTGAATCCTTCATGATGCAGCTTCCACCCTCATTTAGTGGGTCTACTGATCCATTAGTGGCTGAACAGTGGATCAATACCACTGAAAAGATATTTTCAGTTCGTCAATGTTATGAACATGATAAAGTCATCTTAGCAGTATATCGTTTGTAAGGTGAAGCTGATCAATGGGGGAATCTTATCAAGAATATGAGGCAAAGGGATGAAATTGAATCCATGTAATGGGATGATTTCAAGAACTTATTTTTCAAAAAGTACATCCCTAATATTCTTCAAACAAAGATGGGGAAGGAGTTTCTTGAACAGAAGCATAAGGATGAAGAATCTGTTGGTACCTATGATGCAAATTTTACAAGACTTGCAAGGTACGCTTCTGGGATTATTATCCAACCTGAGAGTAAGATAGATCGATTCTTTAGGGGATTAAAACCAAGTATTCTAAGATCATTAGGCATAAGGGACTTCAATAGCTACAAGGAAATCATTCGAAGTGCTCTCAAAGTTCAGATGGAAATTTTTGTAACCCATCAGTTATATGCATTTGATAAGAAGAGGAAAATGGAATGCAAAGGAAAATCTAAAGAGTAAACTGAAAATGAAGTGAGTTTTCCCGTATGCTCAATGTGTGGAAAGAAACATGGAGGGAGTTGTCTTTAAGGGAAAATTAAATGTTTCAAATGTGGAAAGGAAGTACATCGAGCATTTTAATATCGCAATGATGGAAAGAAGATATCTAGTGATGTGAACAATGAAAAGGCTACACAGAGTGCACCTCATACACTTCAATTTTACAAGTGGAAGGAAATGGGGTATTATTCCAATCAATGCTTTAATCCAAGAGTTTTTGACAATGATCGACGTCAAAAAACTCTTAAGGACAAAGACAAAGGAAAGTCACATGCAATTTCTATCAGTGAAGTGGAGTATGATAATAACGTGGTGAAAGGTAAACTTACCATCCACTCTAAATTATAAAATGTTTTATTTGATTATGGATCAACCCAATATTTTATTTCTGAAGAATTTTATAAGGGTATCGCTATATTACCTAAGCAGTTAGATATTGAGTTAGTTGTGACAACCCCTAATGGCACAACAGTCACATCAAAATTTTACAATTCTTCTCCGATTGAAGTTTGTGGGAAAGTTCTTCCTGAAAATCTTGTGATCCTTCCAATAGTGGAATTTTATGTGACTCTTGGCATGGATTGGATTTCTTTATATGGATCTAATATCAATTTGCAAAGAAGGGAAGTCACATTTCATATTCCAGATCAATCTATGATCGTCTATCGATGCAAGGATGAACATAACCTTTTTGTGGAAATTTCATCCATCCTATCGGTCTTGATTCCACTAAATGAATGTTATTTATCTCAAATGGTTGGAGATAAACTCACAATTATGAATATTCCCATTGTACGGGAGTTTGATGATGTCTTTCCAGAGGAATTTTCTGGTCTTCCACCAAATTTTAATGTTGAGTTTTCAATAGAACTTATACCGAGTGCTTTACCTATTTCAAATACACCTTATAGAATGGCCCCAATTGAGTTGTAGGAATTGAAGAAGCAACTTCAAGAGAATCTTGATAAGGGATTCATACTCCCTAGTGCATCACCTTTGAGAGCACATGTTCTGTTTGTTAAGAAGAATGATGGATCAATGAGACTCCATATTGATTATCGAGAACATTAAAAGATCACTATCAAGAAAAAATATCATCTCCCACACATTGATGACTTATTTGACCAACTACGTGGAGCTCAATAGTTTTATAAGATTCATCTTAGTTCAGGGTATCATCAATTATGGGTCAAAAGGGAGGATATACAAAGATGACTTTCTGTACAAGGTATGGACACTATGAATTTATTGTGATGCCATTTGGTCTTACTAATTCCCCTGCTATCTTCATGGATCTAATGAATAGAGTCTTTAGAGACTATCTTGATCAGTTTGGGGTAGTCATTATAGACGATATTCTTTTCTATTCAAAGTGCAAGGAAGAACATCAGGATCGCGTGAGAATTTTATTAAAGACCCAGATAAAGGAGAAGATTTATGCCAAATTTACCAAGTGTTAATTTGGGATTCAAAAAGTTTCATTTTTGGGTCTCATAATCTCAAAAGAGGGGATATCCGTGGATCCAGCAAAAACAATGGTTATTGAAAGATGGCCGAGACCAAAAACAGTAACTAAGATCCGAAGTTTTCTTGTTTGGATGGATATTATCGACGTTTTGTGAATGATTTTTCACGATTATCTAATCCACTTACCAGGTTGACTCGAAAAGGAGTGAAGTTTGCTTGGATAGATGACTGTGAATATATTTTCAAGGAGTTAAAATGAATGTTATCCAGTGAACCTCTGATCACACTGCCTTGTAGTGGAGAAAGGTTTGTGATATATAGGGATGAATCCAAGAAGGGATTGGGGAGTGTTATCATGAAAAATGATATGGTGATAGCTTATTCCTCACGACAGTTTAAAATCCATGAGAAAAATTACCCAACTCATGATTTGGAGTTAGCAGCGGTAATCTTTTCATTAAAAATATGGAGGCATTATCTTTATGGTTAAAGGTGCGACATTTATACTGGTCATAAAAGTTTAAAGTATTTTTTCAGAAAAAATGATCTGAATATGCACCAAAGAAGATGGATGGAGTTGATTAAGGATTACGACTACTCAATTAATTATCACCCTGGGAGAGAAAACTAGGTGGCAGATGCATTTACGTCGACCAGACCATGCTAGCTTATCCATGAAGAGGATCACAAAAGATCCAATATACATGGATTTACAAAGGATGGATCTTGGAATTATAATGGAAGGGGAAAAATCATATCTTTCTCAAATGAATGTTCGACCATCTATACATGTGAAGATTAAAGAGGCACAAAAAGAATATGTAGAGTTACAAAAGAAGATGAGAAATGTTCCTGAATTTCACTTTGATTGTGATGAAATAATAAGGTTCAGGAAACAGGTTTGTGTTCCTCCCATCCCAGAATTGAAGAAGGAAATATTCGATGAATCTCATAGTTCTTCATTCTCTATTCATCCTGGAAGCGCGAAGTTGTATAGGGACCTGATAGATTACTTCTGGTGTGAAGACATGAAAAGAGATTTTGCTGAATACGTCTCTCGATGCTTGGTTTGTCACCAAGTTAAAGCTAAGAGACAGAAGTCAAAGGGTATGTGACAACCATTACCCATACCTGAATGGAAATGGGAAAACATCACTATGGACTTTGTCACGAGACTTCCTAAAACATCCAAAGGCAATAATGCTATCTGGGTTATAATTCATCGTCTTAAGAAGTCGTCACACTTCATTTCTCTTAGAGAGTATTTCTCTCCTGATCATCTTTCCCGGATATATGTAATGGAAGTGGTAAGATTGCATGGAGTACCACTTTCTATTATATCTGATCGGGATCCGAGGTTTACCTCAAAGTTTTTGAGAAGTCTTCAGCATACTTTAGATACAGAGTTGAGTTTCATAACTTCATATCATCCTCAGACAGACGGTCAGTCTGAGAGAACAATTCAAACTCTAGAATATATGTTAAGAGCTTACTCTATGGATTTAAATGGTGGTTGGGATCAACAACTACCTTTGGTGGAATTTTTTTATAATAATAATTTTCACTCCAGTATCTATATGGCTCCTTATAAAGCTCTCTATAGAAAGAAGTCCAGAACTCCAACTTACTGGAATGAAGTTGGGGAATGAAAGCTATTAAGACCTGATATTTTTGAGGAGATTCCAGAAAAGGTCTGATCTATTCAACAACACATAAGAGCAGCTCAGAGTCTACAAAAAAGTTATGCCGATAATCGAAGAAAAGACATAGAGTATGAATTGGGTGATAAAGTGTTCTTATGAATATATCCTTGGAAGAGAGTACTGATATTTGGAAAGAAGGAAAAGCTGAGCCATAGGTATATATGCCCTTTAGAAATACTGGATTGTGTGGGGAAGGTAGCTTACCAATTGGAGCTTCCACCGAATCTCTCTCATGTTCATGATGTGTTCCATGTATCTCTCTTGAGAATGTACATACCCAATCTTTCACATGTACTCAGCTCAGAAGTTGTACCGATGGAGCAAGATCATTCTTATGAAGAATAGCCGATAGAGATTCTGGATCATAGTGAAAAAGTCCTACGAAACAAGACCACTTTCTTGGTAAATGTTTTATGGAGGAACCACCAATTAGAAGAATCTACAAGGGAGTTGGAGGATATGATGAGGGAGAGGTATCCTCATCTGTTTGTTACAAAGTGACGAATTTTGAGGGAAGAATTCATTTTAAGGGGGGTAGAATGTAACACCTGAGATTTTTATGAGAAATATTTTTTTGTTATATACATCATCAAAGGAATATTTCACTACACACAACACTAGCATGGATTTCCTTTCACGCAAGATCAACCTTCCTCGATAGCTTGTGTTGTACGCAATACCGAGTTTCACTAAACAATGATATGTGATTAAAATATTATCAAAACTAGCCATTATGAATAGTAATACCCTCTTTTTGAAATTTTATAAATTTTATCATTCAAAATGGACTTTAGGTTTGGATTCAGAATATCGAAATTATCCTAGGGTGAATTTTTGGTATTTTTATGAAAACATTTAATTTTTTATTAATAGTGAAAACAATAGGTTACTATTTAAAAAATGGATTTTTATTTAAATAATTATTTATTTTATTTAAATTTATTTTACATCAAAATAGATACATAATACCTATAAGTTCAATGTAATTAATTGGAGTAATTTTATCATAATTTTAGATATATAAAAATTTTATTGAACTTTTCACCGTCTTTTACCCATCTCCTAGGAGAGTTTGAAAATATAAATTAAACTTATTTTTACCGCTTCTGTGAGTGGAATTTCAAAAATCAGAGAGACATGGTTAATATAAAGGAGGAAAATGTGGTTCAATAAGATAAAAATAATTTTTGTTGAATAGTAACTTTTTACTTTTATTTATCACAGTTAAAAGTAAATAGGGTAATTAAGGGTAAAAATTGTATTATTATTACCCTAACACATGTCCAAATTCTATTGGATAAGTTTAATTTGACCCAAAAAAACCTTAGGATTAAAATATGACCATTTAGGTCAACTTGGATTAGATTAGGACATTTAATATTATCTTATTTAAAGAAGATTCAAAAGAGTTAAAATCAATGATTAATAACTAATTTTTTTAATATAGGTTTATACATAAGATAAATTCAACTATAAATATTCATTATAAATATAAAAATATTTCCTACATAATGGTAATTTATTTATAATTTTTAGACATTAAATAATTTAATTTAGTAATTACACAATGATGATGCAATAATTACCTTATTAATGAAATATTAACATAATTGATATTATAAATACCCAAATAAATGTAATTTTAGACTTTTCATGAATTAAAATAATTTTATAGTTTAATATAAAATATTATTAATTATTTAATTAAACTTTTTCTAACTAATAATTCTGTTATGATTTTCAAAAAAATCAATTACCAAATAGTATCCAAATTGACATAAAATAGTTTTTAAAACAAATATTATATTATTAATTATTATTTTATTCATATAAATATAAGGATCGGCCACATGACCTAGATAAAGTTATATATATTAATAATTAACTACTTCAGGTTCTTTTGGCTTGTTATAGTAAGTTTATTAACCATACTGTGTAAGAAAATAAGAAGACACGGTAAAAGATAAATTATTTAACTTAGAGTTAAATCTAAATGATAAGGTTAAAATAGTGACCTAAACTTATTTTAAATATATTGGTAGAGAAGAGTTCGACCCCTACCCACCTTAGAATTAAAATAAATCAATTTTGAGCAATTAAAATCCAATTATGACTTTATTATAAAATAATATTTAATGTTTTTCCTACGGTTCCCCTCACCTCCCTTATAAAAGGGCACCTCCTCCCTCTCCTCCTCACACCACTTTGAGCCTCAAAGCTCGGATAAACCCTAAAATCTTCTCCACTTATCTGGAAACATCTTAGAGGTCCTGGTATTCTTCAAAGACCATCTATAGTGCCCAAAGAGGATGTTAAGAAAAGGCACTTCAAAGAAGAAGTAATGTCTATTACCGATTCTTTCAAATTTATTTCTTCTTCTACTTACTATTATTTAGATGATTAATCATGAAGTTATAACATCAGTATCAATAATATACTTATATGTTATTATAAATATGAAACAACCCTATTTTACCTTCTATCCATCCTACAGAAAATGAAATCACCGCGTGTACGTACGTACGGAATACCATCTCCATGTCGTTGTGTAATCTGTTTTCCACCAACACCTTACATGGATGGGTATAATGGTGTAAATAATAACTATATATGATTATTGTAAAGTGATATTGATTCTGAAATAGTATACATACACCTCAATACAATTCCATGATCATGGGAACAATATCATCGCTCGTGCATACGTACGACCTACCATATCCATGATGTGATGCGACTCGTTCTAAATGATATTCAATGAAAAATGATTATATAAATGAATATAATGAATATAATGAATGAATATGATATATATTACACTAATAACATTCTGGGAATGAGGTATCTATAACCTAAAAAGAAGAATAAGAATTTATTCGACAAAACATGCATAAGAACAAAAGGCAATAAACACCCGAATAACAAGTAGCAATGAAATATTAGTAATACCAAGATAAGAATATGACCGTATATGATATCATTACAATGAGTACGAATCTGGAGTAAGTCAATAACATTATTTAAATAATTATATAGGATGTTCGGACACGTACGAAGCAAATCGGACCTAAGGTAAGGGAAAATCTCGCAATCTCATTTTTATCCGAGATTGTCTATACTTCAGAATTTAATGGGTATTATTTATCATACACATCCATGTTTCCTCAATATATAATATTATTTATATCCTCCTAAAATTTTTTAAATCCAATTTTACCCTTCGGAGAGTTTTTAGTAAAATATATGAAAGGAAACTTTTTTAGTTTTTAGTACAAGGTACATTTTTCACTTTTCTGGCCAAAGTACAAGAAGAATGTTTTTCTTTAACTTATACAGCATGAATGGATTATTAGAACATTATTTACATTATGATTCCTTTATAGGTTATCACGTTTATTGTTTCTTTTAGTTTAAAATTGTATGAAATGTTATGAACGGAAAAATGTTTTTGAAGTAGAAATGATATTTTTCTCAAGAATGAAGTTCAAGTGTTTTATCAAAATTATTTTCCATCTAATATAATATATGGTTCTGTTTCTATCCCTATTTTATATGGATTTAGTTATTTTATGATGTAATTACTTTTATGAAGTCCTTTTATCTTATATGGATTATGTTATGATGGCATGATGTATAAGAATTCCATTTTTATTACATGGGTTATGATATGTTGTATGATTTATGATCTTGTGGGACACATAAGAATGGTATAATTATGAGATGGGTGGGACCTATATCTCCCACCAATTAATTTGGTAAATATTTATATCTCATGATATAGACAAGGATGGAACGACAGGTTAATCTGGTTCAGTGATACAGGACTGAAACGAGGAGTGAACTCGGTTCAGAAATGGACTTTGTCCGCTTGGATAGACTTGGAAATGAGTCTTGACTACTACGAAATGATTCTCTATGATTATGTGTGTATGACACAATGTTTCATGTTTTATGTTATGATTATTGGGATTATATTTCACTACTATGATTTATCCAATGTTATGAAATTATGATCACTTTTGTGGGTTATGATTTCCAAAATGATATGTTCTTATGAATATAATGTGATTGATATTTCTTTTTTTACCCATATTGAGCATTTGAGCTCAAAATTTTTTATGTTTTCTTTTCCCGAGGTCAAGAAGAAGGGTATTAAGTAGGATATGCCAAAAAGGGATTCTAGATATGATGAAATAAATGAGAGACAATGTAGATGCTTCATGAACCAGTTGTTTATGTTTCCCAGTTTCGAAGGACTCTATACCTATACGGTCCTGTTGTGGTTTGGTAATATGTTGTAATAAGTATGCTTCAATTATGAAGTAATAACAATGTATGTAATGTTTGAGTCATTATATTCACTGCATGGGTAATTTTTTAATTGTTTAATTAAATTATAAATACTATGTGATGATCATGTACTTTGGGTCTGACATTTTCTCTCATCAACATTATTTTATTCAATTATTTTGATCATGAAACTTATCATCATGTATATTTCGCATTAATCATCAATTATGATAAAAATAGGAGTTGGTCATGCCTAATATGGTGGTTTTAGAACACCCATAACCTTCATGAATGTAAAAAAAATTCACACCATACCCTAAGTGAATATGTTGTTGTTATAATGGGATAATATTCTAGGATATAGGTAATAAGGATTTGTAATTTATTTTAGAATTAATGTTGTGTTTACCCTTATATCAAAAAAATTATATTTATAGGTGAAGCTTTCTTAGGGTGAAATGTTTTATTTTTTGGTATCCTAATAAATAAAATTATAAGGAATTTATATCAAAATAAAATGAAATAAAAGAATTAAATATGAAAAATTAATTATTATTAGACAGATTCATAATTATTTTTTTTTTAAAAAAATGTGATCTTTTTAAATAAATGTTTATTATAAATTTTAAAAATTTAAATAAAATTTTATTTTAATGATATTATTTTTATAAAAATTATTATTTTTCATATATATAATAATTTAATTTTATGAAACCGTAAGTAATTTTCTATTTTTCATTAATTATGTCAAGACATAAAAGAAAGTTTTCAATAATTTTTTTTTATTTGGATATATAATTTATAATATTTAAGAAATTATTTTGAGAAAATTGTTGTATTTATTTCAATTATCATGTCAAAATTATATTTTGTGGATGTTTTAGTATTTAAAAAAATACATTTTTTTGAATTTATAAATATTATAATGTTACTATTTTCTTTACTAGTGTTTATGAATATGTATCTAAGGTTTCAAGAAGTTAGATGAATACTTTATTTTAAAATTTTTTAGTCACAAAATCATTACCATTGAATCACAAGTTTAGTCACTATTTGAATATATAATATTTTATTATAATATTATATTCTAAAAACCCCCTTTAATTACCTTATAAATACCACCCCATTTATGTAAAAATTCTATACTAATTATCTCCCACCAATTTATACTAAATATATAACAAATATATTCACCATGTCTTAATTTTTTTATTCTACCTAAAAATACAAACTAAGTACAATCACAAAGTAGTCTAAAGAAGGATATACATAGAGGATGTAATTATCATAACCAAATTTGTAACACCTCAAGATTTCATAGTAAGTTATTTTCTGTGAAGTAATTCAATAATTTATGTTACACACAACACTGAGTTCAAGCGCACCATGACATACCAAACTAGCCATTCAGAAGTGGTTGTGAATAGTATTTATTTTTATTTTATATACTCCATATAATTTTTGAATACATATAATGAGTTTCTTAGTCATAATATAAGAAAAAATTCATTTTTCCAGATAAAATAATTATTTTTTTAAAAAATCAATTTTACCACCTTTTAATGAAAACCTTTTTTAAATTCAATATTTGACACTTTTATATATTGAATTTAATAAAATTTAATTATTCTTTATAATCATGACATAAAATTTTATTTTGGATAAATTTTTGGGTTTTTTCTGATAACTTTTATATTTTGATGAATACTAAAATATAATAAATTTTAATTGAAAAAAACATTTCTATTCGAAAAAATTTATATTGTTAAATTATGTATTTTATTCATTGGGAAGTATAATTAGATTATATTTTTATCATTTAATACAATGTAGGTAAATATAATAAATTTGACATTTAAATTTGACATAAACACATGTCAATATTTTGATAGTTTATATTTTTTAAAAACCCGCTTTTCAGTTTTGAAAATGGGAATTAATTTTAAATTAATTAATGAAACTTCTATTTTTTGATTTTGGTAATATAATAATTAATTTTTGAATTTTTAATACCAAAATTTTCTTAGGGTAAATTTTGAGTATTTTTCTAAATACATTCAATGTTTGATGAATAGTAAAAAACACTACGTTGTAGTTTAAAACAGACTTTTTATTTATATAATTATTTATTTTATTTAAATTTATTTTAAATAAAAATAGATAAATAATACCTATATCAGTTCAATGTAATTCATTGGAGTCATTTTATAATAAACTTATATGTATAAAATGTTATTGAACTTTTTACGGTCTTTTACCCAACTCTTATAAGCATTTAAAAATGTGCATAAAACATAAATTTACCGATTCTATGAGTTTAATTTCAAAAATAAGCGAGACACGATTAAGATCAGCATATAAAATACGGTTCAATAAGATGAAAATAATTTTTGGTGAATAGAAACATTTGACTTTTATATACCAAGGTTAAAAATAAATAGGGAAATTAAGGGTAAAAATGATATCCTAATTACCCTAAAACATGGCCTAATTCTATTAGATAAGTATAATTCATCCAAAAAAAACCTTAAGATTAAAATATGATCCTCTTTGGTCCACTTGGATTAGATTAGGCAATTTTTTATTATTTTATTTAGCAAAGAGTTGAAATAGTTAAATTCAAAGTTTAATAACAAAACCATCATTATTATAGTGTTACATGCAATATAAATTTGACTATAAATATTCATTAGAATGATATGACATTTTCATACATAATGGTATTTTATTTATAATTTTTAGACATTATATAATTTTATTTATTTATTAAACAATGATGATGCAGTAATTAACTTATTAATGAAATATTAAAATAATTAATATTATATATATCTAAATAAATGTAAATTGAGACCTATGATGAATTAAAATAATTTTATAGGTTAATATGACATGTTAGGTTTTCTTAAATAAATTTTATTATAAGTGATAATTTATTTATGTCTTTCAAAAAAATAAAATACTAAATAGTGTCAAAATTGACATAATTTAGTTTAAAAAAATATTATATTATTAATTGATATAATATTCCTAAAATAGTGAGGATATGAAAATGAATTAGATGAGGTTATATATATTAATAATTAACCACATGGGGTTCTCTTGTCTTGATATAGTATTTTTAGTAACCATATAATATAAAAATACAAAGAGACATGGTAAATGTCAAACTATTTAACTAAGAGTTAAATCTAGAAGAGAAGGTTAATATGATGAACTAAACTTGAATAAAACAAATTGGTCATGAATTTTTCTACCAAAACCCACCTTATAATTTAAATAATTCATTTTGGAGCCATTAGAAACAAAAAATTATTTTATTATAAAATATTATTTCAATCTTTTCCTAAAGTGACCCCCACCTCTCTTTAAAATGGCACTTCCCGTTCTCTTAATTTCACACATCCAAATCATTTTTCCTCGGCCAACCTCAGACCAAATATCCTCCCAAAATTTTTCCCTTCATCCTAGAGGCCTTCCATTGGTCATAAATTCAACCTAAGGAGCCCTTTTGATCGAATCTAAAGGAAGAACCTAAAGAAGAGGTAAATATTACATCACATATTTCAAGTTTATTTCTTTTTCCAAATCCTAGTTTATTATTGTTTACAATATAAAATAATAACTCCAGTATCTTCTATAAACTATGAATATATTATAAAAATATTACAATCATATTAATTATTCTATCCATCCTATAAATGACAAAGTCACCATACGTGTGTATATACTGATTACAGTCTCCACGTCGAGGTGTTGTTTGTTATTCAAGCACTTCATTATTTGGATGGAAATAATAATGAGTATAAATGATTTAAATAATAATTATACCAATTTAATGATTCTTTATATATTATATAACATCCAATTACATACAACATCCCCATCAATATAATGATATTGTCTCTCGTGTGTACGTATAGTTTATCGTCTCCACAAATGCGATGAGATTCATTCCCTATCATAATAATTCAAGAATAATTTTAATTTCATGATAAAAAATAATGTTTAGGAACATAATATCAATCTGTATATAAATAAAATACATCTTACCCATAATAAACATGGCTTACATAACCAAGTATATAATGTAAAACTGATCAGTTGACACCCGAAATGATGATACACTTAAAATATTACAATCAAAGAAATATTAGATGATCATATATAATATCATATTTATTTATATAGTTCACTTATAATTTAATAAAAATTATTTAATTATTATATAAGAGGTTAACACACCCTTAACAAAGGAAATGTACTGGGTAAGGGGTTTTCACCCCACTTCTTATTCCCGTGAGATTCATGCTATATTGCCACTATTTCCTTTTGTGTGGTGTATGTACTGGCAATGATTGGATTCATTGTGTAATAAACATTAATTTATTGGTATTTACATCTTCAATTGATGATACTTCATTCATGGGGTGTATGTTTTGTGTGTTACCAAAATTGTAAGGAAATTTCAAATTTCAATTTCCACTCATGGGGCTTTACACATATTTCATTGATTACATTACTCCATGATTATGAATGAAATAACTATTTATTTACATATGTAGTAATTTTCAACCCAATTTGTGTGGATATACTTTTGATACTTATACTCACTCCATTGATAAATTCTCATGTCATAAATATAAACTTGATAAGGGTAATTTTAACTCAATTTCTATTCATTGGGTTAAACATCCAAGTCATTGGTGTTGTTTTTACAATAATTTGTGTGAATGTCCTCTGATTGATTTACACTGAATATTCAATCATATTGAGTGTATTTATATTTTTCTCACATAATTATGTCATTGATTTATCCGTAACCAAAGGATGTGATCATTAAAAAGGAATTTATCTCAACTTATATTCCATTGAGTCTTCATTGTTTCTATACACCAATTGACATTTATTTGGTGTATATATTGTACTTTGACATATTATATAACGAATCCCTTTAGTCTCATGATATTATAAATTTTTTATTACCTCAATTATTTGTATTCTAGCATATTCCATTTGGTTAGGAACTCTAAATAAAATTTCATTTTAAATGTTTTAAAAATTTATTCTTCTAAATCTTTTTCATTAATGACAAGTTTTTAATAATTATTTTAAGGTTTTATTTATTTGGAAAATATTATTTTAAAATTGAAATTTCTTTTAAAAGTTTCAATGTGGTATGGGACACTTTGATTCAAAAATCTATTTTAAACAACTTCTTTGTAAATAGTGATACTTTTAAATGTTTTCCTTAAAAAGAGATATTTATCTCAAATATTTTTACTTATCTTTTTCAAATATGTCAACATCCTTTATGAGATATTATTCTCGATCAAGGATGATATATTACGATACAAATCATTCATACTTTATTGAAGGTTTTTTGATATGTTTGATTGTGGATGCATTATTTATATACCATTCATGGTTTATTGATAAAGTTTGGACATTTTGTATGATTTTTTTAATAAAAATGTTTATGTTATGTTTAATCATTCTCGTATGAGGAATGAATTGCATATAGCATGTGATGGTTGGATCTCGCTATTGATCCTTGATGTATCGATAGGTCTTATGAGGAAAACCAGTGCCTTGGAACATGGTATTGAAAAAAATCTTATATGTAGTGTTGGAACAAGGCCTTTATTATGTGGTTATGAAGTTTGGCATTATGCATTATATCATTATGAAAGTTCGTACTAATATTGCATGTGATTATTTGACTAGTAGAATATCCATGTGAATAAGTAAATGGAAGTATTTGATTTTATATTTGACATATTACACTGATGTTTAAGTTTAAAAGCCTTTTGATTTACTCTTATAAATTGTCTTAAAATTTACGCTTATTTATGAAATATTCTACTATATTGTTATCCTTACTGAGCAAATAATCTCACCCCTTTCTATGTCTTATTTTTCCAAGGATGTGAAGAAGTATTTTATGGTTGACCTATAGAGATAGGTTAAGTATATATGTGTGTTTAAGAATGGGACCAAATGTTGATGAAATTTTTATTTCATTATGTAAAGTAAAACTTATGAGTGTATCCACTATATCCAAGGCTACTAAACTGATCGGTCTTTCGGGACCTGATTCCTTATATCATGCCAATGTTATGTAATAATTCACCATCTCTGGGTAATTGGGGTCATGGCATTACAAAATTCAATCAATTTAATTCTTCTTATGACACCTATAAATATCTTCACACCATAGTCTAATATTGGAATTAGTAACATATGTGCACTTATATGTTATTATAACAATGGATTATAAGTTATATTACTCTCTCTCTCTCTCATTCTAAAATGGAGTCATCACCGATATCATGGTTAGTTCACTGCCTCTACAGACGATGTGTTTTATTTTTCAACTCTACCATACATGTGTGGTTTTAAAAATACATTCAATGAAAAAATATTTATAACATATTTATTATATTGTCTTGTAAAATTTGGTATAATATTAAATATAATGAAAAATAATGATTAAAAATTATATTATTAATTAAAAAAATCACTTTGGTTGAAAAATATATAAATCGTTATTGTTTAGAATACACTATCAGTTAATTACATAAGTTGTAGAAGATTTATTTAAAACAAGTTTAATACTATTAGTTACCTTACATTTGTAGATATTTTATTGAATTACACTGAACTTCATTCTCTAATCATACATGATGTGGTCTTTAAATTTGTAGGACATCTTGTCCAATGTTTGTATAAACTATTCTGCACCAATAATCCATTGTATGGAGTCACATGTTAAAATTCACCTTTTCTTATTAATCAATTTATTCTATTATTTATCGAGGTCTACTCAAATAATTCTCTCAAACATCCTATAAAAATCATCTAGGGAAGAATTAATATCAAATTCCAACTCTACACTTTCTACATTTGAATGAGAAATGATCTCACATTCCTCATTTTTTTATATTATTCATTATTAGCAACCCTGACCTTACCATTAGAAATAACCTACTTCTGAAGTTTACTCAAAAGAATTGATTTTTCTTCCAGATCATTGGACATGAATTCACTATCCATCTCCTTATTCTATCTTGTAAAGCCAATTTCTATTAGCTTAGGGAGATTATAGTTTTTTCTACGACATTTAGACTTAATCTACTTTAACCTAATGACTCCTTGAATTTATTTTAACCTTATACCACATCATTTTACAAGTTTTGTATAAAACTATTTTGTTCTTCCAATCAAATGTGTATCCCAAAAATATTTATAAGAATCATCCTCTGATTATTCCCCATAAACTATTGAATACACATAGTGGATTTTATTTTTAGGTGAGGTTCAGATGCAAATTCATGGATGTGTCTTGTACCCTTATTACTCAACCAAGACTTTAGAAATTAAACTCTCAAAATGATTAAAAATATGAATTTTTGGAGTAGTTCTTCATTCCCTTGCCTTACTTGTTACATTAACCCAATCCTCACGGACTGCACTATTTATACAAGGTGGTAAATGTTTATCACCTTCGCCAAATATGAACATATTACCTAAATTTAAATCACCTATTTACACTACATTTGAATGAATCTACATAAGAATTGATTCACACACCAGCTCTACAAAAGACTCCACATGCCATATATATCTACATTTTTCATATAAAGAGGTAGAAAAAAATTGTTATTTTGGGTGGTGACATCCTTTAGTTTCCCACATGAAATCTTTTGATCAATAGAATCTATAAGAAAAGGCTCAGTCTCATCCAAATACCTTCCCTCATGTGTTCCAATCCACGTATTTTCCAAGAATATTCATCGATCAATTTATTCACAAACTATAGCCTAATCCATATAATTTTCACCTGAACTAAATTCTAGTTTTTTATCATATCTTCCATATCATGATGCCATATTTTAATTTGACCTACCAAAACAACATACTATTGAAAAAATTTCCATTTTATTGAAAATATAACAGAAATCAAACTATGATCCATAATAATATGTTATTTTTAAAGAATCTCTTCTAAAAACCCCAAATAAACCAAATAAGAAATCATGAAATATACACTTTGAGAAATATTCACAAATTAATAGGGTGGAAAACTGATCTAGCCTTACTATCTAAGTAAATATAATGCCTTACAAAATTTATTGTCTTTCAAAGAATCCAATTATTATGAAATTGATGCGAGAGTTCTATAAATCTTAACTGAATCGCCATGGTTGGTGAAAATGTTTCATGTCAAAGTCATAAGTACAACTCAAAAAAATGAATCAGGATCCGTTGTAGATGCGAGGAGCAACTAAAAATCCTAATACAAGGTCATCCTCTAATGAACACTATTTCATGACATTCATGGAATCAAAAAACCCACTATTACTCACTCATGTCAACCCCATGATTTGAAAATGAGTCAATTGAAAGAATCCATTGGTATACGATATTGATTGAACCATGATATGAGTTTTAGATTCAGTAAATTTGAATCATTAGTAAATTCCATGGATGAAATTAGAAATTTTGGAGAACCATCGAACAACTATGGGACTTTCAATCTATATGAGATATAAGGGAATGAAGTAATAAAATTAGGGTTAAAAAAGGGTAAAATGTAAGGGACTAATCACTTTCGAGGGATGGTGGAGGTCTCTTCTCCACCGAGGATGGAGGGGTAGGCCCGACCACCATCACAATATAGGTCATGGGAAGGAAAAGTGGGAAATTTATTATTTAACTCTCATTCAGATCAACTTCATCTAATGAAACATTTCGGTTGTCATCATAAGATAATTTGGGAAAATACTAACAATTAAATAATGGAAATAGTATTTTCAACTATTAACATAATGAGGCAAATTTATTAGTTTGAATATATTCTGTACACCCATTAATCATGATATACCTTGAGTTAATGGAATTATAAAGGATTAATAACCATATAATTTTGGATATTATGGAACTATTTTTCCACAACCTTGACCATGATAAAATTAGAAAAATGTTTTAAAAAAATTAACCGAATGTCTTCATGTGGCTCATGAAAGAAAAATAATATTTAATAAATAAAAGGAATATAATAATAAATTAAACTTAAAAATAATTTGTACATGAAAATGTTTCTCAATATTTTATTTTAATGACATAATTTAAGTATTTATGTTGTTTCCGCACATACCAAGTCAGTTGGGACATAATGTATCAGAACTTATAAATCTCACTCCTCTTTATAGATTATGATTTCTATCTATAACTCACTCTATATATATTTCTTATTAAAGTTGAATTTTTATATATTATATATATGTATTCTAATAATATTTACCCAACATATTCACCATTTATTTTTAGGGGCTGCACATTTTTTGTCAATTTTCTTTTCTTATAGTTATATCTAATGAAAAGTAGTTTAAGGGTTGTTTACAATTGATTATTTCTTCATATGTGATGATAAATTAATTTATTTACTTATTTGTGTTCTAAATATATTATAAATTTTATGGTAATATATCATGAATTAATTCTAGTTTCAATGGAAATTGTATGCACTTATATTCTTTAAATATTCATTACCCTTTTTTAAGAACCTCACTAAAGTGGGTTTTTCCAAAATTACTTCTTCAATCAATTCTTTTGATTTTTATTTATATGATATTAATTTTCATGAATTATTATTAATTAACCGGTTGTGAATGTATAATGATAATTTAATACCTTACGTTCAAGGGAATATGTATGATATATCATTTGGTTATGCGTTAAGATAATATTATCTAACCCATTTCTTCTTCATAGGGTTTTCTTGTGCATAGACCTTATGTATGATTTCCTACTGTGACACATATAGGGATGTACAAGATATGAATTTTATGTATGGACCTATAATTTTAAATCTTCTTATGAATGCATGGAATTATGTTTTTCTTTCATGAGATACTGTGTACAGTTCATAGATAGTTAGTATACCACACTATGTTATTCTTTCTTGGTAATAAGCTTTAACATTTTCTTATAAAGTCATGATTTATAATGTTTCTTCACATTTGTGATTCAATAAACATGTTATATTATTTTCTTTATTATAAGAAATTATTCTTATGATCATTTTTGTTATGATATCTAGATATGTATCTTTACTTACTTGTATTACTCAATAATCATGTTTTAATATGATTATCACCTTATGGGATTTATGGTTCACCCATTTCAATTATGTATTTTCCTAGGATATCATATGTATTAAAAGAAAAAAAAGGTATTTAAAGACCACATTATGGATATTAAAATTAATATATTATTTTTTATTTTTGAATTGATATTTAATATGTCTAATATTTAAAAGACACTGGACTTAAACATTTTCAAGTTGAATTTTAGTGAAAATTATGTTCATAATTATAAAATAGAATGTGTGTCAGAATAATGTTTATATTGGTCATATTAGATCAGGGTATATTTATTTTTTGTTAAAAACACGAGATAGTGATAATAAATCCCTTATGGATAATTCAATGTATTGGAAAACAATCTAAAATTTAAGAAAGGAAACAAGTGTGTGGTTATCTTATATTAATATTTATTTATAGATGAAATAAATGGTTTTTGGATTCTTCACTATTTAACTAAGTGTTAGTAACCCTAAAAAACGTTTGTGGGGTATTAAAATGGTCTTCACTCTCTAGAAAACATGTGTGCCAGACAGTACACTTAGATTGACACACTAGGGGGAAATGCATAGGTTATTTCAAATAACATTTATTAATTATTATAAAGTGTTATAATATCTTTTATTGTATTGTAATGTTCTAAAATATAATACATAACTAATTATATTGGAGAACCAAATAATAAAACAATATTTGATTAATTAGAATAAAAAAATAGATTCACGACTTATGGTAATCATGTCATTCATCAGTTATTCATTATTTTCGTTTTATATCCTTACATATTTGAGTATTGTCATCCTTAAAATAAAATTATTTTAGTGATATTTTCGGGAATATATGGATCATCCCAACAACTAATGTGATTAGAAATGGGATGATTTTACCCAAAAATCCTAATACAATAGGACCAAGTGTAAGGAACTTCAATATCACACTCCAGCCTTTAAATTTATTTTATTTTATTTTTCCTTTGATTTTGTTAACTGTGTCAAGATTCAGGTCATGTCCTCATTTAATTTATTTTTTACATTTACTGATTATTCTCAATTTTAGATCAGTGCACAGGCATTGCAAGGTTAGAGGTAATATTTTGGTCACCCTAGGTGCTTGTGCGGGTGCCCAAGGGGTCTAGGATGAGGCACACAATGTGCATTTGGTTTATTAAATCATGCAATTAGATGGAGGTTACCTTGTTTTTAAAATATGCAATGTGATGGCTTGAGACATAAAATGACATGAGAATAAGATAAATAAATGGAATAATTTTTTTAATTTTTTTTTGTAGAAATAGTAATAATATTTTGTTATTTTTATTTTTATTATGATTACTATTAAGAATATTAATTTTATTATTGATATTATTAATGTTATTATTATTATTTAAAAAAAATATTTAAAATTATTATTAAAATTATTATTATTTTATTTATGGTATTATTATTATTATAATTATTATTTTATTATAATTATTTTTAATTATATTTTTTTATTGTTGTTAACTTTTATTATTATTATTACTACTATAATTATTTTTAGTTTTATTATTATTATTATTATTATTATAATATAATGAATAAAAACAAAAAACCTAACCTACCTCACACTACCCCCTCCCTGATTTCTCTTCTACTCATCGCACTCCCCTAAATGTCTTTGGCACACCCCACTCCCTACTTTCCCCTTCCCTTAACCTCGATGTGAGCCTGTGTTTCCCACCTAGTCTCTCCTACCTCGGCATATAGGTCTCCCTAACCCCTTACCCCCTCAAAACTCACCCACCACTCTGGAAGCCAACCTCACCTCCACCTCACGCCTTCCTGGCCACTCCAGACCCCACCTCCTCCTTGTATGGGCCTCACCTCACCTACCGCCACCTACCAATTATTCATGTTGTGCACCCGGCCATGAAACCCTCTTTCCCCTCTTCGACCAGCATCCAGGCCCCATATGGTATCCCTCATATATGTCTCATGTAGGTCCCGACCAGCCGAATTTGGAACCCTCCCTACTAACTTGTGAGATGAAGCCCCTACCCAGATCACCCCATCTCTCTTGGGTTCCCATGGTGCAACGAGTCCCCCCCAAGATACCCTTCTATGCACAAAGACACCAACCTGGAATCTGCTCCTGGTGAGCCATCTAGTCTAGAAACTCCCATCCACGTACATGAGCCAGCATCTTCGGCAACCTCACCATGTTGTTTTACCTTTAATTTTTTATATAATTTTCCAAAACCACAATATCTCAGGTGTTGATTTTTGTGTTCTAAAAGTTATTTTAGGTGTTCTATTAGTGGTTAAGAGGTTGTTCTTACTTCTTCTGAAGAAGCATCGCAGTCACATGCCATTGAGGTAGGAGAATCCGCATTTTATTTTTTTATTAAGACTATTTAATTCTTGACTGTTTTAATTAGATCGTTGATTAATTATCACTTTTTTAATATACTTAGTTACTATGATATAGTGTTTCCAAGATAATTGGATTTGTTAAAAATAGTTCTTCTGTATTATCCCTACTTATGTTTTAATGTTATTGTGGAAAATTGTGTTCATTAGATGTCAGATTTTGTACTCGAAATGTTTTAAACAAAATACACACCTTTGTGATACACATCAATGGTTTATCACAATGTTTCTATTTTGTGTAATTTTTTAGATTTGTTTATGGACTTTTTTTAGAAATAATTTTATTTGTTTATTGAATTTCAAGAATACTGTTTGGGTTGCTTATAAAATTAATTATTCATTGTTTGACTAGATTATAATAATGTTTTTAGAAATAGTTTTAACATTTTCTATAAATGAAGTGAATGGTTGGTCTAGATTTTAATTTAAATAGAGTCCTTTTAGAATTTTTTTTGAAAAGTCATCTAAGTTTTTTTGAGCCATTAGATGATGGAACCTCCATGGGTGCACAAAGTTCACAAAAGGATGTGACCTCAAATGAATATGGAACCTTCAAAAGATTGTTTTATTAAAACCTTGGTTTTCAAAATTATTTTTGTTTCCTAAATAAGGGTTGGCCCTTTATGTTGATTTTCTGTATGGTTTGAAATGTAATCTCTAATGGTGCACATGTGTGACTTTTAGTGGGTGTTTCCATGAATTTTAGGCTCAATGTCTCATTTATCTCATAAAACATATGGGTGACTCTGTGTTAAAATTTATAATGGTTTGTGTTTGGAAATTGTGTGTGCCTGGTTGTAGTTTTAAATGTTTACAAAATGGTCACGATGTGGAAATGACATGATGTCCTGGCTGGAACATTGTTTGTTGACATGTATGTATATATATATATATACGTATATGGGAAGATCCTACCAAGGGTAACCTTTTATGGGTGAATGCATAGGAAGCGTCTGGGTTTGGCGTAGCCGAGTGAGGTGACGACCTGTGAGTTGAGTCACATGTGTAAGGGCCCCGTACATACATGGTATTACCCCAGCCATGGGTTACTAAGAATAATTTACATTATCAAGTTAATGTTGCTGATCAACCATGATTTGATGGGTTGGCACCCCCTAGATTGGTGGTTAGGCTAGGGTGGCTTTGCCACTGAATTTGGATAGTATAAGGTGGTCGTATGGTTATTTATATAAGAGATTGACCATACCCGTGTAGGTGGTTCTGAACCGAATATATCTAGGGGTCTTATTGGGATGTTTAGGATCACCCATGGCTACCAGGTCATTAATATTTCATGCTTACATCACATTTTAGTAGTTTATTTCTAGTTCTCACTTTTTATCTATTTTATTTCAACACATATTTAGTATCACCGATTTTGGTTTTCACTTCAAAATAGAAGTTGGTATTTGGAAAATGATTTCTCTTTGTGTTGGAATTTAATATGGGAAAATGATTTTTGTGTTATTAAAATGTGAAAACCCTTATTTTTGTATCTAAATTTAAATCTTGCATTAATGGACTATTTTATGGAATGAAATTTAAGGATTATTTGGTTTTTTCTACTACATATTTTAGTGATAACCCATATATTATCTTTCTAGTTTCGGTCATCATTAGTACTAGATCACACTTTGAGTGAACTTGGTTTTTAGTTGGGTGGTGACCTAGAAGGTCACACGGTGTTATGTGAAACTTATATTCTTTTAGCATCAAGTTTTATTTTTTTCTTCAATTTTTATTTATCTATTTATCTTTTACTAGTGGGAAAAAAATCATTCCCAAAAATTAAATTTTGATGCCCTACACTAGTTTCTAACCCATGGGGATTGAGAACACCCATGAAGCCATGTCGTGGGCCGGATCGCATGACTGGTTCGGGGTAAACCCATGATTAGTTCGTGAAGAATTGGTATCAGAGCAAGCTCAGGTTATTTGGGGTGTTTGGTTGATGGAGATTAGGACAGTCAGGACTCAAGATGTAGGTATGAGATGGGAGTCATGAAAAATAACACGTTCTTAACCATGAGTCACCAGGTGCAGTATGGGAATTGAGTCCTTGTCTCGTTTTTTTTGTTTTAGATTTGGGGATGAAAATAAAGGCAATTTGATGTTACATCATAATTTCACATGGATTAGTGACCCATGTCGAGTCTGAGTACACTATTTATGGTCTTTCTAGTTGTTGAGTCTTACATAGGGAATGGACCCCTACCATGTCTCAAAGATAATCATATCAACTAGTCCCTCACTCTGGTAGTTGGATGCATGTTTAGTGATGTCTTGGTTCTGGTTGATGTATGTGATGTTTTTAAATTGAAAAAGTTATTTTTAAAATGATAATGATATATTTTAAAATGATTTAAAATCACGAAAATGGTTTTAAAACTAAATGATCACGGTCTAAAAAATCCGTTGTTTTCATAGAATTGGTAAAAAATGATTTGGTTGAAACCTCAGGTACTCATTATGAACATTTTCACATGCGAGGGGATGCATGGAAAATGCATGTTGGTGTGTTTGGATGAAAGTAAATGAGGTCATGTTCAATGGTTCATTGGATTACATGGGTGTGTACATTGAATTTAAAGTCATTACTTTGTTTTCTAGTGGTGGATTTTAAAAGGGATTCATTTACCATTGTTCATATTTTCCTGGATTATGATATGGTTGTTTCTGGATGATGGAGTTTCATTGATATAGCTTCATCTAGATATTGGTTTTGGCTCTATGTTTCATTTTTTGTTTAGAAAATGCCACTAAGAATGGACCCTAGGGTTTCTAATAAGTCATGCCCAGTTTTTTGTCCCTCTTGGGAATTTATTTTCCTTCGAGGTGATTGGGGTTTGTTTGAGGTAATAGAGTGTCTTGAAGAGTTTTAGTGCATCGTTTGGGTATAGGGAACTCCTGAAGTGCTAAAATTATTTACCATAATGGGTCTGTTTAAAGGGTATCTCTGGACGAATGGGAGTTGTTCGCCCCACCATGAATGCTAGTTGGGGTGACGTGGGATGTCATTAAATCCATCATTGTCCAATGGATTATAACCAAATAGTTGATGAAGAAGAAATGGGAAAATATCATGCGTATTCAACAGGACCAGTGGACAGTGAAGACATATGTGGACAATTTCAAGGAACTTGTGTCCTTTTTTATGGAGGTAATGTCATGGGATTAGATGAAGAATTATCTCTTCATCTAGGATCTTTAGCCCAAGAATAAGGAGTGGGACCACACTTCTATGAACCATCATTTTATTAATTTAGTGCATGAAGCATTCTTTAGCCGAGTTGGTCCCCAATGTGAATATGGTTAGAAATCCAATGTATCTAGTTGCTCATGAAGGCTCTCTATCTGGAGAGCAGGCTGTGCCAGATGGAAAAATTTCTATAGATTCCTCATAAGTGGTCATCTATTACAATTTTTCAAACCATTCAATGGTGTTCCATTAGTGTGGACATTTAGAGAACACAAAACCATCATTCCACACCCCTCTAAATATGTGACATCATTGTGGCTGTTTGGGTCATCTAGAGAAGTTCTGAAGGAAGTGTCACCTAAAGAAGACCATGTGACTAGAGGATTCCAATTATTGACAGCGGGGAAGTAGATTTTTCAGCCATCAAATCCCCAACCACAGGTCTTGAGGTGATGCTCGCACACAATCATGAGTTGACAGGGTTTTAATCCTTGTTCTGGGTATTGCGATATGTTTTGGATGTGTAACATTTATTGTCTTTTCATCCTTGTTAATCTGCTATTAAAATTTTGACATTGTTGAAACATTATTATTTTTTCATGAAGTTATTATCGAATCATTCTATTATAATATATCAATTCATGTTTGTGTGTATTTGGTTTTCTAAATCATGTGTTTTTCTTGAAAGTGTGTTTGGCTCATGTACATGTGGATCTTAGTTTAGTTTTGTTAGTTTGGAGACATAACTGCCCGTAAAAGAATCAATTTTTGTAGTTATTCATTGGCTCATTTATTGCATTATCTTATTCATACTTGTTTTCCTCTTGTGTTGGGGGTTTTTTGTGAATGTTGAGAGTTCCTTGTTTCAGCGGAGGTGTTGTTTTTCCTGTACTATAGAAGTTACTTTAGATCGATTGGGAGTTCTTCCCCCCCTAATAGGGTTGTATATTTGGGTGTTAAATATCCATTCTATTTTAGTTAATCTAATTTATAGAACCAACTCATGTTCTTCCATTATATTGTGTTTGGGTATGTTTTGGTTTCAATCGGGCATGGATTCAAGTTCTGCCTATTGTTCGGTTGGGTGAAAATCTGGGGGAAGAAAGTGTCAAAAGTTTGGTGGAATTTTCTCACCCAGACCTATAAAATTATTTTAACTTATTGTTTCATGTATTTTATTACTCGCATTAATGTTTAGGATGGTTCCCTATATAAATTATTTTACATTTAATGATTCATTTGGGTTACAGACCGATGAACGGGCACCACATGATTAGTGGTAACCGTAGGGTCTAACCAGGTTATTTTATAGCAGCCCAAGTTGTCTGGGATGAGGAACGTAACTTGTGTGAAATTTATTATGCCGTGTGGCAAGCACGTAGTTACTCAGTTTTTAGAGTCAATAATGTGATTTCATGAGAAATACAATGAAATTAGAATATGAAAAATAAATGGAATAACTTTTTTTAAAAATGTTTGATAACAATAATAATATTAGGTTGTTATTTAATTATTATTAGGATTATTATTAAAAAAATTAATATTATTAAGGTTAATATTATTATTATTGTTATTAATTTTATGAATAATGATTTATTATTTTATTAAATTTTTTATTATTTTATTAATGGTGTTATTATTATTATTTTCATAATTATTATTTTTTATAATTATTATTATTTATTGTTATTAATAATAATAATAATAATTATTATTATTGGTATTATTATAATTATTATTAAATGAAAAAAACAAAAAAACCCAATCCTACCTTATAATACCCCTCCCTGCTTTCCCCTCCCCTCGCCGCACGCCCCTCACCGTCCACGACACACCCCTCTCTATATTCTGCTTCCCCTTACAAGTGGCCTAAATCTGAAACCCTCGTCTAACCTCTACTGCCCTGGCACATAGGTCACCCCTCCCCCCTCTCACCCTCTGAGCTCACTCTCCACTCTAGAACCTGATCTCGCAACTCAATCACGCCCTCCTGGCCGCTCTGGACCCCCGCCTCCCCCTTTCATCATCCTCGTCATTCCTGCCACACCCTCCTTTATGTTTTGCACCCGACCAAGCCACCCTCCTCGTTCAACGCTCAGACTAATATTTTCACCTCGTTTGGTCTCCCTCATCATCATCCCATGAAGGTCCCTGCTAGTCGACTCTAACTCCCTCCCTATTCCCTTGTGTGATGGAACACCTACCTAGATCACCCCCTCTCTCTTTGGTTCCCATGGTGCAACAAGTCCCCCCCAGCTACCCTCTAATGTTTAAAACCTCCATCCCAAAATCTGATCCTGGAGATCCATCTAGTCCAGTGACTCCCTGGGTCATGTAGGATCAAGAAACTCAATGACTGCACCTCAGGAATTGTTTTTACCTTCAGTGTTTTTATTTAAGCTGGCCAAATGTCCAACATCTCAGGTGTTGATTGGTGCTATTTATCTAGTTTTTAGGTGTTTTATTGGTGCACAGTATATTATTCTTCCTTACCCTAAAGTGGCATCATGGTCGCACACCATTGAGGTATTCCATTCCGTATTTTCATTTTTTATTAAGGTCATTTTATTCTCGACTATTTTAATTAAATATTTGACTAATTCAAACCTTCACAATATATTTATTTAATCTACTACATAGTTTCCAAGATAATTAGTTTTGTTAAAAATATTTTATAAGTATTCTACATGATTATTTTTTCATGTGTGTATAGAATGTTGTGTTTTTTAGATATCCAAAGTTGTATTGGTAATGTTTTAAACATGACAAGAACCTTCGTGATACACGAAAATGGTTTATCTTGGTGATTATAATTTGGGTAATTTGTATGAATTGATTATTTAATTTTCTATAAAAATGTATTATTTGTTAAAATAATTTATAGCATACTGTTAGTTTTTCTTACAAAATTATTTATGCATTGTTTGAACAGCTTATAAGAAATAGTTCAAAAATTAGTTAGTCTGTTTATATAATTGTGGTGAATTGTTTCTTATATATTACTAGTTTCTTTTTTTTTCAGAAATATGGATATTTGGAAATATTCTAGTCCAATTTATTTTTGGTTGGGTGGGTCATTTTTGACATCATTGTAACTTGGAAATTGTGTTAAAAATGATTTGAAAATATGTGTTTTTATTTAAGTGGATTTTTAATGTTCTCTTAATGATGTGGATGTTTTTTCTTGATTTAAATGAAAATTGATTCATTAAGGATGTTGTTTTAAATTGTCATCATGGTTTGTGTTGAGCCACTAGATGTTGAAACATCCATGGGTGCAGTAGGAAAATGCATCGATGTTCCCTCAAATGAAGATGGAAATGTCAAAATTGTTTTGTCATAAAACAGAGTTTTTAAAAATAGTTTCCTGTTTCATAAATAATGTTTGGTCCTTGTTTTGATATTTTGTAATTATTAAAATGTAATATCAACGGGTGAATCATTTTGGCCTTTAGTGTGTGTATTTATGAATGTTAGGCTCAAAGGATATTCTGGCTCTTCCATCTTATAGATAAAGTTGTATTAACTTTACGAATGGTTTGTGTTTGAATATAGTGTGTTCTTGGTTAGAGTTTTAAAAGATTAGAAAATGTTTTTGGCATGGACATGGCATGATGTCCAGGTTGGAACATTGTGTGTTGACCTAAGTGTGTATATATATAAGTATATATGTTTCTCTTATCTAGGGTAAACCATTATGGTTGAATACGTAAGAAGCATCTGTGCTTGGGGTAGGTAAGTGAGTTGAAAACCTTTGAGTTGAGTCACCCATGTGAGGGCCACCTACATATATTGTATTACTTCCACCATGGGTTCCTGGGAAACTTTTAGATTATCGAGGGATAGTTGCTGATCAACCCTGATTAGACTGGTTGGTATCGCCTGGATTGGTTGTTAGTCAAGTAGGCATTCTTACAAGATTTGATCAGTTTTAGGGTGGTCAGTTGGTTATAGACTCACACATTTGACCATAATCCGACATTTGAATCTAAGCCGAGTACATTTAGGGGTCTTATTATGATGTTTTGGATCAGTCATAGTTATTTTATCATTTATATTTCTTTATTTATTCTCATTTTACTAGTTTATTTCCATTTTGAACTAATTATTTGTTTTATTTTAGAAAAGAATTTGTATCACCAATTTTTGATTTTTTGTTAAAATGGATGTTGTTTTTTGGAAATTGATTTATCTTTGTGTTTGACTCCAAAATGCGGAAATGATTTTTGTTTTAATAAAATGTAAAAAATCCTAATGTTTTATATCTATATTTCAAACTATCACTAATGGAATATTCATGGAAGGAAAGGTATGGTTTCTATGGTGTTTTCAGACTCATCATTTTAGTGCTCACCATTACATTATCTTTTTTTATTTTAGGATTCTTTAGTACTAGATCTCTCTCATAGAGAACTGGGTTCTAAGTTTGTTGGTGTCCTAGATTTTCACATGGATATATGTGCAGCTTATTTTCTTTCTATTCCTAGTTTTATTTTTTTATTATCAATTTTAGTTTACATATTTATCTTTTGTTCACGGGAAAAATCATTCACAATGCTCAATTTTTGATGTCCAACACTAGTTTCCATAACATAGGGATTGGAGATTCCCTTCGGACTGTGTCGCGAGCCAGCTTAGGTGACTTGTTCAAAGTCAACCCCAGATTAGTTCGCTACAATCATGGTTGTATGGAAAAAACAAAGTCATATTATAAACAAAAACTTCAATCATATATAATTTTATCCTTATTTTAAAATATAACTTGTTTTTTATTTCATTTATGTGATAAATGGATTCAATATTTTGTAGATCTTATAATCCTCTAATCATAAAATAATATATTAATTCCATTGATAATATATTATCTTTCCTATAGTGCTCTAATAAATAAAAGTCACATTTCACATCAATCACCTAGAAAACGAAGAACAATAGTCATGGAAACTAATCAATATTAAAAGAAAACAAGGGAAAAGTAAAATTAATGGTATGATAAGGGATCAAGAAAATAATTTTTTATATATATTTTGCTTTTCCCTATACATCATAAAATGTAGAACAAATTCCATTAACTAATGAAAATGGAGGACGAACATATCAGGTCTTATGAATTAACCTTCATTAAGATATCATAGTATACCTCTATATTATTCATTAACCCAAAAATTATGGTTGACCTATTCAATGTTGAGATAATTCTTAGTTTCCAAAAATCATTGGTGATTTGAGACTCTACCATATATAATGTAAATTTTTAATAACCATTTTTTATAAGATAGAGATTGGTTATTCAAAATGTTCTATTGGGGATGTATGTAAAAGGATTAGAGTGGAGTTTAATTTTATTGGATAAATGTATATATCTCATATATGTAACAAAAACCAACACTCTACATGTTATAAGTGTTGGAAAAATAATCCTAGAATCCACCTCAAGGGAAAAAATATATGTTTCATGTGTAGAAAATATGGGACTCCAGAAAGTGAAAATAAAACATATATAAAGAAGACCACTCATTCGATAAAAATAAAGATGTTTCTAATCACTATTAAACCTATGGTTCAAAATATCAATTACAAGAAACATATACCTAAAGTAATGGAATAATCTAATCCACCTGACGATGAAAACATCGAATTCCAAGGGAATATTGTTGAGCTTATGTTATCCCTACTAATGAAGCAGATTTTAATAATCAATTTTTGATTGGAATATTTTTTTTATAAATTAATGGATATAAAATTCCTTATTCTATTTCATTATTCATTATTTCACTTCATAAATGTTTAGTAGAAAAATTTATACACCACCAAAACACATGGAGTTGAAATTATCGGTGAAATCAATGACTGTTGAAATCATTGTGTATTAATTATATTACCCATAACCAATTAATATTTATAGGTTTCATCTCCCTGAAAAATATTTAATAATTATTACAGTGGAATTTTATATTATAATAGACATGTATATGCAACCTTTTTATATCCAACATCGACCATTAGGAGAAGGAAATCACTTTCTATTTTCAAAATCATCCATTCATTCAATACATGTTCAAGAATAATGAAGAATAACTTTTAGAAACATCTTCTAATGTAATGAATCATTTCTCATAATGAGTATTAATGTTCAATTGATCTGATTGAGAAAAATGAGAGGATCATTTTTGAATACATTCCCATTATGAGGAAGTATACAGGAATTTTCCTCCAAGAGTTACCTACAATTCATCTGGACCAAGTGTTTTAATTCCCAAATAAACATATACAAGGATACATTCACATATCCATGACTCCCTATAAAACAAAAACCATTTAATTATAAGAATGAACACATGAAGAACTTGATAATATGGATAGGGGATTTGTATACTGATGTGTTTCACCACGAAGGGCTTGAGTATTCCATTTCATGAAGATGTATGGTTCAATGCAGTAGTATAATGGATATAATGAAAATGATAAGATCATGATAAAAAATAAGTATCCACTATTGTGAATTAATTAATTTTATTAGTACTTATATGGGGCCTTGAACTTCTATTATGTAGACCATTTTTAAAGATATCACGAATTCATGGTTATGATAGTGGATATTCCCATGACTATATTTTAAACAAGGAATGAATACTATGAATTCATATTAATTCACATAAGACACACCAATTCACCAATAATATTTAATGACTTTATGTATAGTGTCTATTTATATTACCAAGAATTTTTTTTGATGCAATTGTAATAAATGATATTACCGTATAGACTAAATATATAGAGGAACATTGGGAGGATTTTTGTACTATCTTTGAGACATTGGGAAATGAAAAGTTATATGAGAATTCGAAAATTGTGAGTTTTATATAAAATAGGTATTTTTAGGTAATTTTTTCACAAGATAAGTAAAATTTTTAGTCATTCAAAAAAATGGTCAATTAATGAATGACCCCTAAAAAACATCAAAAATGAAGATCTATACTTTTATCAAATTAGATGGGTATTGTTGGTGATTTTTGTATGAAATTATAATTATTATTAAACACACTTACTAAGATAAATAAGAAGTATATAATATTTTCATATAATGATTAATGTGAATATAGGTTTAATAAATTATATTAGAGGGTAATCACTACATGAGTACTCAAGCTACCCACAAGTGGGGAACGATTTGTGATCAATAATGATGATTCAAATAATGGATCTGGGTTTATGCTAATGTTATATAATAAATTTTTATCGTATTCCTAATTAAATTTTATTTTTTATGATAAAACTTATTTAATGCATGAACTATAGTTGGGTTTAGAAATCTTCAATTTGAAAAATTGGAGGCATTATCTCAGTGGAGAGAAGTTTAACATATATATAGACCAAAAGGCACTCATGTATATATTAATATACAATGTTCTTAATATTCTATAATGAATATGGTTAGATATAGTTAAATAATTTGATTGTTTAATCCATTTCCATCTAAGAAACGTGAATAAAGTGAAAACTATTTTTTGTAGAAAGGATCATATAAATTTAAAATTGATGATTATAGAGACCCACACAAAAAATATATTTATTTTAAATAATTTTAATAAGATAATATTCACATCTTAAAAATAGTAACAAAATCCATATAATAGAAGGTTTAGTGTATTAGATGACCATTTACATTAAAAAATTATTTTTTAAAACATCTGAACATTTTTACATCTTAGAATAGTACATTATCCACAATAAAAAATATTCTTCATTATAGTAATTTTTATAATCTAGGGAAAGAAGATATGAGAATGGGGTGAGCTAAAATTATCATTACTGATAAACATAACTTATGAAAATCAAATATTATAAGTGGGAATAAGATAAAAATATTTGTAATTTTAAGGTTTGGGGTCACTCAATAGTAACCAAACCTAAGGGTCACATGGCCACATGTGCATGTACCTGTAAAACAGGGGATACTAATAAGTAGTTAGGGTGTAGAGTGGTGTGGTGGTGTTGAAATTCCCTCCTTATCAGAGTTCTATAGTGATAAATAATAATTATTATGAGGAAAAAAAATAGTGTAATATAAGTAAACCATTCATAAAGTAATAATACATATGAGGAAAAAAATAGTATCATGTAAATATGATTTCATATCTATACAAAGAATTAGAAGCAAGATAAGAATAGTAGTAGGAATATAACAATATATGTCAAAAAATAAATAAAAAATTACCAAAATATCTAAAATTCATGAGAATCTAAAAACTAAATTGGTCCTCTGCTTCAAGGCCCTAATCTTGAAAACAATCATGCATCCAATGTTAGACACTTCTATTTTACTTTTATAAATCATTGATGTATGTTTGAGTACTAAAAAGATGATCTAACACTGTGTGAGTAAAAATCCTTAGGTCAATAACAATGGTGTATACTAAAAATGTTTTCTGTGAGAATAAACTATAATGATGTGAGATTTGAATTGGAATTGAAATGGTAAATTAAATAGAACCAATTTCATTCTTGGGATCATCAAGAAATTTATGACTAACATTACCTACTTCATCCTAAGTTGGAAATATTTTAACATTTAACCTATTAATTTACATGGGACCTCATGAATATTTACCATGTATCGAAATGATAATAGTTATAAAGAAATCCATGTCATAGGTCCAATAATTCCCACACAACACACTCATTATAAATTACTTAAAGAACCCTTGAATTTAAGACATTTAGAAGTCAATCAACTATCAGTAATCAATCCATGAGGTTTGGCCTTTTTAGTTTGGTTTAAAATAAGGGAAGAGACCCTGTAAATTCACTATTATGAATTTTTATCTGATATATGAAAAACTATGCTAGATATTTATCCTATCCTCGGTTAGAAACATAGAGGGTTAACTATGGCATTCTGTGTCTAAAATCATAAGACAAACATTGGGATATCATCCAGAGACTACTATTTTTTTGATTAATCTTAATGAATTATATGATGTTAGGTAGAGGTATTCATGAATTAATACAATGAACAAAACCAAATTAGTGTTCAAATTTTCGTTCACATCAATCAATTGGGTGGAATCTTATAATTTGACTATAGGTATTCCTTCTCAGAATTCCAGGTCTTACTCAATCTATTCCCCTTCTATAATGGTGTGAACAATTCACATAACCAATGACTGAATCATAAATGATAAATTATAAGTAAATTCCATCCAAGGAGTTCAATAAATTTAATAATTATTTATATCGAACCATTTATTTGTGTAAAAATGCTTCAAACATGAGGGGCTGTTTAGGTACACCATGAAAATTGCTTCACTAATTCCAAACAAATCACATCGTAATATTTTTTGGCATAAAATTAAAGAGTATTTGTAGATGTAATTTAGTCAAACACAACAAAATTGGTGGTTGGGGTTGATTACTTAACGTCAAATGGTGTCTAAGTGTCTCCTAACACATGATAATCATGTTATAGCAATTTAATTTAAGATATATAATTTTAGAGGAAATGTGAGGAAAGTTCAGCAAGTGGCTCAATATAACAATCTAAAAATGGTGTGACTGAAGGAAAAGTCATATAAACATACATTCTCCCTATGGTTGACTCCTCATATATTATTATCATCATTTTTGGGTTGGGATGGTATAAAATAGTAATCTAGTAACACTCAATGAAAATAAGAAATATTATCTTTCATGAATATCAGATCAAATATTTAAAGAGAAATCTAGAAAAGAAGTAAGAGTACTACTAGAATTAATGTGGGAAATCCAATGTGATGTATTTTGTTGGAAACAAATTCTAGATTAAAAATATTCAAAAAAAATTGAATCGGAATAATGGATACCACATATAGTGGTCTATTGTAATAATTAGAATGAAGAAGAAAGAGTTAAAAAAAAGAAAATATGGGCAAAAAGGTAATTTCATGGATTTAAATAGTCTGCACATTATAGCTGCACGATTGTATAGATTATGAAAAATCCTTGTGCATCAACTATCTAGGTTCCAAATGTGGTTCATTTGTATAGTTATAAAAATCTTGTCAATACCATGCATTTTTAACTCTCAGGAATTCCATTCCCCCCACAATATAAATACATGGTTAGACAAACCATGTGTAAACTTTGTGTGGTGTATATAGCATATATTTTTGGGTTATTAGGGTCATGTGGAACCTATTGATCAATTTTATCAATCATTTTCACCCTCTCTTAGATACATGGGTTATGGGAAAAATAATTTCTTTTTTTCCCAAACAATTCTAATTAGCGTATTTATAAAAAAACTTGAACATTAAGTACCGAACCAAGCCATAACACTCCCAATGAACCAATATAACCATTAGGAACTTCCACTAAGATAAAATAATAGGTTTTGTAATATATTTAATAGATTCATAACATAATGAGAACCAATGTATAACAAAAAACAACCTTAAAACTCCAAATCCTTATGTTTACCTTTCTGAGGATAGTGGGTTGTGACAGAGAATAACATCACCCACTAAGCATGTATATCAATATCTTATTCCCCAGTCTTGTCCTGTACATGCTCATGAATCAATGGATTCTAAAATAGAGTAAATTTCCTACCTAAAATAAAAATTCTGATGTAAATGACAATGTAAGCTATAAACTCCTCAAAAAAAAGGATTAGCCTCAAACTCAATTACCTTACGATCAGAAAAGAAGAGATAGATTTGAATGATAATGATAGAGATAAGAAAAATTAATTTACTCACATATATATATATATATACCAGTACCACTTAAAAAGTTATATTTTTAATTCTACTGGTATGAACTTCTCCAATATCTAAAAAATCCTTGATAGAACTAGGCATCAACTTACTTTTCCTTTGGATCTATCAATGAAGTAGGCTAGTAAAAAAAAGATGACCCGATATCCCACCTGAAACTCTAGTGGTTAGTAACTGAGATTACCATATGAAATTTGGCTAGACAGTGTCATATAAATACATTTATGGATCAATTATACCAATTCTAATGTTTCTTAAATGAGACGTAGTCCTAGTATAATAGCCTCTCCTACCTCTATGTAGTTTTGGGGTCAATGGAAAGGCCTTATATAGAGTTCTTTATAAGAATGCATCTTGATAGTCATTATAAAAAATTTATAACAAGGGAACTATCCTAGAGAAATGTTTGATTACAAGGAACCTACAAAATCAAGAAAACATGTAGGTAACCGTTTCTTGAATACCTTTATAGTACACCTTGATTGACTATTGGTATCAGGGTTATGTGTTTTACATATAATTACTTGTAGTCTAAGAGCCTTTGATGTACTCTATAATAACTAATATGTAAATTGAGAATAATTGTTTTATATGGTGTATTCAGAACCCCATGATGGTGTATGATCTCTCAGTCATAATGTCTCCCATTATTATTTTTTGATACGGTCTCCAAGATAGGTAATAAGTGGATGGCCATTTTTGGTCGATCCACTATCACCCATCCAACATTATTTCATCATGGTGACTTTGGTAACACCTTTAAAAAATCTATAGTTATACATGATTATTTCTATTATGATATGGGTAATGACTATAAGATTCTTTCATGTCATTTTTCCTTTATGAACATTTTAATAGGTGGAACCCCTCGTCAAAATATGTATAATCTATTTTTCAAACCAATCCTCCAATATTGGTTGTGTATTTCATGGTATATATTAGTTCATTTGTGATGTATTACCCACATAGAAGCATGAGATTCTCACATGAGTTTAAGTACCTAAATAAATCCATGGATATGTAGGGTCTCATCCATATTTATAACTATTAAGGTTATGGTTACTCACCTAAATCACATTCCCCAATGACTTTGAATTTAGGATCTCGAAGTAATTTATTCTTTACTAGATATAGTGTTGTTAAAGACACTAAAAACAATAAAAGTTTGATAATGAGACTCTTAAGCATCCAGATTCACATTATGAATAAAATATATTATCTACAATTCATTAAACACCCCATTATCTTTATGAAATTGATTTATAAATTAACTTTTTTGGTAGATATCGTGTCTTTTATGTAACAAATTTATTTGAAAAACTATAAAATATTATATTACATATTTACTACAACCTATTTGTTAAATTTTTTATCATAAATAGGAATAAATAATTTATAAAATAAATATAAATATCCAACTCAATAAGATAGTATTTTTAGGATCCTATAAAATGATCACACAATTTTTAGTAATGTCATTTAATTCATGAAAAAAAATATTTTCTTCACAAATGAGTTATTCTACTTTCTATGAGTGAATATTAAATTCTAAAAGTTCTATATTTTTTCTTGATAAAATTAATTTTATTTGTGAAATAAGAATATAAGAATTAGTTTAAAAATGTTATATGTGATGTTTATGAAAGGTATTTTATTTTTCATGAAAAGTTAGAAAATATTAGTTTTTTAATGAAAATATTATTTTATTTAAGGTTTTTCCATGGTAATTTTTTTTTAATTTTTTTAAATTTTATATAGTTTATTTTGATCTTAAATAATTAAATTATTATTTTTGAAGTCTAATTTATTCATTAATTTAGTATAAAAATATTTTATGATTAAAAAATAATATTTTTTCCACAAAACAATTTTTCATTTCACTTTTAAAATTAAATTTTAAATACAAATCTGTAACTTTATTGTTTTTAATTTGATAAATTTATTATAAATTCAAAATCATTATCTTATAATTTTTAAATCAACTCCTATTTTTTAGTTAATATAAATAGTACTTGGGTCAAATTTATTAACATGGTAATGGATAAAATTGGTTGATATGGAATAAAAATAATTGATAAGGCCATAAATTTTAATCTTATTTATTTTTGGATGAATTTAATTCCACTATAAAGTACAACGGTTCAACATTGAGTTGGATAATTTACAATTTTCCATCAAAATAACTTATATATTTTTTTAATCAAAGAATGTCACCAAATGTCTATTTCTTTGTCATATATATCTATTATCTAAGAGAACCAGTTTGTGCTATACCTAACCATGTGGGGGGTGAATCAATGATGAGAAATTTTTAATGAAATTCTTTCTTTTTATCATTGTACCTCTTTACCTGCTAGGATCATGATTCTCTTATACTCTTTTACCTGTCACATACAATAATAAAAATAAGTAAAAATATTCACACAATATTTTTACAAGGTTCCCTACTCAATAAGAGTAGCTACATCCTTGCCATGCATGGGAATGAACAGTGCATGGATTCACCACTATAATATAATATGATGTTATAATTGAGTGGCTAGGAAAACAATCATCTAGCTAGTGTGAGTCCCTACACTTTAGAGGGGGGTGATAAACAATCGTTTTTCTTGGACTGGTGATAGGAAAGTCTAACATTCAACCTTTATCTTCTTCTTTAGTGCCACAAAAACTACACTAGACTTTTTTTTCATCTTCATAGTAAAATAACCAACTACACTAAATATTATTATTTATTCTTGGCCAGAATGGCGTATACCAATGTGATTATTTAGACATTGGGGATCAGCTCACATAGCATCATCTGAATTATACTACCCTAAAAAATGTTGGCTTCCATTGGGAATACTTTGTTCTTCTTCTTCTGTTCATTATATGTAGAAAACATGTAAGCTGCACACTCTTCTTCCTCTTCTTCAATGAAAAACTAGTTACACTGAAACATTCTCTTTTTCACACATTCTCCTTTAGTGATAAACCATTTTCATTGAGCATTTATTCTTCGTATTATTTCTATAATCACATGTTCTCTTTGTAATTGTTAAAATAATGAAGTCTATATCAACATAACATCATTATAGTTGATCATAAGCAGGTAAGAACTTCTATATACACTGAAAGCTTGCATTTTAATCTTTAATTTCATTCAACCCTGCTTGTGCGCCTCCCTGCTTGCACAACACAATTGGGTACCACTCACAACTTGCGAGCCACTTCTGGGTTAGACAAAACACACTTGTTGCACACAATACCCTGCATGCGCACTACTTACAACTTGTGTTCCACTACTGCTAGTACACCAAGCTGGTTGCATGCATCTCTGCTTATGCGCCTCCATACATGCACGCCTTATAAATAAGCTTCAAAATGCACACCACTTCAGCTTTCTCGCAACTTTCTACTAATTGTACGATCCGAGCTCAAATTTTTTATTAAGTATTGAGCATTGAAAATGAGAAGGCTAGTCGTCTATTTATAGGCATTTGGTGACTTGCGCGCATTCCTACTTATGAGTCACTCCATCACTTGTGCACCATTCCATAACTAGAATGTCACTTTCTTTCCTTATTAAAAATTTTATATGATGATATTAAAATATGACTTCCTCGAAACATACACTTGTGCAGCTCTTATACATGTGTGCCACACATGCGCACCCCTTATACTTGCACTCCACTTTTTGACTTGTGCGCCAATCTTTAACTTGCGATCCACTTTTGTTCCTTTGTCATTTTTTGATTGGATGATATTGATATATGACTTGCGCGCAACATACACTTGTGTGCAACATATACTTTCATGAAACACTTGCATGCCACTTTTGACATGTGCGCCAGTTTCTTTCCTTTTCGAAAAACACTTATTTACTCTCACTATATTTTATAATACTTTGATCAAAAGTACTCCAAACTTATGATATTTGAGAAATACAAATCATCCAATCATTATCATAGTTTTGACCATTCTCATAGTTCCAAGCCCATGTACTTCTTCTTGTCTTCTCTTCATCTTCAAAAATCATTCTTCTTTCTTCTTATACTCATTGGAATATGAAATTCAAAGTACTTTATCATCCTCTCTTAAAACCATAAATTCCTTTTAGTGTGTTAATTCCAAATAACTCCAATCATCTCTCTTCATCCAAAGTGGTAGGCTTGAGGCTTCTTCAAACACCTACACTGTTGTAGACAATGTATCACCTTTGATACATGTATTTTGAACTTCAGGAATAGTACAACAGTCATCTGATTTCAAGGAAATGTGTAATTCCTGATAATTTTAGAATCTCAATCCCTTCCACACTCTCTCTGCTTCATCAACCATTATTCTCTACTTCATTCAAAAAATAAGATTCTTTTCTTTATGAATGATCTTTCATGGTTCTAATGAAATCATGATGAATTGCATTGTCTTCTTCAAGAACTCATTCTTTTTCAATCATCCTTAGATAGATGATACTTCACCATTAATCCTTGTTGTAAACAATGTGTCACCCTTGACACAAGTACTTTGAAATTAGGAATAGTTGAAAAAGTGTCCAAATTGATCTTCTTAGAGATTTGATCAAGTATGACATCAAATGATATGATTCCATAACAATTCTCTACGCAACCTAATTTAATCCAATCTCCATTAAATATTTAGTCATTCTACATTTCCTTTTTCAATTTGGCCTATATTGACAATTGTTGACAACAAATACAATCTTCATACAGAAAGAGGTTCCGACATTATCGGACCACATGGGGAAAAATTATTTTATGAAGGAATAAAAGTATAAATTTTGGACCAAATATATTTATTTATGACTTTTGGGGTCATGTGGAAAAATTATGACCATTATAGTATTTTATTTAATGAAAATACAAATATGTCACACTCTTGTTTAAATATGTATAATATTTTTAATATTATATTATCTTAGAGATATGTTCAACTTAAAAAATAATTTTGAAATAAAGACTATTTATATTCATAATGGTAATTTTTTTATTTTAAAAAATTAAATATTTTCCCTAAATGATTATATAACATTGAAGCAGTTATTATTAAATTAAATGAAAAATCAAATAGATTATATTAAAAATAATAAAACAAATATAATCTGAATTAATTAAGGGTATCCATGATTTTTTTATATTACTATGTCATATTAGGGTATTATTAAATTATTTGGATTGAATATATATTATTATATTTATTTTCATGAGGTCATAATAATTAATAGTACCACAATTAAAAACATGGATATATTATTGAAATAATATTTTATTAAATTATTTTAAAAAATAAAATAAAGAAAATTGTGGTAATTTATGGTCTAAAGTGTCATAATTTTTTTTCATTATTATCTAATTGGAAGATTATGTGTAAAAATTTCAACTTTTTTATATTGAATACTTTGTTACCATGGTTAAAATTGAAAAAGGATAACCAAGTAGTATAAAAAATATACTATTTAAAATAAACCAAAAAATCTACAAATTCTACTAGATTATGATATTACAACATTATATTATCATAGAATATATTTTCTTTCAGTTTGTAGGTATATATATAATGAATTTATTATAAAGTTTTCATTTAAAATACTCAAAAAGTTCCCCTCACCTCAATTATAAGATTTCACATGCTCCCTCACTTCATTACTCCACTTTGTTATTCCAAGATCATCTATAATATTCCAATTTACCTTATAAACTTCACTATATGGATTCTTCAGTGGATGGTCATCTGAAAAGCCCAATCCACGAGCTCTTTATTGGTGATCCAAAGAATATATTTCGAAGAATATGTGGATTGAACAAAAATAATGAATATAAAGGCATGATGTATGTGATTTCTTAAATCAATATATATTCATTGATTTTAACATGTACTTTAGTGATTATGACATTATATTATTATGTGTGAATAAAATATTGATTATATTACGTTTTATTTCCACTTTTTTATGTCAATTTAAAATAGAAAAAAATAATCAAATAATCTAATTAGATACAATTATATGATCTTTGTAAGTGATTTTTTTCATACTTTTATTTATATTGTAAAAATCCTAATAAACTACATATTTATTTTTTTGGTCTATATATTACCCATGGTTATTTCATATGAGTCCTATCATAAAAATTATAGGAATTATATATCAATATGAGTTTATTTATATCAAGGGGAATATGATTTTATATATTATATAATGATAAGGGTTTATTTCACATTCTCTTCATTATTTGAGATTGTTTTAATTTAAGACTCTATGGGAGAATATTCCTCTTCATTGTAAATGTTCCGTAAAAAATTAAAAAATAATAATATTCACCTTAGAGTATTCTATGTCATTTTTACTAATGTTTACCTTTTAAAAAAATATTTTGAATGCAATATTTTTAAAATTTTCCAAACAATGTACTTTTTGATTTTACTAAAAACAAAAATATGAATGGAATGTTTTTCACTTATGATATATTAGATTATTTAACATATTTATACTTCCATTATCATCATAGAAGTTTATTTTCAATTAAATATTTTTCCTTAATAAATGAATATATTTAAAAAAAAACAATTTTCTAAATTGAAAGGATATTTTCATCAGTAATTATTTCCTATGATATTTCAAAATCATTTTCCATCAAAGTCAACATTATATAATGTTACATAGGTTTTAAAAGAGATATGGTCAACAGATACCAACCTTATTTTTCTCTATATTGTTTATGTTTATAATGGCGTGATGTTTATGAATTCTATTATATTTCCATAGTTTACGCAATGATGATATGTTTATGAAACCCATTTGTTTTTATGTCTTCTAATATGATTAATGATTTATGTTACAGTGGAAAACATATTTAGAGTTTTTATTATGTGATGATTGGGACCTATATATCCATTCAATGCATTGGGTGAAGATTTATATATCCTAAGATAGAACATAATGGAATGAAGATTGGTCTTAATTTAGTAATATAGGGTTGGAATGAGAAGTTTACCATGATACGTAAAATAAGGTAATAATGGGAAGTGAATCGAATTAAGTAATACATGGCTATAAATGGAATTGAACATGGATTAGTAACATATGGATATAATAAGAATTGGTCCCAGATAAATAATACATGGTAGGAATGGGGAGTGAACATGGTGTAGTAAAGTATTGTGTCCACTATGATATTAATTTCAATGACCATTTCCTAGTATGGAAATTATTTTATGTTCATATTTGAATACCAAAAATTCCATGTTTTATGACTTTATTATTCTGTCATGACTAAGGTGCATTTATTTCATTATGATTTAATTTTTTGAAGTATAATGATTTAGTCCATCATTAATGTTCTTATACCATTATTCTTATATTATGATTATGAACTCATTTGTATCTCTATTGTTTACCATTCAACAGTATGTGAGCTCACACTTTCTTATACCTATTTTACCTGGGATTAGAAGAAAGGTATTAAGTATGTTATCTCAGTATGGGATATATTTTATGAACTAATATGTGAGAGATTATGTAGATATTTTATAAACTATTTTCATATGTTTCTATGTTTCCAATGGAACTAAACCTACATGGTTCTACCGTGGTTTGTTATGTTATGTAATTAATATCGACTATATAGATGTAATATATATGTATGAAAAATATGGGCCATTATAGTTGGTATTAGAGAGTGGTTTTGTTAACCATTTGATACTAGGATGGGAAAACCTTAGTGGAACCCCTATGGAAAATTCTATGTATAGGATAGAATCCTATAAATTTTAAAAAGATCTTGAATAAACTAGGATTAAACCAATAATTTCTTACATTGATGTATTATAATTATTTCTCCTTAATTATGTCATATTACTACTATTAATAGTATTTCTCACACTATGCTTCTTGGTTTTGGATAGTGGATAGCACAAGGGGGATTTATGTTAGTGATGACTTTGATGGATAGTGGAATGATCTCCCTTTTGTGTAACCAAATGAAACGGGAGTTGGAAGGAAAGATATTTTCATTACTATGAATAAAAAATCTAATAATATTATAAAAAATCTCATCATTTGTGAGTTTAGTCACCCACATAATAAGATGAAGCCAAATCTTCCAGGTGGACCCAGTGGAATGAAAGTTCAAATTTTATCATATAAATAATGTGGGAAGAGGCATTAAGGAAAATGGTTCAATTGAAAAAGATGATTCATTGGTTGAGGAAAATAATGTCATATAGAAATTAATTTCAATTGTTTAGTTAACATAGTGGATATGAATAATGGTATTCGTATGTTATCATCAACAAAAAAATGTTCTAAATTCGGAATGTATGGAAATTATTCAAATTGATTCCCATTGGGGAAGATCGTTAAGAGAATTAGAAAGGTTTTATGAGTATAAGACATATTACTAATGATGAAGAGAATATTAAGGACATCTGTGATGAAAGTGGTGTTAATGAATAAAACAAATTATCCTGATTAATGGTTCTATAGTGATTGAGTGTTTATATATTGGAATTCAAGAAAATTTTTGATGAAGTAATTTTATGGTATTATGGGATAATGGAACTACTAAGGATTATACCACTATTGTTTCTACATGTTTCAATTAATGAATATGTTTAATTGTACTGGAATCCATGAAAAATTTATTAAGGCGTTAATGTGATACTTTTGAAGAACACATGACTAAAGGAATGATACCCATTTATATGTGCATGATTTTGGGATAATAATGAGATAAAGATGTGTTTTACTGTGATAAAATAAATAGAATAATTTTAATGACTATGGAACTGAATAGTAATATGATGAAAATATTATTTATGATATCATGGGTTGAGGATAAAATATTATTATATTTATGGTATGAGGAACCCATTAATTTTTTAAATAACAAATGTTTTTACAGGTGTTTTATGGTAATTCAGGTTATTACCATGTTTTAGTTGATTAAACGATAATGGTGTTCACATGTTATTTGAGTAAAAATTTAAATCAAAATAAATTTATTTTAGTTATTAACGGTAAGTTGATTTTGAATATTTTGTAAACCTATTTTGAATGTTATGGATTTTAATTTTCTGGTAGGTTCATAAGGGTAACAATTTATGAAATATTTTATATTAAAAATTGAATGTGGTTTTAGAGATTAATTTATTAATGCACCATAAAAATATTAATGTGCAATAGATAACCGATTATAATCATTTTTTAATGATGATAACAAGATAAATAAGGAGTTATTTTTCACCCATAATGGATTTTCTGTTCACTAGTTCTTTAGAAATTATAATATCATATTCATTTCATGGAGTATGAAATGAAGAAAAAAATTGATCAAGAAACCACCAAAGTGTGATATTATACTAATGAAAGAAATAAGGTAAGTATGTCTTCCAATTTTTTTTGAAATATAATTTTACCCTATTTTAATCATTTTTTTACAATATGAATGAATTGTTTCCGACATATTTGTTCTATTATTTATTATTGATTAACCATATCTTGATCATGTTTGGTATAACTCTCTACTAGTTCCTGGGAATTTATTCTCACTTCCGAATCCAACTTTTAATGATTTCCCTATGTTTAAACCTAGTTATTAATTACATGAGATATAATTTATGTTTCGAATTTTACCTTTTTAAGGGTTGTTTAATAATTCATTTGTACGATGTGGGTTTCTATGAGGGAATTATAAAATGCTAAAACATTGATAACGTAGATGAATTTATAGGTTGAAATAATTTTAATGGGTGTATAATGTATCTTTCAGATATTTTTTTAAATATATTTTATTGTAAATAGATTTTTTTACATCATGAGTATCACGCAACTACAAGTATTGATGAAATGAGAAATATATTAATATATATCTGTTATAACCACTGCTAATTTATTGAAAATAATGAATATAATAAATTAATTTATAAAATAAATAAAAATTTCTAGATTAATTTTAAATTATTGTTATGTTCTTAGAAAATGATCTCACAATTTTAAGAATTGTTATTTTATTCTTGAAAATTATCATTTATTCATAAATGTGTTCTTCATCATTCAATAAAAGAATATTAAGTTATAAGAGATCTATAAAATTTATTTTAAAGATAATATTTCATTTTTTAAATCATCAATCCAAAATTATTTTAAAATTATTATATTTGAATATTCTAAAATGATTTATGTAATGGCCCATACCCTCCTGGCCCATTACTTTGCCAAAAGTAAGGCTCCACCAATAGTGGCACGGTGACGGTAGCACCGGTCACAGTGGCACCGTGATTTTAGTGCCGGTCACGATGGCATCGGTCACGGTGGCACCATGACGGAGGCACCATGAGGGTGGCACCGTGACGGTGGCACCATGAGGGTGACACCGTGAAGGTGGCACCGTGTCCGCTCCGTTTATTTTCCAATCCCTCTCCCACAACATCTTTTTTTACGTAAATTATTTCTTTTTCCCTTTCAAGCCCATTTAAAGACCATAATTAATTCCTAAAAATCCCAAGAAACCTCCTCGATGGGGGATATTTAATAACAACTTAATATCTTCATGCGTAACTGCCGAACCGTGTGGAAATCCTCAATATGATTTCCTAGGCGTTCAAAATCTCCATGTCCTGTAACAATGGGCTTTTATCTATATATATCGCGGTGGAAGTTATTCTTCTCTTTTTCCTTTTTGGAAGACTCCTCTCCTTCTCCCTGGTGCACCTTCACTGGAGTTTTCTGCTCGTCCTTGGAGTTCCCGATGTCCCTCCGCTGCAAATCGTGCATCCCATGTTCTTGGAACGTGGACAAAAATGTAGGTCCTTGATCAATCAAGTAGGTATTTCCCCATCGCCTCTCCTTTCAGTGTATCATGCTAGGTGGGTATACTTTTTCCCCTGTGGATATTGATGAAACCAAACTTAACGAAGATAATGAACCGACCTTTAAAGAATTAATGGGGGTGTGATTGATGTTATGTTATACTCTTTATGTTGTTATGTGTTGTAAATTGTATGGGCCTATGCTCACTAAAAATCATGGCCTTTGGTGGTCTTTCTTTGCCCACTAATGAACCTCGGTGACCCTGGATGTTTAAATAACTATTACATGGAATTGGTTAATTACGTATACTCGGTTAATTAAATTAAAGGCACCAAGATCAACCATTTTTTATGATAACCTCAGTTAAAGCACAGTGGAATTGAAAAAATGGAGTGTGTTAAATATTTTAAATCTAAAAATACCTGCTTGGGCCTGCCTTGTGTTGGTGGTAGCGGTTTGGTTGCTTCTTTCACAGGCTGATTGCTAGGGTGATACGAGTGGGGATGGGTTCCCATGTTGTTGTACTTTTGCTAAATGTGAATTTGAGGCTATGTGATTACTCTTCTTATATCAGGAATTGGGGTGGAATCCTCTGTTGTTTGGAAACCGTTGGCTCTTGGATTTTGGGGACATGGGGCTGTGTCTCGGGTTTTTCATTGGTTTCAGTACTTTGAGGGATCTCAATTATCCCTTGTTGTTGTGACTTTGCAAGAGAACCATGTGTGAATGCTTAAATTTATGTTGGCTGTAACTTTTTTCCTTGGTTTGTGATTATGATGTTAGTTTCCCAGTAGTGCAGACCTTTATTTAAAAGAGATTACTTGATCATGGAAGCAAGAATAGCTTGAATGGGGATTGGTTATGGGGGTGATTTGTGACTCGGCTGTGAGCAGTGTGCTTCCTATGAATAGGGACTAGGGTTCTTGTACATGGATTGGCTTTGGAAACCCTAGGTTGGATTGAGTGTTTGTAAATTATACATATATTTGTAGTTCATATGTTTCTTAGTCGCGCCCCACCCAAGTTGAGCACTAAGTACCGAACACCCCCATTTCATGGGGGGGGGGGGGTGGTGTTTTTGCCATCACTCTTTTGAGTGGCTGGTTATTAGCTCCTTTTCTTCTCCCTTTACCGGATAGCCCAAAACTCTTCGGGTAGGCTGTGATGGCCTGAGGTCCATTATTATCCCAAGAATCATCGGGCGGGGTAGTTATGGTGGTTGCCCCAGGTGTTTATGGGCAGGCTATTTCCCAAGTATCATTGGGATGAGGCCTAGGGGTCTTCGGGCATGACAGTAGCTTTCTGGCCCAGGTGTCTTCGGTCGTGGAAGTGGTTGTTCTGGCCTAGGTGTTTGCAGGCATGGTTACGTGAAGTTGTTGTGGCCCAGGTGTCTGCGGGCAGGATAGCGGTTGTGGTCCAAGTTTTTTCCGGCAGGATGTCTGGTTATGGACCCAGTGTGTGCGGGCGGGTGTGGCAGTGGGACTGCGGTGAGAATGGCAGGATTGGTACGATGCATAGGATGTCTTCAATAACAAGTGGGAAAGCGGCGTGGAGAACCCAAATATCAATATGCTATTACTATATGTTACTTTACTTGCGTTATTTTGGGAGCGTCCCTTGGTGAGGTTTGGTGGATAGTTTACCTTATTAGGTGTTTGGTTATCTCTTTTCCATGGGTCATTAGAATGTCTCCTCACTTGTGCAAGAGAGTCTTTGGTTATCCCAACTGAGTGTACTTGTATGCTCACCCTACGTATATAAAAATATTTTCAGGTTTCCAAGAGTACATCAGGGATCTTGCGGGACCGTACTAGCTCAGAACTTGTGGCATTTACTTTTGTCATTTTCCTTTCTTGGTACTTTACCTTTTGGAGTTTTGTGGCTTGTATATTTTACCTTTGAACATGCATATGGGGCGGGTTTACTTTCAACCCTACTTGCACCTTCAGTTTTGGTGTTATGGGATTTACTATCTTATCTTCCGGTCCTATTAAAACAGAAAAGGTAATGTCTTCATTTAGTGCGTTATTCTATACCCTTGGTGCTGGTCGCCACTCCGGGACCTATTGAAGGCGAGTTTCGGGGGTAATTATCTCTCCTTAAAATTAATGAAGGGCCTGGAAATCTGCTGACCCTTCCCTCATTTTGGTGAAGGTGGGTCATGACAGAATGGTATCAGAGGCAAGGTTTGAGAGATAGGATGGATTCTGGAGTTAGGCATAGTTAGGATTGCTTGGGATTGTAGGTAAATAGTGTTGGGTGACCTTGGTATGTGAATTAGGTCAGGGAAGACTAGCTAGGACACAGGATTTTAGGCCCCCCCTGTGATCCGATGCAAGGAATTTGGACCTACCAAATGACCCAGGGAAGCCACGCTGATTGCAGGGTACAATCACTAGGAAAATTACATGCATCATAATGACTTATGTTCTCATGTTTATGGGGTGTTTTGGGAAATGGAAATAAATAAGATGTTTAAGAAATATTATGAATAACATTATGCACTACTTGGGCTTAGGAATTCTTTGTTTACCTTGCTGCTATGGCACCCGGGAGATGACCATGAATTGTACGGGAGATCGAGGACCAGGAGGTTGACTTGGCTGATCTGCAGAGGGCTGATCGAGAGGAGGAAGATGACCTGTGGCAGAAGACGCTTCAAGCCATCCTGTGATAGACCCTTGATAAGTACGAGGGCAGAACCTCTGACATGAAGATGGAGGGCTGGCAAGAGGAGTTGGTGATAGCTTTCAGCTTGATCCGGGCTCCGACCAAGTACTGGGTTCCAATCTCTGTCATCCGGATGTGGGGAGCAGCGCTTCAGTGGTGGACACTCTACCTGGGGGAGAGGAGAGAGGCTGAGGTGGCATGGGCTGATTTTGAGAAAAAGTTCTGGGTAGAATTCCTCCCTTATACAATGATGGTAGAAAAGAGGCAGGAGCTACTCTCCCTCCAGCAGGGGAGTATGTCAGTAATGGAGCTGGGTATCAAGTTTAAGGATCTCCTCTTCTTTGATCCAGACCACTTTCCGGATGAGGAGTCTCAGGCAAAACGTTTAGAGGAGGTGCTCCAACCCTCACTCCAGTACGCTGTTACCCCCTTCACCTTGCCGACAAACGTGGAGGTCCAGAAGAAGGCCAAAGTGGTGGAGATAATGCATGATCTCGGAGGCATGTCACGAGAGGGGATTCATCTAGGCCCATAAAAGGGAAAGGTCGTCAGCACCATACCTCCAGTATCGGGACCCTCTAGGTTCCGACAAGTTGGGAGCAGGCCGAAACAGTTTCAGTTCCGGTCCCCTAGTCCTCGACGTTTCCATTTGTGCCTAGGACTGAGGTGCTTCAACAGTGGGAGCCATGGAAATATCCGAAATCAGTGCCCAGACCGAGTACAATATGGCGGTGGCAGATAGGCTCAGCATCCACCTCAGTAGCAGCTTCCAGCTATGCCTTTTCAACAGCAGCAACAGAGGCAGTGAGCTCTTTCTCCTCTGAGGGCAGACGTTGCAGGGGTAGGCCGACCTCAGGGTGCTCCTCAGGGACCTCTACCAGGGTGTGTTCGAGGAGGTGGCCGATAGCCGAGGGGTAGAGGAGCTGGGCGTGGACAGTTTCACACCACGGAGGCAGCAATTCCAGCAGTACCGGAGGTTGTTCGAGGTACGATCAGTTTTTTCAGTACCCTTGATTTTTCATTGTATGATACCAGAGCTTTTCACTCCTTTGTTGCACCCCGTCTGGCCCGTGATTTGGGTCTAGATGCCGAGAGACTTCCAGTGCCCCTAGTGCTGAGCACACCAGTCGGAGTTTAGGCCGACATGTTATATGTTTGTAGAGGATGCAAACTAATGATAGGGCCACATAAGTCAGTCAGGGATCTGCTACTTCTACAGATACATCCATTTGATGTCATCCTAGGCATTTAATGGCTCTATGTGTTCCATCATGGACTGATTCCGATGAAGGGTTGTGTTCTAAGACTCGGGCAGCCGATGTGTTACTTTCACTGGAGAGCTGAGTGTCCAAAAGGGCAGTAGGAAAGAGGAACCCCTCCTCTTCTTGTTAGCCGATCTATTAGTAGAGTTAGTAGATGCTGAGATGGTGGAGGTACCAGGGATCCTCAGTAAGTTTATGGACATCTTCCCTAAGGAGGTGAAGACTCTACCCCCTAGACGTGATATCGATTTTGGGATAGACTCGTAGCCTAGTGCTCGTCCGATTTTCATGGCTCCTTACCGGATCACGCCTTCGGAGCTACGTGAGTTGTGGATTCAGATTGACGATCTGATGAAGAAGGGTCTTGTTCGACCAAGTGCGTCACCGTGGGGTGCTCCCGTGTTATTTGCGAAGAAGGCGGATGGTGTTCTATGGTTGTGCATAGACTACAGGATGCTGAATCAGGTAATGATCAAGAATCTATACCCTCTTCCAAGGATAGATGATCATTTCGACCAGATAAAAGTGGCAGGATGGTTCTCAAAGATCGACCTATGGTCTGGGTATCACCAGATGAGTGTAAAGGAGGGAGACATCTCCAAGACGACATTCAGGTGAATATATGGTCACTTCATGTTTGTAGTCATGCCTTTCGACGTTATGAATGCTCCGGTTGTGTTCATGGGGCTTATGAACTCCGTCTTCTGGGAGTATCTAGATTGGTTTGTAGTCGTGTTCATTGAAGACATCTTGATCTACTCAAGATCAGAGGAAGACCACGCTGAGCACCTGAGGACAGTTTTGGAGGTCCTCCAACAGCACCAAATATATTGGAATTTGTTGAAGTGCATGTTCTGGATGTGAGAAGTGAACTTCCTTGGTCACGTAGTGTCCGAGAAGGGGGTAGCTATGGTCCCATCAAAGGTTGAGGTGGTTGTTTCTTGGGCAGCACCCAAGAATGTTGCAGTGGTTTATAGTTTTCTCGGGCTGGAAGGTTACTACCGGAGGTTTGTACCCAACTTCTCTCGAGTTTTGGCACCTTTGACAGCCTTGACCAAGAAGGACCAGGCTTCCTTGTGGAGTGAGTAGTGGGAGGATGCCTTCATCTATCTGAAGGAGAAGTTGGTTAGTGTCCCGGTGTTGATGTTTCCAGAAGAAATGGCGGCGTATGAGGTATTCTGTAATGCTTCTGGGCAGGGCCTTGGGTGTATGTTGATGCAGCAGCAAGTGGTGATATCCTATGGGTCTAGGTAGTTATGTCCCCATGAGTGTAATTATGCAACCCATGATCTGGAGATTGCGGCGGTCTTTTTTGCACTGAATTTGTGGTGACATTACCTCATCGGAGAGCGCTTTGTGGTCTTCACGGACCACAAAATCTTGAAGTATATCTGCTCCCAGTGGGACCTGAACTTAATGAAGAGAAGGTGGATGGAGTTCCTCCATGATTACAATTTCGATATTTCCTACACCTCACGGAATGGAAACATTGTAGTTGATTCCCTAAGTAGGAAATCACAGAAGGAAGTAGTTCTCGAATCTGCAGATGCTTGGAGAGCGATGTAAGAGTTAGCGGCCTTGCATTTGGATGCAAGGGTGGTGGGTGGAATAGGTTTTCTGTTTCAGAAGACTGTAGTTCCCTCCTTAGTGGTGCAGGTGGAAGAGTCTTAGTGGGGGGACTTAGAGGTAGAAGTGATGCATGATCATCTTTATTAGGGAAATGCTCCTGAGGGATGGTCGGAGGATGGTCTGCATCAGATGATTTTCCGTTGAAGGATTTTTGTTCCGGAGATTATGCGGAAAGGTGTTCTCTATGAGATCCATGCCTCAGCTTTAGCGGTACATCCCGGGGTCTCAAAGATGTAACAAGGCACGAGGAGACAATTTTGGTGGCCTGGGGTAAAGCGGGCGATGGCATAGTTTGTGGAAAAGTTCCTCATGTGTCAGCAAGTAAAGGATGAACAACACCTTCCCGGAGGGACGTTACAACACTTAGATGTTCCCGAGGGGATTTGGGATGAAATATCTATGGACTTCATCACAGGGATACCCATGGATCAGGGAGGCTATGATGCCATCTTGGTAGTTGTGGATCGGTTGACAAAATCAACACACTTCTTGGAGATTAAGGAGTCGAGCCCGGTGAGCAGTTTGGCCCAGAGGTACGTCGATGAGGTAGTGCGGTTGCATGGGATCCTGAGATATATTGTCTCTGATTGAGAAACACGGTTTACATCACAAGTCTGGAGTGTATTACAGCATGCCTTTGGCACCCAGCTACGCCTTAGGACTGCCTTCCACCCTCAAGTAGATGGGCAAACAGAACGAACGATCTAGACATTAGAAGACATGCTGCGGGCAAGTGTTCCGGATTTTGGGGGATCATGGGTACGACGCTTACCTCATGTGGAGTTTCCATATAAAAATTGCTTCCTCTCCACTATTAGTATTAAACCGTTTTAGGTGTTGTATGGAAGGCCGTGTCGTTCACCCGTTTGCTAGACAGAGATTGGGGAAGCAGCTGTGCTTGGGCCAGAAATGGTGTAGGGAACCACTGAGAAGGTTCATGTCGTGCGTGAGAAGATGAAAGCAGCCCAGGACCGGCATAAGACTTATGTCGATCGTATTAGGAGGCCCTTGGAGTTCGAGGTTGGGAATCATGTGTTCTTGAAGGTTTCACCTAGACATGGGCAGTGAAGATTTAGGAAGGGGAGAAATATCTCCCCTTGTTTCATCGGACCTTTCGAGTTGTTGGGACAAGTTGGTGAGGTGGCCTATCAGCTGGTGTTTCCACCTCAGTCGGAGAAAGTTCTCAATGTCATTGGTGTTTCCCATCTTCATCGGTATCTACATGAAGACTCCCACGTCATCGATTGGGAGGATTTAGATGTCGAAGAATATGCGATATTCATAAAACGACCAATAAAGATCGAGGATCATAAGGAGAAAGTGCTTAGTGGACGAACCATCCCCTTGGTTCGTGTGTTGTGGTGGCATGGTGTCCTGGAAGAGAGCACTTGGGAGCGGGAGGCCCAGTTACGCGTTCAGTACCCCGAGCTGTCTTGAGTTTTATCTTGTTTCATTACTACTTGTTTAATGTGTAATGGTTTACCTTTTTGACTATGTATGTGAAGATCCTTTTCTATGGATGTGTGTGTAAAGTGTCCTAAAGAATGGGTGGGGGGACCTAATCCCTAGTTAAGATGCATTAAAGTGGATGTGCCTAAACCCGTGCGGGCGAGTCAGTGCCGCCCAAAAAGGATAGTATCTTAACATGGTGGAAGGGAGACCCCTCTCCCACTGGACTGGGTGGTTTGGCCCTTGTCTTTCATGGTTTCACGAGGAAAGGAGCAGTATGAAGTTTGTGTTTGTTCGGGGGATAAGGTGTTCTTGTGTCAGATAGGTTCACTCCTGAGAGGTTTCTTCCGGGTTGGTTGTTCGGATCCCCCTCATTCCTTCAGTCTGGGTCGTGATTATCAAGGACGAGAATGGTTTTAGAGGTATCTAATGTAATGTACCAGACCCTCCTGGCCAATTACTTTTCTAATAGTAAGGCTCCACCAAGAGAGGCACCGTTAAGGTAGCACCGGTCACGGTGGCACCGTGGCTGGGGCACTAGTCATGGTGGAACCTGTCACGGTGGCACCATGACGAAGGCGCGGTCACGGTGGAACTGTGACAGGGGCACCAGTCAACGGAGGCACCGTGATGGTGGCACCGTGACGAAGGCACCATGAGGGTAACACCATGATGGGGGCACCACGAGGGTGACACCACGAGGGTGACACTGTGACGGGGGCACTGTGTATGCTCCAATTATTTTCCAATCCTGTTACTGCAACGACTTTTTTTTGACGTAAATTAATTCTTTTTCACTCTCAAGCCCATTGAAATCCCATAATTAATTCCTAAAAATCCCAATAAACCTCTCCGATAGGGGATATTTAATAACAACTTAATAACTTCATGCGTAACTGCCGAACCGCGTGGGAAACCACGATCCGAATTTCCAGGAATTTGAAATCCCCATATCCCATAACAACGGGGTTTTATCTATATATATCACAAAATAGGTTCTTCTTCTCTTCTTCCATTTTGGCCGACTCATCTCCTTCTCCCTGGTGCGCCTGCACTTGAGTCTTCTTCTCATCCTTGGAGTTTCCGATATCTCTCCCCTATAAATCGTGCATCCCCTGTTTTTGGAACATGGAGAAAAACGTCAGTCCTTGATCAATAAAATAGGGATTTTCCCCTTAGCCTATCCTTTATGTGTATCATGAGGGGTGAGTATACTTTTTCCCCTGTGGATATTGATGAAACTGAAGTTAACGAAGATAATGAACCGACCATTAAATAATGGGGGGGGGGGTGATCGATGTTCTGTTGTACTCTTTATGTTGTTATGTGTTGTGAATTGTACGGGCCTATGATCACTGAAAATCATGGCCATTGGTGGTCATTCATTGCGCACTAATGAACCTCGAGGCCCCTAGATGTTTAAATAACCGTAACATGGAATTGGTTAATTACGTATACTCGGTTAAATAAATTGAAGGCACTAGGATCAACCCTTTTCTATGATAACTTCGGTTAAAGCACAATGGAATTGAAATGATGGAGTGTGTTAAATCTTTTAAATCCAAAAATAACTGTTTGGGCCTTCCTTGTGTTGGTGGTAGTGGTTTGGTTGTTTCATTCACAAGACGATTGCTGGGGTGATACAGGTGGGGATGGGATCCCATGTTGTTGTACTTTTGGTGAATGTGAGTTTGTGGATGTGTGATTACTCTGCGTATATCACGAATTTGGGTGGAATCCTCTGTTGTTGGGATACTATTGGCTCCTGGATTTTGGGGAGATGGGGCTATGTCATGAGTTTTTCTTTGGTTCGAGTACTTCGAGGGATCTCACTTATCCCTTGTTGTTGTGACATTCCATGAGAACTGGGTGTGAATGCTTAAATTGTTGCTGGATGTAAATTTTTCCCTTGGTTTGTGCTTATGATGTTAGTTTCCCAATAGTGCAGAAATTTATTTAAATGAAATTACATGAACATAGAAGCAAGAATAGCTTGAATGTGGATTGGTTCTAGGGGTGAGTTGTGACTCGGATGTGAGCAGTGTGATTCCTATGAATAGGGATGAGTGTTCTTGTACTTGGATTGGATTTGGAAACCATTGGTTGGGTTGAGTGTTTGTTACTTATACATATATTTTTAGTTCTTATGTTTCTTATTCATGCCCTACCCAAGTTGAGAACTTAGTGCGGAAGACCCCCATTTCATGGGGGAGGGTGTTTTTTCCCAACAGTACTATGACTGGCTGGTTGTTAGCTCCTTTTTTGCTCCCATTCTAGGATATCCCAAGACTCTTTGGGAAGGATGTGATGGCCAGAGGTCAATTATTAGCCCAAGAATCTTCAGGAGGGGTTATTTGTGGTGGTTGGCCAAGGTGTTTACGGGCAGGTTGTTTCCCAAGTATCTTCTGGATGAGGGCCAGGTGTCTTCGGGCTTGACGACAGATTTCTGGCCTAGGTGTCTTCGGGCATGGCAGCGGTTGTTCTGGCCTAGGTGTTTGTAGGAATGGTTATGTGAGGTTGTTGTGGCCCATGTGTCTGCGGGCGGGATAGCGGTTGTGGCCCAGGTGTTTGCGGACAGGATGTGTGGTTGTGTCCTAGGTGTGTGCGTGTGGATGTGGCAGTGGGACTGGGGTGAGAATGGCGGGATTGGTTCGATGCGTAGGATGTCATCAATAACTAGTGGGAAAGCGTCGCGGGGTACACAAATATTGATGTGTTATTACTATATGTTACATGACTTGCGTTATTTGGGGAGTGTGCCTTGGTGAGGTTGGGTAGATAGTTTACCTTGTTAGGTGTTTGGTTATCTCTTTTCCATGTGGCATTAGAGTGTCTTTTCACTCATGCACAAGAGTCTTTGGATTTCCCTACTGAGTGTTCTTGTATGCTCACCGTATATATATAAAACTATTTTCAGGTTTCCATGAGGACATTAAGGATCGTGCAGGATCGTACTAGCTCGAACCTTGGGGCAGTTACTGTTGTTGTTTTCCTTTCTTGGTACTTTACCTTATAGAGTTTTGTGGCTTGTATCTTTTACATTTGAACATGAATATGGGAATGGTTTACTTTCAGCCGTAATTGCAGTTTTAGTTTTGGTGTTGTGGGATTTACTATCTTATCTCCCGATCCTATTAAAACAAAAAGGGTAATGCCTTCCATTTAGTGTGTGATTCTATACCATTAGTGCTGGTTTCCACTCTGGGACCTATTGAAGGTAGGTTTCGGGGGTCATTAACTCTCCATCAACTTACATAAAGAAGGGCCTAGAAATCTGCTGACCCTTCCCTCCTTTTGGTGAAGGCGGATCATGACAATTTAATTCTCATGTAATAATGAAAAAATAAGATTTTTTATAAAAACTTCATCTTTCATTTAATGTTATTAAAAGGTAAAATTATGTTTTTAAATATTTTAAATTATTAATTAGTTAATATTAATTTTAAATAATCCTATAATTATTTTAAATTTCAATTTTCTACTTTAATTTAGTTTAAAAATAATTTAGTGTCAAAAGGGGAATTTTTTAAAATACTTTTTATATTGAATATTTTCAACTAAATTATATAATTAAAAGCTTCATATTTTCTGATTTGAATGTTTTAAAAATTATTTATTATATAAAATCAGTAGTTTAAATATTGGTAATTAAATATCATTTGTCTTAATCAACATGGATAGTATATTTGGTAAATTTATTACCTCAATAAAGGGTAAAATGGGGTAATATTTTTTAAAAAAATTGATAAGGCCATATTTTTTCATCCTATTTCTTATTAGATGATTTTAATTACAAATTTAACACACATGTTTCTAATTTTAGTTCTTTAATGGAAACCTGTCTAAGAAAAAATTTTATATATTATTCAAATATATGAAAGTCCAAACATTCCACTTTATTTGTCCTTAATTAATCTTATGAGTCCACATTGGGAAAAAATTAAATTCCATATTAATATAAGTATTATATTGAAATTAATAAACTCATTTTCATGATTAAATATTATTTCTTTCTTTTTATAACCACTTGAATCATATTTTTACCATTGTAGTATATTATTTAATGACAATCCAAACAATTCACACTCTTCTTTTAGTAATTATAATATATTTCTTATGGTATTCTGCAGATGATATGTTTGACTATATGTATAATTTTTTGCAATATAAAATATTAATATTTATAAGGGAAATTATTATATGATTTTGGAAATTTAAATATTTACTAAAAATCGGTATACAACACTAATTTTGTAATTATTAAATTAAATGAAATATATAATAAATGATATTCAATTTTTAAAATAAATTTAATTTAAATCATTTAACATTCTATACAAATTTTATAAATTATTATGACATAATATGTGTATATTAAAATAATTGGTTTGAGGATATCATATTTTATAGATTTTCATAAAGTCAAAGTATTGAATAGTTTCAAAATTAACACTAATGATAGTTTTTGCAAATAAGATTTTATTAAATTATCGAAAAATAATGAAAATATTAAATAAGAATAAATGGGGTATTTAATGGTCTAAAATATAATTAATTTTCCATTTATGGTCCAATTTTAACATTATATTTAAACATGTCAACCTTTTAATATTGAAAATTCTGCTACTGTAGATAAAATTAAAAAGGGTTAACTAGGGGTGAAACAAAATGATAAGTTTTAAAGTAACAAAAAATCATTCCTAAATTATATTGGATGTTGAGATTACAAAAATATCTTATCATTAAATTAAATCCATTTCAATTTTCTGGTACATGGATAAAAATTGAATTCATTATTTGTTATTCTTTAAATAAATTCCAAAAATGATCCTCACAACAATTATAAAAGGTCACCTCTGACGTCACTTATTTATATGAATTTGAGCATTTTATCTGCCCTATAATATACCTATTTCCATTATGAATTTATCTATCCACTTTGTATAGGTGATTTTCTTCTCAAAATAACAACACTATATCCCTTTCTAGGATATCCAAATGATACCATTCTAAAAATAGTAGGTTTGAATGTGAAAAAAAGGAAAGCCTCAAGGTAATGGAATTATAAACACAATTTCATTTCATTTAGGTAAGAACATAATTCATTGACTATTTAATTCTAATATTATATGTGAATTAATTTTATTTTTATATAATGTTTTATTTACACAATCTTATGTGGATTTATAACTAAGATATATAATAAATTCATTTGAATTACTTAAATGAATAGAACATTGTGATGTTTTTTTGTCTCACTTTTATTTATGTGTGTGACATTACATATACACTACTTGTTCCTTTTCGGCGGTGAATAAATTTCCCATTTATATTTTTTATGATTCCAATCCTTAAAATTATTTATTTTAAATATCAATCTGTGTTTTATTATTTCATGTGGAATATTATTTGACTTATTACAATGTGGTAATAGTTTATTTCACAATATACTCATTATAAATATCATTTATATGTATGTAACCACAAGGGAATATTTCTCTTCCATGTATAGGTTTCCTATATATGTTTTATTTTTTTTACCATTTTTCTATGAATATTTATTGTCATTTTTACCCATGTTTAAATTTTTACAAAATAGTTTTAATGAAATATTTTTATCATTTTCTAAATAATGTAATTTGTGACATTCCTAAAAAAAATACACAATTAATGTTTTTATAAACATATGTGTAATGATTGGATTTTTCCTTTTTCATGATTCTATAATGTATTGAAGCTTCCTTTATAGTAATTTAATGTTAATTTAAAAAAAATTATTTTCTTTTTTATTATCATGGCTTTTAAAAAAATGGTTTCAAAATAGAAATCATATTATCCTAAAAAATTATTTTATGTTATCTTTCAATGTAATTTTCTATATAGTACATTTTTTATGTTAATGATATTTTAATGAGGATATAATCCACGGACAAAATCCATATTATTTTTTCAAGTGTTTTGTGTTTATAATGGAATGATTTTTATGAATTCCAATACTTTTCCATGGTTTATTAAATGATGAATTTTTTTGAATTATTTGTGTTATTATGGAACACATAAGTATGGTATTCATTTTTTATTTTTTGGGAACTATATGTCCCTCTATTGGATTTGGTAATGATTTATACATCATGAGAATGAAAGGAATGGAATGAAGATTGAACTCGATTCAATAATACTGGGCTGAAATGGTAAGGGAAACTGACACAGTAATATTGGGATAAATCCAGTAGTAAACCCAGTATAGTAATGCATAGCTATAATGGGAAGTGAACCATGATAAGGAATACTGAGCTAGAATAGGATTTGTACTATATTCAGTAACACATCACTTGAATGGGAAGTGAACCAAGGTTAGTAAAAATATTTTTCCATACTGATGATCATGGTAGTGAGCTTTGAATAATATGGAAATTATTTTCTATGTTTATGTATATATAATAAATCCTTTTCCTTATATCATTATTATGATCTCATGGCTCATGTTATTTAATTTCCTAATAATTCATTTCTTAGTATTTTTCAGGATTTATTCTATCATTTATTATTATGATATTATTTATGAAGTGTATAATTTTTAAATGTTGTGTCCTTGTTCTTATACCCATATCCTCATATTATGATTATGAAATAATTATTATCTCCCAAGTATACCTTTAATGATTTTCTTAGATCACCATATATTATGTATAGTTTTCCTAAGATAGAATAAACATATTATGTATGATATTTCAAAAAGGGTTCTAGTTACAAAGGAATAAATTGTGGAAGATAATGATCTTTTATGAACCTATTGTGTAATAATAATTATTTTTAAATGAACTAAATCCATACTTCACTAGAGTGGTTTAGATATTATATGTAAGGTATATTAATTTAAAAATATTTAATTTTTATGTATAATATTTATGGACCATTATAGTTCACTACCTTCTTCTAGAACAACTTCATTCTGAGTCATTCAACATAGATTGTCAACAATTGTATTTCCCGCGCCAGACATGTAAGGATGCTCAATGTCTAAATACATAATGTATTAAACTCATAAAAAATATAGGATGTTCAAATGAAATGGATTATATATATATATATGATAATTTAACAGTCTACATATACCATGTAATTTTCCCCTAGTTGGTAATGTATCCAACAATGTAATGAATGAAAAACAACTGCTAACTCGAGGTCGTGCATCGTGTAACTACGCATGTGAAACATCATATTGTAAGACCCATATTATAGGACTCATTACAATTGTAACAAAATAAATACCATCCTGAAAATAAATATGTCCCCCAAAAAATATATACCCACTTCTAGGATCCAGAAAAACGTAGATTTGCACAATTAACAACATTCCTTTTAACTACTAAAATGACATGTCACAGGATTTAGACCTTGTAAAAATCACTCTATTCATGTTCAGACCTACTAGTGGGGATTTGAGGTATTAAAAATTTAAATGAATTGATGCTATTCTCTAGATATCCTAATGAAACATTATATATCAGTGACATTATTTTGCACTCCCATGAAACAATAGATTTCTCCTTCTTTTGGTCCAAGGATACTCCTAATTCTGATATATTTTTCAAAAAACCTTTTCTTTAATACACACTTTAACATGATATATTTCATAAAATAATAAATTGGTAAAACATAGAATATTGATAGGTATAGTGTATTTGGGGCTTAATAACATTACATAAAAACAAAAACATGAAATACACATATTTATTGAAATCTTTTTTTTACATGAAAATAAAATTTCTTCGTACACATCATTTCATGGGAATCCTAAGGGAATGCATCAAAAAAGGTTGAGCTATAAAGCCTATTAATCGAGTAAACAATCCATAACAGGAATAAAATAGTAAATTTTAGGAAATATGAATATCAATGGAACACAAGAGAAACATGAAGTTAAAGGAAATATATAGCATGATCTTCATAACATAGAAATGTGGCAACTACATTTAACATGATATTACCATGAGAAATGGTTCATTTCTAATGGAGCATGAGTATAACCTCATTGAACTAGAATTATCATGAGTAAACCCTCAGTTAACTTGATGTATCACTATAGTAATCAATACCCAATGCATTGGAGTGCTATCATGGCTCACAATTCTTAATCATTTCATTTCATAGAAAAGTGTGCCACATGGATAATATAATAGGGATTCATTATACATCATAATTTATTCCAAGATAATGGAATGTAGAATTCATATTTTATACTCTATATACTATATGTTAATTTTAATTAATGTTAATACCCTTGTTAAAGAAATGGTAATAGTATTCACAACACAATGACATTGGCGTGGAAAATCTCAATGCAATTTCAGTAGCATAACGACATGTTGTAAGAATTCCAAAAAATTGTTGATGAGTGAGAAAGAAGTTTTATCATAACATTTACATGAAATGTATAGTAAAAGAGTCATATAGATACATTTTACAACATATTTAATGGAATTTAGATTCATAAAACAAAATAATTTCTTGAATGTAAATGAGGAGAGAGAAATCCATTATGGAATTAAGGCATGGTAACAGGTGTACTCTAGGGGAATTAATGAGAGAGAAATGGTTCTCTCATCACTTAAACATAATTTGGGAAATTTGGGGGAGGTTTTTAATCATACACCATCATTTTTAATTGAACATAAATGTTTATAATAACATAAAAATATTTGGAAGAAAAAGAGAAAGGATGAAATCCCTTACATGGAAGTGTGATCCCAAAGGCTAGAGAGAGGCTAGATAGAGGCTTCTTCGGAGCCTGGGGTTCTTTGAGAGGATTCTAGAGAGAGGAGTGAAGATTTTGGTCATGTTCCAAAGGCTTTTTGTAAAAATTAAGTGATAGCTTGTGTGGGTTAATATAAGAAAAGAGAGGGAATTCATTATTATATAGGTTTTTGGATACCACACATTAAACGAATCAAAACCACAATCCAACCCATTGTTTTCACCCATTTATTTATCCAAAGGGGAGTGGGATAAATTATTTTATAATTCCAATGTCTTGAATTCTTAATAAATTGGTCTTGCGTATGTGGAGGTGAGTTACACTCTCATAGAAATAAATATAGAAAGTTAAAAAGTTTTACAAGTTTTAGAGGGTCCACAAATAATTTGAAATAATAATAATAATAATAATTTTAATGGTAAAACATTTATTGGTAAAAAATACCATTTATAGTATTCTATTACATCACTATTGGATCATTATGATGACATAAAACACATTATATAGTTAAATGGTATTTAATTTTTACCCAAAAATTTGACATACTGAAAATATTATTTAAAACTCACCGGTTGATAATTTCGAAATCCTGATTTCAAAAATAATATTCATTTTATCCAAAGAAATTTATAAATATTCTATTTTTATCTTTTAAAATAAAAATGAAATTTGTCAAAAATACATTAGTATTGACAAAAACTACTTTCAACCCTAAATAAAAATCACAATTTTATTCATAAAAATAATATGATAATTTATATTTAATAAAAACTTATTTAGTAATAATATTTTTTAATAATATTATTTAATTAAAAAACCATAATTCATCAAAATATATTTCTTAATTGAATATCAACTACAAATAATATTTGATCTTTAAAAAATATTTACAATGTAACAATAATAAAATGAATGCATATTCTTTATTCTATACCAAAATATTGCATATAATCATAGTACTAGGGTCCTATTACATAACCCAGAATAACACCTACCTATGAACTAAGGGTAAGGTGTTCGATGGTGATATACTCCTGGGGTGGCTCGTGTAACATCTCTCATGAGGTAATATCTATCAACTTCAACTCCTTTCATAGCTGGTTCCATTCGAGCTTAACGTGTTGATGCTCATCTTGGGCTTGGTCAATAGAGGAGCCCAATAACTCCACCACCTTTCCGAGCTTTGAAAAATGGTCATCGTATGGAGCAATTCTACTGGATAAAGTCATCACTTCATTTATTTGAGTAAATTGGATTTGTTAAAGCCCAACATTTATACTAATAATTTGATAACTATTCAATGGATATATTAGATATAGTATCAATCCATAATAGTTGTTTAAAATACAGAAATAAAAAAAAGTGTATATGTCTTATATGACCATCTTACAAATAATAAATTTAATCAGATCAAGAGGAATTTTCATTAGTAAAAGTGTGGGTTGTTAAAATATTCCCCCAATAATAAATTTCACATTAATATTTTCCTTTTCCCACACTAAAATAGTCAACGGTAACTCTGCTTCATAACTTCCTCCAATTCTCATGTTTCTTCTTCAAACATTTGGTTTCACCAAAAAACATTGATGAAGGCCATTATCTTCTTTTATAGAACATTTTCTCTATGATCTATGATTTTCACCAACTTTTGTTAATAAGAGAGTTCATTATCCATTGTTACCACCTATGGATTTAGTAAATTGGTTGGGATAGGTATGCACTTCTTCAAGAGTGATACATGGAATACATCATGTACTTGAGATAGGTTCAGTGGGAGTGCTAGTCGATTGACCACGACTCCAATGCGATCAAGGATCTCAAAAGGGATGATGTACCTTGGAATAATATGTCCCTTCTTCACAAATATCATAACTATATTTCACAGTGATTTTCGGAGGAATAACATGTCTCTAACATCCAACTCTAGGCCTTGTTTAAAATTATTATCATTGATTTTTTGTCGACTCTGAGAAGCATTAATGTGCTACTGGATTTCATTAACATTGTACAATATTTCGTGGACCATTCCTGGACCTAGGAGTTTTTATCCCTAACATCATCTCAACATGTTGGTTTTCTGTACCAATTCCCATAAAAGGGATTCCTTATAATCCATTTGGATGCTTGAGTGGAACCTTCTGTTTTTAGAGAACTCAACTAGTGGATGATGTTGATCTCATCATCCATTTAAGTACATTGGGAATGCCGTCAACATTTCCACATGTGTTTGGATAGTCCACTCATATTGGCCGTTAGTTTTGGGATGAAAAGACATAATTATGTTCAGATTAGTATCCAGAGCATGTTGAAGAAAATTACAAAACATAGTGGTAAATCTTGGATCCTTATCGGATAAAATCAATAGTGGTACTCCATGAAACCCTACCAATTCTTTGATATATATATCTGTCCAAGTTGATCTAATGATAAATTCTCTAAAAATGAAATGAATCATGTAGTCTTTGTAAATGATACATAATAACCTAGATAGCATTGTTTTTATCAGATGTCTTCAGTTTTCTTGGGACAATGTCTGTGGGGATGTTCTCTCATTTCTATGTTGGTATGGGTAATGGTTGCATCATCCCTTTTTACTTCTTCCTCATAGACTTCACATACTGACATACTAAGCACATTTATTTATACTCAATGATCTCTTTATTCATGTTATCTAACCGATAATTCTCTCATAGATCTTGAAACATCATTGTGTTCTTTGGGTGAATGGGGAAATTCAAACTATGTGCATCCTCTAAAATATTTTTCATTAACACTGGATTTTATGGGGCACATATTCTTGTCCCAAATCTCACATTTCCTTCTTCATTAATTTTGATCTCCTGGATTTCCCTTTTCTTATAGTTTCCACTTTCATCTGAATTCTGAACTCATCTTTTTGATCATGCATTAACCATTACAAAAGATATGTTTGAGCAATCATTTGTGAATGGATTGATGATGTTCCCTTATTTATGATTTCCTAGTCCATCTTCATAAAATCTAAGTCGATTGGATCCTTTTAAATTCTCATCAATAATAGAATTTCTAGGTGATTACTACTTAGAAAATCTGCTACCTTGTTCACTTTCCCAGTGTGGTAATGGATTGAGAAATAATATTCTTTGATCAAATCTAACCATATTCATTGGCACATGTTCAAATCATTCTATGTGAATATGTACTTTAGGATATTTTGATCCTTATATATTTCACACTTCTCCCCAAGAGGTAATGCCCTATAATTTTTAAAGTGATGATTATTGCAGCCAACTTCAAAACTTGTGTTGGATAGTTTTGTTCATGAAAATTCAATTTCAATGTACCATATGAAATGAATTTGTCATTTTCCATCAACACATAGCCCAATCCCTTTTTTTAAGGATCACTAAATACCACAAATCAATTTACACTTGTAGGTATTTTGTACACATGCACAGTGGTAAGCCTCATTTTCAACTCCTCGAATCTCTCTTTCCATTCATCACTCCTAGAAAATTTGACTCTCTTCTAAGTTATCTTGGAATGTGGGATTGAAAATCATGATAAATTTCTCAGGAATCATTGATAATATCTTGCTAACCCCAAGATGTTATGGATATCCATCACCTATTATGGTGATGACCATCCATCCATTACAATTGTCTTGGATGGATCCACAGATATCCCATTACTTGAGATGATATGACTGAATAATGAGACCTCCTTCAACCATATCTTACACCTTCTTGTACATTACATAGATCTTATACTTTCGCAAGGTATCTACAACAGTTCTTAGAAACTCCTCATGATCCCTCTAGGATTTAGATTACATTAGAATATCTTCTATAAAGACCACCAAAAATTTGCTAACGTAATCTCTAATAACAATATTCGTCATGTCCATGAATATTTTAGGAGCATTGGGGAGTCCAAAAGGCATTACTACGAATTCATAATGCTTGTACCTTGTATGAAAATCAATAATGGAGATATCCCCCTTCTTCATCCTTACTTTGTAATATCCCAACAACTAATCCACATTGGAAAAGAATTATGCTCCACATATCTGATCGAACAAGTCATCAATTCGTGGAAGATGATACATTTTCTATTTCATTGTTTAATTTAGATAACGATAATCAATTCCAAGGCGCATTGACTCATACTTCTTCATGAAGAAGAGAACTGGTTCACCCCCTATAGAAGCACATGTTTGTATAAACCCTTTATCTAGATTCTCTTGTAGTTTTTTCTTCAACTCCCCAATATCCACAACATCAACTTTATACAATGCCTTTTATATTTACAATTCCCCCTGTATAAGATCAATTGATAATTAAACATACCTTTTAGGAGGAAGAACAAGCAATTCCTCAAGAAAAAAATTAATAAATTCCCTCACAATAAGAATTCCTTCATGGAAGGTTGGTTCCTTATACTCAATAATATGTGCCAGATACATGTGCTCATAGGTCACTAATATCTATGATTGAGCTGATGGTGTTAAAGAAGATTAATCCACCTCCTTGAACTTGTATAGAAGCTGGGGTCAATTATCCATATTGAGAGTATTTTACCACTCACTGACATTTATGGTGGCTATATACAAGGAAATCCAACCCATGTCATTAATTGCATCAAAATCGCCCAATGGGAGTATGAAGAGGTTTACTAGGAACTCATTACCAAAAATTAGATATTGGAAGAGTTATATTCTTGAGAGGCAATTATTTCCCATTTTTCCGTTCTCATAGACATCTATACTTAGATGATTTATGATAGTGTTGGGATTATTATACAATACTTATATAATATAAAAGATTGCGTAGAACTAGATTAAAAACAAATGTTCACTATTATTAAATGAACAAATATTGTACCTATAACCACTTATTTTTTGGGGTTCACTTTGGAAGTAGTGATGGAAAAAGATACCACTTCCTACCTTGCAGGTTGTTGGTTTCCACTGAAACCCATTGGCATAGGGTACTAGTTTTGAAATTACCATTGTAAATTGTTTTTGAAGCATTGAACAATGCATTGAGGGTCAAACTGATCATTCCTCTCCCCGATCGCAATTACGGGGTATTCTTGTTGGCAGTTAATGGCCAGGTTCCCTTATATTTCACACTTAAATCATTTCCTCATCCCCTTCATGAAATTTACAGCGTGCTTCTTTCTACACCTTTATCAAGTGGGGTGATAAATTTTCTTAGAACTGTTGGATTTATCCATCAAACCGCTAGAATTAAATTCCTCTTTTTTCATCTTATCCCCTAGATGCCCCTTAAATTCATCGATCTACATTTCATCTTTGAGGAAAAATCAGACAATTTCCTCATAGATATCGATGTCACTGATTTGCTAAGGCATTCCGTAGGCAAGGTACCAGCACACCAATGAAGTGGGAAACCTTGAATATGGGGGTAATGACAAATCCAGAGGCATAAATTCCATGCCTTGTGATGTTTTCCTCTTATTCTCCAATGGTTTTATCATCTTATTCCATGAGATAAAGGATTTCCCTTTCTATCTTATGCGTGAGTGTGTGAGGAAAATATTGATCGAAAATCATCTTCAGGAAATCATTTCATTCCAATACCTCAATCCCCTCCTCAGTCTTGTTATTTTTTTTATCATTTTCTAATATTGATCATCTTGACACTACATATGATAATCTACCATAAGCTTCATCTATTTATTGGAAAATTTATGGATGGATAAGATCTTCTCAATGGAGTTGATCCATTATTCTATGATTGAGAGATCAAATGATCCATTAAAAGTAGGAGGCCTTTGTCTCGTGAATCTCTCGATTAAGACTTGTTCATTTGGGGGGGGGGTTGAATGTTCCTCTTAACCCATATTATATTCAAAACAAGCGATAACTGGGAGATTTTTTATCGTGACAATGTTTGTGATTCGAACTACCATCAGATTTTGAATCTCATTAGAACAATCATCACATTAATCATTGTATCAATTGTTAGCTCGATTAATCATATTACAAACCATTGTGTAGAATAAAAGGAATGTTCAGGATAACACATAAAGGGTCATCCAAATACAAAAAATGGATGACTTATGAATTATTTTTATTTCCATAACATATGAACTTATAGGCTTCAATCTATTTTATTCATGATCTATATACCAATGTATATTATACGTGGCATTTGTTCCCATAATAATGGTTTATACTACATTTGTGAGTTTACCCAAGAATATCCCACAAGAGTTTCATAACCAAGAGTGCATCAAGGCCTGATGTTGTGCACCGGTTCCCTTTGGAGTCTACTTCAAAGTGGTGTTTTCGGGTTTTACCTCTAGATACATCTATTCTAGAACCACCTCTACCTACTCATATCCATACATGGATGTTTTTTCATGATAAAACACTAACTAAATACTCACTAGAATTTAATGAATTTTTTTATTTTACATAGACTTGTTCCTAAGTCTTTCACTTAATCCTAATCCCAAAAATAACGGAACATATCCTTTGATACAAACTAGAACAACCCTTCTCTTTATTACAAACATAAATATGATTTGTTACATAAAATTTACACTTGATAAAAAATTTAAGATTGAGATTTTTATTTTCATTAGGGATTAGGAATATTACATAACAATTTAAAATATTAACTAAATATCATTGTTGAAAACTTATTTTACATGACCATAAAATTATTTCGTACATATCATTTCATGGGATAACCTGCGTACATAGATATGAAAATTGTGAGCTATAAATCATACTAAGGGAGTAAATAATCAATACCATGAAAAAGATAGTACATGTTAAGAAATAGGCATATCAATGGAGATGAATAGAAACATGAACATAAAATCATGATATGGCATGATTATCATAACATGGAAATGTGGAAACTACATTTAACAAGATATTAGCATCTGCCAAGGATCATTGCACATGGATCCTGATTAAACCCTCATTGCACTAGAATTATCATGAGTAAACACTCATTACACAAGAATTATCAGTATTAAACCCTCATTTCACCTAAAGTATCATGATACTAATCATTAAACAATTCATTGGTTGTCTATCAAGGTGCACCCTCCTTAATCATTTCATTTCATACATAAGTCTTCCACATGGATCATATAACATAGATTCTACAAACATAATCATTTATTCAAAGACAAAGGAATGCAGAATTAATATAATAAAAAATATAATAAATAAGTAAACTTTCTAAATGTTTAATACCCTTGATAGATAAATGGGCATGGAATTCACTACACAATGACATTGGCATGGAAAATCACTGTTCAATTTCAGTAGCATAATGGTGTGACATAATAAATTCAAAAAAAATTGTTGATGAGAGAGAAAGGGGGTGTCTCATCATATGTACATGAAAATGATAGTAAGGGGGTAATATAGATACTCGTTCCATCATATTTAATGGAACTAGATTCATAAAACAAAAATAATTTCTCGAATGTAAATGAGGAGAGAGAAATCCCTTATGAAATTTAGGCATGGTAATGGGTGTACTTGGGAGGAATTAATGAGATATAATGGGATATCTCGTGATCCAAACATAATAAGGGAAGTGTTGGTGAGGTTTTAAATCATACCCCAAAATTTTTAATTACAAATAAAAGGGCATAACTATATAATGAAATTTGGACAAAAGGAGAAAGAAAGAAATCCCTTACTTGGAACTGTGATCCCAAATTCTTATGAGAGGCTAGGGAGAGTCTTAGTGGGAGCTTGGGGATCCTTTGGAGGATTATAGATAGAAGAGGAAAGATTTTTTTGACATCTAATGGATTTGAGTGAAGATGTATTGGGATATTGGGTTGGTTTATATTGGAAATGAGAAGGAATTTTTTATTATTTAGGTTTTGGACACATCACATTAAACAAGTAAAATTTAAAAACCAACCATTGGTATTTTCCCGTGGTTTTTCGCAATTGGAGTGGAAAACATTATTTCATATGTCCAATGGGAAATATTCTTAAAAAAGTAGGCTTTATTTTTTAGAGGTGTGTTACACTCTCAAGGAAATTAATTTTAAAAGATAAAATGTTCTATAAGTCTTGGAGGGTCCACTAAAAAATTGTATAATAAATTAAACGAACCTAAATAAAATTATTTTTATTGTTAAAAATCTGTTTTCCAAAAAAAGAATTTATAAAATTTTATTACATCACTATTGGTTCTTTATGATTTCATAAAAAACATTTTATAATTAAATAGTATTTAATGATTACCCAACAATTTGATTGTCTTTTAAAATTATGAAACACTCACCGTTAGATAATTTTGGAATCCTGATTCAAAAAATAATATTAAATTTAACTAAATAATTTTATAAATATGTGATTTTTTACATTTTATAAAAATACTTACATTTATTAAAAATTCATGGGTTTTGACAAAAATAGATTTTATACCTTAATAAAAATCACAAGCATTTTCATAAAAATTATTGGATCATTTATATTTTTATAAAATTTAATTTAGTAATAGTGTTTTATTGAAATATAATTTAATTCATAAATCCCTTAATTCATCAAAATAAATTTTGTGGTAGAATATTAATTGAAAATACTATTTGTGCGTTAATAACTATTTATAATGTAACAACAATAAAATGAATGTTTCCTTCTATTTCTATAAAACAATAATGCACATAATCATAGTGACAAGGTCTTGTTAGATAAACCCTTATGACACCCCCATATGACCAATGGATAAGGCGTGTGATGGTGAAATACTCTTGGGGTGGCTTAGATAAAATCGCTCGGGTGGTATTCTATATCAACATCCAATTCTCCCGTAGAAAATTATATTCGAGCTTAATGTATTGAAGCTCGGCTTATGAATTGTTAAGATAAAAGTGAGGTTATTCCAACACCTTTTTGAGTTCTAAAAAATGGGCTTCATACGGGGAAATTCTACTGGGTGAGGCCATCAGTTCCTTTCTGTGAGTAAATCAGATTTGTTAACTCCCAATATTTATACGAATCATGTAATCACTATTCAATGGCTATATTTGAAACAGTAAGAATTCTTAATGGTATATTGAAATCAAAAAACTTAAAACCAAGTAAGTGAATATGTATTATATAACTATATAACAAATAATACATTTAATCAGATGAAGTTGAATTTTCATTAGTAAATGTTTGGGTCGTGACATAATAGGAACTAGTAAGTGAACCATGTCAATATAAATATGGAATTTTGAGTTCTTAGAATATTACTTATGTAACATTCTGTATTCGTTATGATTTTATGGTGTTTATAATTATTTTGTTTTTTTAATAATGCACTAAGATATCATCCCAGAAAACAATTATAAAGGACTCCTGGTATGAGTGGAAAACATGATTCATCAATCCAATAAATTTTGTTTCATGTTTTTCGGAAAAAAATAATCAGAATAAATTTTTAATATTCAATCCTAATTTATAATTTCATGAATGTTATATCAGAGGGTCTAACTAGAACCTAATGGATGCTAGATCTGAAATCAGCCTCCATGATGACCTTTTCTCCTCAGATTTGATTGAAGAGATTTTCTATAAAAGGAAGTGGGTACGAGTTATTAATAGTAAACTAATTTAGATATTTATGATTAACATATAGAATTGTTTTCCCAGTAAAATTAATTGTGAAAAACAAGGTTGAAACCGATAACTTCCCCGGCTAGGGAGCCATTAAACTGGTTCCTCATGTAAGGTCATCACATATCCTCATGCTCAACTCCTTATATGCCAGAGGATTCCAACTGCTAGTGATGTTCAATAATGGAATGTTTTGGAGACTATACCCAATTTTAATAATAACTACATGTATGAAATTAATATCAATATATAAAATAACTATAGTAAGAAAATAAATTTAAATAAAGAAATGAATTCCAACAAGAAACTAAGTAGAACATGATTTAACAACATGGAATATACTCTATATGTCAGAATTCCCAAAACAAAAAATAACAGAAGTCCATGGTCACTGAATGGAGTCCCAACCCAATGATTAGATCCTATACTCCGACAAAACATCCAATACAAGAATCATACACTTGGTCTCTCTCTTAAACTAGTACCTGAAAACAAATTGCTTCTTCTTGGGTGACCAAGTTTTTTGGAAGCCAGATAAGGGTGTGAGTACAACTCACTAGTCCACCACTAATGGAGCCTAAATCATTATACTATCTGTAAAATATATTGTGTATGTAGGTACATAATGAATAAAAAATAAAATTCAAATAAACCATGTGTCATTTATTAACTTTCTAAATAGTCACATTATTCGTTAGTTTTGAGGGATATACACATTCATCAAATTCACTATGTCTCATACAGATCATATAAATTATTCATAAGGGTTCATGTTTCCTAACTCCCAAGGACAATCATTCCGCATAATAATACTCATTAACATTCCTTCTAACCTCATCCCCAATACACTACCTCACCTTGGAGCCTTAGTTCATGTTCATTACCTCACATAGAGCCTCAATCTAGGAGAATTACGTAACATTGGAGCCTCATTCTAGGTGCATTAACCCATTAATTTTTTGAGGTCATAGGGCCTCATTCTGAACTCACAACCCATGCAATACATCTTTGGGCCTAAAGCATTAGTATTTATTACCAATGTGAGGTGTCGCAGTCCAATTACCCACACTACAACTAAGCCATGGACATATGTTTTATTAACCATAACAAATTTAACAACCCAACCCAATACAATTAATCAAATTTATTTTTTATTAACTCATTTTATTAGGCATATACAACATTCAAGGCATGAACCATTAGCACATATTATATTATTTCAAACATCACCTTATGCCATATCTCTAATTATCCTAATTCATCATTTATATTATTTCAAAACCATGTTAAGATTCCAATATTAATCATAATGGGTCCATTCTTACAAAGTCATATAACAATTTAATGATTGTGGTCCCAATGGACCTTTAAAACCAAGTAATCGTATAAAACATAATTCATAATTCTCACATTAAAGTATTTTGAATCCATCATTTAAACATGGGTGTTCCTTGTTGAAAAGTAAAATATTCTCCAGGGGTAACTTTTCTATTTCAACCACTAAAAACAAATATTAATTATTTTCAAATGAAATGTTCTATACCGACCCATTTCAAATCACCATTTCCTTCATTTTAAAACCAAAATTAAAATAAAATACAAAACAAATTAATTAGACCAATTCAATGGGATTTTAGTCTTTTCAAAAAATTAGACATATAATAATTTAATTTACCCTTTATCCAAGAAAACATACTCAGTGTTAATTTACATCTAATTCTCTCTCTAATTTCCCCTGTTCTAGAATTCACTAATTTACTCCACCATATTTAGGGTTTTTGAATAACCCATAGGTAACCTTGTGTTTGGTCTCACATCATTAATGAACCCAGAAGGGTCCATAAAGGGTCTCACAGCTCAAACTAATGTCCAATTAACCTATCATAATATAATACATAAAAGTGTAGTAAGACAATGAAGAAACATAACTATATACAAATATAACACTTCAAGACTATATGAAAAAATATTTAAGATTGATAACCTCATTTTCATAGAAAAGTTTACACTTGACCATACCCATTTATTCAGAAACAAAAAAAACATTATACACCCAACCTAGAAACCACTGTAAAAAAGGGGGATTTTGGGATTCAGAATAAGAAGCATTATTATTTGAGAACTAATTAATAAAATTGCATAAAATGGGTTTTTGTCTTACCTAGATCATCAATTTTTACCCAAATTCTCACAAAATACCATGAATCGATGTAAAGTCATATATTGGATGTTTTGGAGTGTTCGGTTCATCACCCAAGCAGCTGGAGGTGGAATATAGAAGAAAATCGTGTTATAAGCCTTCATTCATGATAGTAAATACCAGAATTTCCAATGTTTTAAGGGTCACAAACTTTGGCCACATAGTTTTCCAAACCGTGCACCAACCATGTGGATCCCTATATCAAAAAGGGGAAAATAAAAATTATTTTCTAGAGGATCCCGAACAATTTGGAAAACCGATTGGTGACCTTGTGTCATCCTCTATACAAAAAACGTTTTAGACACACAGTTTCCCTATCCATGTGTACATTTTTCACTAACCATGCTCAAACCATGTTTTTCATACTATTTATCCACTTTCTGCATATTATTTAATGTATTGAACCCCTAGGATACATTTGAAACTCTTTCTACACTCAAGAATCAATTCAATACCCAATAAGGATGTTTAACAAAAATTTAATCAAGGGAAAACGACAACTTAACACTGTGATTTTACTACCTCACAACCTTATAATGGCACTTCCTTGTGCCATATTCACAATAATCAAAAATACTACAAGACTAAAGTTCAATCCCCATGTCCCACATACCACTCTAATCACCAATGTTTATCCCTAAACTCAATCATTATATAAGAAAACATATAATATTGAAAAAATACAGCCTGAATAACGTTACCACAACGATGAATCTGGCGCCCCTTAAAGATGAATCTACCACAAATAATGATTGTCAACATCAAACCCAAGAGATATATCTGGTAACCCAACATAACCACGACAAAAAAATATTGATAATGCATTAAGATACCCTAGTAGATCAAACTGGATCACACTCGGTCTAATCCTCAAAAAAAAAACTCATGGACCATGTTTCTTGATGTTATCTCACAGTTTTTCCAAAATTCTAATGATGAACCAAATATAGCATCACCAAAGGAACATACAGATTCAAAACATAGTTCTAGATCCACATTGGCCTACAACTGAAGTCCGAATGGCTTCACCATATTTCTAATTATCCAAATCACATCTCAAGAATAACCTTCATCTAAAGGTACTCATAATTCCAAAACCAAAGCCAACATTAATTTCAAAAACCATAACACCAAAATTGAGTTCACTCATGCCCATCCAACCCATACCACTACTCATGTCATCAATAGACCACATGGACACTATTGTTATACCCACCATATAATTTATCCCTCCATCGCTATAACTCAGTTTTTAGAATCAACACCATAGAAAGAGACTAAAATAACGTAAACTCAAATTAACAATTTACATGAAATGTCTCTAAATTCACCATTCCCACCTTCCAAGAGACACCACCCAACTACTAAATATGTCCTTGTAATCAAAACCACTTGGATCAGCCACACATTCTCCTTCCATATCTCAATTAAAGAAAACATTGTTCTTTTTCAAGAATCACATTAACATTGACACACACTTATCATACCAAAACACCCATATAAGGTGGTTTCTAACTCACAACATTCATCCTCATATTTTCAAGACATGTCGAGATGTCTAAGACTAACTCACCTTAGGAACATCTATCTTCTAAAAGAGCATGTCACCACTTTACCAGACCGAGATGCCTCCACACATAATTGAATTCCAAGGTCACCCAACAGACATATAAGAATTTGTGCCCAACCATTAATGTGGCTATATCAAATAAACTCAAATTCCATGACAAATTCCAAACATTATCATTCATATAAACGACCATAGAATATTCATCTGACATTCCATTTTGAACCACCCTATGCTCGAAGCCAATACACAGATTGATTAATTTTCACATCCAAGGCCCAACTGGCCCTTCTTGTGATATCCGAACATAAACCTTATCAGTTTCTGAATAACATAATGATTCCACCACATTCACTTCATGGTATTCTCCACATATTTGGGACCGATATTTCACTACCGACCTTAAGATTTTTATTCTGCTCGCATTCCTCAACTGACTCCAACCACCACAAGGCACTCTTTTTCCACTAGCCATACCTAAAATCATGGACTTGGTCATCTATCTTTACCCTGTAAAAGCAGAACCTCAAAAAATTATACCTAGTCATGGCCTTTGAAAATTACCCCATGACATTCGTCAATATTTGGTTTATCACAAGGACCTCACCTATAACTGTTTCGTGGTATACATCCCACTATACATTTTCACATATACCACTACAACATTTACACTAAAAGTTACTCTATATCCAAAAAATACATGTATTTTTCTAGGTGTAAATCCCAATCACCATCAACGTACTTGGGACGATTTCAAGATACAAGACATGATCATAACTGGCTAAAATTATTCCATCGAGTCATCAACAAGAACTAACAAAAACATTACATAATAAATGTCACCACCCACCATATAGACTATATAGACTTACAAATATTCTAGGAATCTATCCCCCCAACACGTCATCAGTAATAAATTGCCAAAATCTGAGTGTGATTTCCAATAAAAACTCACTACCATTTCATGATAGTTTTCCAAGTATTCATGACACCATATTATCTTTGGCACACATTCCCTTACCCCAATAGAGTTATTTTGTAACAGAACTACTAATTTACATGAGGGAACAACTACAAAAAAATTGATCCACAACCAAAATGTCTCATGGATAACTCAAGCATCTTTTCAAATCACACCGGAATAGAAGCAATGATTGTACAGATCCCTCTATTCACCCATACCATATGACATTGTCCCTTTCCAACAACATCCCTCATTTGGACCTCCTCAAGACCATAAAATTCCCACACCTTCTTGTGTTCATACACTGGACTGACTCAAAATCACGCGAGTCATATATTACGAAAGTTAGGTCAAAACACCCGCTCACCCAACTGACTATGCCACCTGATCTATCAAATTCATTGGACTCAAGGAATTTATAACATTATAATCCAAATATCCAACTAGTTTTACAACCTTTAAAAAGATATGGCCACCACAACCACAATTTTCCATTCATACCAAAAGTGTCCATCCACAAATTTGTCACCATTTACCATGTTATCCCATAATAAACATCAATTTATGAATCTATCACCATTAAGTCAATTGTGAAAGACACCTCATGAAAATTCATTTTTCAAAAACTATATTTACAAACTACCAAAAGTACTCAAGTACCTACCCAAGGAAGAAACCATGGAAAGATTGTGAAACTGTACCACAATCGATGTCACAAACCATACATCGTTTACATATCTATAGTTTTCTCCTTTCCATGAATTTCAAGGAACCTACAAAACTGGTCTAATATCCCTTGAGGATACCCATGATTTCTTACAAGATAGTAATCTCATAACCACAACTCAAGTCACCTCACCAAATCCATCATCCTTCCCACTTAGAATTCTAAGGATAAACCAACATTTGAAAACACACTCGGTGTTCCACTATGATGTAAAAAACATACACCCATTCAACTTGAAACCAACAAATCTAGAAACCCAAACATACCCCAATCATGGACCATCTTGATTTTCAAATGATACCAACTCCCCAAACTATGATAATGCCTAAAAAATTAATAGGCTCTACCCTTAATCTATACACATCAAAACTCAAACATCCTACTACTCACAAGTTGAATCCCTACCCCCATTCCTGACATAATATATCTAACACACCAGGGAACCATTATCTATGGGTTTCACATCTTAGATACTCACACACTACATCATAATCACTAACGAAACACCCACTCTATGTTTTAAAACTAAACTCACATGGTCACTACCGATAAGAGTCACCCCTTCCACACTAACTAATGAAATTTCACAACATCAATGTCACAATCTTACCAAATAGCCAAAAAGACACAATACATCTACTGGAATATCCAACCCATCAAGGTCTCACATCTCGTAGCCTTAAATACCAAACCAAAGGACCCAAAATACCCAAACATCCCATACACATGACCATAAACCAACATAAGGGATCCCCAACACCAATGTACCCATGTTTCCTCATATCCCATTTACCATCATAATTAACCATTAAAATTTAAAAATCAAAGTTTCACATTTCAAAACATTTTTTTAAAACCCCAGGATTTTCACTTCCAAAATCATTTTTTAAAAACCCAAATATCCAAAATATAAAAATTTCACTGAAATTAATTTTTTTCAAAAAATATTTTATTAACAAAAATCTTAAACTGATGATAAATAGGAATAATCTAAATGAATAAACTAACACTAAAATAACATGAATCCCATTGGAATAAAAATCACATGAAATATACTGATAAATAATCAATCCTATGTGTGTAACATGATGCATGAATTCACACACCCTCCCTTGACATATTATTCCAAGAGATAAAACCTAATAAATCAATAATTTCACATCCATGTTCACCACTCAAGGTGGAAATAACAATCAATTATAAAATCAAAAACCATTACATCATTCCCATCCCCCGAAGACATTGATTTTACCCCATATTTGGGACTGCAGGCACCTAAAAACAATCTTATTAATAGGTCCCAATAAGATCCTTGTATCATTTATTCCATGCCCAAAATAGTAATACAACTGAAACTATTTGAAATATATTTGTAACATCTCTGGACTAGTATCCACTAAACTGGTTCCCCAATATATGTCTTAACATAACCTCAAGAATTCCTTCCTATATGCCAGAGGATTCCGATTAGTAGTTTGGGTATGTGAATAATTTTTGGGAGACTCCACCTGATTACTATAATAACGACATAATAGAAATTAATATCAACATATATAATAACAACTAGAAACAAATAAATGAACAAAAAGAAATGAATTACAACAAGTAATGATATATCAAATGATGTAACCCAATAAGGTATACTCTACATGTCAGGATATCATAAAAAATTTCCAAAACCTTAACCATTAATAGATATAATACATGAACTTGAGTTGGAACCAAATATTACCATCCCTTGATCCAAAAAAACAACCCATGAATGAAACGTAAATAAGGTCCATTTCCTGAACATGTACCTAAAAAAATAGAATCCTTTCAGGTTCCAATGTTTCAAGGAAACTGAATTATGGTGTGAGTACAACTCATTAGGCCACCACTAATTAGGTCTAAATAAATATCTGGTCTATATAACAGAGAGTGTATGTAGGTACATAATGAATAACTATATAAAAAATATTCTATGTGTCATTTATTAACAGTGTCACAATTTAACATTCCTTACTAGTTCTAAGGTTTATCTGTATTCATAATATTCAATATGGCATATCTTGGTCAGATATTTTTTAAAATGGGTCAGGTTCCCTAACACACAAGTACAATTATTAAATGAAACAATATTCATTAACATACATTTGATCCTCTGTCCCAGTACACTGCCTCACCTTGGAGCCTAATTCAATGTGAATTAACTCACCTTGGAGCCTCAGTGAAGGTTAATTGAAACATTTATTTATTTTCTTAATATAGCCTCAATCGGACACCCCACCCCATGAAATACATTGGAGGTCCTTGAGGTTTAGTCAGGCTGACCCATGGGTGGATCCTCAGTCTGAATTACCTACACATCCAATAAACCATGTGAATATGATTTATTAACCATATATGATTTACCAAACCAACCCATAACCATTAAAAAAATTATCATTTATGAATAAAATTAATTATTCATATCTAACATGCAATTCATGACACAAAATAACATATACGATTATTTCAAAAACCCCCTTATGCAATAACGTCAATTAAAAATATTCATAATTTAATTTATTTTCTAAAAATGTTAACTACCAAATTTATCATCATGGGTCCCTTCTTACTAACTCTTATACCAATTCGATGACTACAGTTCTAGTTGACCAATAAAATTATGCCGTTATAGAAAACACAATTCGAAATTCTATATTGAAAACATTTTGAAGACAACCCCTAGACATGAGTCTTGCTCAATTTGAACTAAAACAAGCCCCAAGGATATTATTTCCATTTTAACCATTAAAAACAACCATTAATAATTTTAAAATGTAAGGGGCCATACACCCCCAATTTCAAATCATCATGTTCCTTCATTTAAAAATCTTAACTGAAGTAAAATCCAAAATGTATTTCATAGGCCATATTGAAGGCCCCTTAGGTATTGCAAAAAAAAATTCATACTATCAATTCAATTTATCCATTAATCAATCCCACTTATATGGTGAAAATTTACAACCCATTCTCGCTAAAAGATCCCCTATTTAAAAAATTACCAATTTACTCCACCATTTTCATGGGACGAGCATACCCCATGGGTAACCCTCAGTTTAGTCTTTCATCATCAAGGAACCAAACATTGTCTCTGATGTGTCTTTAACCTCAAACTAAGTTCCATTTCAAAACTTTTAACTAATGACATCAATGATCAGAAAGTCATTGCATTTACAAAACTTCAGAAAAATAGAGCACATCAAGACAAGGGGAATAATATTTAAGACCACCTACCTCATTTCTGAAGACAATTTCATGCTCAACCTAAGCCATTGATTTAGAGGCAAACCACCTTTAAATTTACATGCATCTAACCACTGTAAGAATAGCGGATTTAGAACATTGGAAGAAGAAGGGATACTTTACGATCCCTTATCCAAAAAATAGAGAAAAGTTTTGTCTTAGACATGCCATGATCATCAGTTAACACCCAAACACTCTCTAAACTACCAAAAATTAAATGAGAATCATCCATTGAAAACCATGGATGGGTTGGTTCATCACGAAAGCTGATAGAGGAGGAATATGGAGGAAAGTCATTTTTGAACCTATAAATACCAAGGGGGACACCGTAAATTCCTATTATTTAGGGCCTCATGGTTTGGCCAAATGGTTGGCCAAACAATGCATCAACCGTGAAGATCCCTATGTTTGAAAGGGGAAAATACACATGATTTTCATGAGGAAAATACTTGGATTTAAAAACATTGTTGAGAACATCTACCAGCCTCTGTTTGAATGGAGTTCTGGCGACACGGTTTCCCAGGCCATGCACACAGTTTGAACTAACCATGTGCCAACCATGCACATCACACTGTTTGGTCACTTAATCTTCAACTTCTATGTCTCAAATGCCAAAGACACCACCTAAATTATTCAAACACCCAAGAATCACTTCATTATTCAAAACTAGAAAGTTTAACCAAATTTTAAACAAGGACCTACCAAGATGTCAATTCATGATCTTACAAACTCCAATGAGATGTATTGGGTCCTAAAAACCCTTTGTATTACAAATACTCTAGTTGCCTCCTGTGTTCATATGTCTTGGTAGGGCCAATAATTTATAGATGAATAGATATCATCTCCACTACTAAGATAATATCAATTGTCAAATGTGCCTCTCTCTCAAGAGTTTTACTTGAAATGTAAACCAAGAAAACATCTTTGAATTTGTCCACCAAAGAAATGAAATTATTTTTCATACTCCTTGATCATCAATAATGATATTGGGAATAATGGGAAACACTCCACCCAACCCCTAATGATCAGTTCCCACTCAACATTCCTTTATATTTCATTCTCCTATATAAAATGATATACCACCCCCAAGTGATATTCATGTCACCCTCTAGTAATAAAAATTAATATGTGATTGATATGGAATTGATGATTTCATCCTATAAATTATGTCCAACCCTATCTTATTGAGGATGAAAATGTTCCATATGAAATAGTAACAAGTGATATATTATCCCCTTAAAATATTCAATATTAAGTTTAAGGTTCCCTATTATATCATTAGATAAGAATGATATAATAGTTAAATTATATAATTTAGAATATACCAAATTTAGTAATACTGTGATCATACCTCATACAATAGATGTACGAACACTATGATCCTCTGTTATAGGCTACAACACATGTGACTATCCAAATTCAAGGACCTAATCTGCAACCTAAACACCATGGGAAGGTCTCTAATTCAGGTGACAAACATCAATATTCCTACATAATCAAAAATGAAAGGTACATCACGCTGATCAGATAGTGGTACTGTATCTATTTTACTGGTGCAGATCTCATGTTCCTACTACAAAACCCAGATCTAGTGTATGTTCTCTCTCATTGGGAATCAGTAGAAAGTCCCTACAGAATTATTTAATATGGATATCTCATTCCACATTTTAACACTTCACTCGGCTTCTATCACATTGATACTGCAAGTGACCTTGCCTTACAACATAATGGAATACCAAATAACAAATCATGTTGATACTATGACGGTCACTCCCTTGATGATAATCTCAAAGGTAATATTTCTTTCCACAAGATGAATCAATTCCTTTCCAATATTCTAAACTACCATGCATTAATTCTTTTGCATCACTCAGATTATGCTCAGTAGTGAGGTCCTAGTTCACAATTTTAGAAACAATAAACAGAAAGATATTACATAACTAATATTGAATGGTATAACTGCGGCCATCCTCAAAACATCTCACTCTAGACATATCATCACCATAAATAGTGTTCAAAAGGTTATATATCTCAGGGAAGTGAGATGAGTAGTCCATAAATGAAATTTTACCATTCTTTAAATGTATGAAATCACTATCTCAATCAATACATAGTATTTCCTAGAAAATGTTGTCATAGAAACTGGTCTATAAATCCATATTGACTATACTTCTGTTCCGATCATCTTAGGTTTGAACGTACCACCCTCTTAAGAAAGATCAATGAAGTATGTATTTTTATAACATTAATATCCCTACTATAGAAGTTTAAAATATAATAAAAATTATAGTAATGGCCATAGTTCATGTTATTGTCTCCTTGGGACCACCTTCCCCTAAGAAAATGGGAGTTTGTTTTTGTTGAAACACTCTCGGTAATGTTTTTATAGTTACTACAGCCCAAGGGACCCCCACCTTGGACTGTACCAAATATATGAATCACACTAAAAGAAATAAATTAGATCCCATTACATTAATTATATGTGTAATATCAATAGTTTTTGTAGGAAACACTAAAACAGTACTATAATAAGTTTTGGTACCACAACCTCAAGAGAATGGTCAACATTAACCTCCTAGTGCTTGAACTGAGGTCGTGGTAGGGAATATATCTAAAATTAAAGGAACATGCCTCTAAATATATTCTATGTATAAATGATTAAAATTGATAAAATATGGATAAACACCAATTTCTGATACTATAGATAAGATATCAAACTACCCATTTATAGGATCATGTTATATAACAATATTCTATGTTTTCATAAAAAATGTTTAGTTATATATGGTTTAAATTCCATGTTATATAGGAAATGAATCTTTTTATTCCAATTGAAATACCCATTTAAGAAACAAATAATTCTTTTAAATGGTATAATTTAAAGAGTTATTAATTATAAAATGGTTCAGTTAAATTAATTTCTATTCCCTTGTAATCAATACATGTGGGGTATAAGTACAAAGTATATTTCCATGTAACTAAAAAAATTATTTTATATCTGGTCTTAGGATATAAAAAGTTCATATATAATGGATTATTTATATGGATAAAAATTACAAATTTGTAGTATTGAAAAAATTATAAATTAAAAATGGCATTAATTAAATCATAACCAACCAATGTTTCTTCCCATGTAAATAAATCCATTTCTCTTAAAAATTTCATAATTGGTTTGTTGTGGTACCAAATCATGATATGATATGAAATACATTTTGGTTGATATAGGGAATTTATATAACCAATTATTTAATCACATTTCTACATGATATGTTATAAAATTAAATGTATAACAATCAACTCATATATGATAATAAACAAGTGAAGAAATTAAAATAACATTGTATATTGATGATATATATATATATATATATATATATGTACACTTGTGTGACTCTTATGACGCGTGATGTAATAATCACTTTCTATATCGGCACTTGGGAATAAATTAGTATTTATAAAAACAATAAAAATTAACTACATCTCCAAATACTGATATTAATATTTCTATTACTGCTGAAGTCCAAAAATAAAAAATTTCATCCCTGAAAATAAGAATATTCTACTAAACATTGGTTATCTAATCCAATGATTTCCTTATTACCATGATCTGACACATCTTAGTCACATGTATACTAATACCATAACAGTAAGTGAAAAAAGAAAAGAATCCTACATTATATAAATTTGTGATACTTGAGGCATACTTCGTTAATAGGTTACTAAACATGAGGTCCATGTGGCCTCAATCATGCCTACCCTTATGTTAGAGGCAGCTAATATGTAGTGATGGTGCACGGTGGTATTGTTTGGTGACTATACCCTCTTAATCAGAGTGATAAAGTGGTAAATAATAATGAAATTGTAGAAATAATAGGGAAATGGGTGTAAATCATCTAGATAATTATAAAAAATATGATATAGTTGATACAATAATATAGAGATGATGTTATTTAAATTAAAAAATGTGAATAATAAAAGGAAGAATTGATGTTCATAAAAGTGCATATCATAAAAAATTATACAATAATACGGAAAGAGAAAAAATTATTGAACATCAAAAGAACTGGCTCAGTCCTCTACTCTTACTCCCCAATCTAGAGAAAAATAAATCATACATAGTTGGTCTCTTCATGTTTTCCTTTCTTTCATCAAAGAATTATTTTTGGTTAACAAATAGAAACCAAAGCATGGTTCGAGTAAAACTCAGTATGAATCCACCAATGTTGACATTTTAATATAAATTGTGATTGTATAAACCCTATTAGTGTGTATTTATGATTAAAATATAAATAGAGAATTAAATAGAAACCATGTTGAGCTCAGGATCCTATAGGTATTCATAGTAGACCAAAACATCATTGACCTTAGTCAGGTGTTTCTAAACAAGCAACCTGTTAATATCCAAGTAAACTAGGGATAACGAACCAAGAATATATGTAAAAATTATATAATGAAAATCCCTAAAATAGGTTTAGCGATTCCAACACAATACTCACATTTTGAATTTAGGTAAGAATGATGGATTTATTGACTTTATAATGTCAATACATCTCATGGTGATCAAGCCATGAGATTTGGAAATTTGGTTTGGGTGAAATCAAAGGAATTGATCTTTTTTCCTTTCACCCCTATGTGTTTCTAAATACTCCAAGGTTAATTATCATTTTATTTTGTGAAGAACTCAATGGGAATTCAATATGCATACCCAAGGAATTCGATGTCTAATTTCATCGATAAAACCATGTAATATCGTCATGAGTGTTCTATTATTTCTTGAGAATCCATGTAAATCCCACATCATTAAGCTTAATCATTCATGAAGTGAGAAAAATACCAAACTCGTGTAGGTTTACCACATGGATATTAAATAAAATTTAATGGGTAGAATCATATGAATTCATATAAGTAATTCATAATTATAAATTCATGGATTGAACTAGGTGTTCCACACCTTTAATGGTGAGAAAATTCCTATAACCAATAACTAGAGATTAAGTGATAAATAAAAGATAAAAATATGTGATTAGTAATAAATAATTCCAAATAAAGAGTTGAATCCATTTTATAATTAATTAGATAGAAATAAATATTTAATGTAAAAAATAAACACCCATGGGTGTGGTTTAGATAGAAACAAAAGGATGTTTTAGTAAGTCTAAACTGAAAACCATGTGGGGGGGGGGGGTTTAGATTAAAATTATTGATCTGTTTTCATGGGGTATTTTTCAAACATATTGTAATGGATAGTTTTGGTTGTGTTTTTAAAATTACAATTGAATCTAATGGTCTTTTAACCCCCCAAGATCAAGGTATGGGGATCTAATTAATAAAATACCATTTTTAGAGGGAAAAAATAGGAATGCCATTGTGCATCTCAGAGGAATAATTTAAAATAGCGATTCATTGATGGAAAAGTCATAGACCACCCAACATATAAGTAAGGTATAATCCATTCCAAATATAGACCACATATTTTGGATGGAATGATAAATGATATAAAACTATATTTATTCAAAAAAAGTGTATTATCTCACATGAATATCACACCAACGATGGAATGAAAAGGTGAGCATAAAAGTAATGTGACTGATATAATTATCGAGAGGGATCCAATGTGATGAGTCATGATTAAAATGGATTCTAGAAAGAGTAGTTACAACAAAACCATGATGAGGAAGAAGTTGGAGATCCTTATGTGTTCTACTGTAAAAATTATGAGTAGGAAGAATGAATTTTGATTTAAAACTAAAAATGGGAAATAGAAATTTCCAAGATTTTTTATGGGGAACATGTATTGGTCACACAGTTGTAAAAACCTTAGAAATAAATTGACACTGAATATTTGGGATCAGATACATTTATGGGTTCATGTTCATAGTTATATGAAACATGCATAGACCATTTATTCAGCACATTTTAGAATCCCATTCCCCACATATACCAGATTCCTGGTTTTTAAACTATGTATATAATGTGTATTTTGTCACTCAAATAAATTATACGTTTTTAGCAATCATTCTTTTCATATTCTATGGTTTAAAAAATCATGATTTTCTCTCTTAGGTTCACATAGTTATGGTTCATGGTTAGTACTAAACATGCACTGGCCAAGTGAATCAACCTATTTCTAGACAACCCTTAACTCTGGGCCGAAAACCGAGCTGAAATTTTCCTCAAACCTCTATTACACATTTAGTAACATCTATTAAATAAAAATAGAAGGTTTATATAGAAATTGTAAGGATTAATACCCCCAATAAAAAAATAATATCATAAAATATTTGTATGACTATTATTTATAAAATTTATACCAATCAAATAATAGACTATATCTCATGGTATAAATCATGGAATAAGATAATATCATATCATGGAATTTCTATATAACAAATTAAAACATCGATAACAATGTAGAATATAATAATAAAATCATAATCCCAAATCATATAAGCATAATATAAAAGTTTGAAATATCTTAGAAAATTGTAATAAATATAGAACTCAAAATATTATTCAATGAAAATAGGCATATAATGGTGTCATAATCATATGGACAGAAAACCCAAGTAAGAAAACTAATTGTGCCCATGTATTTTAGAAAAAACCTATTATGTCCACACCATACTATATCATGAAATATAAATATAAAATAATGATTTTTAACGATTTAATGGTCCTATACTATATTTTTCCTTTATCAAACCCAAACCATCTCAAGGATTTATCAGACTCATATCATCAGAAGGATTTATTTGACATAAAATGTCTGAAGGAATTATCAAACCCATACAAATTCATGGAATTTTTAGACCCAAAACATATTTGGTCATTACCATACCCAAACCATATCATAAGAATAATATGTAAACATGTATTTCGCATATAAACCAATAAAATTCCATAACATTATTAACCCCTGGAATGATAATTGGTTTCATACCATTTATAAATTTTATCTCATAAAATGAAATAAAATATAGATTGTTACCAAATATTCGATCACCCAAGAGGAGTTCATCATTAAAAAATATAGACAAAATTCATAAATATCAATTCCATAGGGGTAATATTATTAGCTATTAATGATGAAAATTTAATTAAAATTATTCTCATATAAATCATTTTAAATGGAAAAAGAAATAATCCTTTTTAAAATTCAAGAAAAATCATTGAAAAATATTATCTTTAAAATTTAATAGTTTAGGATAGAAAGAAAATTTTAAAATTGATTTAAATAATATAAATTATTTAAAAATAAAATTATCAAGAAGAAATATGTTGTTAGTGACTTTAATTTAGGATACATGTAAATAATTAAGAACTATTTCCTAGAAACATAAGCATTTATAAATTATTTTTTTTGAAATCATGAATCCTTCATAATATTAAAAATTTACCTTTAAAAATTATTTTATTTTATTTTATAAGCCATAATGAGTTAATATAACTAGTAAAACCATTTTAAAACATGAATTAATTCATCAAAGTGTAGAAGGATTATATAGTGGGAGAAACTATAAATGATTTTAAGGAAATGTTTTCACCCTTTACATAATAAAAATATGGTTTGAGTAAAATTTAAAATAAATATTCCCTAGAGTGTAAGTGAAATTACCATTAACTATATACATATGATAGAATAAATCCATATTAGAAATAAAAAATAATAGTCATTATAACACAAATAAGGGTGTTGATTTATAGAAGACCCTTACAACCATAATATCATTTTAATTTAATTGAAATTAAATAGATAACATGATATGGATCTTCAAACTCCAAAAAATTAAATTAATATGATATATTTAATTCAAAAGTAAGTAATCACTCTATATTATTGATTATATGGTTACCAATAAAGTATACGAATAAAAAAAATTAAATGTTAAACAAAGAACCCCTTACGATAACTACAATACAATAATCTAGTGAACATAAGGGATATTACAAGAAATGGACATTATAATACAGTGAAATAAAAAATAATCAATATAAAAAAAGAAAATAAATTGTTTAATACACCTTATAAAACAAATAATTTTTCACAATATCAATCATGTATCATAGATTTGAAAATGACATAGAGAAACCCTTACCATGACTTCTCAGTTAGTCAAACCCAATATGTCTTTCTATATAATAAAAATAACCATATTAGTATCTTATTTAATAATAATATTCATATCTATAACCATTTATACAATTAAATTATAATTATTTATTATTCATTTAATTTTTATTTATGGTTTCTTACTATCATCAAATGTAATTAAATCTTAATTGTTTCACTTATGATTTAAAATATAAATTTTGATTCCCATAATTTAATACAACTTTAATAATTAAAATATAATAAATGGCACCATAATGGATAAATTATATTTATTTATAAATTTTTTAATTCATTTCATAAGTGTCTTTGTTATGATCCATGAAAATGGTCTTGGTGCAAGCTTACTTTAGTAATTTTAGTTATTAAATAATATATTTTTTAATAATTTAAATTCTTAATAAAAAAATTAAATTACTATAAAGCAATAATAATTTTCATGTTCATATAATAAAATATTAGTATTTAATTTCCCATATCATCGATGATAGTTTTTTGTAGAATAATTCTTCTTCGTGGTTTAAATGACATAATCAAGAACTCATTATACCTTAGTGGGTGGGTGTGGTTAAACAATTATATATAATCATTTTAATAGGATCACAATATTATTTTTTATATATCTAAATAAGTTTATTCTTCTTTTCATAAATAATGATAAATGATAAATGTTATTTCATGGAGGCGGTTGTTAAGAAAACACACTGTTAAAGGTATCGTTTCATAATTAATTAGAGGGAATAGAGGTGGGTGATAGTTTTAAAATCCATAATCATGACGAGTAAATTTTATTACACTTTTATTTTTCCATTCCATCGATATAACCATCAAATAGAGGCACTAGTGAATAATAAAATATGTCACTTCCGAGAGGTGGTAGTCTGCACAACACACGATTGGTGTTATTTTATTTTTACAATTAAATGGGAAGGAATATATATTTTTAATTCCATTAAAATATTAATTATTCATATTAATGATGATAATAATTCCAATATATTACTTTAGTTAAGATATGTTTGTAATAAAAATAAAAACAAGAAATGGTTAATGGATATATTATACTAATAACAAGACTATAAAAATTATCCTATAATTAACCTTTGAATTAAATATCCTAGAATAAATAATTCGACCATAGGATAATGAATTGGAAATAGGATTATATGAGGATAAAAGATAAAACATTTAAATTGAAATTTGAAGGGATTTGTATGTCATTATATTTTATAAGTGTTCCCCTATTATTAGGGAATAAAAGGGAACTTTTGTGAATAATAATCATTTTTTTATAATGGAATGATACTATTAAATGGTCAATAGTTAAAAAAATTAATAATAACGTATTTTAGGTGGTATAATTCCAAAAAAAAACTACTAATAGTTTTCAATATTTTTTAAAAACATTTCATGCCCTTTAGAACTTTTTATATTTTATATTTTTTATGATATTAACTAGTTTTTTACCTATAAAATTTATATTTTATTAAAAATATCACATAACACCTTATACAATTTATTTCTATGAAGAAACTAAATTTAATCCCCATATAATCTACATCAAAATAAAAATAATATAAAATTATCTTTTAAATTAAAACCATTAATATATATTGAAAGATTATTTTATAGGTGGAATGTTCCTTCCATCATTAAATGTTCATAGTGGTATATAGTATATATTAGTAGTTTAATTATCTATAATATATTTATATATATTATTAAAATATATATCAATCTTATTTTGGGATATTATATTAATTTATTTGAATAGATGAAAATTATCCATTTTAAATACACCAATTCTTTTAACATAACAGTTTTACAATTATTTTCATTATTAAAATTGATCATTGTAATCATATATTTAATACTAAAATGTATTTGAAATTATTAACAATTATGATAAATTTTATCTAAAATATGAAATACTTTTTTTTATATAATTTCAAATGTGATAGAAAATAATTTTTAATATAATAGAGTAAAACAATTTAGAAAAATATTTCTTAGGTTCCAACAACTATACTCATTGGTTTTATAAATTAATTATTTTATTTTTAAAAAAAATTATTTTAATTTATAAATAATTATATTCATATTATTTTTTTATAAAAATAGTTAATTAATTCTTATATATTTATATTCTCTTAAATTTGATGGTGTTAGAAAATTCACTATTTTTCAATATTCAGAAAATAATAAATTACCTTAACAAAACAAAAAAAAATACTTTTACATACATAGATATGGGGAATGAAAAATGTAGTTTATTTTTTAAAATTAAATTTAAAAAATTAGTAAATTTATATTTTAAATGAACATTCACTATATATAAATTAATAAAAAGATCTTTTATTTAAAATGACGTTTCTAAAAATTTATGTTTTCTTAATTATAGATTTATTATGAATTTTACAAATGATTATAATATTTTTTATTTACTATTGGTTTTGTTATTCAAATGTTTTCTTAACAATACAAATTCTTCTACTTGTTTTAGTTTCATTTTGTGTATGCAGATATTTATTGAACATAGTATTAATTTAGAATCAAATATATTCCAAAATCTCGAGGAATAAAAATGAGGATTGAGAAGGATTTTATCTTTATAGACATGAAGAACATGTAGATAGGAATCATAAATAATTGAACAACATATTTCATTGAACAATTTATTTCACTACTATACATTCTGGGGAGTGTTATGAAAATTCGAAGTGTTTATTTTGAGATGCATAAAAATTTATATTCAATATTAAAAGGAAAATACTTAGATTTAAATATTTATGAAGAATGATTTGTTATATTTTTTATATGACTATGTGTACCGTCATATTCAATGATAAAAAATGTGCTATATACTAATGTTCATAGCTCACCTTTATTTATCACCCCACGAAACACAAAGATGTGTGGATATTTCCAAGAGAGTTTCTAGTGAGACAATATAAATTAGAATATTGTATAATATATGTAATATTGATTTCTATATCATAAAGTGAAGTAAGGAATAAAAAATAAATTGTTTTGATAAACCCATGTCCCAAACATTCGTCAAAACATGAAAAATCCAGCTTAGATTTTTTCATGGGTCGTTAGAAGACACCTAATGCAAATAACATCATATTTATTATTATGGACCTCCATAAAATATTCCTCACATAATTAATAACTTAAAGAAAATATTTTTAAAATTCTTTTAATGTAAACTGAAAAACTAAGACGATACAAAAAAACAACAAACATCATAAGAGATAGACGAGTCATTGAAATCTAATTTACGTCTATTATATGTCATATTTGTCTTGAATTTCAAAAGTTTTCAATTAACCTCGAAATCTAGATCATCCTGGATATGGTCTTCTAACCAGTCATCCAATATGTCCCATGTTTGAATGAACTCCTCCATGGTTAAATTCCCTATGTAGAATCTTCATAACAAAATACAATCCAACTTATCACTCAATAATATTTCAAATATACACATCATAGAATACATGAGGATGTATGAAACACCACTACTAATTGAATATGATCGAGATCAAGGGTTTAACTAAATATTATATAATAGTATACAACAATCTTTGAGGATATATTTGATCTTTATCATGTCCTACCAACCACATATTAATAGCCAATTTTAATTGATTATAAATGTTTTGTAGGATATACATAGTTTTTTATCTATGTACATTAAAGAGAGCATGGATCAACATCTCCCTCTAGATGATTTCTTAGAGAACAGTGCCTTCCATTCAATCCATAAGTTTTTTTATTATAAATCCATCTATGGAATAAAAAAATAAAACCTCAAATAATTTTGATTTAGTTAGGGAAAATAATATATTACGACAAGAATTAGTTGATGAAAATATAGAGAGGGTAATTTCTTTTAGGAAACATATTAGAGAAACACTAAATAAATAAAAGAACCATGTTGACAACCAGTGATAAGATCTGGAAATTGGTTTTTCCAATAAATTGTTCTATTAAATATCTATAAGAAATACAATATGAGATTTTTGAGGAACGTAATCTCATGTCTTTGATATATTGTCCCCATTTTTAATCTTGATCACATCAGAGTTGTGGCTTATATATTAGAACTCCCCAAAAAACCCTACTCAAGTGCATGGAAATCAACATGTGTCCCTCTTGATAAAGTATATTTCATACCCCTAACATGTACTAAATCACAAGGTGGATAAAATGAAGCCTGGTTTCCCTTTTAAAGATATTTGGTTGAAAATCTTAGAACGTAGAGATAATTATTTACACTATAAGTCAACTAACCTAGTTAATGTTTATTAGTGAAATCATAATTATAAAGGGGACTTGGTATATAGAATATGACTTGAAAAAAATATCCTTGAATTTTTTCATCTTATTTTACGAAATTATATATTTGATGGAAAATCGATTGAAATTCAGAAGAATGTAAAACCAAATATTTCAATATTTGAAAATTTCCATAATAATTAAACATCTTTTCATACATAGTAATATTATATATTATATTTTTCATCCACTATATAATAGACTAATAATATAGTATTATCCATTTTGAATATTATAAAATATATATATGACAATATGGAGTATGGATATTAGTAATTATAACCCCATGTAATATAGTGGTAATACAACGACATTAAGAATAACTGTTTATTTTGGATAATAATAAGAGATACTTATTGAATAAGGGAGTATTGATATCATCTACCAATGGTATAATCTATTACAAATCATATTTATTATAAATTATATAGGTTGTAGTATCATATGATTTGTCCCTTAACTATTCTCTTGTATAACACCAACAATTATGGCTCGACCTGAATCATATTTTGGAGAAGTAAAAGTCAGTAGAAATCACCACCAAATCAATGTTAGTCATACCACCCAATGGACGTATCATAATTTATCATCTTACCCTAAGGGATTTTACTATAGTAATTATTGGTTTTATATCTAAGATATAGGAAATATTGATGTGTAAATTATTTTAAAAATGAAATGTTGTGTACCTAGATGCCATATATGATTTAATATTTATTGGTAAAATTTAATTTTTCTTTGTATATAAATAAATCAAAAATTATGATATTTCAAAAATAATAAATTAAATTAAGGATTTAAATGAGATAAAATAAATATTTGAAAAAATGAAATAAATATTATATTTTTTAAAAAAATATATGATTTAGTTTCATTAAAATAATGTTTTATAGGGAATTTAAAAGATTAAAATACTGTTTTTCAATATATTATTTTCATAAATAAATATATATATTCAAATATATTTTTATATAATTCTATGAAACCATATGTAATTTTTTTATGTGTCCAAAATTTGGTCTTGTCATAAAACTATTTTTTCAATATATAAATATTTTATAATTAAATTAAATATTTAATACATATAAATATATTTAAAAAACATATATACTTTTTTAAATATTATTTTTTATATTAGAATATGTTTATTAATCAGTATTCTTATGAATAATTATATATTTTAGGGAATATTAAAATAAAATGTATGTATTATATAATTATATTATTTTCAGAATATGTTTTTTGATTAGATTTTTTAGGTTTATAAAATTTTGATTAATATTTTGTTATACTCATTATTATTGAGTCACAAACCCTACATTATAAGCATATTTTGAGTCACTATTTTATGATATAATATTTTATTCAAATATTTGATTCTAAAACATCCCACTCCTCCCCTAATGAACACCACGCCATTTCTTAACACATTGAAAGCACCTTATCTACCAAATTTATACAAAAATATCTTTCAAAACACCATTACCATGTCTAATAGGTTATCTAATATAAAAAATAATCAACTAAGAAGGCTTATAGACTATACTAAAGAGGGATATCTAAGGAATATGTTATTTTTTGACTGAGTTTATTCATTTTATATTATCTTATACCAACTCTGTTTCTCTTGAAAATATAATTCTATAATCACATTAGTATATTATATGTAATAAAATTTTATTATACCAATGGAATATTATTTAGCCTATAATATCCCCTCTATTTATTAATAAATTGAAATCATCATCGATATTATGTTTGATGCATCACCTTCATGGATGAGGTTTTTCATTTTTTCTCAGCACCAATAATTTATAGTTTAAAAATTAATTCAATAAATAAATAATATTTTTAAGATAATTAATAATTTATAAATACTATTTTGGTATAAAATTAATTATATTGATAAATAATGATCATATTAATATTTACCATCTAAAATAAGCTCATTGTGATTCCATTCTTAGATTGAATCAATTGTATAAAATACCTTAAATTGAATAAATATTTTTCCAATGGATTAATAATGGTTAATTAACTATATAATTTTGTATATAAATAAACACTTTTCCCACACCATTTACTATGATCAAAATACAAAAAATGAATAAATTCACCGAACAACATCAACTGGCCGATGTGAGAAAAAATTTGTAATAATTTCATAACATATAATAAAAATTGAAGATTACTTAAATATAATATTCAAAAAAAGTTTTAAAATAAACTATATAATAATATTTATTTGATTATTCAATTATTTAAATTCACATACCAAGAAATATAGGACTTAAGGTAAGGGAGTTTCTTAATAACCTTATTATTTTTAGATTAGGATTTATCTCTCTAACATAAATTATATCATTAGTCTTGTAATGCAATTCTCATATATTAAATATATATGTTCCACAAATATATACCTACATTATTTTCCATTAAATTTATGGGTTTATACATGTGTTTTAAGAGTCCCTTTCTTCATCATCACTCAAAATCAATCTTAGTTAAATAGAACTTTATAATTTATTATTCCATTTCATGTGACAATTCATTAAGATTAATTCCATTAAATTATTTCTATAAATATTAAATAAATTAGGGTAATCTAAGCTGTATTTACTCTATTTTTAGGAAATATTAAACATATATTCCCTAAAACCATTATTACGAGGGTCATTTCCAAACATACTTCTCCACTCGTTTCATATGAATTTTCTTCACAGAAATTTTATTTTAATGACTAAAGATTTTTTACAAGGTCATTAAAATCCAAATATTTTTTCGTCCCTTTTTTCATAGTAATCATGGATATATATATTTTTCCTAGGCCTCAAGACAAGATTTACTACACATTTACTTTTCAGAGGTTTTTTAAAGTTACACCACATATATGATTTTATTATGTGGAACAAATATACATGCACATGTTATTAATGTTAAGGGTTGGCCGAGAATTATAAACACCCCCAACGATAAAATAAATTGTTTAATGTGTTCATGTCTTTAGATATTGTAAGTGATGCACTGATAGTTATCCTAGAAAACTATGTTATGATGATGTGGCAGTGATCCTTGAATTATACTTATGAGCATGATTAATGTTGTTTCCACACATTTATGATTCCCTGATCTTATGATATTATTTCAATTATTTAATGATCATATCATTATGGTACTTTTCTTTATGATATCATGATATGTCTCTTAACTCATATGTGTTACCTAATTGTCATGCATTCCTGTGATTATTACATTATAGTGAATTATAGTTCACAATTTATATACATGTACATCCATATAATATAATATTAAATAAAATATATTTAATGGAATTTAAAGAGAACAATGAAGATTAAAATCAATATGTTCTTATTTTTGTTTAAGTTGAATTTTTATGTATCTAATAACTCAAAAAAACAAGAACAATAGATTTATAGGTAGACTTTTTTGGAATTTTTTAAAAAAATCATGAAATAAAATATGTACGAGGCATCATTTGTTATACTTGGATCATCATCGGCCTATTCGAGGACTCAATATTTTAGGTAATTTAATAACTTTTCAAACTAAAATGTTTTTTCTGAAATTATTTAAACAATATCGAAATGATTTTTAAAAATTTATATGATCGAGGTTTAAATAATATTATATATATATATATATGATATTTTGAATACATACATAATATATAAAAAATGATATATATATATATATATTTTTTATATTATAAATATCATAAATTTAAATTAAATTCCATATAAATACATAATATAAAGGAGTTAATATTGTAAAAAAATAATTATTTTAAATTTATATTATAATGAAATGTCCATAACACATGACAAATTATAATGTGGTAATAAATTTTTATTTATGAATTTATCATAAATAGTGTATCGTAAATTAAAATATATTACTTATTCATTTCATTATATTCATGAATATAAATTTTATATTATGAATATGTGTATACATTAATTTAGGTTTTAAATTGCTATTATATATTTACATGAATGATTATGAGGAGTTTCATTGGGAAAAGCTTGGTTTTGAGATCCATTTTCATTCCTAAAACTATAATCCTATAATTATGTAATATATTTTTCAATTAATGAAATATAATTTGACTAATTTATGAAATAATTCATAAATTATATACATTAATCTGACTATTTTTTTCATTTTTAATGGAACATTAAAATAATGTTACGTGAATATTTATATTAGATAATAAATATATTCCATTATCAAATAATTTCTTAGGGGGGCACCGTGATTCCTTCTCCTACACCATGACAGAAACGACATATGTTATAGTCCCTCCCCTACCAGTGGGGTAGGGACCTTCCTCATCCTTTAAGGGAGAGTAATACTTATTTCCCCCTTCACTATAACAGAGATACTTTCGCAATTCGTGCATTGATCACCATGATTGAATGTGGCAGAGATATATCAAGGATTTTTTAACCTTTTGATATCAATTTTTGAGTTCAAAAAAGCTTCATCGCTTCTCAGTCGAACATTGAGGCCTCACTTCTTGGAGATGAGGCCTTCAGTGGACACCTTTGATAGGTTTGTTTTTTAATCTTGAGATTTAAAATATAATGGATAATGTGGGTTTAATATATGAAAAGAATATTATGATTCACATCACATAAGAGGAAGATATGATTAAATATTTTTCAACTGCAACTCACAACAACAAAAATATCTATTTTTATTTGCATATATTATTTTTTAATTTCTATATGATGTAGTACTCACCTTCAGTGGTGATTTTGGTGTGTTTTTCAAATATTCCCCTCACTTTTCAAAATCCCTCAGTTATAATAATAATTGTGAACCTTGTAGGTAGGTATCAATGTTCTGATAATCAAACCAATGTAGTTTTTCATCATGGGAATCCCTGAGTGTGTGTGAATGTTTTTACCTAAATAGAACCATCTGACATCATTTGGATTACAGCTAATGATTAATATAATTTTATGCATATTGTGGGTTATGAGTCTTGGATTGATTTCTATTTTGATTTCATGTGGTTGGGTAATTCATCAGAGAACTGTAGATGTGGGTCTCATCAAATCAATAAGCTAGAGGTTGTTATTATTTGTGGTAGGAGGGATTTTGTTACCAGTACTATGGATGAGCCTGTTGGGAAGGGGAAAGGAATTGTAGATCTTGAGATAATGGAATTGCATAGTGGAACATGAGAGACTCTGTTGGATGATGATTTATTCTAGAGGATGATAAAGGACTTTGGACAACAACATCTAGTGGGGGTGTCCTTGGAGAAAAGTTATCTAGAGGTAGAACTGAAGCCTATGTTACTTGGGGGGGGCAGGGTGGTAGTGGGATTTATGAGGGACATTACCAACTGCATTTGACATATGCTGAAGTGACTTGTGAAGGTATTAGTACTAATAAAAAATAATTAGCGGAAAATATTCCAAGGGATGATCATATAATAAATATTGGTTCAGAAGGTGAGGTTGTGAACAACAAAAGTTCTAGAATGGAGGTTGGGCCTATTTCCATTGCAACCGTTTTTCACAGGTGTCGAAAGCGGTTCCAGAGGATGGTTTATCTAGGGTATCCCTGGATGACATAATGGTTTATGAAAATGATCTCAATAATGTATGGTATATCTACTTTATTGGTGATTCAGAGGAATAGGCACCAGGTGACCATGTCCCAAAGCAAATGAGGAGTAAGAGTAAGAGGTTTAAAAGAAAACAGAGGAATGACTATTCTTAACTACATCTATTAATGGATACTCAGTCAGTAGATAAGATTAATGCTATGAAAATAGTTAATTATATCCAATATATATCCAAGAATAATTGACATTAGGAGAAGCCAGTGGTTAGTGATCACCATTTCTCCATGTCGTCTTGATAGAAGAGGAAGTTTGATGTTATACCATAATAGTCTTTGAAGAATCTCATGATTTTTTATGTCATACATGATAAAAATGTTCTAAAAATAAATTCTCCTGATGAAAAAGATGAAATTGTTTGGGAAAGGTCTCTACGAGTGACTCCTAATGTGGAATAAGGAACCAAGATTGATATGCCTACTCTATTTTTAATAAGGGGATTTTAGAAGGGAGAGATCATATATGAGGAATACAACCATTCTTAGGAAAAGATATCAATAAGGATAGAAGATCTTTTGATGGAGGAACCTGACACTTCTGTCATCACAATCTCGTGGAAACAGTTTAGGGAGATTAAAACTAGTAGACATCAATTTCATATTAATGGATTGGTTATTTCTATTACGCGTGAACTATGGTTTCTCCCTTTTTAATTAAAAGTGTTTGATAATAAAAATTTAATTTTGAGGGAGTATATTGTTACATTCTATGAATTATTACATCTATTAAAATTAAATTAATTAATTTTTTTATAGCAAATATAAAAATAATTATCTAATTATGACTAAGAAATATATTTGATTGCATTCACCCTTGAGAATCCCCATTATCAGAACAAATACTGCAATGAAAAAAACATTATGAAAGGATAATCAATTATAAGAAACACTAAATAAAAATTAAATGAATGTGAATCATGATTTATGAATAGAAAATATGATGATTTTATTTGATGTAATAGTGGTAAATTAGCATTTATAAAGGGTTATATTACAATTAGGTATACTTAAAGTAAACCTCTTACTTGTTTGAATTTACCAGTATATGTAAATATTAAATAGATGTTAAAAAATATACATTTTTATTATAAATAATTTATTTACATAAAATAAAGGATTTTTGAACATTAATAAATGATATCAATACATTTTTTAAAAATTTATATAATGATTTTTTTTTATAAAATAATCAAATTTTAAAAATTTCTTACATTTAATGATGGATTAAGATAAACATTATTGATAAAATTAATGTAATTATATGTAAAAAATTAATAAAATAAATTAAAAGATTAAATAACTATATATTAATTTAATTTATCATGTCCAATAAAAAACAATGTTCAAAAAAAATGTTTTTTTATATTATATGTTTTTTAGTGAATTAAAATTATAATATTTATTGTATTAAATATGATGAATGATTATATATGTGCATGTATATATATCTATGTGAATTAATAAACTACACATCATTGATTTTAAATTTTTTATTAGTAATGATAAAATTATTTAATATTAAAACCCATTTTTAATAGAATCACAACTAAAAAACTAGTCTATACCCATGGTTTTTTTCAAAACTCATGGATATTGTGTTTAGTTCTGAAAATATAGAAACAGTTTTGGTAAATCATAGATATATGTTTCATGGGAGAAAAACATTCATGTGAACGTCATGGGGAAACATATACTCATGGTTCTCTAAAAAAACTGGGGATATGGGTCACCCTTATACCTATGGTTTTTTTAATCATGTTAATTGGTTTCATGTAGAAACAATTTCATAGGAAGGTTGAAGGAAAACCTATAACCACTATTTGACCAAATTAAGGGTATATGTAATGTTTCTAAGAAACAATACCCACGGTTTGGTCAGACCAAGGGTATATAATAACCCATTATTTTCCATAATAATAACAATAACAATAAATACATTAATAACAATAATTCATTCATATATATATATAAACATATATATGAATATAAGAACATAAAATGTTTTTTAGGACATTGGTAATGTCATTGGAGTATAACTGGAAGGTGATGCGGTCAATTCCCAAAGGCTATTTTTTTAATAAGTAGTTTACACCCATTTTTTTACCAAACCATGGGTATATGTTGGCATATTAATTTCTCATATTAATAATATTATCAAATACATTAATATAAATATATATATATATGACTATAAGAACATAGAATGTGTTGTAGGATAGTGGTAATGTCATTAGAGTATAGGCGGAAGGTGCAGGGATCTATACCTAGTGATGAATTTTCTTTAATAAAGGACATGTACCCATGGATTATCAAAACCAAAGGAATATGTGTTTTCCTAATCCTATCTCCACCAATAGTTTGAGAACCATGGGTATAGGTGGTCTATACCAACATTTTTGTCAAGCCATATGTATTGGACTATCTCGATATCTTAAGAACACATGATCCATAAAAACATGGTTATGTTCTATGTTGGTCAGAGTGGATACTGACGAGGGGGTTGAATTGAGTAACTATTAAAAATTTATATTTAAAAGATATATATTGAAATCCCCGAATTCATAAAAAAATTTAAACTCTAGTGAATTTATAAAGATTTTAAGTGTTTAATTAACTATTCAATGATTGATTATTTCTCAGTTAACCTAATATGAAGATTATGTTAGATTTTAAAATTGACATACTGAATAGCAATAATTACAAAAACTTTCTAGTTCAACTATCAGAGATACTATAAAACTGATCTGAATTTCAACGTAATTAGCATTGGAATATTGAAGCTAGTTTGATCTAAAATAAGATGCACATCAGTTTTAAAAAAGTGGTTCAGTCTCAAAATGAGACATAGTCCTATTAAATAGTTTATATATATAATATTTATCCACACCCTATATCGGGGTTTACAATAGTACTCATACTGTCTAGGTCCTCATACCTCTGCAACAGTTCTATGTGGCAAAGCAACAACAATAGCACACAGGCTGCCCAGGTCCTCAGACCTCTACAACAGTTCTATGTGGGATAAAAAAAGGTGTAAAGAGTTTTGTGGGAGGATTTCAGTATCCTCTAGTTCAGATTAGGAGTCATTTTGTGTTTGAACATAAATACACACAAACACTTCTCGTAATGTAATAAAAATGATCATAGCAGAGCAACAATTTAAAAGATGATTTTGGAATGCTCTTGTTTGATGTCAATGCAGCTTGGGACTCTATTGTATTGAATATGATGAATCTTTGAGTCATTTTCTAGAATTTGTCTAGAAAATAGAGTGTTTTGGTTCTGTTTCTTTACTTCCAATATAGTCATCCAGCTTGAATGTGAGAGTATTCTTTGTAGCACTTGAACCTCCTCTTTAAACTTCTGTTCATGATGATTGATGTGTATGAGTGTTCTTCAAGTTCTTCATGTGTTCTTCTTGTATGAATTTATGTGAATTCTCTATGTCACATAATTTATTCCCTGCTTTTATCATCCTTTTATAGCTCATGTGGTGGTTCGACATAAGTCATGATTACTTCCGCAGGTACGAGGTACGGTTCCCTGACATGCAACAAACATCATTAATTATTTTCAGACATAAGGTGTGATTACTTATACAGGTACAAGGTATGGATTCCTGACATCCAACAAACATCATTAATTAATATCAGTTGTATTTAAAGCACAAAATATTATCATTTTAAATAATCAAACAGAGTGATAGAGTTAAGAGAAACAGTGACTGGTTTCCATCGGTAGCTCTTTGTATCAGTGAACTTGTAGTGGTGGACCTATAATGGTAGGTCTTGCATCGATAGCTCTTACTCTCTATAATAGTAGCTTTATGTATCAATAACTCCATGTGTAGTGGTATCTCCTTGTATCGATCTCTCCTTATATCTGTAGCTCCTTGTATCGGCAGATCTTCATATTGGTGAACTTCTGTCGGTAGCTCTTCCTATCTATCAGTAGCTATTAACATTAGTAGTGGTATCTCTCTCTATCAGTTGCTATCTCTATCGGTAGCTCCATTATATCGTTATCTTGTATCAATAAACTTTTATATTAATAAACTTAGTCTATTGGTGACCTTTTCTTATCATTAGCTCTATCTGTATCAGTGACTTCAAAACTCGAATGCTTATAAAGTATCTGCTCTATGCATTTCATTTACATATTGAGTTAGTACCATGATAAATCATCATTAAACATTTATAATCATAAATAAACATTTAATAACTTATTCTAATGATATGATATGATCATTTTGAAATTCAAATCAACTAATTTGCATGATGTCATAATTAGAAATTACAATTAATATATAGATAGACATTATTTGGGATTATCCAATCATATCTAAACATAATTGAGATTATCAAAACATATATAAACATAATTGAGAATATCAAAATAGGTGAGTCCAACAATCTACCCGTTTTTTATTATCACAAATTATGTAATTATAATCCAAAATAAACTTTAATGATTTTGAGTAAAATATATCTAATAGAATTTCTCAGAGTGTTCAGATCATAACACTCAAATGTATTAGTGTTAAACTATGGAAAAACATAAGACTAAAAAGAAATAGAATATTTATTTCAACAAAAACACATATTATAATTTTCTCCAACTTAGTGTATGTTATCCCTGTATTATAATATTTCTCCCCCATTGTGATTAGAAAAAAGAGAAAAACAATGGTTCAGTTCATAAAAGAATAGGAGAGAAAACAGACATTTTAATTTCACAAGACAAAGTTACATGAAATAGTACAAAAGAAGTACAAATATTCCTATCAAATGTCCTAGCCACTGATCATTCAACCTCCTCAATTGGTAATTTGGATTTTTCTTTGGGATCAGAAGAGGATTCAGGATTAGTAGGCGTAGATGAAGGATTGGGAACACCAGTGATGATCAAATGTTGTTGAGCTATTGAAACACTACCTGGCCTGTAGTGGGTACTCCTTTGTGTGATCATAATAGTAAGACTTCTGATAGATTGAGATGAAGTCAACTGAGGTGTGGAAGTAGACTGATCAGAGGCAGACAGGGCCAGAGGTACAATAATAGGTGTAATATCCTCATGCTGGAATGGATGTATGAGATTACTAAAATCCATAATGATTCCTACTCTCCTCTCCATTACAGAGATAAAATAATCCTTGTTCTCCATAAACTTGTCCAAGGCAGGAGTCAACTCCCTGATCTTACTAACTTGTTCAATGAAGGCTTCAGTAATTGGATGTAGTTTCAGATTCACTAACAGCTGCTTGAATTGGTTGGTTAGCTGATGCTTTGTGTACACTCTATGAAAATAGTAATCAATTTTGACTATGATTTCTTTCTGGGATATAGTATCATATCTCATATAATCTTCGACGACTTTTCTAATATCCCTAGTTGTAGTAATTACCTGAGAATCAGATGAGCTACTGGCACTAACATGACCAAGTTCTTCTTTCAATATATATCTAAACTATTCAACATCAAGTGAATCATTAGGTTCACCAAGAGTTGATATAGTAAAAGATACTATTTCTTTGAAATACTTAGTCAAATTACTTATCATTTTCTTCACAAATAAATCATGGGTATTGACATGCATTTTTATGGTATTCCTAAAATCTTTAAAAACATCCACAATCTGTTTCACTACACCTTTAATGTAATTTATTTCAGTATAAACTTGAGATTTAGAACTCATAAAGGTGTCAAATAAAGCAAACGATTGCTTTAAAGAATCAACAACCTTTGTCAAACATCCAACCCGAGTTTCACACAGTTTCACTTCATCATTCACTTCTATCACATCACTTGACACAAAATTTCAAAGGGAAGATATCAATGAACTTTCCATCTTACTTATCTCATCAACAAAATAGGTTTTCAATTCAGATTTCAGTGCCTCAAGATCTAATTTTCTCACAATGTCTTCAGGCAGAGCTAGAGGAGCTACTGGTTGAGTTGTAAATTCCTATGAGAAAATTTTATAAGACACAGGATGCCTTCTAATGGGCTAATCATCATCAGAATCAGTATAGTCTAGTCCCAATACAACAAATCTTGGATCCACAGTCAAATGTTCCACTTAATATGTCAGAAAACTGATCATTTCCTTACAGGTAGTTCCACCTCAAACTGAGCTTCCATCATTATGTCTGCAACAGCAGCACCATTGGGTACATCAACATCAAAAGAGTTATCTACAACCATATTCATATCAAAACTAGGTTTCACTGGCTAGGTTATGTCAACAATAGGTACTGGTCTGTCTTCTTTATGAATCTCCTCAACAAGAATAACAGAGCTCTCAATTAGAGGACTGAGACTCATACAAGTAAATTCATTCTCAGATACTTCTTCCTCTTCATCGTCACTACTATTTGAATCTAGACCAGTCTTCCTATGATTTGATCTAGGAAGTTCTTCCCCATTTACAAAAATTTCATCAACAGTTTCTCCTTGAACTGCTTCCCTTCTTGGTAGAGTCGCAGGAGAACTTGCCTATCCATATGATACATTTTCAGCATCTAGGCTTCAATCCAAATCCGAATCCCCTCCATATTCTATAAAGGTATCCTCCTCGGCCTCATAATTACTTTATTGAGGTTCTTCCTCATCATGTCCTATACCTGGATCTCTCTTATCTCTTGGCCCGATTGGGATGCTCAACAGGGTTAAGTTTATCATAAATTTTCTCATCATCATTTACCCATTCTCTTTTCCATGGATTCCAGCCAATCATCATGTACTTAATAAATGTTTTTGTAATAAAATTATTTTTTATTATGACCACTATCTCATCCTGAGACTCAGCCACACCTTTTACCTTGATCACCAAAGAGATCAGTTTTGAAAAGAATAGAGCACTTGTTTTCGATTTTGGCCTGGTAATATCTTCGATTTGAATCATCAGAGGCCTAAAAAAATTCATATTGACACTATTCCATAGAAGATACAACTATAAAATATCTTGGAATATAAGGTTTGAAAATCCCCTCTTCTATGAATCAACACATTCTAGATAAATTCGAATAGAAAATGGTTTTCTCCATCCATTTCTGTAGCAACTACTTTTCTAGGTGTTCCATCTTTAGTGAGCTCTTACAAAGAAATTTCATAGTAAAAAATGTCACTAGTGGGATGTAATAACTTTGAGAAATATCCAAACTCACCCTCAGGTAGAAATTTTAAGCACTAAACACATTCAATGGAAGAAAAATATATTTTCTTTTCATTCATTACTGATACCATTCTGTTCTCACTTTCAAATTTCTCAAAATGAAAAAACTCATAGAATTAATTTACCATTTTAGGACAATAAAGACCATTGTTATTACAAAAACATTAGAGAAATCCTTATTCATCCAAAATAATTATAATCAATGATTTTCTAGGTTGGAGCCATTCAACATAGAGTTCCTTCTCGATTACAATATTTATATTCAATAAGTGCGGGTTCATTAAAATCTTCTTACGACATGTTCTACTTCCACTACCATCAGATTATTCATTCTGCCTCATTGCACTCGTCACATCACCTTCATCTCTAACTACCAGCCTCTGTACTATTTCCATTTTGAAATTGAAGAACATAGGGTTCGTAAGAAATGAGGGAGTTTGGGATGTATGGTTTGAAGTGTAGAGAGTTCGAGGTTGATTGAAACATGAATTAGACATAATTATTATCATTTAGGAATCGAGATATAATAAAGAAAAATAAATTAAAAATAATAATGGTTTCCATTAAACATGAAATCTAGACAGCGCAAAACTTATCAGTGACAACTAACAGTGAGAATACAAACAGTGAGGAATTTATAACGGTGAGGTTTCCCAAACGGTGTGGTCTATCTATCAGTGATGTTTATATATCGGTGAGATTTATCTAATGGTGAGGTTTCACTAATGGTGAGGTTTATCTATCGGTGAGGTTTATGCACAATTTATCCTTCCTAACTCAAGTTTAATGTAACTTAACCCTTCTAATCATAAATTCTTGGTGAATATTTCAGCTAATTTATGTTCATTTCCTATCAATTCAAGAGTAATATCACCCTTTTGATAATGATATATCAAGCAATGATGTCTTACATCAATGTATTTTTCTCTAGAGTGAGATATAGTATTCTTAGAGATATTGATCGCAGTTGTGTTATCATATTTTATAGATACATGCCTAAATTGATATCCATAGTCCAATAAAGTATGTTTCATCCACAAAATTTGTGCATAGCTACTACCAGCAGCTATGTACTCTGCTTCAGCAGTACATAATGCAATGGAATTATGCTTTTTACTAAACCAAGATACTAAGGAATTACCTAGAATGTGACATGTTCTAGAAGTTCTCTTCCTACCTAACTTGCAACCGAAAAATTCAGAATCTCAATAACTTATTAAATGACAATATTTTTCTTTTAGGTAAAATAATCCTAGATTGGTAGTATGTTTAAGATATTTGAAAATCCTTTTAATAGAAAGAAAGTGTGACTGTTTTGGATTAGCTTGAAATCATGCACACATACACACACTAAGCATAATATCTAGTCGACTAGTATTTACATAAATTAAACTCTTAATCATACCCTAATAATTGGATATATCCACTAGTTTCCTAGTTTTATCTATATCAAATTTACAAGTGGGACTCATAGGTGTATCACTTCCCTTATTATTATCCAAACCAAAATGTTTTAAAATATCCTTTGTATATTTTCTTTGATTTAAAATAATACCATTTTCATTTCGAAAAACATGAAATCTGTGAAAATATTTAATTTATCCCATTAAACACATTTGAAATTCACTTTGCATACTTTTTGAAAAATCAATTCATAAATAATTTTAAAAGATCCGAAAATAATATAATCAACATAGATTTTTACTATCAAAACATCTTTGGAAATCCTTTTGAGAAAAAGAGTTGGATCAGCAATCCCATTATAAATCCTTTTGAAATAAGAAAATTACTATGACTATCATACCAAGCTATTGGAGCATATTTTAAACCATACAAATCTATAGAAAGTGTAAAAACATAATTTGGAAAATGAGGATTAGTAAATCTTGGAGGTTGTTCAACAAAAACATCTTCATTTATTAAACTATTTAAAAATTCACTTTTAACATCCATTTGATATAACATGTAATTAAGACGAGCAGCATAAGAATGTATAATAATATCATGTAACCTAGATACGGTGCAAAGGTTTCCTCATAGTCTATTCCTTCTTCTTGAATTTATCATTGTGCAAGTAACCTAGCTTTGTTTCTATCTATTTTTCCAAGCCCATCAATTTTTTTAAACCCATTTAGTGCCTATGGACATGGTGTCCTTAGGTATGTCTACTAATTCCCAAACTCTATTTCCTTCAAATTGATTTAACTCTTCCTGCATAGTCACTACCCAAAATTCATCATTGATATCATCATTGATATTTTTAGGTTCTGACTGTGAAAGAAAGGATTGATATTCAACTTGATTTCTAAAATATGCTCTATTTTGTGTTCATCTATCTAAATATCTTACAACAAAATCTAATTGATTGTTTTTAAGGGTCCCAGTTTCTCTAGAAAAAGTAGGTCTAGAAATTTTGGGTTCATTTACAGGTTTCGGTTCAGCAGAAATATGTTTTGGAAAATTTCCAGAACTTATTGTCTTAACAACAGGTTCACTATTCTTGTCATTAAGGTTTAGAATTGACATATATTCTTCAGGATTTTCAAGAGGGGTCTTGGGTTCATCTAGATCAGTTTCATAAAATTTGATGTCTATAGATTCTTACAAAAATTTGGTTCTCTTAATAAATACTCTATAAGATATTATAGATATAGAATAACCTAGAAAGATTCGTTCATCAATTTTGGATTCAAACTTTTCAAGATTATCTTTAGTATTCAGATTAAAGACTTTGCAACCAAAAAACTCTAAAGTAACTAACGTTAGGCTTCATATTATTCCACATTTCATAAGGATTGTTTTTAAGAATAGGTCTAATTAGGACTCTATTTATAATATAACAAGCTATATTTACATCTTCATCCCAAAAGTAAATAGGTATGTCATACTCATATAGCATAGTTCTTTCAATTTCATGAATGGTTTTATTACTTATTTCTACAAAAAAATTATGTTGAGGTGTCCTAGGGCCATAGAAATTTTGCATATAGCCATTGTATGAGAAACAGGTTTCAATGTAATGATTTTAAAATTTTCGGAAATGATAACTACTCAAGGTCTTAATATTAAGTCCACTATGGTTATCCATATAATTGGAGTATTTAATGAAATAGGAATAAGATTAAATTTTGTGAGAAAGAAAGTTTACCCATGTGTATCTAGAAAAGTCATCTACTAGAACATAGGCATAATGCTTCCCATTTAAACTAGAAACTCTAGAATGTCCAATTAAATCAACATGAACCAACTAGAAAGGTTGATAAGTTGAAGCATCTTTCTTTGATTTGAATGTAACATTATGTTTCTTTCCCTTTTGACAGTGATTAAAAAAAAATTGTTGGGAATTTTAGTTTGGTTAGGTCTCTAAATAAACCATTCCTAGTCAGTTACCTAAGTGAATGAACATTGTGGTGTTCTAATATTTTGTGCCATATCCAGGATTATTTATTAAAAGCATTTAAACAAGTAACCTTTTGACTGGCTAAGGAATATAAATCTACAGCATATACATGTTCATCTCTTAATGCAGTAAATACCAAAATATTTTTATAATCATATACATTTCAAGAATCATTTTCAAATTTAAGTTTGAAACCCTCATCACACAACTAATAAATTCTGAACAGATTGTATTTTAGTTCATCAAAAAATAAAAATTCAGAAGTTAAATTTGAATCATTGTTACCAATCTGGCCTAAGCCGATGATCTTTCATTTTGAGTTATCACCAAAGGTGAAATTCCCTCCATAAATGTTGATTATGCTCTTAAAGAATGAGTAGCCTCCTTTCATAATCTTTGAACATCCACTGTCTAAATACCATATCTTTATATAGGAACATGTTAAGCAAGTTTCATACAAAACAGATTTAGATAGAAGATAATTTTGGAACCTAGATTTTCTAGGATCCAGAATTGTTTGCAAGTAAAACTTTAGGCACCCATATTTGTCTAATGGGTTTCCTATAATTAACAGATTCAAATGATTTTGATAAATATACTTTGTTTGTTTTGTAAGAATTTGAACAGCTAGATGAAGAATAAGAATTTCCATAACATGAACTAGTATCATACTATTCATATTTAGGAATAAATTTATTTTTAACAATCTTTCTGTGTCCAGGCTGGTATCCTAAACCAGTAGTATACTTTGATGAAAGTTGTTTTCCATGAATTTGAGTGAGAGTATTATTTCCATTTTTGAACTTATCTATGTCATTTTTAAGTTTCTCATTGGACAACTTAAGTTAGGTATTCTCCTTTAATAGTTGAGAATTATTTTTATTTTCTATACTAAGAACAGAATTAATAGTACTAGTCAAGGCATATTGTTTCATTAATGATTTGTACTTATCATTCATCTCATTACACATATCTTCCAACATATTATAGTATTCAAATAATTCAGCTTTAGACATATTATCATCATTATTTGAATCAATTTCATTCCCAAAATAATAATCTTTGTGCATTGGGGAATTAAGTGTTACCTTAGATGTTCCAGCCATGAAACACATGTTGGAATGATCCTTTTCATCAGAATTAGAAGATTTATATCCACTTGAGATGTATTCTAAATCACTCCATGTTGCTTTCATAGCTTTCTTATATTTTTTGTTCTTGAAATCATATTTCTTCTTAAACATCAATTTTGTACAGTCAGCCTTAACATGTCCTTTCCTTGTACATTAATAATAGACTATCTCATCATATTTATCATCTTTCTTCCAATATCTTTTCCAATTACCTCATTGTTTATAAATACCCTTATAATTTGATTTTCTGAAACATTTCATCTTCCTATATAATTTCTTGAATCTCATGGATATATGAGCCACCTCTTCATCACTGTCAGCATCTAAACTGTCACTTTTTGAGCCTTCGACATGTATGTGAACTTTCTCTATATCCTTCATCTTTGAGAAAGTAGACATAAATTCCACTGACTTTTTTTTTAAGATCATCATATTCCACTTTTTTTAGCATTAGCTCTTCTTCATACATCATCTAGTTACCAATCATCTCCTTGACAGGTAGCTTTCCAATGTCACATGCTTCTCATATAGAGACAGAGGTTCTTCTCCATCTGTCTGGTAGGCATCTCAGTATCCTCATGATTTTCACATTTACAAAACAAATTTTCCCATTGAGTTCATTGTATTAACTATCTCATGAAACCTAAGATACATATCAGAAATAGATTCATCAAATTTCATTTTAAAATTATCATAATTAATAGTGTATGTATTTAGTCTCATTTCCTTATCATTGGTTGTTCCCTCATGGGAAACAAACAAAGTATCCCAAATTTCATAAGCAGTCTTACAAATAGATATTTGGTTAATTTCATCATCTCATAAACCACAATATAGAGCATTCATTTCTTTACAATTATTTTCTATAAGTAGCTTTCGTAGGTTCATCCTAATTAGTTCTAACAGTTTCTAGAATCTTATATTGAGTCTCTATAGCTGTCCAGATATCAAATCCCATACTTTATGAGTGAATTTTAATTTTAATTTTCCATTGGGTATAATTGATACCATTAAATAAAGGTGGAATATTGGTTGCTAAAAATTATAATCATTTTTCAATAATAAATATTTTTTAGAAAGATATATAAATATATGAAAATTTAGAATTAATAGAAATTTTTGAGACCTTTAATATACAACAAAAATCACAGTTGAAAACTTTTCACAAACTGAGTGTTTTGAAAAACTTTTTTCTACCACCTTTGATACAAAATGTTTATTGGAGTGGATACTCAAGAGGAATGGTAAATTCTGTACCTGTTAAAAATTTCTGTTTAAATGATTTATATTAAAATACCTCAATTCATAAATCTTGTTAAACTATAGTGAATTTATTAAGATTGTAAGTGTTCAATTTGCTACTCAATGATTAATTATTCCTCGGTTAACTTAATATGAAGATTAATTTATCTTTTGAAACTATCAATAATGTATAAGAATAATTACTAACACTTTTTAGTTCAACTATTAGATTTAATTTAAAACTAATTTGAATTTCAATGTAATTAGCAGCGGAATATTGAAGCTAGTTTGATCTAAAATAAGATGCACAATAGTTTTAACCAAGAGGTTTAGTCTCAAGCTGAGACATAGTCCACTCAAACAGTTTATATATATGTCTTTGATCCACACTCTACATCAGGGTTTACAATATTACTTAGACTATCTAGGTCCTCAGACCTCTACTACAGTTCTACGTGGGAATGAAACAACAATAGTACATAGGCTGCCCATGTCCTCATACCTCTACCACAGTTCTAAATTGGATATACAAAGGTGTAAAGAGTTTGGTGTCAGGATTTTAGTATCCTGCAGTTTAACCTAGTTGTCATTTTGTTTCCAAACATACATTAGCACACACACTGCTCATAATGTAATAAAAATGATCACAATTGAGAAATAATATGAATATGAGTTTAGAATTCTCTTGTATGATGTCAATGCAGCTCTAGACTCCTTTAGATTGAAGCATATGAATCTTTGAGTCCTTATCCAATAGTTTGCTGTAAAGAAGAGTGTTGTGGTTCCGTTCCATTACTTCCAGTATTGGTGTTCAACTTGAATGTGAGAGTATTCCTTGTAGCAGTTGAACCTCCTCTTTGAATTTCAATTCATGATTCTTGATGTGTATGAGTGTTCTTAGAGATCTTCATGTGTTCTCCTTGTATGTATCTATGTGAATTCCCCATGTAACATACATAATTCGCATATTTGATCTTCCTTTTAAAGCTCATGCAGTGGTTCGACATAAGTCATGATTACTTTTGCAGGTATGAGGTATGGTTCCCTGACATCCACAAAACATCATTAATTATTTTCAAAAATAAGGTGTGATTACTTCTCTAGGTACTTGGTACGATTTTCTGACATCCAACAAACATCATTAATTAATATCTGTTGCATTAAAATCACAAAATATGACTGTTCCTAATAATCAAATAGAGAGATAGAGTTTAGAGAAACATTGTCCGGTTCCCATCAGTAGCTCTTTTTATCAGTGAACTTGTAGCGGTGGACTTGTAACAACAGTTATTTCCTTGATATCCATTTCTATCTGTAACAGTAGATTTATGTATCAGTGATTCTATGTGTAGCGATATCTCTTTATATTAGTAGTTCCTTATACTGGTATCTCTTCGTAACGGTGAACTTCTGTCGGTTTCTCTTCCTCGCTGTTAGTAGGTGTTAACATAGGTAGATGTAACTCTCTCTATTAGTAGCTGTCTCTATCGGTAGCTCCATTCTATCGGTAGCTTGTATCCGTGACCTTTTCTATCAGTAGACTTAGTCTATCAGTGACATTTTCTTTTCGGTAGCTCTGTCTGTACCAGTGACTTTAAAACTCAAATGTTTATAAAGTATTTGTTCTATGAATTTCATTTCATGAATGAGTTAGTATCATGATTAATTATTGTTAAACATTTATAATCATAAATAAAAATTGAATAACATATTCCAATGATATGATATGATCATTTTGACATTCGTATCAACTCATTATCATGATTTCATAATTAGAAAGTATAATTCATATATAGATAGACATTATTTGGGACTATCAAATCACATCTAAACATAATTGAGATTATCAAAACATATCTAAACATAACCGTGATTATCGAAGCAGTTGAGTCCAACAGTCTATACCCACAGTTTTTGATCTATAAAGACGTTTTAGAACCACGAGTATAAGTAAATATTCCAATAGTGATTATTTATCTCCATGTTGTGTATTTTATTTTAATAAATTTAAATTATCACTGTTAATGAATTTTTATGATTAAATATATATATATATATATATATATATATAATTTAACCACTTTTAAATTTATATGACATGATATTTAATAATATTGAATTGATCATTATACATAAAATGCATTTTCTTAAAAAAAGTTTGAATTATGCCTTTTTATCAATGAAAATTAAAGATATCATTGATTAAGGATCGATTTTATTATTCTTAAGTATAAATAATTATCTAATCAGTCATGTAATGATTAGTAATTCATATGAAATAACTAATGAAATACTTAATGTATAAAATGATATATTATATACAAATATTTCTTATATTTCTCTAAATATTTTATATTTCCATTTAAAATATAATTTTATCATATTATAAATTTATATATATTAAATAGAGGTAATATTTTTATTCATCACATATATTTTCAGTATGTGGGGAATGATATATTTTGTTAAAAAAAATTATAGTGATAAATAATTAAACAAATAAAAATGGATTTAAAAAGATAAATTGGAATGGCTCTAATATTGTATAATTATTGTGATATTTAGAAACTATGGAAGTAAATAGTTTGGTTTGGTATTGAAATATAGATGTCACATAGATATTTATTATCCATCTCACCTAACATCCATGTTATTCCACCATTACCAATTACCTAAAGCAGGAATCAAAATAAATTTTCATCAATATCACTTAAAACCCCTCATATCCTTTTAATTTATAGCTAATCAGTACCCATAATCCTTCTCCTAAAGTCATATCCCAGGTTTTTTAAATTTTTTTCATTATAAATAGGTATAATTACTCTATTAAGAGGTAATACAATGTTCGAAGGATCTATTTTTTCCAATAGTTTTAGGTCAATATAGGAAAACATGAATCCATGGTAAGGGTTTCTAAAATCTATATTCATTCCAACATGATTCCTATAATGAACCTATTTTAATTATTTATAGTGTATATACTTCCTATTTTATATATTGTATCAAAATAACTTATTTTTTCTTGGTATTTAATGTTCTACAAAAAATTATTTCTTTTATTTTCTATTCAATTCTTCATTACCAAAACATAAATGGTTTTCTTTATACGATATAAATTTATTGTGTGAAAACCTTATAGTTTTTAAAGATTACTATATGATCACACTGTCCCTCAATCTATATTATTTCTCTCTATATTTCATCCCATATATATATTCATGGGTTTTCATATTAATTTCTATTCTAATTGTTTTATAAATTATTTCATTTAAAAATAAATGTTATTCAAAAATATATGGGTTGGTGTTGACTAAATTGTTATTTATTTGGTTTATTATAATTATTCATTGAATATGATCATATAATATTTAATATTATCCCATTCCAATATTTAACATGTTTTTTCTCATTCCATCTAGGTAAATTAATTTTTAATTGTGAAAATAATCATCATTGATGGATTTATTTTTTTTATAAAATATGAGAGTGTTATGAAAAATTATTATATAATCTATTAATACATTCTTCTATGTGTATGTATTGGTTATTTATATGAATTATTGTTTTATTATTTTAAAATTAAAATAATCTTTATTATTTTTATTATTCTTAAGTCACATTCTCTTTTCCAAATGAAATTTTATAATTCATTTATAAATCTTGTTCTTTTCAGTGATTTCCTAAAATTTAAAAGGGTTTTTGTTCAATTTTAAATATTATTGTTCTTAAAATCCAAAATTCCTTACATAACCTTTATTTCCTTTCAATGTTTAATTAGTTGGTATTTTTCAAGATCAATTTTAAATAAAATCTTTTTGGGACATTCTCAAAAATTATTTGTTAAATTGTCTTGTAATTATATCATTTATTGATGATGTTAAAATAGTGTTTTATGAGAACTCATTCTATGATTATATTTTGACATTCCTCTCCTTATAAAAAATATCTATCTCCTAGGGATAATATTCATGATCACTCTTAGAATTATTATTTGATATACATCATTTCATAGATAGAATTACTCGTAATGACCAGTATTTTTCTCGATATTATTATATGTGATAAAAGATGAAAAATGTACTGTATGTAATCTTATTTTCATAGTATTTCATGATAAAATTTATGATTGACGTCATCTAGAACTCATGTGTAGGATTTATTGTAACATCCTTACATTGTTTACATATAGATAATAGTGATTCTATTATATTGGCACAAAATAAAACGGATTGCATAAAAAAGAATCAAATATTTTAGAAACCTTTTGAGACTAGATACATACTTTATTCTTAGTAAGGAAAACATAACAAAGAGAGATATTGGATTCTCGGTAAAGGAAGGTATAAAATAAAATCCATTAAAGGATAAAAAAGCATGAATAATATTATAGAGATAAACATTAAATAAAATATTACATTTAATTAATATTATAAAAAGTGGAATAAGGAATTGAAGACATAGAAACAGGAATAATAAAATGTATTATTAAATGTACTTTTGTAATGATAAAATACATAATGTTAGACAATGTATTTTTACAGTAAAGGACCCATTCAAAACATTATTCTTGAATAGGTAAGGTGTATTCTGAATACACAAACATGTTTGTATCATGAGACATATTGATGCATCTTGGAGATGTAGCTGGCCTCTACTATTACATAATAAGTATATTATATCTATGATATAAAATAAATGAATAATAATTAAATATATAATCACAATAAATATTATTATTAAAATACATGAATATGAAATTTTAATATTTTCCCAGTTAATAAATAGAAAACTATGATCATAATACTTCCATAGTAACATGTCAGATGGTCTCATAGAAATATATGCCTAATAAGTTATTATATTTATTTAAAGCAATTTTGATAGATTAACAAGCATTTAAATGATCACTATGTTGTTTCTCGAGATAATATTATTTTAATATTGAAATTAAATATATTAAATTAAAAAACTAAGATAATGTTTATAAAATTATTTTTATTAAAATTAATTCTATAAAAATTTAGCGGAATATACAAGTCAATTAAAAATCATGATGGTTGAAAAAGAAATTCATATAATGTGATTTAAGTTAATGATTTCGTAAACACTTTAAGAAATAATTGATTCATTCGGAAAACGAAATATAGATTCATTTTAATATATATATATATATACATATGAAAATTATAAAGACTATTTTAAATAAATAATTTTATCATAGTAAAAATTTATTGGGAACAATTTAAATAAAAATGCTTTCATGAGAGAAAATGTTTCCCATGAAAATAGACAAAATAACTTAAAAACATTAGTTGAAACATGAAAGAACTTATAGTGTGGAAAAGTAAATGAAAACGTGTAATTTATCAAAACATATAGAGATAATAATTTTAATTGGATTTATTATTAATATATCATATAATTTATACAATAAAACATTAAACATAAGCGATCTTAAATATAAATTACATTATGAAATAAATCCTTATGTTAGGTCTGATGTTCTAAATTAATTATTTTAACCAAAATTATAATAACTATATATTTATTATAAATCTATACAATAATAATATTCACAAATATTATTCTATTACGGTATTATTATAACATTGTGTCAACTGTTCATTTATAATCTCTAATTATCATAATCATTTCACTCACTACTCCTTTTTTGTCATGTATATTTCAATTCAAGAGTTATATTCCTTGCATATTGATCATGGTTACATAATATATAATGTTAATCATGATATAAATATATTATATATTCATCAAATTTTTATTTAAAAGAATCAATGAAAAGTGTACATGAAAAATGAATCACATCACTTCATAGAGGATGTAGACTACATGTACGCACGAGCAACATTATCATTTTTTAACAGGTAGAAAGGTAAAAAGATAAATATTATATTATATTCATATAATCATAATTATTTCATACATATACTATATGGATTGATTATATACTGCTTTATATTCATCCATGTAATGTGGGGATTAGAGGAAGTAACACTGTTTCGTAAAGACGGTAGGTAACACGTACGTGTGAGTGATTTTTAACGTTCTATTGGATATAACAAAGGTAAATTTCTTCCCACATTAATAATAATATATATGTATATTTAATATACTATATTCATTATTTTAAGAATTTTTCTACTAATTTAGAGGAATTAAAAAAATAATTTAAATACTCGAGAAAGTTAATTAACTATTCTTTATGATACAACTGTTGGATCGCATTATAAACCTTATTTGAATTTTAATATTAAAAGACTATAATAATGATATATAATTTAGGGAGGTTGGGGAGGTTTTTTGAAGTTTTTGGGTGATCTAGAGTGCTCAATGTTTGTGAATAATGGAGGATAAAATGTTCTATTTTATAATTGAGGGGAGGTTCGCACAAAGAATTGCAAAAATGTTTTAAATAGAATAAAATAATTTTCATAAAAAGTTGTCCCAATTGGCGAAAAATTACATGTTAAAATAATATAAATATGAAATTTATTCAACCAATAAAATTTGGATATCTATTATTTTAATTTGTACACTTATCTCTTAGTTTTTCCACAAATCCCATTTTATTCCAAATTGTGGAAACAAATTTTTACTTTTTTACTATTAATAATGAAAACAATAGGTATACATGATACTTAATATTATTTATAATAATTCAATATATGTAATCTATTTTAAAAAATTTATTTTCTAGAGCTCTTAGAAATTATATTTAATATATGTTTATAAAATAAGTTAGTAACCCTTTATTGAAAAATGAATTTTTTAATCATAAAAATCATTTTATAGAGTATTAAAGAATATTTCTATTTCCAATGAAATTAATTATATTATAATAAACCAATGGATATTTATATTCATTTAAAACTAAAAATTATCAAATTAGTCACTTTTGTTATTGATTAAATTAAAATAATTAAAAGTAGTTTCTATTTGAACAAAAACATTAGATAGAAATAAAATATATGAACAATATTTTTCTAAGTTCAACATTATATTTTTATATTAATTATTAATATATATATATATATTATTAAATTACCTTATAATTTAAACTTATTCTAATATAATTATATTATCATAAAAGTTAATGTCCGTGTAAAATTTGTATTTTAACTATTCTGAAAAAAATCAACTATATATGAAAAACATAAAAAAAGTAACTTATGATAATTTCAACATTCATAATTAAAGAATGGAATTAATTACAGAAAAATAAATATATATAATTCTAGAATTATTTTTTAGTCACATTATTAAATGAAAATTTGTGCATTATAATACTGGTTTTTATAAAGAAAGGGTGTTACACTCTCCCCCTACAAAAATTTCATCATCAAAATTTCTAAAATATCATCCCATAAACAAATGTTAGAAGTTATTTATCAAATATTATTCAAGTTACCTTTTCTCCTTTTTTACCTTATGATTTCTCCAAATTACCATTATATGGAATGTCATCTGATTTGACAACACTTATTATCTAATGTTAAAAAATATATATAAGATCCTCACAATATGATAAATTATGTTCTAATTATATACCCAAATACATAATTATATGAAATAGGTCTGGAATATACTTGTTCAATTAAGAGTTATATAACACATCACCAAATTTATAGAGGCAATTTATTATTTCCAAATGGTAAGTCATAACTATAATTATTTCTAGAATTTAAAAATGAATGATACACCTAAAGATTAGTTTCCATTTTATTCTAACCCTTATAACACCATTCCATGGATATACATTCAAGAAAACATGATCACCTACATGAAATTCTAAATGCTTCATTCAATTATAGGAAAAGCCATTTCATACATTGGAATTTTAGAAAATAATTCTATACAGTCCCTACTTTCATTATTATCACCTTAACAATATCTAGTACTATAACTCTAATTTCACCAAATTCATCCCAACATGTATGATTATGGGACCTATTTTTACATAATTACACATATTTCGTCATTCTAATGTTTGAATGGAATCTATTGTTATATGTGAATTATACAAAGGGATAATATTCATCCAACAAACCCTGAAATTTGTGTGAATATAATCTAAACATTTGTTCTAATTTTTTAATCATTGTTTTTTCCTTCCCATCATATTGAGGATGATAGGAAATGATAAAATGTGTCTTGGTGTTAGAATCCTTTTAAATACTCATCTAATATTATTTATTTAAACCAAAAATAATGTTAAGATACAATCAATAGAGGTTTATCTTGAATCCTCACAACATAATTAATATCATGTTCTATGAGGATTTGAAAATTTATAGCATATAATATAGTTTATAAATGGATATATATTGTAATGCGGTCAATAAAAACCCATATAGTATCATTCATTCTAGGAAATATGGAAAACATTTCATAATGTCCCAGTCAATATCTACCATTAACAAAAAAGAATAGTTACAGGTTACATGAATCCTTTTGGATTTCTTCTTTCATCTGTCACTTATTTAAAAACCTAGAATCCAGATATATAGAATTCACGTTTTTTCTCAAATAATTACACAAAAATTATTACTTCAAATCATGATACATTTTGGTTCTACCATGATTTATAGATAAATTTGATCTATATGAATCATAAAATATTTCTATATTCAGATCATCCATGGATGCAACACATAACCTTATTCAAAATTTCAATATACTATCATCATATATGAACAATACAAACTTCACGTAAATCATAGAATTGAATTTCCATTGAATATTCCCATTAACAAGATGGGAGGTTATTATTTATTATAATGAGAAATGTCTGGGAATAAATAAGATTAGATGGGATATTTCACAATACATATTGTTTCCCATATCAAACATTTGTAAATACATGAATATAGGATATTTGGAAATCCTTATATTATTCGAAACTCTATGATTATTTCTACTCAACACTTCAAAAAACTCATTTTTATTATTATTGTTATATATTGTGTAATTATAAAACCATCAGTAATTATAATCCTCACCTTTTCCTCATGTTATGATCTTTATATAATAATATTTATTTCAAATATTGGTTATATATAAATATATCTCATCTTTCACCATAGTGTTAATTCATTTATATATTTAATGAATATATTATGACTACCAAATCAAGATTATGGATTTGATAATTATGTTAATGAATCATTAACTACCATGATACCTAAGAAATAACACTATCATTTTATATATGAACACGACAATGTAATTTATTTTATATAACACTATATATCACAAAACCATAATTTTATGGTAGAAATGTTAATATAAATTCATTATCCAATATCCGATTTATTATTTTAAAACATTATTTATATTCTCGTAACTTTATATTCAAACAAACATTATGAATAAACATGGATGATGTGTTATCTAATAAAGAATTTTTCTGAAACAATCATCAATATTAAAATTGTAATCGAAGGAAATAATGTAACCTAGTTATCTTTTTTGGAAATGGTCATTTAGTAACTAATTTTTTCAGGGAAGGATAGAATGATTTTTCATTATATGAGATAATATAACCATGAAAAGAAACATACAAAATCCATAATTCAAATTTTATAAATTTTTTATATAACATGTTTTCTATGGGAGTCGTAAGAAAAAATTTAAATAAATTTTACACTCATCAGGGATTTTATCAAGATATCATATATAAATACCTACATAATTATTGATATAATCATGGAATATTATATGAAATATATATATAGATAATTGGGTCTTTAATCGAAGGGTAATTATTAATAATTATTAGCATCTATAACTCATATAAAATGTCTTCGTTCAATTATATTCTTTTATAACAAGGAGTTCATGATACCCTTATTTAATATCAATATTTTAAAAATATTGAGCTCTTAAAAGTTAGAAAATTATTTATTCATTACAAGGTAGAGGATATTGGTTCATTTTAGTAAGGGAATATATTTCTTTGTAGGAGAATAATAACCTCATTGACATATTTTTATTCCCAGTAAAATGATCAATGGATCCCTATGGAGAAGCACAAGGGTGTAAAAATACATTATCATTAAAAACTATTGTTCTAGCCTCATTTAATTTAATTATACTATAGTTTTAAAATAAGGAGTCTATGATAATGGTTTTTCATCAAGGGTATGACCAATGTGGAACAGAACATCATGATCTAGTGGGATTCCTAGAAGTTCTTTCAGAAACAGCTCAATGAATTCTTGCACAATAAGTGAATACTCTATTTTTAGGATTCCTTTCCCATTCATATGTTGTTATTTCACTATTGGTAAGAGAAAATTATAATTATCAATGTGAATTTTAATTTTAAAATATAAATTCAATGGTAATGTAAAATGAAAATCTAAATGATAGTGATATGACAATGAAATAAAATGACAAATTCTCAAAAGGGATAAATGGATTTATTTTATGTGTATTAAAATTTTAATTGAAAAAATAATTGACCAAGAATAGAAATTAAAAGAAAGTGGTATCATATTTACGAAATAATGAATATCAAATTTTAATAATGAAAATAATAAAATTAAATAGAGAGAAAACATAATTTGATAATAGTGTCTAGAAGTAGATAATTGTGTGCCCCAATCTCTCCACCCCTTAAGTTAAGAGGCTTAGTTTATTATTATATTAATATTGATAGTGGTTAAAAAACCCATCGCTCAAAATAATGTTTTATGAGCTCCCTCTAACACAATATTGGATTCTAAGGTGCTCTTACCTCATTTTAAAAAAAGTTATAATCTATTTGGGAAGGTTATGAGAATAAGGGAGGATTTTTGGACACAAACCCATTATAAATAATCTCTATAATCTCTTCAAGGGATGTGTACAATTTCTTTTAGATAATGAGTGATTTTATAGTAATATAGACATTGTTATTGTTTTATAAATGATATTATCTCTTCGAGATAACATTGAGAGGACCTGTTAGTGCACCAATTGTGGTGAGAAAAACATAAATCAAGGACCATTATATGTTTTTTTGTAAATGATTAATATATCAATATTGAAATGAGACAAATACTTGGAATCTAAAATAGTTGGGATGGTTTTGGAATTAATGGTGGTCATTAAATCCAAACAATACCAAATTTAAGTAATTTTTCCCACATAAAAATTGTTTTTGAAGAGTTAAAATGGAACCACTAGATACCCATATCTCTTTACTCGGGGGATGGTGGGAGACATATACCACACATGTTCTAGAATGGTCACATCGGTGAGTTGCTACTGGCTGGTGATGGATTGGTGGAATTCTAATAGAATATACCTCTATATTTCACTTTGGATTTTCAGTTCCCCTCAATAAGTTGCTTGTGGTTTTAATCTAAAAGATGGGTTATATTCACATAGAATAGTTTAGATAGTTTCCTATATGGACTAGCCGATATAGACATTGACTCTTAATTTTCATTAATTGACTCATTATGTTCCTTATATTGCCTTAGGTTTATGAATCAACATCATTATGTAATATCAAAGAAATCATTATGAATGGTCCAATCCTTTAGATTTTTTGTAAATATTCATTTGAATAGTACTCAATGACCTGATTAGGTAAATTTAAAACAAGATTTTTTTAGAAAATTGCGAGACTGAAAATCACTCAAATAGAAATTCTAGAAACGTAAAAGTGTGTTTTTGATCCTGAAAACATCATGAATCATACAAATATCTAACAATATCCCTAATTTTAGGACCATAAAACATAACAAAAAAGACATCTCAAGTGAATATCATGATTTAAAAATAAAAAAATGTACTGCAGATATGAAACAATATATAAAATATTATATTGAAGTATATGAAAAACTTGAAATTTTTTAACCAAGAGTAAAATCATTCACTCTCCACTTTTGAAATAATCAATTAATAATATATAAAAATAAATATCAATAAATTATCTCCTTTTGATACTGAATAAAAATATCTTTTTTTCACTAATGTTATCTCTTTTTAAAAGTCAATAAAATTATCCCGCTTTGGGATTAAAAAAATTTTAAAAGAAGGTTTCAAATAAATTTTATTTAAAATATTAATATAATGAGTTCAAGATATACCTTAATATATATATTTTGAAAATGAAAAAAAATGATTATGAAAGGAGTTCAATTGAATAGAAAATATATTTTGACCATAAACAATTTAAAATAAAAATTCGAAAATCTATTATCTTCCAATTTTTTCTTTTAATATGAGTATTAGAGTGTGGTAGAGATTCAAAAGGTTAAGTGAGGGTTTTATAAAACAAAAAGAGAAAGTATTGTGACAAAAAAAATAAAAAAAATAAAAAATGATAAAAGAAAGAGAAAAGGATATTGAAAAAAATTTATACATACCTTTTCCAATACACTATGTTCCTCAATGTTTGGATTCTCCTTCATTGAATAGTTGAGGGTGTTGGAAAAGTTTCTATTGGTTTAGAAAATATTTAATGATTCTTTCCTCCCATATTAAATTATTAATGTTTAACACAATAATGTAATCTCTAGAGAGACAAGAATTTAATGATTTTTTTAATCATCATTAATATTCTTTTAAAAGGGATAAAACAAACATTTAAAAAATAAAGTATATAAACAATATCTCATATATTTTTTCAAAACAAAACAAATAGATTTAAAAAAATACAAAATAATATGTGTATTTAATGCTATCAAAAAATGTATAAAAATATAAAATAGTAAATTTATTCAAAAAAATACATATTATAATAAATAAAACCTTAATGTTTTTAATTGAAATTAATTTTAAAAAATTAAAAATAGTGTGAAAACATAATTTATCTTTTATTAAAAATTTAAAAATTAATGGAATAAGTATCCCCTTCAAATGAAAGAACATATAAGATATAGTGATCCCAAACAAATTATAAAATATAATAAAATTTTAAATAAATCATGAATCTCATGATTTAAATAAGAAATATAAAAATAATAAAAAATAAAGAATAATATTTTTTAAAAAATATTAATTAGGATTGGAATAGTTTAACAAACAATTTTATAATGGCTCTACTCCTAATTAACTGTTAATGAAATTTAAATGATCAAATATGTGAGGATTATTGAAAATTTGTATGAGTTAAAATTCCATCCTAATAACTAATAATAAAATATCACCCTTTGGGAAGTGAACTCTTAAGAAATGGTTTTTATGGTCAATGTTTTTTGTGAGAGAGTATAGTATATGATTTTTAAAAATATAATATTTTCTTATATTATCATATCTAATAAGGATATATACATATAAAAGCTATAATTCTAAGAGACTATATTTCATCCATTTTCTTGGATATAACAACAACTAAAGTCTATTTATTACACTTTGTATGTAGAATGGGAAATTTATTTATTCTATTTTACTAGTCAACTAGATGATAGATTTTCCATGTTTGATGAATGTGTATCTTTTAAAATTCTAATATTGTTTATATCCATAAAAACATCCATCAGAAAAAAAATTAAGTCTATCAATGTTCCATTTAAATAATGATTAATCCATTTAATATATTTTAGAAGGGAGTGATTTGGATTTTCTAAAAAATTAGAAAATATAAAAACCAAAAACATGGTATTAGACTAAGTTCATGTGTGATAAAATAGACTATCAATCATTTGTCAATAAATCTTATTGTTGTCGACCTTACCTTCTTTTTCTAATGGTAGCCTAATCTTTGTAATCATGGGTGTATTATTTTCCTTATATAAAATCATTCCGAATCAATTTATGTTTACATTAGTTTATTTTTAATTGTTTATAAAAAATAATTTATTATCTAAATAAAGATATTTTTTTAGAGTTTAAAATCAAATCATCAACGTAATACTAAAAATAATAATAAATCATTTGATTAGTGTTTTAGAAAAGAGTTGTATCATACATTCCTATTATAAAAACCTATATTAAAATAAAATTATATAAAAATATATACCAAGACATAGGGGTATATTTTAAAACATATATACATTTAGAAAATTTTAAAACATATTTGGGAAAACTAGAGTTTTTAAAAATGGTTGGTTATTTGATAAACATAATTTTATTTATAAACCCATTTAAAAGGTCTCATTTGTACATCCACTTGAACGAGTTTGAAATTAAGGTGAGGGGTAGTTCGAATAATATTATTAGGGATTATAACTGAGTGATGGTTGAAAAAGTTTCTCTATATATAAGCTCTTATTCTTGGTAAAAAAACATTAGCTACTATATGGGATTCATTTCTACTGATATTAAAAACAATATATAGAAACTTTCTAAAAATCAATTTAGAGCCTATGATAGTCTTATAATTATTTAATTAAATGAAAATCCATAAATCACTTCAACAGAATTGAGTTTGTTTCTATTTCGTGGAAAGAACCCAATATTCATCGTTAAGGTAACCATTAAATTTTAGGGTCTCTAAGTCAGAGAGGAAGGAAATATGTTCTACCACATTTCAAACCCATCTTATAGTAAGTTTTCACACTAAAACATTTTAAATGAATTATTCTTGGGGATGATCATATGAATTTTTTAAAATATTAATTCAAGTAAATTAATGAATATTCTTATTAAAATTAGACTTATTTCTATAATAAAATTGAATTTAAAACATTATTTTTAATAAACTAAATCTAGAATTTTTTTAGAAATATTTCATAAAAAAATTAGTGATTATTATAATGGTTTATCTTTTAGGTTAAAGACATAGTATTCTATGATTTAGTTATAGTATCTAAAATAATTATTTTATAAGATTATGGTATAAATTTTCCCAGTTCTTCCTAGGTGTTGATAATAAAATATTTGAAACCTAAAAAAATATTTAAAATATATATATTTATGTTTTTTATTTTTATAATGATTAAAATAGGTCTTCGAAGTAATATGTTTTAAAATACTGTGATTAATGATAATTCACAAATTATTTATGGCCTTATCATAAAAATAATTAAGTTAAAATCATTTATAATAGTTTGGGGATATATCAGAAAAAATAATTTCACCTCTTTACTACCCAATTATATTTAGAGGTATGAGGATTAGGAAAATAATGATTATCACATTGTGAATATAATAAATCATAAAATTATTTTTGCTCAAATTCTCCAAAATTTTCACATTAATTAAAAGTAATTTTATAATATTATTTTTCAAAAAAAAATAGAAAAAATAATGAAGGACTTTGAATCATTACATTTATGAAATAAAAATTAAGTCTATGTTAATAATGAAATGTAATAAATAAATATGTAATTATATTATCTTCTACTAGGAATTTCAATTTTATATGTCCTGAGTAAATCAAGTTGAATTAATTCAAGAAATTTTGGTGAAGGAATTCCTTTTTTAAAATTTAAAATAATATTTGTGTTGCTTAATATATTTTAATTATTTAAAAACCTTGTCATCATTGAAATTTATTTTGGATAAATTTTCTACTAGTTGATAATAATTTCACGACACCACATATCTCTAATAGACATTATTTCCTGATTTATTACATAATAATACACATTTAAAAATCCTAGAATAAAGAAAGTCTTGGTATATTTGGGTAATTTGATACATAACACCATAACATGAAACATTGATATAAATACATTATTTAAAAACTCCCTAATGTGAACATATATTCTATCAATCATTGAATTATACATGGGTTAGTCTAGAGAAGTACATAAGAAAGGTCTGAGATATAAATCATCATAAGGTAATAATAAAATAAAAACATGATTAAATTAATACATGTGAGTCAAGGGTAGTATAAAGAAGGTATAAAGTTGTTTTTGATAATGTATATGAACAAAATTAGGATATAATATTAAAATATCAAGGCAACAAGGGTATGTGGCTAAAAAGGTAAACCAATAAAATTAAATGATAACAACTATAAAATCATTAAAACGTGTTCTTATAATAGCCTCCAATGAACCATACAAGGAATATTAGGAGATGAAAATATTACCCAATTTATTTGAGGGCTATATAATTCTGGACTCACGCATCATATTCATAACATGTTAATGAATTTTTGTGCCACAAAGATCATACCATAACAGAATGTATTTCATCAACTATTATAACATTATTAAAGCGTGATATTAATAAATATATATATCCTAAATCAAATAATTATTGTAACATATAGATGAATACTCCTGAGTGGAATTGGGGATGGGAATTCACAACATAATGGTTTGGTATAGAAATTCATGAGATAATTTTAGTAAAATATCTATTGAACCCAAATCCTCTGGGATGGGATTATTGAGAGTAAAATATGGTATATCATTAATTTTTAATAACAAGGATTGTAAATGTATGTTTAAAAACACATTAAAACAATAAAATTTTAAAATATAAATGGGTTTGTACAAAAATTTACTTAATAAAAAAGGAATTTCAATAGAAACCCTTACAATGAGATGGGGAATTTAAAAGAGTGGGAGGATCTTTTTAAGAGGTTTGGAATACCTTGAGAGGGATTTATAGATATAGAGGGAGATAAACATAATGATAATTGGTTTTTATTGAAGAGTATTCAGATATTTTGAGGGTATTTATAGAAAAATTGTGGGGAATTATTGATTTATTTTTATACATATGTAATGGACTTTTTATAATAAAATAACAAACCAAATAAGTTCCCAAGGGTTTTTTTCATGGTTTTAGCCAAACACGAATGTTTTTATTAGTAAATAATTTGAAGAATGTAAAAAAATAAAATAATACCATTTGTTAGGTAGAAGTGAGTCATGATCATAAGGAATTTATTTTAAAATCATAAAATAAAATAATACTTTTGGAAGATTAATTATAGGATAATAAAATTCATAATGTAAAAAAAAATTATTTAAAAGAAAAGTTTATATTTGGTATTGGATGAATCTTATATAATTTATGACATCACGTTTTGGATATTATGGTGTCCTAATAAAAACTATATATTTATACCATATTTAATTTGTACTTGAAATTTTATCCGACATGGGAAATATATAATAAATCACCATTAGATCATTTTTATGCTCTTATTTTGAAAAAAAGAATATTTATTTTATCTAAATAATTATATTCGTATATGAATTTATACTTTTAAACAAAAAACCTTATTTACTGAAAAAATTTTTTTAAGAGAATTCTGATTTTCTAACCATTATAAGATTACGTTGGAAAATATTGATTTAAAATTTAATTTGTATATGGATAAGTATTATTTAATAATACTATTATATAAAATTAATACTTATTCCAAAAATCATGAAATTATCAGAAATAGTTTTAGAACAATATATATCCAAAAATTAATTTTTGGGTTGTATCAAAATCTAATTTTCATCAATTCATATACAATTTTATTTTTAATGTAATAATTAAAAGTGATAAATTTTATCATTATTTCATTAATCAAAAACGAAAACTTCATAATAGTATAGTGTATATTTATTAACCATTATTACACTAGAATACACTTTTTTGGTGATTGTGTGGTGGTGTAACTTTCTTGGGGTGGTTTAGGGAACATGGTTTAGGCCATGACAATAACAATCTTTTACTTATCCCATTAATGGTTTCGTTCATGTTTCAGTTGTTGAATTTCATATTGGGATTGTTCAGGGGAAAATCATAGTAACATTATCTCCCTTAGAGGCTCAGATAATTGGGATTCATAAGGAAGGATCCTACTGGTCTGGTTCGTCGCTTCCTTTATAGATATTAATAAAAATTAACATATATTAAACATAATGGCCATTTTATAATAGATATATTATTAAAAATTAAAATTCATTATGGAATTCCATAACTAAACATATATTTTTAATAATTTTCCAAAATATCCTATGTAGTTCATTTGTTTTATCTATAAATACTACATAGAAAATTATTTATATATTCAAAAAAGAAAATTTAATTATTAATAGTTTGGTTTGTTAAATTATTCCCCCTTGATAATTATTTACCTTGAAATTTCATTTCATGTACTAAAATAGGGAGCTTATATTTTGTCACCAATTTGATTCCTGTGTTACTTCCTCAAACATTTGGTTCTTCCATAACAAATTGACCAGGCGAGTTGTCTTGTTTCATTTAACTTATTCCTTATGATCTAATATCATCTCCAGATGTTCCCCATTGAAAGATCATTTGTATAGGGTACCACATTAGGATTTAGTACATAATAATAGTATAGTACATACCTAATAATGAATGATATTTAGAAATCAATATGAGTTTGGGATATATTATGAGGGAGTACCAGTCGATAGGCTATTGCCCTGATGTCATTGAGGATCTCAATGGGGTCAATGAATCATTGTCTAATCATTTATTTATTCTTAAATCTCATGAAATTATTCAATGGTCAAATATGTAAGAATACAATATACCTAGCCTTAAATTCCAATTTTTTGATGATTTTCTGAGTAGATTTTATATCAACATTGTATGGATTTCATCTTTCATTTATGGTTTGAAACATTTATTTCATATCATGGTAAAAATCAGGTCCCATAATTTTATATTACTCAAATCATCATTGCATATAGGACTATGGAACCACTTTAAACATAGATCCTCATAATGTTCCCTTTGAATTCTATAACAGAAACTGTTGTTGTATAAGAACTCCACTAGTGGAATGCAGTGATCCCAATATCCATTGAAATCCATTGAACATGTCCTCATCATTTCATTAATATTTTTCATGGTTCTATCAGATTGACCAGCCATTTAACGGTGACTAGTAGTACTTATGTTTTTCTTGGTATCTAACACTTATTGAAGGCTTCTCAAAGACCAAAAAGTAAAACATAGATCTCTCTCAGATACAATGGATTTGGAAACACAATGTAGTATTTCTATTATTTTATTTATATCATTATGACTTGTTCAAGAGAAAAAAAAATCCATAATAGAAATGAATTCCACTAAATTTTTAAGGTGATCGACAACCACCCATATTGTGTTATTTCTTTTAAATTTCATGGGTATTCCTATGACAAAATATATGGTTATGTTTTCTAGTGTTTATTATGGTATATGAAATAGTTTTATTATATCCTTAGAATTATTTCATTCATCCATGACTATTTGGCGTACATATAATCGAGATAAAAATTATGTAATATCCCACTTTATGTTGTCCCACTATTTATTTTTCAATAGATCTCTATATATACTATTTCGTTTAAGATGAATAGAGAATTATGAGGTATGCACATCATTAATGTGGTCCCTCTTAAACTCTATTTTTTGTGGGATACTTATCCATGTTTTAAAACATATAACTCTTTATTTATCCATGTTAAACGCTAGAATATTCATTACCTTTCATTATACATTTTCATCATCTTTATGGATCATAATGATTCTATCATGAATGGATTATTGAGAAATTATTTGATAATGGTGGGATATATATCCATTTATTATTATCATGACTATTGTTTTCATTTATTAAATGTTTATATCTCTTTCAAATATCATGTATTGGGTTATATTGTCTTTTCTACTCCGTCCATCTTCCACTTTGTTCACCTTCTTATTATTATAAAGGATTAAACCATCATGATCCTAGATAATATCCAACTACCTTCATTGGATAATATTGAATTTGTTTTATATGAATATATACTTGGGTATTTCATGATCCATGTATAAGTCACACACCTCTACATGGAGATAAAACAACAAAATATTTTATTTGAAGACCACATAAATTAATTCCAAATCATGGGTTGGGATGTTCTCTTAATGGATCATTAATTAGTGGGAGACATAGGTTATCAAATTTTCATCTTAAATTTGATAAAAAAATCAATCCCTTTTTTGACAAATAATTTTAGATAAAAAATCCTTCCCGATACTAGGATAGGCCAAGTATCCCATGTTTTAGGACTAGATAAATTTCCATGGGAAATAGAGTTTTATTGTCTCATGGATGGTATATTTTTTAAACCAATCATAAATTTATAAAAATGCATGTTGTAACACATAAAAATTCTGTTTTTACAAGTCGTTAAATGCCCAAGATGTGTCTTTTGTGGTGTGTTTAGCTTTTGGAGCACTTATCACCAGAAACTCATTTCTGTGTGGACCTGTAAGGGTTCAGGGATTATTTTAATCAATTAATCCCTACAATGTAAGTCATGAGCATTATTGATGTGTGCATAAGTGACCCACATGGTATATTTATGGTTTTCAAATGCTATGTGCCTAGTCCACATGGTTAGTTCCGTTTTTAAATTATGTGTGTGTTGGAACCAAGGTTCTTCGTTGCTCGAAATGGGTTATGGTTTGTGTTTGTTTTCAATCATCATTGTGTGGATCACAGAGATTGCAAGAGATTTGGTCATGCATTTGCGGATGAATGTAGTATTAAAGGTTGTGCAGTTTTCAGTGTTTGCCAAAATTTTGGGCCTCGAAATCAGGACATTGTTTTTGATAAGGGAAGGAATTCTGTATAGTAGTGAATTATATGTGTAATGGTGATAAAAATTAAAAAAGGAAGATAACCATGTAGCATGAGACACAAACAACATACCATGTACCAGAAATCGTTAACAGACATCAAAGGGAACTACGTGGAATAGAGAAAATAATGTTATGGAAGTCCTTTGGTTCACAGAAGGCAAATGGTTTACATGATTGCATGATTTTCATGAAAATGAGGTGGTGAATTGATTTTTCATTTAAGGATAATGGTGGTATGTGGACAGTGTAGTGTTTATGGTTCCTTAGATAGTCATGGTACTTCTTAATGGTAGTATCATATCATAAATTTTGTAAATTGCAGTTTATAGAATTATGTTGATCCATATGCATCTATTTGGACATCTAAGCCCAACAATCATTGGTGTTGAGATTAATCATATGGGAGGAATTTAAATAAAATTAGGAGTAGATTTTGGGTATAAAACCCTTCAATGATTTTAATTAAAATTATAAAAGGAATTCAGCAAAGTACAAAATAGTTCATGGAAGATAGTTTATGGTAGAGGAGTTGGTCTATAGATAACAAGTAGGATGTGGTCTCAATTTTCAAATGTATTATGTGTCTACAGTTTTGATAGGTAATAATAGGATAAAAATTCTTATTAAAAAGAGAAAGTTTGTACATAGTGGAAGCAATGTAGTATGCGGCCAAGTAAGAGAAGTTTGTAGTGTAAGGTCTCACTGTGAAAGGTGAATTCTGATTGGCAAAGGATGTGTGTGGTGCCAGTTTGTAGAGGTGGTATGCGGAGGTGGTACTTGGATCACTCTAGTATATGGAGGAAGAATTCCATCTCCCATAGGTCATGTTTGGGATTGAACAGTATGAGGAAAAATAGATTACACTTGCAGAGAAAAAAGAGACTTCAATAGAGCATCTATCTATAATTAAGGATTCACGATTCAATACAACACATTTAATTGAACTTCATGTCAATAAAATGATTTCAGATTCTTCACAATTTAGTGATGTTGGGGGAGTCAATATATGTGATCTGAGGGGTATAGTGTCCAATCCCAATCACCTTTTCATGGAAATGCACCTAGCACAAAGTGATTATGATATGATTTTTTCTCCACAACTAGGGATGATTAGTGGATTTTGGTATGACTGACAGCTTGTCAGCATATTTTCCTGAGATATATACCTTAGTGGTAATGTAGGTAAAATTAGTGTGTCTTCTCTTTTCATGTGATTATTTGTTTTCTGGTCATTCTAATCAGATTGTTTTAATAGGTTCCTACGAATGGGTGAACATGATCCATGAATTTAAAAGAAAATGTTGAAACCATGATTCAACCCTACCCTCTCAAGGTGTTATAGGGCCCTTCAGTGGCATCAGAGCATTACAGTTACTGGTGTTAAATCATCCTTTAATTACTAGAGTGGAAAATCAAATAAATATTAGGGGGTACCCCTTCATGATTGAAGAAACATTCAGATCTATAAGAATAGGATGAGAAAACATCTATGATTACTTTGAATAGATGTACTATTTTCCACTGGACATTAAATACTGGTCACTGATCCAACTATGATTTCTATGAATGATATATACTGGAAAATTCATAAAATAGATGCCAAAGAATAGAATTCACTCACTACAGCTCTTTCTGATCAGATATATTGAAAATTGAAGAGTTTTCTATCATATTCATTTATGTGTAAAAAACTAGAGAACATATATGAAGGAGAAATCAATGCAAAGGATTTGAAACAATTTTTTTTTTAAAAAATGATTTATCATATGATAACTCATTCCAATGAAAAGGCCGATTAATTTTTTTTATTGAATTACTAGAGTGGTTGGGGACATTTTAGGACTTGGTGAATAAATCAATGACAGTGATATTCTAAATAGAATCCTAAAAAAACTTCCACGTCATTACATTGTAAAGGTATGAGAATATGAGGAAATAGTTCTCCCTAAACTTTTTATGGATAATCTTCTATGTAGTCTGGTGTCTTATGAAATGAGATTCATACTTGAAGACGCAATGGCTCATGTAAAAAATGATATGGAATTAAAATACATGGAAAAACTGGATATTTATGAGATATTTTGGATAAAGATAATTAGAAAAGTAAAATTCATTTTCTCATTTACTTGAAATTAATGAAGAAAATATAGAAATTTAAAGGCGATTTATGTAACACCCAAGACTTTTATGTTATATAAATCATCAAAGGAATCTTTTTCTACACAACACTTTCTTGGCTTGCTTTACACGAAATCACGACCTTCCTCGATAGCTTGCGTCGTACGCAATACCGAGTTTCACTAAACAACGATATGCTATTAAAATATTATTAAAACTAGCCGTTATGAATAGTAATAAACACTTTTTCAAATTTTAAAAATTTTATTTTTCAAAATGGACTTCATTTTTGGATTCGGAATATCGAAATTATCCTAGGGTGAAATTTTGGTATTTTTCTGAAAACTTTCAATTTTTGATGAATAGTGAAACCACTAAGTGGTAGGTTAAAAACTGAATTTTTCATAAAACTTAATTTTACCGCTTCTGTGAATGGAATTTCAAAAATCCGACAGACACGGTTGATATCAGTAAGTAAAATGTGGTTCAATGAGATAAAAATAATTTTTTGGTGAATAGTAACTTTTTACTTTTTTACCGGGTTAATAGTAAATAGGGTAACTACGGGTAAATATGATATTTCTATTACCCTAACACATGTCCTAATTCTATTGGATAAGTGTAATTCGACCAAAAACAACCTTATGAATATAATATGACCATTTAGGTCCACATGGTTTAGATTATGACATTTAATATTATTTTATTTAATGAATAGTTAAAATAGTTAAAATCAAAGTTTAATAACTAAAACATTTTTAATATGGAGTTATACATAAGATAAATTCGACTATAAATATTAATTAGAAAGATAAAAATATTTCCTACATAATGATATTTTATTTATAATTTTTAGACTTTAAATAAATTTATTTATTTATGACACAATGATGATGCAGTAATTATCTTATTAATGAAATATTGACATAATTGATGTTATAAACACCAAAATAAATGTAATTTGAGACTTTTTATGAATACCACTAATTTTTTAGGTTAATATGACATTTATGTATTGATTTAATTAACTTGGTTCCAACTAATAATTCTATTATAATTTTCACAAAAATCAATTACTAAATAGTGTCAAAATTGACATAAAATAGTTTTTAAAACAAATATTATATTATTAATTGTTATTTTATTCCAAAAAATTTAATGTTCGGCCAAGTTACTTAGATAAGATTATATATATTAATAATAAACAACTTGGGGTTCGTTTGGATACTTATAGTAAGTTTATTAACATTATAGTATAAGAACACAAGAAGACATGGTAAAAGTAAAATTATTTAGCTTAATGTTAAATCTAAATGATAAGTTTAAAATAGGAACCTAAACTTGTCTAAATTCTATTGGATGAGAGTAATTCGACCCATCCCCACCTTAGCTTTGAAATATATCAATTTGGAGCTATTTAAAACCGATCATGACTTTATAATAAAATAATAGTTTTAGTTATTCCAAAGGTGCCCCTTTCCTCCCTTATAAATGGGCACCTCCTCCCTCTCTTCCTCACACCACTTTGAGCCTTCAAGCTCTGCCAAACCCTGCCACTTTCTCCTCTCCACTTCCCTAGAGACATCCTAGAGGTCCTGGTCTTCTTTAAAGACCATTTTTGAGTGCCCTAAAAGAAGGTCTCAAAGAAGCACTTCAAAGAAGAGGTAATGTCTGTTACCGATTCTTTCATTTTATTTCTTCTTCCACTTCTTCTTATTAGGTTGTTTCATTATGAAGTAATAACATCAGTATCACTCATATACTGATATGTTATTATAATTATGAAACAACCCTATTTCACCATCTATCCCTCCTATGGAAAAAGAAATCACCGCGCGTGCGTACGTACGGAATACCGTCTCCACGCCGTGGTGTAATCTATTTTCCACCACCACCTTAATTGGATGTGTATAATGGTGTAAATAATGACTATATATAACTATTATAAAGTGATATTGATTCTGAAATAGTATAAATATACTCTAATACAATTCCACGATCATAGGAACGATATCATCACTCGTGCGTACGTACGGAATACCGTCTCCACGATGTGATGCGACTCGTTATACATGATCTTCATTTCATAATGATTATATAAATGAATTGAATGAATGAATATGATATATATTACACTAATACCATTCTGGATATTAGGTATCTATAACCTAAAGAGAAGAATAAGAATTTATTCGACAAAACACGCATAAGAACAAAAAGTTATAAACACCCGAATAACAAGTAGCAATGAAATATTACTACTAAGAACCTAAGAATATGACCATATATGATATCATAAATATAAGTATGATTCTAGAATAAGTCAATAACATTATTTAAATAATTATACAGGAGTTTCAGACACTTACAAAGCAAGTCGGACCTAAGGTAAGGGAAAATATCACAATCTCATTTTTATCCGAGATTGTTTATACTTTTGTATTTACTGGGGTGTATTTTATCATCCACATCCATGTTCCCTCTATATGTAATTTTATTTCCATCAACCTATAATTTTTTAAATCCAATTTTACCCTTCGGTGAGTTCTTAGTAAAGGATATGAAAGGGATATTTTGTCGTTTTTTTTGTACGAGGTACTTTTTGTCTTTCCGAAAAAAGTACAAGAAGAATGTTTCTTTTAACTTATACGGCATGAATGTATTTTAAAACATTATTTCCAAGAAGCATCCCTTACAAGTTTTCAAGTTTATTTTTAATCAACTTCTTTTAGTTTAGAATTTTATGACTTGTTAAGAAAGGAAAAGTGTTTTTGAAGTAGAAAGGATATTTTCCTCAAGAATGGAGTTCAAGTGTTTTATCAAAATTATTTTCCATATAAGATAATAAAGGGTTCTGTTTTTATCCCTATTATTAAATTGATTTGATTATGTTGTGATGGAATTATTTTTATGAATTCCTTTATATTATATGAATTGTTTTATGATGTCACGATGTTTAAGATTCCAATTTTTATTACATGGGTTATGCTATGATGTATGGTTTATGATTTTGTGGAACACATAAGAATGATATCATTATGAGATGGGTGGGACCTATATCTCCCTCTAATTCATTGGGTAAAGATTTTTATATCTCCTGAGATAGACATGGCTGGAACGGTATGTTATACTGGTTCAGTGAAACAGGACTGAAACGAGGGTGAATCGGTTCAGAAAGGGACTTTGTCCACTAAGATAGTCTTGGCAATGAGTCTTCACTAACAAGAAATGATTCTCTATGATTATGTATGTATTCCACAAAGTTTCATGTTTAATGTTATGATTATTGTGATTACATTTCACTGCCATGATTTATCCCATGTTATGAAATTATGATCTCTTTTGCATGTTAAGATTTCCAAAAGTTATGTGCTTGTGTATACGATATGATTGATATTTCTTTTGTTTACCCTTACTGAGAATTTGAGCTCACCCTTTGGTATGTTTTCTTTCCCCAGGTCAGGAAGAAGGTTATTAAGTAGGATATGCCAAAACGGACTCTAGATATGATGAAATAAGTGGGAGGCAAAGTTGATGCTTTATGAACCAGTTGTTTATGTTTTCCAGTTTCTAAAGACACTATACCTATACGGTCCTTTCATGGTTTTTGTTATATGTTGTAATAAGTATGCTTCAATTTTGATGTATTAACAATGTATCTAAAGTATGGGTCGTTATAGTTGGTATTAGAGGAAAGGTATAGTCATCCTTTGGAAACTAGGATGTGAAAGACATAGTAAGAACCCTAAGGATAAGTCTAAGCATAGAACACAATCTTAGTGTTTTAGAAATGTCAGTTAATAACCTAGGATAAGACCTTAAGTGTGAAATTTTATTCTTGATTATGTGGCTTTCCTATTATAATTAGTGTTGCTCACACTATTCTTCTTGGTTTTAGTCAATGGATGGAACCCGAAGGAACCGTGTTAATGCGGAATGCGACGAGAAATGCAATGATTGTCCCCCTGAGCAACCAAACGTTATGGGAGCTGGAATGCAAAATCTTGTAGCAATGCTCACACAACTTTCTCAAGCTATGAATCATGCATGACTTCCAAACGAGCAAAGGAAGGAGCACCATTCTATTGAATCTTTCAGGAGACAGCGTCCACCTTCTTTCAGCGGGTCTACTGATCCATTAGTTGTTGAACAATGGATTAGTACTACTGAAAAGATATTTTCAGTTCTTCAATGTTCTGAACATGATAAAGTCATCCTAGCAGTGTATCATTTGGAAGGAGATGCTGATCAATGGTGGAATCTTATTAAGAATACGAGGCAAAAGGGATGAAATTGAGTCCATGGAATGGGATGAGTTCAAGAACTTATTTTTCAATAAGTACTGCCCTCGTATTCTCCGAACAAAGATGGAGAAAGAGTTTCTTGAACTGAAGAAAAAGGATGATGAATCTGTTGGTACCTATGAAGCAAATTTTACAAGACTTGCAAGGTACGCTTCTGGTATTATTATCCAACCTGAGAGTAAGATCTATTGGTTCTTTAGTGGCTTAAAACCAAGTCTTCAAAGGGCGTTAGCCATAAGGGACTTCAATAGCTATGAGGAAATCGTTCGATGTGCTCTCAATGTCGAGATGGAGATTGGAGTAACCCATCAGTCATATGGGTTTGATAAGAAGAGGAAAATGGAATTCAAAGGAAAATCTAAAGAGCACACTGAAAAGTAGATGAGTGTTCCCTTATGCTCAAAGTGTGGAAAGAAACATGGAGGGAGTTGTCTTAAAGGGACAAGTAAATGTTTCAAATGTGGAAAGGAAGGTCATCGGGGATTTGAATGCCGCGATGATGGGAAGAAGATGTCTAATGATGCAAACAAAGGTAGGGATACACAGAATGAACCTACTACACTTCAATGTTTCAAGTGCAAGGATATGGGGCATTATGCCAATAAATGCCTTAATCCAAGGGTTGATGATGATGGTCGACGTCAACAAACTCTTAAGGCTAAAGACAAAGGAATGTCACATGCAATTTCTATCAGCGATGTGGAGTACGATAATGATGTGGTGAAAGGTACACTTACCATCCACTCTAAAGTAGAAAATGTTTTATTTGATTCTGGATCCACCCACTCTTTTATTTCTGAAGAATTTTCTAAGGGTATCACCGTATTACCTCAACAATTAGATGTTGAGTTAGCTGTGACAACACCTAATGGAACAACAGTCGCATCAAAAGTTTATAATTCTTCTCCGATCGAAGTTTGTGGGAAAGTGCTTCCTGCAAATCTTGTGATCCTTCCTATAGTGGAATTTGATGTGATTCTTGGCATGGATTGGCTTTCTTTATATGGATCTCATATCAATTGCCAAAGAAGGTAAGTCACATTTCATATTCCAGATCAATCTATGACCGTCTATCAATGCAAGGATGAACATAACCTTACAGTGGAAATTTCTTCCATCTCATGGGTCTTGATTCCACTAAATGAAGGTTATTTATCTCAAATGGTTGGTGAGAAACTCACGATTAAGAATATTCCCATTGTATGGGAGTTTGATGATGTCTTTCCAGAGGAATTACTGGGACTTCCACCAAATCGTGAAGTTGAGTTCTCAATAGAACTCGTACCTAGTGCTTTGCCTATTTCAAAGATACCTTATAGAATGGCCCCAATTGAGTTGCAGGAATTGAAGAAGCAACTCCAAGAGAATCTTGATAAGGGATTCATACGCCCTAGTGCATCACCTTGGGGAGCACCTGTTCTATTTGTTAAGAATAAAGATGGATCAATGAGACTCTGCATTGATTATAGAGAACTTAACAAGATCACTATCAAGAACAAATATCCTCTCCCACGCATTGATGACTTATTTGACCAACTACGCAGAGCTCAATACTTTTCCAAGATTGATCTTCGTTCAGGGTATCATCAATTAAGGGTCAAAAGGGAGGATATACCAAAGACATCTTTCCGTACAAGGTATGGACACTATGAATTTATAGTGATTCCATTTGGTCTTACTAATGCCCCTGCTATCTTCATGGATCCGATGAATAGAGTCTTTAGAGACTATCTTGATCAATTTTTGGTAGTCTTTATAGACGATATTCTTGTCTATTCAAAGAGAAAGGAAGAACATGAAGATCACTTGAGAATTATATTGAAGACCCTGAGAAAGGAGAAGCTTTATGCCAAATTTACCAAGTGTGAATTTTGGCTTCAAAAAGTTGCATTTTTGGGTCACATAATCTCAAAAGAGGGGATATCTGTGGATCCAGCAAAAACAGAGGTTATCGAATGATGGTCGAGACCAACAACAGTAACTGAGATCCGAAGTTTTCTTGGTTTGGCTGGATATTATCAACGTTTTGTGAAATATTTTTCATGATTATCTAATCCACTCACCATGTTGACTCGGAAAGGAGTTAAGTTTGTCTGGATGGAGGAATGTGAAGAGAATTTCAAGGAGTTGAAAAGAAGGTTATCCAGTGAACCTTTGCTCACACTGCCTTGTAGTGGAGAAAGTTTTGTGATCTACAGTGATGCATCCAAGAAGGGATTGGGGTGTGTTCTTATGCAAAATGATATGGTGATAGCTTATGCCTCACGACAGTTGAAAATCCATGAGCAAAATTACCCAACACATGATTTGGAGTTAGCTGTGGTAATATTTGCATTAATGATTTGGAGGCGTTACCTTTATGTTGAAAGGTGTGATATTTATACTGATCATAAAAGTTTAAAGTATATTTTCACACAAAAGGAGCTCAATATGCGTCAAAGAAGATGGTTGGAGCTGATTAAGGATTATGACTGCTCAATCCATTACCACCCTGGGAAAGCAAACAAGGTGGCAGATGCATTAAGTCGACAAGACCATGCTAGTTTATCCATGATGAGGATCACAAAAGATCCAATATTTATGGATTTACAAAGGATGGATCTTGGAATTATAATGGAAGGGGAAAAATCATATCTTTCTCAAATGAATGTTCAACCATCTATACATGTGAATATTAAAGAGGCACTGACAGAAGATGTCGAGTTACAAAAGAAGGTGAGAAATGTTCCTGAGTTCAACCTTGATTGTGATGGGATAATAAAGTTCAGGAATCAAGTTTGTGTTCCTCCCATCCCGGAATTAAAGAAGGACCTGCTGGATGAGGCTCAGAGTTCATCATTCTGTATTCATCCTGGAAGCACGAAGATGTATAAGGACCTGAAAGAGTACTTCTGGTGGGATGACATGAAAAGAGATGTTGCTGAATATGTCTCTCGATGCTTGGTTTGTCAACAAGTAAAAGCTGAGAGACAGAAGTCTAAGGGGATGTTACAACCATTACCCATACCCGAATGGAAATGGGAAAACATCACTATGGACTTTGTCACAGGACTTACTAAAACATCCAAAGGCAATAATGCTATCTGGGTCATAGTTGATTGTCTTACAAAGTCTGCACACTTCATTTCTATTAGAGAGGATTTCTCTCTGGATCAACTTGCCAGGATATATGTAAAGGAAGTGTTAAGGTTTCATGGAGTACCACTTTCTATTATATCTGATCGAGATCCGAGATTTACCTCGAAGTTCTGGCGAAGTCTTCAGCATACTCTGGATACAGATTTGAGTTTCAACACTGCTTATCATCCTCAGACAGACGATCAGTCTGAGAGAACAATTCAAACCCTAGAAGATATGTTTAGAGCTTGCTCTATGGATTTCAAAGGAGGTTGGGATCAACACATACCTTTGGTGGAATTTTCTTATAATAATAGCTTTCACTCCAGTATTCAGATGTCTCCTTATGAAGCTCTCTATGGAAAGAAATGAAGGACTCCAACTTGGTGGGATGAAGTTGGGGAAAGAAAGCTATTAGGACCGGATCTCGTTGATGAAATGACAGAAAAGGTCAGATCTATTCAACAACACATAAGATCAGCTCAGAGTCGACAGAAAAGTTATGCCGACAACCGAAGAAAAGACCTAGAGTTTGAAGTGGGTGATAAATTGTTCTTACGAATATCTCCTTGGAAGACGGTTATGAGATTTGGAATGAAGGGGAAGTTGAGCCCTAGATATATCGGTCCTTTCGAAATAATGGATCGTGTTGGGAAGATAGCTTACCGATTGGAGCTTCCACCGAATCTCTCTCAAGTTCACGATGTAATGCCCCGACCCCAGCTACCCAGAGTCGGTGCATTACTTCGTAACATTGGCATGATCACAAGAAAGATCAAATCACGAAAGACCGATTGGTTTAGTAGCCTTGGAAACACTAGATATATTCATAAGTTTTACATTACATCATAAAATGAAAAACTACTACAACAACATAATGTTTCCACAGTCCACACTATAATCCCCTCATAATATCCCTGCAGGTCATTCATAACTTACATCTTCACTTCCTGGGAAAAATAAAACATAGAAAAGGGGTGAGCTCAAATGCCCAGTAAGGATAACAATATAGCGGAAACTTTCATAAATAAGAATAAACATTTACGGCAATGTATAACTAAAACAAAAGCATTTTAAACATGAACTTTCAACATGGTATGGCATAAATAAAATGAAATAATTCCATTTACTTATTCACATTGATATTCTACTAATCGAATAATCACATGCAAAAATCAATAACCACTTTCATAATGTTGGAATGCATAATGCCAGACTATCATAACCACATAGCCAAGGCCTCGTGCCAAGACTACAAATAAGATTTTGTCAAGGCCTTGTGCCAAGACACTAGTTTGTCTCATGAGACCTACCGATGCATCGAGGAGCTATAGCGGGCTCCACCCGTCACTTACTAAGTCCAATGCATTCCCATATGAAAAGGTTTAAACATAACATAAACATTCGTATTAAAACTAGCATACGAAATGTCAATAATTTCACCATAAACTATGAATGGTATAAAAATAGCACATCCACAGTCAAACATATCACAAAACCTTCAATACAATATAGAAGCTTTGTATTACAATAAATCAACTTCAAATAAGCGTAAAATCCATCAAATGATGTTGACATAGATAAAATCAAAATTCTTTTTAAATAAATATCTCTTTTTATTTTGAAATCATTTAAGATCCATATAAAATAAAACATTTTCTTTGAAAATATTCTTATAAGCTTGTAAGGGATGTTTTGAAGATTTTATAACGGCGGAAATTAGCCGCACCCGTCGTATAAAATAAAAAAAAACATTCTTACCTTAATTCTGTCGAAAAGGTTAAAAAGGGACGACGGAAAGATTCCTTTATAAACCACTTATAAAATTCAAAAAGGGTATAAATGACTTTAACTCATATTCTAGTAAATAGTAAAAATGTTTTGAAATACATTTTTAAGAAACATGGATGTGGATGATAAAGAGATCCCAGTAGATTATTACATATAAACAACCTCGGATAATGAAGAGATTGTGAAATAACCCTTACCAATTTGGTAACTTATGAAACATACAACCCATGAAAGAGGTATCATACAATGAATATGTAAATACACATAAATTAGAGTTTATTACACAAAGAATATAATTATGGGTAGTACATACACCACACAAAAGGTAATGGTGGAAATATGGCATGAATCTCACGGGAATAGGGAGTGAGATGAACACCCCTTACCTTGTACTTTTCCTTGGTTGGGGTAGGTTAACCTCCTGTATAATGGTGAAATAGTTGTTATTAAATTATACAAGAATCATATTAATATGATATCATATATGATCTTTTAACATTGATTTGTTAATAATATCTTAGAATTATCGTCGTTTCAGGAGTTAACTTACTCATTTTCTTTTATATGTTTTGTTACATAAGCCATGGTTGTTGTATCTTATTCATATCCAGAATGATATCTAGTCCTTAAACATCATTTTTAAATCATCAAATGATAATTATACTTGAATGGATACGATGGAGAATGAATCTCATCGCATTCGTGGAGACGGTAGTCCGTACGTACGCACGAGCGACAATATCATTCTTTTGATATTAAAATAATATATAAATGGATGGTATATCATATATACAGAATCATTAACATGTTATATTTATTATTTACATCATTATTATACCCATCCAAATAATATTATATTGAATAACAATAACACCACGACGTGGAGACGGTAAGCCGTACGTACGCACGTATGGTGACATGTTATTCAAAGGGTGGATAGAATACTGAATATGGTTGTACCATATTTATAATAACATCACAGAATATATATGATACTGGAGTTATTATTTTATAATGGTAACAACAAAGGAAGAAGAAGTGGAAGAAGAAATGAACTTGGAAAAGGGTGGTGAAATCATTACATCTTCTTCGGGTTCTTCCTTTTGATTTGATCAAAAGGGATCCTTAGGTTGGATTTCTGATCAAACTAAGGCCCCTAGGTTGTAGAGAGGGATGTTGGGAGAGTATTTGGGCAGAGTTTTGCCGAACCAAAAGGCTTTGAAGGTGTGAAGAAATGAGAAGGAGGAGTGCCCTTTTATAAGAGGGGTGAGGGGCACCTTTGGAAAAGCTAGAAATATTAATTTATAATAAATTCATATTCGGTTTCCAATGGCTCCAAAGTTGACTATTCAAAGGCTAAGGTGGGGATAGGTCTAAAACCACTCAACCAATATAATTTAGACAGGTTTGGGTACTTATATTAACCTTATCTTTAAGTATTAATTCTAAGTTAATTAGTTTCACTTTTACAATGTCTCTTTGTATTTTTATATAATATGGTTAATAAACATACTATATACATCCAAGAGACCCCCAAGTGGTCCATTAATGATGAACCTATCCTGATATAAGTCTCTTGTCCGAACCTTAGATTTTTAGGAATTTAATATCAATTAATAATATAATATTTGTTTTAAGAACTCTTTTATGTTAATTTGACACTATTCAATAGTTGATTTTTGTGAAACTCATAACAGATTGATTACTTCGAACAAAGTCAATTAAATCAATCCTAATATATCATATTATCCTAGAAAATTAGTTTAATTCATTAAAAGTTTCATATTTTATTTATTTGGGTATTTATAATATCAATTATTTTAATTTTTCACTATTATAGTAATTACTGCATCATCATTGTGTCATAAATAAAATAAATTATTTAATGTCTAAAAATTATAAATAAAATATCATTATGTATAAAATATTTTTATCTTTCTAATTAATATTTATAATCTAAAATCCAACTTATATAACCCTATGTAACAATTGTTTTGCTAAAAGATATATGCTTGTGTCATTTTTGTATTCATTTTGACTTAATTAAAATAAAGTGTCATTATCACTTACATGTGGATCCATGGGGTCCCAAAATTGACACAAAGATGCCCATGGTCGACCATGTATCAACAAATAGGGTTAAGACACGTTTTATGGTAATTTAGTATTATTATAATATTATTTTTAACCCTTATTTACCGGATTTACCCTTAACCATGGTAAATAAAATATTTACCGCAGTAATTATTCAAAATGTCTAAAAATAAAAGTTACCTATTTACACAATTTGAACATCCTGATTCCAAATATGGAATCCATTTTCTTAAATTCAAAACACAGAAGTGGCAGAAAATAATTTAAAATTAATTCACGCTGTCAAAACAAAAAGCGTGTTTTTAAGAGATAATATCTATCAAAAGATTGACACTTGTTTATGTTCGGTTTAATTGTAAAATTATGTCCAATGACCAAAATTATATTAAAAGGTAAAAATATATTCTAAATATACTTTAAAACCACTCAAATTCATAATTTATCAATATTAATTATTTTGATTAAAAAAGGTGTTTTTAATTAAAATTTAGTAATTTTCACTATTCATCAAAATATAAAAGTTATCCGAAAAGTACCAAAATTTCACCCTAGGCTAATTTTGATATTCTTAATCCAAAAATGAAGCCCATTTTGAAATATAAAATATATATATTTTCAAAAAGTAGTTATTACTATTCATAACGGCTAGTTTAATTGGTTGTTAGAACTCGGTGTTGCGTACAACACACGCTATCACATTATTCAAAGAGAAGCGTACGGTAGAAGCTTGGAATGTTTCATTTTAAATTTTTGATGTCCCCATTTAGTCAAAAAGTTTAAAATATAGTATTTAAAAAGGGTTCACTATTAAAGTTGATAAAAGTGCAATACTGAAAATGAATTTGTTCTTGCATTATATCTAAGAAACTCATAATATGGATTCTAAAATTATAAGGATTATATAAACATTAAAATTTATCTAATACTATTCATAACCTCTTTTGAACGGCTTGTTTGGTAAGTCATGGTGTGCTTGAACTTGGTGTTGCATGTAGTGAATGTTATTGAATTATTTTGAAGAACTAACACACTATGAAATCTTGGGGTGTTACATTCTCCCCTCCTTCAATAAATTGCGTCCTCGCAATTTGAAATTGTTCTTCGAAAATAAAAGGTTGAAAATAGATAATATATTTGTGGGAAACCCCACATCGGAAATTGGGTTACTAAAATTTAGTCTTAATATGAGGAAAAGAGAAATGAAAGGGTCACCACCAAATTATGATCTCGATTAGGAGAACATTGGTGGCAATTTGAGACATATAATTGGAGGAAAAACGTAAATATTTATAGGTAGTGATTGAGGTCATCAATCACAAACAAGTATAAAATTGAGGTCCTTAAATTCATCAATCTATGATGATTTGAAATACCATCGGTTCAACAAAACATAGGGTATTAGGATAACACATTTTTGACGTTTCAAAATATCTTAGTTGAAATCCCACATCGAAAAATGAATTAATGAGGCCTCTATTTAAAATAAAGAGTCGAAAGTATGAAGATTACCGAAAATAACACATATGAGGGTTCCATGTAGTAAAATATGGATATGGAAGAAAAATATAACCATCAATTACCTGATGGAGAGTGGTAGAGAACATGGCTATGAAAAGGCCAACAATCCCAAAGCCATAAATTAGTGATGATTTAAGGTACCATCTAGGAAAACATTTTTGTTCTAATTTGCTTTTCTTAATATTGAGGAATTTTTTATGAGACTGGCTAAGATCATATAGAGATATACTTACTTTATAATTATAGTTTTATCCATTAATAAATTTCTACCACATACTCATCTTTCACTCTAAAAGATAATAGAATGTAAAAAAATTCTATTTACACTATTCGTATAGGGTTCCAAAATAAACGAATTTATAATTCATCTAAAAGATCTTTTAATAAAAACTACATTATTTAATCCAGGACATCTCGTGGGCAGTGGTAGGTGATACACCCTTGTCGCCCTTCGGTTGCAGGTTCAAGTCTCGCAGCCTTGCCGGACGCGACGGGTTGCCGCCCGACCTCCGGGTTGTACTTTTATGGAAATCCAAAATAATCCAAACTAGAACTATCCAAAATACTTCTATCCAAACTCACAGTCCAACATTTATAAGGAAGGTAAACATAATATAGATCCTTTATACCCTGTAATAGCATATGAATACCTTCATCATGTATTACCATATTCCTTATTGATTACATTCAGGTTCCCTTATTCCATATAGAATGCTGGATATACTTCATTAATCCAAAAATGTTTTAAACCCCAACAATGATGGAATATACAAATCATTAATCAGCTTCAAGGTAGTCAATAATATCCAATATAATTTATCCAAATCAATCATGTATTATTCTAAAATCACCACCTCGGTATCTGAACCATATTATGGTTTATCTTTCTCTCAACCATATATTTTCCAAACATTTAACCTACTACTGAGTCACTTTTCTTTGTTCCACACCATCTCAAGTCCTTAATGAAATAGTACTGCAGTACAATCCTTATATACTCCATAATTATTATAACAAGTACATTGTTGATACAACACTCAATTGATATAATCAACATAATAACTCTAATCATTCCTCTTAATCTGTGGTAGTATCATAACATGATTATTATCCAATAGCATCATTTGCGGCATAGTCTGATGACTGGGACATAGGTTCGCGTAGTGTCCAAACTCCTTGCAAATGAAGCATTGTACATTTGAAACCATTTTCTTACCCTTGCAGTCATGTACTTTGTGCCCTTTTCCTCCACACTTATAACAAACTCCCATTCCTTTCAGGCAAGTTCCAGGGTGTTTCTTTCCACAGTTACCACATATGGGAAAATTCTTCTTTTCCCTCTTCCCTTTATCTATCTTTCTCTCTTCTATCCTTTTCTTCTCTTGCTTCCCTTCAAAGCCATAGGACTCAGTAAACTCTTTACTTATCTTATCAACACATGATATTATTTCTTCATATGATGATAATACATGGGAGACTATTTCTCTTATAAATTCTAGCTTAAGACCATTAAAGATATGATCCTTCCTTCTCTTTGGATCATGTGAATTTCTGGAGTTCTCATTCCTTCTACTGGGCGCCATTTCTAAACAATGGAATACACTAGATCAGTTTATGAATCAAAATACATAATCCCATACTTATAAAACACTTTACATAAATTGAACTATTTATGTATATAATCCATAATAATAAAAATGTCTCATTTGAGGATGTATATACCCATAAACCCTTCATAATGGTTTGTAAAGAAAATGATAATTATCCAAAGCATATCCCCTGGGAGTGTCGTAACCAAGAGTGCAGCAAGGCCCGTTGTCGTGCACCAGTTCCCGTTCGAGTCTAGCTCAAAGCGGTGTTTTCGGGTTTTACCCCTAGGTACATCTGTGCCAGAGCCGCCTCTACCTGCTCGTATCCAGACAGGGATGTATTTCTCGGAAAACTCAGAAAATCTCTACAATACCAAAATTCTAGGAAGTTCTTCTATACTAATCCTCAAAGTTCATCTTAGGTATATGTGCTCTAATCAGAGTTTATCTAAATCTAGATTCCAAGGTTTGTACTAAACTTCCTCTGATACCAACTGTAACGCCCCGACCCCAGCTACCCAGAGTCGGTGCATTACTTCGTAACATTGGCATGATCACAAGAAAGATCAAATCTCGAAAGACCGATTGGTTTAGTAGCCTTGGAAACACTAGATATATTCATAAGTTTTACATTACATCATAAAATGAAAAACTACTACAACAACATAATGTTTCCACAGTCGACACTATAATCCCCTCATAATATCCGTGCAGGTCATTCATAACTTACATCTTCACTTCCTGGGAAAAATAAAACATAGAAAAGGGGTGATCTCAAATGCCCAGTAAGGATAACAATATAGCGGAAACTTTCATAAATAAGAATAAACATTTAAGGCAATGTATAACTAAAAAAAAAGCCTTTTAAACATGAACTTTCAACATGGTATGGCATAAATAAAATGAAATAATTCCATTTACTTATTCACATGGATATTCTACTAATCGAATAATCACATGCAAAAATCAATAACCACTTTCATAATGTTGGAATGCATAATGCCAGACTATCATAACCACATAGCCAAGGCTTCGTGCCAAGACTACAAATAAGATTTTGTCAAGGCCTTGTGCCAAGACACTAGTTTGTCTCATGAGACCTACCGATGCATCGAGGAGCTATAGCGGGCTCCACCCGTCACTTACTAAGTCCAATGCATTCCCATATGAAAAGGTTTAAACATAACATAAACATTCGTATTAAAACTAGCATACGAAATGTCAATAATTTCACCATAAAATATGAATGGTATAAAAATAGCACATCCACAGTCAAACATATCACAAAACCTTCAATACAATATAGAAGCTTTGTATTACAATAAATCAACTTCAAATAAGCGTAAAATCCATCAAAGGATGTTGACAAAGATAAAATCAAAATTCTTTTTAAAGAAATATCTCTTTTTATTTTGAAATCATTTAAGATCCATAAAAAATAAAACATTTTCTTTGAAAATATTCTTATAAGCTTGTAAGGGACGTTTTGAAGATTTTATAACGGCGGAAATTAGCCGCACCTGCCGTATAAGTTAAAAAAAACATTCTTACCTTAATTCTGTCGAAAAGGTTAAAAAGGGACGACAGAAAGATTCCTTTATAAACCACTTATAAAAGTCAAAAAGGGTATAAATGACTTTAACTCATATTCTAGTAAATAGTAAAAATGTTTTGAAATACATTTTTAAGAAACATGGATGTGGATGATAAAGAGATCCCAGTAGATTATTACATATAAACAACCTCGGATAATGAAGAGATTGTGAAATAACCCTTACCAATTTGGTAACTTATGAAACATACAACCCATGAAAGAGGTATCATACAATGAATATGTAAATACACATAAATTAGAGTGTATTAAACAAAGAATATAATTATGGGTAGTACATACACCACACAAAAGGTAATGGTGGAAATATGGCATGAATCTCACGGGAATAGGGAGTGAGATGAAAACCCCTTACCTTGTACTTTTCCTTGGTTGGGGTAGGTTAACCTCCTGTATAATGGTGAAATAGTTATTATTAAATTATAAAAGAATCATATTACTATGATATCATATATGATCTTTTAACATTGATTTGTTAATAATATCTTAGAATTATCGTCGTTTCGGGAGTTAACTTACTCATTTTCTTTTATATGTTTTGTTACATAAGCCATGGTTGTTGTATCTTATTCATATCCAGAATGATATCTAGTCCTTAAACATCATTTTTAAATCATCAAATGATAATTATACTTGAATGGATACGATGGAGAATGAATCTCATCGCGTTCGTGGAGACGGTAGTCCGTACGTACGCACGAGCGACAATATCATTATTTTGATATTAAAATAATATATAAATGGATGGTATATCATATATAAAGAATCATTAACATGTTATATTTATTATTTACATAATTATTATACCCATCCAAATAATATTATATTGAATAACAATTACACCACGACGTGGAGACGGTAAGCCGTACGTACGCACGTATGGTGACATGTTATTCAAAGGGTGGATAGAATACTGAATATGGTTGTACCATATTTATAATAACATCACAGAATATATATGATACTGGAGTTATTATTTTATAATGGTAACAACAAAGGAAGAAGAAGTGGAAGAAGAAATGAACTTGGAAAAGGGTGGTGAAATCATTACCTCTTCTTCGGGTTCTTCCTTTTGATTTGATCAAAAGGGATCCTTTGGTTGGATTTCTGATCAAACTAAGGCCCCTAGGTTGTAGTGAGGGATGTTGGGAGAGTATTTGGGCAGAGTTTGGCCGAACCAAATGGCTTTGAAGGTGTGAAGAAATGAGAAGGAGGAGTACCCTTTTATAAGAGGGGTGAAGGGCACCTTTGGAAAAGCTAGAAATATTAATTTATAATAAATTTATATTCGGTTTCCAATGGCTCCAAAGTTAACTATTAAAAGGCTAAGGTGGGGATAGGTCGAAAACAACTCAACCAATATAATTTAGACAGGTTTGGGTACTTATATTAACCTTATCGTTAAGTATTAACTCTAAGTTAATTAGTTTCACTTTTACAATGTCTCTTTGTATTTTTATATAATATGGTTAATAAACATACTATATACATCCAAGCGACCCCCAAGTGGTCCATTAATGATGAACCTATCCTGATATAAGTATCTTGGCCGAACCATAGATTTTTAGGAATTTAATATCAATTAATAATATAATATTTGTTTTAAGAACTCTTTTATGTCAATTTGACACTATTCAATAGTTGATTTTTGTGAAACTCATAACAGATTGATTACTTCGAACAATGTCAATTAAATAAATCCTAATATATCATATTATCCTAGAAAATTAGTTTAATTCATTAAAAGTTTCATATTATATTTATTTGGGTATTTATAATATCAATTATTTTAATTTTTCACTATTATAGGAATTACTGCATCATCATTGTGTCATAAATAAAATAAATTATTTAATGTCTAAAAATTATAAATAAAATATCATTATGTATAAAATCTTTTTATCTGTCTAATGAATATTTATAATCTAAAATCCAACTTATATAACCCTATGTAACAATTGTTTTGCTAAAAGATATATGCTTGTGTCATTTTTGTATTCATTTTGACTTAATTAAAATAAAGTGTCATTATCACTTACATGTGGATCCATGGGGTCCCAAAATTGACACAAAGATGCCCATGGTCGACCATGTATCAACCAATAGGGTTAAGACACGTTTTATGGTAATTTAGTATTATTATAATATTATTTTTTAACCCTTATTTACCAGATTTACCCTTAACCATGGTAAATAAAATATTTACCGCAGTAATTATTCAAAATTTCTAAAAATAAAAGTTACCTATTTACACAATTTGAACATCCTGATTCAAAATATGGAATCCATTTTCCTAAATTCAAAACACAGAAGTGGAAGAAATTAATTTAAAATTAATTCACGCTGTCAAAACAAAAAGCGTGTTTTTAAGAGATAATATCTATCAAAAGATTGACACTTGTTTATGTTCGGTTTAATTGTAAAATTATGTCCAATGACCAACATTATATTAAATGGTAAAAATATATTCTAAATATACTTTAAAACCACTCAAATTCATAATTTATCAATATTAATTATTTTGATTAAAAAAGTTGTTTTTAATTAAAATTTAGTAATTTTCACTATTCATCAAAATATAAAAGTTATCCGAAAAGTACCAAAATTTCACCCTAGGCTAATTTTGATATTCTGAATCCAAAAATGAATCCCATTTTGAAATATAAAATATATATAATTTCAAAAAGTAGTTATTAGTATTCATAACGGCTAGTTTAATTGGTTGTTAGAACTCGGTGTTGCGTACAACACACGCTATCACATTATTCAAAGAGAAGCGTACCGTAGAAGCTTGGGATGTTTCATTTTAAATTTTTGATGTCCCCATTTAGTCAAAAAGTTTAAAATATAGTATTTAAAAAGGGGTCACTATTAAAGTTGATAAAAGTGCAATACTGAAAATGAATTTGTTCTTGCATTATATCTAAGAAACTCATAATATGGATTGTAAAATTATAAGGATTATATAAACATTAAAATTTATCTAATACTATTCATAACCTCTTTTGAACAGCTTGTTTGGTAAGTCATGGTGTGCTTGAACTTGGTGTTGCATGTAGTGAAAGTTATTGAATTATTTTGAAGAACTAACACACTATGAAATCTTGGGGTGTTACACACGATGTGTTCCATGTATCTCTTCTGAGAAAGTACATACCTAATCCTTCACATGTACTCAGCTAAGAAGTTGTACCGCTAGAGCAAGATCTTTCTTATGAAGAACAACCGATAGAGATTCTGGATCGTAGCGAAAATTCCTACGAAACAAGACCACTCAATTGGTGAAAATTTTATGGAGGAACCACCAATTAGAAGAAGCTACATGGGAACTTGAGGATATGATGAGGGAGATGTATCCTCATCTGTTTGTTACAAAGTGACGAATTTCGAGGGCGAAATTCATTTTAAGGGGGGTAGAATTTAACACCCGAGACTTTTATGTTATATAAATTATCAAAGGAATCTTTTTCTAAACAACATTTGCTTGGCTTTCTTTACACAAAATCATGACCTTCCTCGATAGCTTGCGTCGTACGCAATACCGAGTTTCACTAAACAACGATATGCTATTAAAATATTATTAAAACTAGCCGTTATGAATAGTAATAACCACTTATTGATATTTTATAAATTTTATTTTTCAAAATGGACTTCATTTTTGGATTCGGAATATCGAAATTAGCCTAGGGTGAAATTTTGGTATTTTTCTGAACACTTTCAATTTTTGATGAATAGTGAAACCACTAAGTGGTAGGTTAAATACTGAATTTTGCATAAAACATAATTTTACCACTTCTGTGAATGGAAATTCGAAAATCCGATAGACACGGTTGATATCAGTAGGTAAAATGTGGTTCAATGAGATAAAAATAATTTTTTGGTGAATAGTAACTTTTTACTTTTTTACCGCGGTTAATAGTAAATAGGGTAACTAAGGGTAAATATGATATTTCTATTACCCTAAGAGATGTCCTAATTATATTGGATAAGTTTAATTCGACCAAAAACAACCTTATGAATATAATATGACCATTTAGGTCCACTTGGATTAGATTAGGACATTTAATATTATTTTATTTAATTAATAGTTAAAATAGTTAAAATCAAAGTTTAATAACTAAAACATTTTTAATATGGGGTTATACATAAGATAAATTCGACTATAAATATTCATTAGAAATATAAAAAGATTTCCTACGTAATTATATTTTATTTATAATTTTTAGACTTCATATAAATTTATTTATTTATGACACAATGATGATGCAGTAATTATCTTATTACTGAAATATTGACATAATTGATGTTATAAACACCAAAATAAATGTAATTTGCGACTTTTTATGAATCCCACTAATTTTCTAGGTTAATATGACGTGTTATTATTGATTTAATTAACTTGGTTCGAACTAATAATTCTGTATTGAGTTTCACAAAAATCAATTACTAAATAGTGTCAAAATTGACATAAAATATTTTTTAAAAACAAGTATTATATTATTAATTGTTACTTTATTCCTAAAAATTTAATGTTCGGCCAAGTGACTTAGATAAAGTTATATATATTAATAATAAACAACTTGGGGTTCGTTTGGATGCTTATAGTATGTTTATTAACATTATAGTATAAGAACACAAGAAGACATGGTAAAAGTAAAATTATTTAACTTAATGTTAAATCTAAATGATAAGGTTAAAATAGGAACCTAAACTTGTCTAAATTCTATTTGATGTGAGGATTTAGACCAATACCCACCTTAGATTTGAAATATATCAATTTGGAGCTATTTAAAACCGAACTTGACTTTTTAATAAAATAATATTTTTAGTTATTCCAAAGGTGACCCTCTCCTCCCTTATAAAAGGGCACCTCCTCCCTCTCTTCCTCACACCACTTTGAGCCTTCAAGATCGGCCAACCCCTGCCACTTTCTCCTCTCCACTTCCCTAGAGACATACTAGAGGTCCTGGTCTTCTTCAAAGACCAATTTTAGTACCCTAAAAGAAGGTCTCAAAGAAGCACTTCAAAGAAGAGGTAATGTCTGTTACCGATTCATTCATTTTATTTCTTCTTCCACTTATTCTTCTTAGGTTGTTTCATTATGAAGTAATAACATCAGTATCACTCATATACTGATATGTTATTATAAGTATGAAACAACCCTATTTCACCATCTATCCATCCTACGGAAAAAGAAATCACTGCGCGTGCGTACGTACGGAATACCGTCTCCACGCCGTGGTGTAATCTATTTTCCACCACCACCATACTTGGATGGGTATAATGGTGTAAATAATGACTATATATAATTATTATAAAGTGATATTGATTCTGAAATAGTATATATATACTCCAATACAATTCCATGATCATAGGAATGATATCATCACTCGTGCGTACGTACGGAATACCGTCTCCACGATGTGATGCGACTCGTTCTACATGATCTTCATTTCATAATGATTATATAAGTGAATTGAATGAATGAATATGATATATATTACACTAATAAAATTCTGGAAATGAGGTATCTATAACCTAAAGAGAAGAATAAGAATTTATTCGACAAAACATGCATAAGAACAAAAAGTTATAAACACCCGAATAACAAGTAGCAATGAAATATTACCACTAAGAAGCTAATAATATGACCATATATGATATCATAAAAATAAGTAGGATTCTCGAATAAGCCAATAAAATTATTTAAATCATTATACAGGAGGTTCAGACACTTACAAAGCAAGTCAGACCTAAGGTAAGGGAAAATATCACAATCTCATTTTTATCCGAGATTGTTTATACTTTGGTATTTACTGGGGTGTATTTTATCATCCAAATCCATTTTCCCTCTATATTTAATTTTATTTCCATCCACCTATAATTGTTTAAATCCAATTTTACCCTTCGGTGAGTTTTTAGTAAAGGATATGAAAGGAATCTTTTGTCGTTTTTTTGTACGAGGTACTTTTTGACTTTCCGAAAAAAGTACGAGAAGAATGTTTCTTTTAACTTATACAGCATGAATGGATTTTTAAAACATTATTTCCAAGAAGCATCCCTTACAAGTTTTCAAGTTTATTTTTAATCAACTTATTTTAGTTTATAATTTTATGACATGTTAAGAAAGGAAAAGTGTTTTTGAAGTAGAAAGGATATTTTCCTCAAGAATGGAGTTCAAGTGTTTTATCAAAATTATTTTCCATATAAGATAATAAAGGGTTCTGTTTTTATCCCTATTATTAAATTGATTTGATTATATTGTGATGGAATTATTTTTATGAATTCCTTTATATTATATGAATTGTTTTATGATGTCACGATGTTTAAGATTCCCATTTTTATTACATGGGTTATGTTATGATGTATGGTTTATGATTTTGTGGCACACATAAGAATGGTATCATTATGAGATGGGTGGGACCTATATCTCCCTCCAATGCGTTGGGTAAAGATTTTGATATCTCATGAGATAGACATGGCTGGAATGGTAGGTTATACCGGTTCAGTGAAATAGGACTGAAACGAGGGTGACTCGGTTCAGAAAGGGACTTTGTCCACTAAGATAGTCTTGGAAATGAGTATTGACTAACAAGAAATGATTCTCTATGATTATGTGTGTATGCCACAAAGTTTCATGTTTTATGTTATGATTATTGTGATTACATTTCTCTGCCATGATTTATCTAATGTTATGAAATTATGATCTCTTTTGCAGGTTAAGATTTCCAAAAGTTATGTGCTTGTGTATACGATGTGATTGATATTTCTTTTGTTTACCCTTAATGAGCATTTGAGCTCACCCTTTTGTATGTTTTCATTCACCAGGTCAGGAAGAAGGTTATTAAGTAGGATATGCCAAAAAGGACTCTAGATATGATGAAATAAGTGGGAGGCAAAGTTGATGCTTTATGAACCAGTTGTTTATGTTTCCTAGTTTCTAAAGACACTATACCTATACGGTCTTTTCGTGGGTTTTGTTATATGTTGTAATAAGTATGATTCAATTTTGAAGTATTAACAATGTATGTAATTATGGGTCATTATAATTTACCTATTTATTTTTGTGTGTGGAAGAGTTGGGAACATTTACTCTCAGTTCCCAAGAAATTTCAATGATGAAGAAAGTAAAACTAATGATATTATGAATCCTCAAAAAAGTTTTTCAAAAAAAGAGAAGTAAAATATGGAAAGAAATAACAACGAATGATTTTAATCAATGTAGAAGAATATTATGGAAATAAATTATTTGAGGAATATGAAGTACAATTTATGTATGGGAACCATACTTACATGATGGGTACAATTGAAAAAAACCCTCAAAAGATAAATCCATAAAGAATCAATTATTTACTAATGTCGATCCAATGATTCACCTTATAGATTATTTTAAAATGTTTTTGAATCAATGTAAGAGATTCTATAAGTAGATATAAATTGAAGAAGAATCATCATAATATGTTAATAAACTTGATGTTGAAATTGATCCACTTAAAGAATTTCCTAAATTACATTCATCAATATTTGAATGAACAAAAATTATTTTTAGAACAAAAACAAAAAATTGAATAAAATGTTATATTCATCAATGACTTTAAAAATATAGTAGAAGGGTATTAAAGGACTATTGATGGAATAGAGGAAGAATTTGTTACATTGGGGAGTAAGGACAAAAAACAATTAATCTCAAAATAAAAAAGATGAATATAGAGTTCTGAAAATTCTCAGATGTTGTGTTGCTGGAGAGATATAAGAATGGTTTTAATGGTATTGAAATGATTTTGAGTTACAGAAAACCTACATGCATGGGTAATAGTGGAATCAGTTGTGATGCTGAAATAAAAAATATTGAAAGTAAATTCAGTTAAAATAAATGAATGATGAATGTTAGATAGTTTGAAAAGTTAAATGAAGTGAAGAAGAAGAAACCCCAAATTCAAACATAAAGGGGAAATGAAACATTTTCTCAAGCATCTGAAATGATAGATAATTAAACTACCCTCCTATAGAAATTGACATGGTAAGGAATAAAAGTGAGAAGACATTCCCTCTTATGAAATGAAAATTCAGTGGCTATTTGGTCCATAAAATATCATACTATGGAGTGGCATGTAGATACATCAAAGGGAATGATTTAGGAATTCAATAAATTATAATGAATACATGTCTTAATTATTCTAGAAGAAAATGTCTCTATAGATATTGTATTCAGTTTTTTGACTTTGGCCATAATGTTGTTGATTGGAGGTAGATGAAATAAAACAATAATTTTCACAGAACTCAGAGATACATCAATACTCATCAACCCGATTATGTTGTTCTTTAAATGATGGTTTTTTCTCTATAAGAAGAGTAAGAGTTTTAATATACTATAAAAATGGAAAGGTTATTGAAAAAATAGACTTTATCCTTTATTAGAATATATATTTCTTCGAAGGAAAGAAGAAATATTAATAACTCAACTTTGCAGATGTTTATCTTAAGGATACCTTTAATAGTTGTACCTTGATTAATGATATTAGATTATAATCCCATAAGAAGGAAAATGAATATATCATAATGAATATAAATAAAAAGGCCTATGGTATGGTATGTTTCTATAATGATGATGCTATAAAGATCAATGATAGTAAAACTATCAGATTGGCTATTAGAGAGCTGAAGAAGACTGAATTTCTTTATGTGGATGGATTGTATCACAATATCATTAGTGTGAGTTAACTCTTTGAATTAGGAATTATAGTAACATTCCATCAAAATGTTTGTACTATAAAATTAAATAAGGGAAATTCTCTCATGAAAGGATTGACAATGGATGAAAAATTTTATCATGATGATATGGAAGTGAATATTTGTTACATGACAGTTAATGAAGAGATCAACTTATAGTACAAGAGTTTGTGTCACATCAATCAAAAACATATTTAAAATATATATAAACTAAATATTTTTATAGATATTCTAAATCCAACGTTTGAACGTGAGGAGACTATTGATGCTTAGATATATGGAATGTTAGTGTTCTATTCATATTGTCCAAATATGAAAAGGGAATCAATTCTTCTGAATCAAATTCATCCATATGTATGTGGTTCTATTAATGTATGGAGAACATATGAAGAAAGGTATTTTATTCTTATCTTTAATGGTTATAGTAGAATGGCTAGTGTGATAGTTATACACATGAAACAAAAAGTTCTTGATTGTAGGAAAACATATCAATGAATTACTGAGAATGATACTAGATAGAAAATATATGTTTTTTTTCTCTGACAATGGAGGGAAATAAACATCCATTTTTTTTAATTTTATTGAAAATCATGGATCAAAAAATGTTGTGGCTGCTATGATAAATATATGAAAATGTAGTACTTGTGTGCCAAAATTGACAGGTGGATAGTAAGGCAAGAAATAAACTGATTGGGAGTTGTGTCTCTATATATTAATAGAAATAGACTATTCAAGTATGATTTTATATCCAAAATAGAACATGGCTTTATATTGGGAAAACATAGACATCCTATGAGTTAATGAATTAAAGGAAGCCATATTTGAAATAATTTCATGTTTTTGGATGTAAATTAGGTATCTAAATCAAAGAAGAAAATCAAGGAAAGTATAGTGATGCTATAGATGATGAAATATTCCTTGGATATTCAATGAGTAGAAAATCCAAAAAATGATGAAATAAATTCCTTTGAAATATTCTTGAAACAGGTGATATAAATATCATAGAAGATAAAACTAAAAATTCCTTAATAAATTCGTCAATAGAATTTATAGAAGATGAGGATTAATGTGGATGTGGAAAAAATCTAAATAAATTAATAAAATAATGAATGAATAACATTAAGGATTGTCTTCATGATGTTGACTTAGAATTAGAGTCACTAAAGAAAACCAATGCTGAAGAAAATTCATCTGAATCGAATAGGATAAGTTGAAGATCACAAACTGATCAATCAAATATCATTGGGGATGGGATGGATCCCACACAAGATAGGAGAATGATGAATTTTTCTCAACCAGTATTCTTATGAGTTATGGAATAATCCCCATTTAACGAAGGTGAAATGTATGAATCATTGGGTAAATACATGAATTAAGTGTAGGATTAGATTGATAAGAACCAAAAATGGGATCTAGATAAAAGACTTGAAACCACCAATGTGATTTTTACAAAGGGAATTTATAAAAATAAATTTTACCATCTTGTAAAAGGGATTATAAACAAGGCAAGTATGTTGTGTAAAATCATTTCCTTGATTGAAGATGTTGATGTTGATGGAACATTTTCTCTAGTGGCTAGAATGGAGTAAATCAGATTGTTTCCTTCCATGGATGTTCAAATGCGATAAAAAGTTTACCAAATGGATTTCAATACTTCTTTTTTAAATGGTTCACTAAAAATATCTTTACATTGAACAACTTGTAGTTTTTTATCAATTAAATAATTGTGTTAGGGTTTTTAGATTAATTAAGTCTCTCTTTTATATAAATCCTTCACTACAAGAATGGTACCCACGGATGTATTCTTATATATGGAATCATGAATTTAAATAAGGAGTGGATCATAATCTATATGTGAAAAATTCTAAAAAAAAAATCATGGAATCAGAGTATGTTAATGATATTATTTTTAGTGGATGTACGGAAGGATTGGTGATTGAATTTTCCAATCAAGTAAAATTAGAATTTGATAAGTCTATGATTGGTGAACTCACATAATTCTTGTGGATGAAAGTAATTAAAATGAGTTATTATAAATTTGTTTTTCATGAAATGTATGCAAGAGAGTTCTTGAAGAAATTCAATATTCATCACTCCAAAAAAATGTACAATTCAATTTTAGTTGGAACAAAAATTAGAAAATCATGAGGATATGACCTATATGGATCAATAAATTGATAAGAGAATAATTGGAATACTATAATACTTAACTGAAAAATGTCTAAATATTTTCTATGTGTCATTCTTAGAGTCCCGTTTTCTATAAAATTTGATGGAAGAACATGTTGCAGTAGTTAAAAAAATCATATGGTACATTCAAGTCACTCATAGTTAAGGATTATTCTTTTCTTTATGAATGATTAAGGGACTATAGGAACGTTCTGATGCAGACTGGGCAAGAGATTTGGTGGATAGAAAATAAACAAGTGGTGGAGCATTATTTATTGGCAATAATTGTGTGGCATAATTGAGTAAGAAATAGGAAATAAAATCTATTTATACATATGAATTTGAATATGTCTCTTATACAAAGGGTTTCACTCAAATACTTCGGATAAAGCAACAAATAACTAAAATTTGTGATGGGATGAAACAACCAATAATGTTTCACTATGATAAAAAGAGTGAAATTATTATTACGAAGAATCATGTTCAACATTCTCATTCAAAACACATTGAACTAAGATATTAGTTTTTCAAGAAAAAATCCAAATAAGTAATGATTAAAATAGATCATGTGGGAACTGATGATCAATTGGTTGACATATTGACCAAACTATTATAAGCACACGTGATTGAGAACCATCGGTTTAACCTCTATGCTCAACCACCTTCCTGTCTATATGGAGGTTATGATGTCCCCTCTCCCACGTTGTGATTTCTATTTTAACCTGTTATCTGATGTATTGAAGGTTTATGAAGGAGATACGATCCTGGGGGATTATACCTAAAGCTTTATAAGTAAAAATTTTATTCTATGTTTTATATCAAATGGGGCAGAATGGATAAATTCAATGATTATATAATATTTTTGTTATTTTTTGTGGGAAGACAGAAAATATGGATATTCCCAATATATTAAAATGTTGGAAAATAATGAGCTACATGACAGAAGAACCCAACTCATATTCCTCTTGTTTTCGACATCTTTCTTTCATCACATAGACTTAGATTGTTTGATTTTTTATTTCTTGCGTATCTGGCTTTTGTTGTTGTAGGTGCTTCTTTGAATTTATATGTGGATTTTTGAAAACCCAGTGGATGATATTTTTTTAACCAAGGGTATTCATTCCTACAAATGGATTGTGGTATTTTATTTTCTTCAATCAACATCATATTGATCAAGATGTTTTCAAGTAATTTAGTCTTTCATTTCGGGATGAATGTAGTATTGAAGGTGGTGTAGTTTCCCAGAGTTTTCCAATTTTTTGGGACTCAATATCAGGATTTTGTTTTTAAAAAAGGCCAGATTTATGCATAGGAGTGAACAAGATGTGTAATGGTGTAGGAAAACAACAAAGTAAGGGAACTACATTACATAGGACATGAACTGAGTAACATGAACTAAGAATAGTTTATAGATGATGAAAGGAACTACAAAGATCAGAGTGAATGAGGATTATAAATGGATGATAGTTCATAGAAATAAAATGGTTTATGGGATGCTAGGATGTTCACATAAAAAAGGTTGTTATTTTTGTTACCACGTAGGGATAATTGTGGTATAAGGACCATATAGGGCGGTTTGGTTTTCCAAAGATTCACAGTATGCAGTAAAGGGTGTTCCGTATCAAAGATTTGGAAAATATCATTTTAGAGGATTACGAGAATCTATTGAACTATATTAGGAAATCTTAACCCGTCATTAATGGGTGATACAATTAAAAATTTGATATGATTTTAGAAAAATTTAGAAGTATTTTTTGGGAATACAACGCAAAAAATGACTTTGACTAAAATTTAAAATGGATTTGGTGAAGTCCATAATAGTTTATAGAAGAAAGCTCACAGAGGATGAGTTGTACTGTTTATAATATGTAAGATGTGGTCTTGATTTGTGAAGGTATTATGACTTCATGGTTTGGAGAGTAAATATGCTGAGAATGCATCGTAGTAATCAGATCAAGGTAGTAAGAAGTGGAAGAATCATAGTGCGCGGTAAAGTAGGATATGTTCGTGGAAGAAGAACATGTGGTATGCGTTGAAGTACGGTTTGCAATGGTGGTACGTGGTCCTTGTTTGTAGAGGAGGTGTGTGAAGGTGGTATGTGGAGCGCTCTTGTATATAAAGGAAGAAGGCTAGTTCATAGAGTTCATGTTCGAGATCGAACAATACAAGGAAATTCATATTACATCTACAATGGAAAGTGGGACTTCAATGGAGCATCTATCAATAGTTTGGTATGGATGGTTTAATTAAAACCCATTGAAGCAACCTTCCTATGGATAAAATATTTTCAGATTATTCCCAATGCAGTGATAAAGGGAATTTCAAAGGAATTTATATGAGGGACGTACTATGTTATCCCTAAAACTATCTATAGTTGTGCTCATGGCACAGAGTGACTGTGATAAACTCTTTTACTACCAAATGATTAATGATTTTTGAATTTTAAAACGACCGAAGAGTTTTTGGTATGTGATTCTTGTATACCTCTTTTAGTGGTGAACCAATTAAATATTTGGCGGCTTCGCTTTTCAGGTGATTATTGGTTTCATTTATTTTGCATCACATAGGTTTAATATATTATTACCAACATGGGAATAAGATCCATAAGTTTAAAAGAAAATGATTCCACACTAATTCACCCCTAAGCTTTTATGGTGTTCTGGGTCCTTCAGTGTGCACTAATTTTCCACACAGTTGGTGTATGGATTGTCCAAGAAAGATGGTCAAGAGATGTGAGCCTGCTCTACTAAATAAATATCCCTTATATGGTTGGTGTATTATTTGGACAATTGCGTGGGAAAACCATTATCCTCATTAAAGGGATGAAATTACCATTTTTATTTCATTTTCCTACATATTTTCATCATTTTTTATACATTCCATAGATGTGGCTTCCTCCTCTATGGGTTCATATTATCTTCTCCTATATGTGGGTATATCTCTCTAATAGATCCTCCGAGTCGAGTTTCATTAGGTAATTTATATGTGTCTTGGTACGTCTATGATTCCTCTTTCTCTAATAATATTTTTTTATTCAGATATGTTACATTATTTTGGTGTGATCTAATTCACATTATTTTTAGGGGGATATTAATTTCTGTAATTTCACATAATCTGGATTGAATGAAACCACAATATTTTATGGGTATTGAATCCTAAGGACTAGGCAGGTGGTTTGTAATTTTTCCATCATGTTTTATCATTTTTTAAAAAAATTTCATACTCTATGTGCCACACAGATGAGGTATCACTTCTAAATTTTAAATTGGATTTAATTAAATTTGGTAAACCAACTTATGATATCTTTTGACTTCACCTATTATGGTTGGAGGTTATGTCTTCAAATCGTACCACCACGAGATGGTTTTCCTTATTTTTTTCATGCCTAATTATCATTTATTCATTTGTTCGATTGAACCTTGGGTGTCCCTTTTTTTTATTAATTGGTGATGCTCTGTTATATAAAAACACCATGACGTGGGTTTTTTTACTTTGTAATGGGATTGTATTAATTAAATTGAATTAAATGAATTTATTTTATAACAATGTCATGTTTTCTAATATAATCATTTTTTGAGGTCTTTTTCCTTCTAAGACAAATGGGTTATGTTTAATTGTTTTTTGTTTTTATTGGTGGTATGCCTAATTCATAGGCCTTATTATTTCATTATGGAAATAAACAATGGTATTAGACAAATCATTTAGCATTCGGGGATTGTGATTTGGTTTTCAAACATGTTCATACTCCTACGTTGAACATTGCTTATGATAGGGAATGGTTGTATAAATTAACTATTTAGTTATTTGAATTTTAAAAGCATATTTTATTTTTTATGCCTTGAGGGATACAAAGATTCATTTTTAATAGAATTACAGGAATGGGATAATGAGTTCATGATGCTTCTCAAATTGGGGAGATACCTTCTATATTGTGGATAATCTTACAATGTGTGTATCTTACCTCAATAAGAGGATTTTAGTTCCCATGTGATCACTTGTGGATGGGCTCTATGGAAAGATGGTTACACTATGAATAAAGTGACACTCCAACCCCTTTTTCTGAAACCAGGAATGAAAAAGAATGGGACTTGTTCTACCTATAATGGAAAGTGTAATTTGAATTCCATTTATAGATCACTATGGATAAAATCATTCATATTTTGAAAATAGTTATGAAATAGATGTGGTAATTTGGTTCCATTATAAGTTTCACATTGGACGATAATTTGATTCCTTATAAATGAATACTATTGTTGTATTTAAAAATTTAATGTAAGATGTTATGTAATTAAATAAAATCAATGCATCCTCTATGAAAAATAAAATTATTGGATTTAGAATTTTCAGGTTTCATAAATTGTGAAAAACAATTTACATTTATCTCATTTTCACAGGTAACCATTGGTAATGACATTCTAGCATAGGCCATATCATGTATGGTCAGATTGGGTGTCTTGGAGGAACCCCATAATTATTTTCCTATTAATTGTTTATTCATTTATTTTTTACTTTTGATATACAAGAAAAATTCTTATTTAATATTAACAGTATAAATTATTCCTTAGACACCATTGGTGGAGGTCAATGAGTATATAACACACCATGATTAGGCTTCCATGGAACTGGGGTACTTGAGTAGATCCACTTGTTTGCAGGTCCTTAGTCATTTTTTGTGCTACACATTGTACCTAAGTGTTAAGAGGTCGATAATAGGGTATTACCAATGATGCTTAAGTAGACCAATATTGAATCGTTTTTACTCTTTTTAAGAATTCATGTACTCTATTATATCATCTATTTTATGTTTCCTTTTTTATTAGATCGGATCACATGGACATAAATTGATGGTCAGTTAAATATTGGTGATGGCCAACTTCATTCAGTTATTATATTTATCTTCAATTACTTGTCATTTATTTTTACTACTTCTTCTACTTTATATTGATTTACACCTAATAATAACACTGCGATACTGTATTTGTGAGTGTATATTCACCCTACCATACCATCATTATACTCTCACTAATTTTTAGTAGCCTCATGCATATGTGGAGGCATGCTTCAATACACGTGGTGACCATTCCCCATATTGTTTCCAAATTCAGTCAGGTCTAAACATTACAAAGTGGTATCCAAACATTATTTTCCTACTACTTTGTATTTTGGGGCATGTATATAATATAATAGAAATGTTTTAGTGCTCGGTAAATAGATGTTATTGGGAGTGATCACCCCATTAATGGATAAATTCTCAAGTGTCAATGGAAGGGAGTGTTGTTCATTATTTTTCTTATTACAGTCGATTTTGATTTCACCTTGAATGAATGGTGTACATTCCACCAATTAATGATTTATGAGATTTATAGAATTTACTGTTGTCCTGGTAAAGAAAGAAAATATAATTATAGGAATCATGATAGGTATATATTAATTCACATGGAATTCCATATAGATTTCATTGTGGGGTTGCTATAAATTACTAATGTGCATTATGTGTTACGTGTCTTCCTATTATATATCATGCTATATTTTTTTCATTACATTTTTTCACCATATTCTATATTTTATTATAATGTTTCTATAAATTAAATTATCATTATATTCTTATATGTTATGTTCGAGTGATTCTTAATTATGTTGAATTTATCTATGTCTACATTATTTTCTTATGCATAACATGTTAAAATATTTAATTAATACTATTTTATTTATCATTATTTCATGATTCAATGATATTAGTGATATGATTAAAATATTTTTTCTTCCATGGTTATGTAGTATACTTCCATGATTAATTTTCATGTTCCCATATTTCCATACGACGTTAAACCGCATGTAATGGTTGTGTTTATAATTCCTTGATATATAATTTTAATGTAAGAATTGAGAATTGATAAAGACACATCACTAATCTATTATAAAATGTTTAATTAATGAACCATTGGTTACATGGGCTGAAACATTTGTGTTTTAAGTTAAATGGGAGCCCTTATCTAATTTTTAAGCCATGATGGATCTTTATGAATTGGAAAATGGTAAATTATATAATCATCCATTACAGATGCAGTTAATATACATAAATAATTTTTTATAAATTCTAAGGCTATTAAATTTTCATTTATTCATCGATAAAATAGTTGTGTTTATATGGGAGCTTATTTAAATTTTTGAAGTGCATGGGATCATTATGAATTTAGTAGTGGTAACCAATATAACTAAACCATCTATTTTGATCCTTCTACATAGAGATTGAGGCTTACATATAAAATATTTTGAACCTTAAATTATTATTTTATTTGTTATGTCATGTACCTATTTTCTTTTTCTTAATCGAATGTGTAAAAAACTTTTTAAATTTGCAAATTGATAAATGTCGGCTAGTTGGGGCGTGTAGCTTATGAAATAAACCAACATAGGGTGTTTTAATAATCCTAATGTTTAAAATGTATGATTTGCATTTAGATGAACCTAGAATGTCCTTACAAGATCCATGTAGGTCACTTTTTCTTTCTTATTCTTGTTATTATACCATATGGGGGTATACTTGTACTATATATGAAGGTCATTTAAAGTGTTAACATTTGTTATACGGTTTATATATAATCTTAAGATGGAATATTATTTTTACAATAAATTTTATTGTTTTAAAAAATTTAATTATTTTCTGGTTGTTTTATATGAGGCCTTGGTTAATTAAATTTCTAATCACAACCTAAATGGTGTTTTCCTCTCTATATTAAAATTGATATTTTCTTCAACTTAGATAATTGTTATGATCACAAATAAATGATTGTTGGTTAAATATGGGGTAATGAAATAATTTGACTAATTATAATGGGATGTCAATAAAATAATAATTTTTAAAAATGAAGTTTAATATAACTTGCAAGTGTTCTATATTGAATTTTTTAAATAATTTCAATGTTTGTTCCCGTTTTAAAGGGTGTTTTTTCTCCTTCAAGACTAAATGTTGACATTTTTAATGAATTTATGGTGTTTTAACGACATAAATGGAATCATAAGTTGTGTGTAAGTTTCAACCCTCAGCTAAGGGGGAAATTTTTTTTTGATAAGTATTTCGTTGAAATGGAAACATGAATGTTACTACAGGTATATCATTCTATAGCTAGAGCCGAAAACATAGGCCCTTAATCATAGTGAATTGGTTTCCATCATGGTCCAATTATAAGTTTTAAATATCCTACTTTGATAGTGGGAAATACTGTTGTAGGTATCACCCTCAAATCATTAAAACAATTTGTATGTTTTTTGTGCTTTTGATATGTTGTATTATTCAAGTGTCTTCTTTCTCTTGTCGGAATCGTAGTTCTGTAATAAAATACATGATGATGGTTGTTCAATCAATGTGTATACCCTTTCTTAAGGAAATTATAATTTGAAAATACTCATTTTAAGTAGGCTAAAAATTCATTGGACATGGTTAGTCACTTAGTAGATCATGTAAATATTCATCCTCCTCTATAGTAATAGGTGACTCAAAACATTTTCTATTAGGTTAACAGTCATATGTTGTAATATTTATTTTGGTTTAATATTTTTCTATCCACTACAAACAATTACTCATCTGTCCATTACAGTGATTGATAATACTATGGATGTACATTTTTTAGGGATCCCCTGGATAGTATGATTTGATACACACTGTACCTATTCGGACATAAAATATTACTGTGAATCGTAAAATATTAGTGGTATATATTTAAGTATTGATCCATTATGATTCATTCATAGGACATCTAAATGGTAGAGTGAATTGGCTCTTAGATTTTGATCATCCATATTTCTCAGGATGAAATCCTATAGAGGATCGAGTGATGACATGATAATCAGTTTGGATGGATTCTATGTCTAATACATTGTTTCTTTACTCTCATGGGAATATGTAATGATGAGATCCATCTGTACACCAAAGGTGTACATTGAATTGTGTTCCTATAAGCGGCTAGTCTCTCTTTATTTATATTTTAATTATATTAAATTGTTTTCAGAGATCACTTTTTAGTGAATGATATAAAGGATACTCCTATGTTGGGGATCATTTTTTTTGTGAGTTTCATAGCATGTCCTCTAAGTAGTAGTAGCCCAACAATGGAAATTCCATTTCAAAATTTCCTTCTTTTTTTGAAAGATGCTTATCAATGGAAATATCTAGTTCTAAGTTGGTATTGTGAATCAGTATGATGATGAAATGGTTGGGTATGTATGAAACCATTGAAAACAAAACATGTGAGGGTTGGAGATAGGTGGTTGTGCTTATGTGACCGTGGGATGCCTTATGTGGTAATGGAATTGTGGTCCGATAGTTAGATCATGTTAATAGGTGAAAACAGAATTATCCAAAAGAATTTGACCATTAGTGGTTCGAATGATTTTCCCTATCTAGGTTTGGTTTAGAATAGTAAGTTTGGAACTATAATAATAATTTTTCATATTGTAAAATGAGTTTCTAATAATATTTTTGGAGATTATTTGAATCCTCTTAGAGTAGTCCACTTTTAGATATGTTCATGTCCCATATCATGACATAATTTGGGTATAGTGAGATAGTGTCAGTTATACACTGCGCTAATTTTTAAACACTATTGTGCTTCATGGGTGATCACTATCAAAGATATACTCCAGATGCATTTATTTTTAGAGGCATGGTTATTCTAGATTGATACAAGGGTTTCCATGTAGTTACACCTTGAACAGAATTATAGACACTAGCTATTTTCCTTGACTTGATATATAGGAAGATGCCGCTTTGGGGTGAGTCAGTGTACTACTTATGTGGAATTTTGGATTTGTTACAATGTATCACCCTTAAAAATTGAATTTTTAGTTCCTTGAATGAGCTCTTTGGAATCTATTTTTCGACTCCATGGTTACTTTTGACATTAGAATACCTTGGAATTGGTGTTTTAACAGTGATGTTTCAAATGTTTTGTATTGAAAATGTTCTTATGTTCACGATAAGACCCAATGGATTAAATATACGTTCGGTCCACAAACATGAATGAGATATAGTTATCATTTTTTTTGTCTTCTCAAGAACAATGATGTGGTTCCTTCATCAAAGGGGACTCATTCCATGCTTTGAAATGCACAATCCATCTAATACGAGTGTTTTGAAATAATTCGACCTAAATCAGTATGACTAGTTTTCCCTCTCTATAGTTGTATGTGGTTAGTGAGGGAACACTTGTTGGAATGTTTTTGAGTTGTGACATGTTCAGTGAGTGTCGAATAAGACTTTTTTGATAAGTCCACTCAAAAAATATTTTTAGTTAGGTTAAGAGTAGATCATATATTCAATTTGTGAATCATTTAAAAGTTTACTTTTAGATCACTGAGGGAATTATGAATGAATTAGTTCCATAAGTGGAATACTATTACCTGGTTTTTTCATTAAAAATTTCAGAACCTTTTGTTGATGGAGATTATTATGTGATCATGTATTGGGTATGAGTCGTCTTAGTGGTTCAATTCAAAACAATAAGTGTTGGGTTGTGTTTCTACAGCTTATGTACTATATGTTATGGGGATTCTAGAAGGTGCATTAGGTTTTTGGAAACATAACATGTTGGTTTGATCAATATTTACTGACCTAAGTTAGTCAAGTGATATTCTATTATTTTTTCCCATGTCACTTCAGGGATGAAAAGTTTCATGTTGGTGAGATTATAGTGTTCTATTCTTTCAAACCAGATGAAACTCCAAGGTAATTTGAGTTTTAATTTATTTGGGATGGTCTATTTTGTAAAGTAAACTACACATTGTATATCAGAGTTTTGGGAACCATAAAAAATGATGTTTTTAGATGTCATTAAGAACTCATGAGGAGTCTCATGTGTTTAATTTAGTTCTACGATCAATGGACCTTGGAAACTCATGTTTGGGATGATCTATAATGTTTCATGGTTATTATGAAAGAATGTGTACCACCCGTGTAAATGGTTCACCTTGTTCATGTGAAAAAAATTGACCAACATGAGATGTTCATGGATTTCCTAAACTGTGGGCCTTGTCCACACGCTTTGTGCCATTTAAAAAGTACCAGTGCAATTTTTTTCGCACGATTGGGGCCTGGTTGGGAAAAACCATGTGGATAAGTTATGATACCCCCTTCCATTAATATATATTCCTCACAAATTTGGTAAATGTTTTGTCCAACCATGTGTCCAAACCATGGACCTCATTAATGTTGTAAAATTAACCCTTTACACTATTTTCTTATTTATATTTCTCTTCTATTCTTGTTCCTACTCTTCACAAAGTAGTTCATGTGTTCTTATTATCTACTCCTATGGATGTAGATATCTTCCCAATATGGCCTCCAATTCATGGGAGGATAGGTGAGTATGAAGAATCATGGTAAATCTATGATTCCACATTCTTCCATTTTAAGATTCTATTCCAATCTATTACACTATTTTTGTGTGTGATAATTCATCTTATTTTTATTATGGATTTATGTTTCTATGATATATCTAAAACCATATCATATCAATACTTGATATAGGATGGTTAGATTATCATAATGAATTATTAGTAGTTCTATATATTTTCTATCTTGTTTCATCTTTTTTATAAAATGTTGTCTTGTTCTGCATTCCGGACATACCCATTATTTCTTATAAATTATAAATTTTCATAAATATAATTACATAAAATACCTTATGATGGATTTAGACGTTTATTAACATTTTTGGATGTTACGACATCAAATTTAAAATCTCTTTGTAAGGTTATCTTATTTCATCATGTTCAATTATTATGTCATCTTTTCTTTGGGCCACACCTTTAGTGTGTCACATTATTTATATGCTGAATAGTGATTTTCAATTATATAAAATTCAATTTGACGTGGTTTGTTTTTGATTTTTTTAATTTAATGTGATGATGAATGGGTAATTCTTTTGTATTAGTTTTATAGCATCAGATGTCTCGCTTGGAAAATTCTCCATGATTACTCTTATGATTGATTGAGCTGATCATAAATGTCGAAGATATGTTTTATGGTTGGAAAAATTATTTTAAAAAATATATTTGGATGATTAAATATTTCCCTGAAATATGAATTTTATATTTCATGTAGTTAAGAATAATTTAAGATCATTTAATAAGAAAATTCATTCAAAAATAATTATTTCATGATGTATTGAAGGTGATGTAAAGTAGATTCCTTGCTTAATTGTTGATATCTATATTAAAAAATAAATGTGTGATGTTTTTCAAATTATGATTTTTATGAAAAAAGAATCTTATATTTTTCATGATGAAGTATTTTAAAAGATAACTATAAAGATAAATTTGTGAAGGGGGGAAGAAAAAAGGTTGGATGGAATTATCATTTGAGGAATGATTGATTTTCATCTATGATACATAGATTATTTCTATGTATATTAATATTGTCCTAAATATATGGTCCAGACAACTAGTATAGCTAGCCCTAGATCAACCTCAGTCATAGTGTGATCGTATGATTAACCACACCCAACGGTGGAATCTTAATAAAATTCCAGAGGAGGCATAGATCTTTGTCAGGCCAATAGGAGAATGATAATTGGGGAGAGAACATGAGATCGGTGGTTTTTCCAATGTGAGAGGCATAATGGTAGAATAAAATCCTAGAACAGGGACGTTCTAATATGTATTTGTAATTAGTAACTGTCTAGTGGGACATGTATTGTTATATTTCTGCGATAGTCTGAGCGATTATTTTATGAGGGACATGGAAAATAATGCGTTGTTTATCCCTCATTAAAACTATGGAAATTTTCCACACCAAATGTTATTGCATATATGACTCATTTGATCAATATGGGTGGACTTCTTCATTTATCCTCATTCAAATTCATATTGTATACAGCTGATCATTCATTAAGATTGATCCACGTTGATCATCGAATCTATCTAGTTCAAGATTTTATCTCTTGTTCTTTTCATCATTGAAGTCCTGAGATCCATGTGAGTAAAATAATTTATTACACATGTTTTTCATCTAGGTACATGGATGAACTAGGGAAACCAAATTGATATGTTCAAAAAAGACCGTCTATAAATATTCTATGTTCCTTGAATAATATAGAAGAAAGATTGATTCTTAGGTATTATCAATATAATAATTGCATATAGAAACACATTTATTCATCTAATTAATATGAATAAACAAAGAAGAATTTAATGAATTTACATGTGTCAGAAAATTGGAATCCTGCGTATTTTAGATATTATTACATGAATATTTAGTAATCCTGATTCATTGATGTGTTTAAATATGAGAAGTTGTAGGGTATTTGATTTTGTTTTAAAATCAATAAAGGACTTGAGTTATGCAGGTGTATTAGGTGCATGAATTACAAGTTTGAAGGTAGGGTATCAACAAATATGAATAGAGAGAAAGAACACATGAATCATCCTTATGTTTTATGATGGAATATATTACCTAATTAATTGTGGGCCCACATTAAGGAGAACAAAACTGATCCTCTATGGTGAATTAAGATCATGTATATGTGTTTCATGTATGCATTAATGCATTCATGCATGATAGATAATCCATATAAATTGATCCACATGAATAAAAAGAGAGCATGAAGCATCCAAGAATGAAGAATAAATACCAGTGGGTATTATTTTTAATGTGAAATGAAATACCCATGATTAAAGGGTATTGAAAAAGAATAAACAAATACCCATTTTCAATTTCATGTTTAAAATGAGGAAGTCAATAATATCCCACATTCAGGTAGTATTTAATTGAAGAAGAAAATTGATGGAGGAAAATAATGATGGTTATTCTAAAGAAATTAAATTGTGGTTTTTATTTGTGAATATAATTCATAGAATTTATTAAGTCCCATGAACCATATAATTTTTTGTATAAATATTTTCAATTTGGTGATGGAATGAAGACCCAATTAAAAGATCATTTTGAGCCTTCTTATAACCGTTGTTCAAGAAAAATATTGATTTTTATCAAATTATTGGTAATTCCTGAAGAAGATAATTAAATGTTCACAAGAATGTTAAGTAGTACAATTTTTTTCACTCAAGATATGGTTGTTTTTTGAGGACCTACAAGACAGATCAAGTAATTTTTCAAATACCTTGATGTTTTGTACCCAATGAAGGCACATCTTTCTGGTAGAATAATAATTTCTGTGAATAATATCTTTCTGGTCACTAGGAAAACTAAAGAGGAAGTATGTATATGGGGTGTCTAACAATATACTATGATATTTCTGTGTTTCTATCCAATCATATAAGAAGAGATGTTGGGGTGTCTAACGAACTATGATTAGAACAATAGGGATTTCTAACTATTATTATTAATTTTTGGAGTGAGTGAAGAGAATCCATGTTTGGTTATCTAATCAACATGGAAAGGAGTATGCATTTCAATATCAAACATTGTAAACAAGGTGTTATACCCTCTATTATTTTACTACTATTCATGAGGTGAGTTTTAGGGAAACAATTCAGTGGATCGAGAACCAACACAAGTTCAAGGGGTAAAATTTAAAAAGAGAAGAAATCATAAAACAACGGAACCATGGATTCACCCCCACCCCTTAGTGGAACCCTATATGAATAACATTAATGATATAAGATGTTTTTATATAATTGATGAATATCAATTCTGTAAATAGTCAAGGAGATCATACATTCATTTGCTAAAATTATCAGAGATGGAGAAATATGATACATCCCACCTTGGCCTTGAAGTAATAAATGATACCAAAATAGTTTTCCTACCTATTTATGAATATTCTCCAATTACTTAAGAATAGTAAATGAATTTTAAGGTTTATGGATGATGAAAAAACTCCATCCTAATTACTTTCTAAGAAATTGTATACAATACGGTCATGGTTCCAAAAATTTAACACTAAATAATTTATAAATTAAAAAAATAATTATGAAGGTAAGATAAAAGTAAAGTAACCCAATATAAAAGTATATAAATGGAAAATTTAAGATATTTAAATGACTGGTGATGAAAAAAATGATGACTATTTAACAATACATAACAAGATCATGATCAATATCATAGCGTTTCATAAGAAATTTATTGATTATATTATTGTTAAAAAACTGATGAGGAATTTTCTAGTTCATTTTGGTTAAAATACATTATATCATTATAAAGTAGATTATTTTTCTCATGATTTCATTCAAAATATTCTCAAAGATTATGAGATAATGAAAATTCCAGTATTCAGGAAGAATAAAAATTGAAATTTCCTTTGGTTACATTAGAAAAAGAAAAAATATAGACTAATACACTATTGAATCTACTAACATTGAGGATGAGGAAAGTGGTGGTGATTTTGAAAATTTTGTTTCAATTGTAACAAAATGGTTTTGAAAATTGATGTTGAATATAAAAAACAAAAAAGTGATGTAATTGTAACATCCTTGTATATTTTTCATATTACTTTTCAAAAATAGAAAAAAACTGAATGATAATTTTATGATGATAAGGAGTGAAATGAAAAAAATAAATGTGATAAAAATAAAAATACTCTTATTTCAATAGGAGAATTTAAGTTAGTTAATGGGTGAGTGACTATTTGTCTGAGGATTTAGATGATGAATTCAATTTCATTTGTTTTCTTGTGAAAGGTTTTAATTCAGCAGGCAGTGGTGATAAATGTGAATAAAGAAGAACATAAATGGAAAACAAATCCCATAATTAGAATAGAATGAAGAAGAAAAGAAATAATGAGAGAAAACTCATTCCATTGATTTTTTCACAAATAAAATAAGTGGTTCTTTATTATTTCTTATTATTTGGTATATTATGATCTAACATGTCCTGAATTGAAGGATATGTGTTATTCATTATGAAGTTCTTTATATTCAAATGATGATAATGAAATGTTCATCCCTTGAGGGGAATCGTTTCTGAGAAATGAGGTATTCCAATACCATTTTAATTCCTTTTTCACAAATTTTAATCATAAGAGGGCGCTTGGTTGATGGGGAAATACGAAAAAGGGGGAGTTTTTGTTTTCACCTAAACATTCCAATGTGTCTTAGGTTTGTAGGACTCTTCATTTCATTGAAATGTTTTGAAATAGGAAAATCCATAATAATAATTGAGAAACTATGAGATTGCATAAAATTTGAGTGTCTATTATGCATATCTTAGAAAACCTTCGTTATTTCACTCTTTATTTCTACATTAGGTTTTCCCATATAGAATTATTGTTTATTATCTAATGTAACATTATAAAGTATCATGTTACATCATCCTCTTCATTAAAAATGTGAGATGATATTCTAAGAAGGAATATGATATGTGAAGGTCCCCACATATCCTTTTCATTTGATTGTTAATAAGTGGGAGAATAATTGAAGTTTCCACATATTAAATTCTATGATGTGATATGATATTTAAAAATAAATATAAAGGGGGTAATTTTTTACCCATGTGTTCAATTTATTTTCAATGAGACAATATGTGAAAGTGAATATGAAATGGTGATGACCATATAATTTTATGGATTAAATTTATATTAATAGATGAAATTCTTAGAAAACAATCCATGTTTTCTCTAAATATTGATTCTTGTTGTCTTTAAAATTATAATCATGTTCCCCGTTTATTTTAGAGTATATAATAATATCATCTATAAATACTAACAAAATTTATAATGGTAATATCTAATGTTTATATTCATTAATTACATGAAGATAGTTGCAGCATTAACGAGAATATATTGAATCTCAATGAACACATAATATACTAACCATGGATGCAAAGTAGTCTCGGGGATATCATCCTTCTCTACATTTACATTTTCATATCCTCACTATGTATCCACCTAGAGAGAATTACTAGGACCCACGTAGTTGATAGAAGTAGTTCTCAATCCATGGGATACGATACTTGTTCTCTATTGTGATCTTATGGAGATCTCTATAATAAAGTCATGGGAACATTTACCCACACAACTTCATGATTAAGAGGACAATTGCACTTCATGGAGATGCAATTGGGATTATAAACCCTTTATCTATATTCTCCTATATTTTATTCTTAATCTCTTCTAGAATAATCGTTTTTATTCTAACTAGAGTCTTAGATTTTTGTAAAACTGATGGGTATGTTTTTGATTGACAAATAAACCTCAGGGTTTAGATGAACATGAATCAATTGATTAATAAAAAAAATATCATATTCCCTTAAAATAATAATTTGATCAAGGTTGATCTCTTCCTTAGTCTTAATCAATTGATAATTCTACATGTACTCAGAAAGAAACAATATACATTCATGAGGTGATGATTTCAATGAAGATTCACAGTCCCCATTGCACCAGTATCGATTTGGAAGGTTTTTTTCAATATAGATATAGATTTTATTCTATAATAAATTTATGATTTCCTTATGAAAATTAATCCAATTTATAACTAGAATATCATTGATTTATGTTAAATGGAGTATTAAATAGTTCTCAAGAAAACTCAACCCAGAGATATATATAGGGTATGAGTTATATAATAAAATGAAATTATTTACCAATTTTTGTTCAAGGATATCTCTACTTCCACGTTTTCTAATGGTGTTTTAATATTTCTACCGAATATGCATGATATGAAAGATTTTGTGGGACTAGAATTAAATAGTACATTCTCTATCTAGGATTGAATAACTCGTGTACTTATAGAAACCTAATTTTAAAAATCCACCTTAGTAATTATGATTTCATAAACATTACATTAATATATAGAATTTTTTGACATCGGTTATCATTGAAAACCCGTATCATTGTGCATTGGTCTACATAGTGTCATTGTTTCTTATTGATGATACATTTGATGGTAGGATGAGGATTCACTGGATCATTACTTTATTCCATAACATTTTTTGGTTTCTATGAATTTATTTCTCTATCTAGGTTCCATTAATTCATACACTAAAAGAATTCCTCAGTCCCATTATTTCAATTTTTAGGTTTTTTCTTCTTATACATTTGACAAGTGTGTTGTTAGACTTCCATGACACTATGATATTTCTCAATCACTCCACAAAAATTAAAATCCATTCTATGATTCCTATATTATGAAACATAAGACCTTGATATTTTATGATCTCTATTTCTATTATATGGAACATTAGAAAATTCCCCCATAGTTTTCAATTTCTCAAATACAAAAATATTTTTTTGACTCTGTTTTATCACACCAAAGAAGCAGTCAATTTCACATTCAAGGTAAATGTAATATTTGGTGGCACATTTTAAATTTATTTTTATGTATTCCTCATATTCCCTAATGTATTTTCCATCATTTTTATTTATTCCAAGTATATACATTTCAATTGTAATTCAAAGAGTGTGAGAAAAATATTTATTGGGAAACACGTTTCAATATTCATTTCACTCCATTACATTGATCTCATATTTGAGATCTTTATTTTTGATCAACATCCAATATTTATTACCTTATCCCTAAATATGATCAATAACCATTATTACCAACTATTATATAAATAATTTAATTATAGATAATGTTATTTCATAGATGTTTATCCATTATTTCTTAATTAATGGGTTATTACAATCACTAAACTCAGAGTTCATTATTTCATATAGTTCTCAATTTTAACTCTACATTCCTCATGGGGGTGTGATTTTATCCACCAAAATAGGTTTATTTTCAAAACATGAGTTAATTGAGAATGTATTGTAATAACCATCTGCACTCTAGATCTAATCTAATTGAGCATCACATATACTAATTCATTACGTTGTTTATCACATTTATTTTTGAATCGGTTATTTCTATTTCCAATAGTAGTTTAAAATATAGGAAAAATTATGGATAAGAATTTTAAATATATTACACACATAAATTGAGAAACTGAGAAAATTTTATTGATAGCACATAAATGACGTACATTCTATAACCAATAAATATCTAGGATTCAACTAATGTTATAAATGTTCTATTTCCTAAGGAACAAATTTTCTGGTAACTTTTATTCCATCATAATAATTTATAAATAGATTTTTTATTTTCAAAATAATATCCCCCTTGAGTGTAAATCTAGGTACATTTCAATGCCTAATTATTTTTTCCTAGATGGTGATCAACTTAATTCCTAATGCACCCCTTTCGGGGTTATTAACCCTATGTACTACTATGATAGACCCACATCCAATTGTAGTATCATGAAATTGGTTTTCTTTCATAGAATCCACTAACTATTTGCATTATTATTATTTATAGATTTTTTACAATGTTTTTCTTATCTCTATGGATTTCACTAATGTTTTATAATCCTAATCTCTAAAAATAACAAGAACTTATGAAAACCCATATCTTGAATACACAATCTTTAATGATTTATTACATAAAGTGATATATGATAAAATCAAAAAACATCAAAAGTCCTATTTTATTTGGATAAATATATATTTATCTCTATAACGTGAAACATGGGAATAAAAAAAATATTTAAAACCCCCAAAACATTCTCTTATATTCATTCGACCTTTTAATACATCATGTGATAACCACATGCATACTTAGGTATGGTGTGAGATATAAAACCAAGTATGTAGATAATAAAATAATAAAACAATGAAATTAATACATGTCAGTAAATATTATAATTAAGGTGGAAGAAAAAGAGGTGAGAATTTTAAAAATGAACATCAAATCATGATATAAGATGATAATATGGAGCCAACATTGGAATGTAGAAACAACAAAAAATTAAATTTTAATCTAAATAAATGACTAAACAATAGTAAAGGATTACATAGTGTTTTTACGATAACCTCTCATGCACCATACATGGTATATCATGAGATAATAGCATTACCCAATTCATTGGATGACCATTAAACTTTCGGCCCACCCATCACATTCAAATTTGGTACATGCATTTTTTGTACCGCATAGATCGTACAAAATAAGAAAATATTTAATCACTTTTAATACAATTATTCATTAATGTGGGTTATTTAAACAAATTTCCTCAATAAATTAATTATTTTTATATCTATTTGAATATACTTACATTGAAATGGTTATGGATATGGGTCTTTATAATACAAATGTCTAGTGTGGAAAATCGAAAGAAAATTTTTGGAGCATAAAAAGTGCACATAATGGTTCATGGAAGGTATGAATGAGAGTGAAATATGTTCCATAATTACATTTGAAACATATGAAATTTAATTATATGTGTAAAAAAACATTGAAAATTAAAATATCATAAATCTAAAGGGAATATTTCAAATAAATTAAATGAATTCAAAGGAAGAGAAAGTGAACCCCTTACCACTAAAGAGAGCTTCTAAAATATTAAAAGGGCATTCTTAAAATTATGGTGTCACCTTCATAGGGGTTTATTAGAGGATATAATGTTTTCTTTATGATCAATAGGTTTTTAGTTAAGATATTTGGAGTTTTGGTTTTGTATTTATTGAAAAAGAGAGACAAATACTTTATGTATATCTATAATTTGTTTGGACATTATATGATAAAATAATAAAAAACAAAAATCTTCCCATGGGTTATTCAATTTGCTTCAGAAAAATATATTTATAAATATTTTATAATTCCAAGAACCAAAAATGTTAAAATCATAACATTGCTGATGTGGAAGTGAGTCATGTTAAAAAATAATTGATTTTATAACCATAAAATTCAATATTGTTTTTGGAGTGTTCAGTAAAGGATTATAAAATTAATAAAATAAATTAAAAAATAGTTATTTTAAATGTTAAGTCTATATTTAATTTTTGATTCATTTTATATCAGATATTATATCAATTTTGTTCAATTACGATATAATTATACAAAATATATATTTATATCGTAATTAATTTTTATCCAAAAATTTAAATGCGTCATGAAATTATAAAAAAATAACGATAGAAGTTTTTTTATAATTATATTTAGAAAACAAATTATTTTATACCAATAATTATACACATAATATAATTTAAAATTTGAATTAAAAATACTTATTTACTGGAAATCTTATTGTTACTACATTGATAATTTTTATTCCCTTATAATGATTAAAATAAGATTCATTAAATTAAATTTTCATTTGTATACAAATAAATATTTTTTAATAATAATATTTATTCAAAAGTTCATGAATTTATTAGAAAGTATGTTAAAATAATATATTTTCCCAAAATATAGTTTAGGCTGTTTCAATATATAAATTTCATCAACTCATATATAAATATATATATATATATAAAGAAGTAATGAAAGATAATAAATGTCATCATTAATTTATTACAAATAAACAAAAAAAGTTAATACTACTAGGGTATATATATGTAAACACGAATAAAAAATCATGCATCCTAAGGGAAAGGTGTGAGTTGGTTGCACTATCTTATGGTGGTTTAGAGAATATGGTTTGGATCAGGATATTGATAATCTTGGACTTATCTCGTAAATGTTTTCATATATATTTCAATTGTTAAATTTTATATTGTAGTTGGTAAAGGTAAACTCTCTATGGTTCCATCTACCGGAAAATGCACTAATAATTGGCCTTCATAGGGTACGATCATACTTTTCACGTTCATCATTTCTTCCTTCTGTGTTAATAACACTTAATATTTTACAATAGTATTGGTGTTTTTCTATTAAAATATTATAAATGGTTAATATTTATAATTATTATTTAAATATGACTTGATTTAATTTATAATGTTCCAAGATAACAATAGTGAGGCTTGAATAATCTATAACTATATTAAATATTAATAATTTTATTAATTCAAAATAGTAATTTCGTTTAAACAAATTTGGTTATTTACAATTTGAGTTTAATAAGATAGTGTGTGCTACATTGGCCATTGAGTTTATTCTAAATCAACTACTCACTAACTTTTTCACTAATGTAATTCAAATATTGGCCGGAGAAATATTTTAAATTAACTACATAAACATCATCATAATTATAAGTAATTAATAAATGTTTCTTTAGATAAAAATTTTTCAAAAATTATTTTAAAAATATATTTTGAATCTTATATAAAAAAATTATCTAATTACTAGAAAATTTATTATTAATGATTTAAAAATTAAAAAAATAATAAGAGTTAATTTATAAACCCCGATGGTAACATCAATAATTATCTTACCCATAGAATTATCACAAAATTGGAAAATAAAAACTTTTAATTTATTAATTTAATTGAATTTTCAGATTTTTCAAGAAATAGATTCTTATAACATACTATCTAGGTACAATAATTCTTCGTAGGTTTTTTATTAAAATAATCTTTTCCTAAAAAATAAAATGAGTAATGTTTTTTATAGGAAAATGAAGTTGGGTCCGCTATTTTTATCCAATGTTAATTTTGGTATCTGATTTTTTTTAGTAAAATAATTAATTTTGTAAATATTGGATAAAATATGCAATTATTTTTATCTCCCAATGAATTAGTTATTTTAATGTCATTAATAAATTAAATCTTCATCAAATTTACTATAATTTCAATACATGTATTACATGAAAACCATAACAATAATTTTTTTTCGATTTATTATTGGAGGTGTTATAATGATTTGAGAAACATAGACAAGACTATAATTTTCCATTTCTTGAAAAGACTAATATTTTAACGTCTTTTTTAAAATTTATTGTTTTTTTAATGATAGATTTTTAGTTATTTTATTCTATAATTTTTTATTAAAATCTGTTTAAATGTTCCATTTCTTTGATGATTCGTCCATTTCATTTTAGATAAATTACATTTCATTTTAAGTGGTTCGTTTTTATTATGAACATAAATGTATATAATATCAATTTTTTTTATAAATATTGGAGTTTATGAAAACCATTTTTGAAATTACCATGAGTATATTTTAGATCATCATATTTAAGGTGGTATATAGAGCAAGGATAAAATAAATAAGGTGAATATTTTTTAGAAGTATATGAAGTGTGGATATTTGAAGAAGGATATTAACCTTTATGTTTTCATTAAAATGTTACATAAGGAACATTTCACAAGTGTCACATGAGGTATTTGTTGAAATTGATTTTTGGGAGTCATCAATTAGGATATATGTTGTAATTTTAAGACACCTTTACCATTTTATCCATTTGTAAGATTATTTTTTTGGTGGGGAATCCTATATTTATGTGACAATTTTTATCTAATTCATATTATTTTTCTTATAGCACCATAATTTTATTCAAATTATTTGATTTTAATAATCTTTATCATTATTAAATAATTTTTACATATTCTTTGGGTGTTATGAAAAGTTATAAAATTCACCTCTAGATGAATCCTCATTGATAGAATTAAAGGATATTGATTTATTTACATATTTTTATTCATTTTACTCCTTATAAAATTATATGATCAATGTAATTTCCTTAATCATTAATTATTTTACATGTTCTTTGAAAACAATTTTATTCGCATCCACCACTTCTTGAATAACATTGAATTTTGGTACATAATTTGTTAGCACGACAAAACATATTTTTCTACATGTTTTTATATATTAAACACATCAACAATATAATTTCAACAATTTTAAATTTTAGTTGAAAATGTAAACATGAAATTAATGGATTCATTATTGTCCATATACAAACATTCAAAATATTTCATATACATTTCTAATATAGTATCTTAAAAAAATATTTCCTTTTAGACTTACTTCTACAAATATTTATATAATGTGGGTAGTTTTTAATAGAAAAATAATTAAATTCATTTCCCACAAGTTAAAATTTCCTATTTTTCATAAATTTAACATTAGGCTCAATGAATTTAAAATCGTTGGGTTTCTACTTATTATCCGGATCATTACTAGGAACATATTTAGAAATAATGATTTTAAATACGGGGTAACACATTCTACTAATAAAATTTTATGTGTAATAGTTACAATATGAATAATACATTCCATCAAAAATTGTAGTATGTTAATAAGATTTAGATTCCCTTATAAAAATAATAAATATTAGAATCGATTACGATTCAAAAATTGAATACATTATCTAAACACAATTTTAAAAATTTGAATATTTTATAATTAAAACCAAAATAATTGTTACATCCTAAATTTTATAATGTATTTTGTCTAAAATAATTTTAATTTCCTAAAAATTATGCACTACATGAAACATTGAATTCAAACAAACCACAATATACTGTTTATATTTCTATTTAACATGTTCAGTTTGAAATAGTCATTATAAATTGTAGGTATGAATAAGATTAACTAAATTATTAAAATATAAGGTTTACACATTTATATATAATTAATTTTTTAGTGGCCAATAACATAGAATTTAAAATAAGAAACATTTCAAAATAAAAGTATTTTTTTTCTAAAAAACTATTTTTATATGCATAATAACATTTATCTAAATAAATTATTTAAATCAATGAGTGAAAATATTTAATAACATGTTTTCTCATAATTTTAACATTTTATTTAAAATTTATTTCTGAAATTTTTTGAAGAAAAATTGTAAAAAATGAAATTAATTATATAAATCAACACATCAATAATATATTTTTTAATGTTTTAGATTTTTCTTGACAAGATAAATTTTTTGATGAATAATGAAAAATACTTGTTTTATTACGAATTCACTTTTCATTTAAAAATCATAAAATCATAAAAAATATCCTATAGTGATTTTAAATGTCAAATTAGATATGTCATATATTTTTTAATCTAAATTGGTTCATTATTTTAATTTTAATTTTCAAATTTTATATAATTCTTTTAAATCATTAAAAGATTTTCTCTTTGGAAAACCCTTTTTTCGTCATGTTTTTCAGTTAATTTTAAATATAATATTTTCAAATATGGTTATCCAAATTAATAAAAATTGAGTCCAAATTTTTTATTAATAATTAATATAATATGATAGTTCAACCTAATATTTTTTATAATTAATATTAAAAAGTGTAAAAATTAATTTCCATGGTTAAATTTAAAATGGGGTTAACATGGGGATAAAATTAAATGACCTAGAAACATCTATAAAACATATTTTATGGAAATATTTAGACCTTATGACCCTTATGTTTTACTAATTACCCATTTTATATCAGTTTTTATTATAAAATCATCACTACAATTTATCCATTTCAATAATTCCATGTTTGTCCTCTCTCGCTATTATAAAATTCAACCCCTCCCTTATCATATTCAAAGATTTAAAACCATTTGATTTAGCCAATAACAACACAAATATTTTCCATATTTACCAAAACACAACATAGAACCCTTGTATTTTCTATTAATCCCACTTAATAATGATTTTGGTGTAAGTAGAGGAAAAATTTAAACCGTTCATTTTTGTTTTATTTATTATTCTAAAACATTTTTATTTTTAAAATATTATGATCTAAAAGAACCTATTATATACCATATACTGATATTTTATTATTATATTTATATATCCCATATCCATCTTATCTTCTATAAAATGGGAAACGAATCCATCTATCGAGTGTACAGAGGACCACCGCCTCGTGAACCAAATTTATTCATTTTCCATAACCGCCTCTCAATACTAGATATAATGATATATTAATAATATATATATATATGATATTATTTTACATTTGGAATTATATTATGGAACCTACCATCTTACCTTTCACCCCATTGTATAATTATAATGCCGTTAGGGAGTACGCCAGACTATTACCTCACAAACCGATGTGATGTGTTTGTAGTTCTTTTTGAAAATGATGGTAATATGGGAATTATAAATTAATACAGAAAATGATTTTAAAATAATTATACTTATGTAGTTATTATATCAAAAATACCTTCTTAAATTCCATTCCATAGGGAATATGATAACATCATTCATGGGTCTAGCAGACTATTGCCTCATAAAGTGATGTGATTAATTTTTTACTTATTCTTTCTATATAGTCAAATAAGGTTTGATTTAATGAAAATATATGATATATTTTAAATAAATAATAATTTTAATGGTAAATTATTATTTACCTTCTTTTTATTCCATTATAATATAATATGGAAAAATGTTCATGTGTACGTACATCCTATAATCTTCATGAATAATTTATTTCAAATTCTATAACTATATTTTATGACTTACTATAAATACATATATAATGAATATATATGGTATTTAAATCATGGTTAATATTATGGATATTAATTTTCCTAGATCAAATTAATATGAATGAAAAGAGCAAATAAAAACATGCACAAATAAACAGTTATTACCTGAACCATGATTTTAACAATAAATTTTTAGTATCTTCGTAATAAAAGGGTGTAAGTAAAAAATATCTTATATTATATATAAAAATATTATAATATAATATGTTTATAATATATTTATATTTATTGTACAGGTGGTTATATCATGTATGAAAGAATTCGATACTTAAAAAACATGTTTTTGTTAAAAAAATAATTCATTGAGATATATGTTTTATTATGAACAGCTCTTCTTAAATAATGTGTATATTGAACCCATTTTTCATGTAATATAATGAATTAACATATTTTGAAGATATTTTATGTTTCATATAATTTTATTATTCAATGGGGCCTTAAATCAACTTTTCTAATGTTGTAATGGTTTCATTAAACAATCTCATCACTAATCATGATTTTTTATGTTTATGTTTTTAATAATAAAATATTATAATAGAACTCTCAATAAACTCATGAATATTGTTGTCATATGGTTACATATTAATAATTCATGTTTTTATTTCATTTTATACAATTTATGTACATAATATTTTAAAATATTATTTTTATGAAAAGAAATCTTCATTTCCCTCTTTGGATAAAACCCCATTTTCTTCTATATCTATGTTTTATAAAAATGTTTTCAAAAAAATATACCATTCTCTAAAATATTTTTATACCTATTTTTATTCTTGTATTAAATTTTTAAATTTTTTTAAATGGAGTACTTATATCCTCCTACAAATAATACCCATTTGGATTTTACTGAAAATGTGAAAGGACTCTTTGTCTTAATGTGTACGGAATGAATGAAATTTCCTACCATCATGACTACAAAATGTTTTATAGATTCCATTATATTATTATATTTTTTTTAAAAATAAAAGTATTTTCATAATTATTTGTAATATTTTCTTTAAAAAAAATAATATTTAATTTGAAAATTTTATTTTCTTGATCAAATATTTCAAGTGGTCTTTGAAAATCATTTTACATAAAATATTTCTTCTTTTTTTGTTACTTATACTATACTAGAGATTTAATCCAAATATTTCATTATTATTATTTCTCTTTTTGTTTTTTATTTATGATGAAATTTTATTTATGATACCATTTTCCCTTCAAAGGGTTAATCACTAATAAAATTCTTACAAAACACACTTCTTCTTTTAGGGGTATTATATGATGAAATAATGAAATGGTGGTGAAAATGGTATCATTTCTATAGGTTATATTATGATGATAGGTATTTGAAATCCATTTCTTATCATGGGTTATAGTGTGTTGAATTGTTTATGATCTTCTCACACACATATGTATTATTTTAATTATTTGGCAGGTGGAACCTATATCCACCTCAAATGATTTCGGTAAATAATGAAATCTCATGAGATAAAAAGGTCTAGAATGGGGAGTGAACCTAGATTAGTACGCAAATTTTTCCACTATGATAGTCCTGAGAGTGATCCTTGACTACTATTATGGGTTGGGAAGTAAACTCATTCCACTATGTTTGCTTTATAAATGATCCTTGAAAATAATTGAAAGTGTTTTCTTTTCTTAGGCATGTGAAACAATTCTATATATTATGTTAATGGTTTTATATCATGGATCATGTCCTCTGATTGACATAATATTAATTCCATATGAACTGCAAAATTTTGTTTCCATGACACCATATTGTGATCTTTTATATAAATAGTGTGGTCTTAATATGATAGGAACATGATCTCATATACTTATTCTCACATTATATTTATGAAATTATCTTTTTTACCCAATCTGAGTATCTAAGCACTACCTCTCTTATTTGTATTTTATCCAGGTTATGATGATATTTATTTTGTTTTATATATCTGTGTTGGTTTATAATTTTGAGGAAGTAAGTAGGAGATTATGTATAACTCTTATGAACCAATTTTTTATGATTCCGTGTTTCCAAAGACAATATACCTTGATGATACTAAGGTGTTTGTTTGTGTAGTCTAGTGAATATACTTCATAAAATATGTAATATATATGTTTGAAAATTGGGGGTCTTTATAGTTGTCCTAATAGGATTGGTATATTTATCATTTAGAATGTAGAATGGGAAAAAAGAACTGAGAAACCTTAGGATAACACTATGTAAACCATTATATATTAATTTTTTTGTAAGGAAGAGATTTTGTGGATTGAAAAAAAATATATCCTTGTATAGATACCATATTTGGAAATTATTCTCCCACTGACGTACCTAGGGGTAATTACTCTAAAAATGTACTTCGAGATAGAGTTGAGTGTTACCTCGAACATGATATAGGTCCTTACTACACACATACTTTTTCTTTCTAAGGGAATTTGTGACATAGCATGGTTATGTATAGTTTCACCAAGCATTTTTACTTAATTTCTAATTATTTAATTAATTATTTCAGCACTTTTTACAATATAAATGTACTTTTTTATTTGTATAAATAAATTCATTAATTTAATAAATTTATAATTGATAATATATTTTTTTACATTAAAAAAATAATTTTAATTTTACCTTTCTTTTCTAGTATAATTACTTTTTAATTACATTTTTATAGGAATCACCTCACTCTTTAATAATTTAATGTCAATATTAAATAAATAATTAATCATCTTATTTTTGTTTTATTTAACATAGTTTTAAATTATATATTTTTCCTTTAATTTTTACATTTTAAAAATAAATTAACTATATTAATTTGAATGTTAAATTAATTGGTTATTTTTTAATTAAAGTTAATAATTTATGATTTTAAATCAATGATTTAATGGTTATTTATTTTTAAGTGTTCACCCTGTAATTTAATTAATTAAATTAGTTCTTTAAAACATTTATATATTGTATTTGCAGTATTGATACTAACCCTATTTGAAATCATTTAGTTGATTTAATTTTAGTGTTTAATTCTAATTTAAATAATAATTTTTACTAGTTTATTAAATTTTTTAATTAACTTATGTTTTAATTTTATGTTTAATTTCAGCTGTTTTATTTTTTGTCTCACAGTTAGTTCATTTCGTTTATCTTTATTCCAATAATATTATTTTTTGTATGCAGCTCATGCAAATGATTCATCTGAATCAGGGACCTTTTATTCATCTCCAACGGTGTTCTTTTAAGCAATGGAGACCTTTTAAAAAATAGTGACCTATTTTTCTTAACTATCAGTGACCCTTAATAATCTGTGGTGTCCCTTTTTAACTAAAAGTGATATTTTTTTTATTTTTCACAATGGTGACCTTTTAGTCCTCCCCAATAGTGATCTTTTATTCATCGCATCAATGAACTTTACATATTTATATCTATTATTAACCTTATTTCTTTAACTATAGGTTACACTATGTTGCTACCCATCCCACCAATCCCAACTCCCCTACTTTATACATAATGTTTCTACCATACTGGCAGTATTTCATTTCCTTATATTGGTAGCCCCTACTACCGATACACATCTCATTGATTCGCATCAAAGTCATCGATTCCTCTATTCTTCTAACCATTCTCTATTCTCACTTTTGTTTCGTCTACTACTACATCCCAATGCCTCCTTTCATCTAGTTACTCATTTTAATGTAGCACTCCACCTCCCCTAGGTCACATTCTATTCCATACCCAAATAATAAATCACAAAAAACACTTCCACAAAATTCAAACATGATCCGAATAGTGGTTCAACAACATTATTGTGATAACTGAAAATCACAGATCAGAAATTGCTCAAGCCGTATGTTTTCATCAGTTGGGATATACTACCTTTGATTCTCTTTTAGTAGGCGCCACTATGGATCTAAGAATGATGCATCATGGTGGAGCTGGAACACCATCATAGATGCCTTGGTGACCCTGTTTAGGAGATCAAACCCCATCGCTGGGGAGAGCTACTATAGAGAGAATTGAGATGAGGGAGAGTCATCAGGCAATTGCATTATGAACCATCTACTAATGAAGATATGGATTTTTCATATCATTGGAGAAATAATCGCCTGCACTGATTAGAGTACATAAGGCCACCACCATTTGCTAAAGGAGAACCACTAGAACCTGAAAATATTTCCACCCATGTGTGCTGAATTGGGTAAGAAAAAAGAGATTTAAAATAATAAAAATACTAACAATAAACTAAATTAAATCTAAAATGAAAACAAAAATAAAAAAATTAAAAAAATTAAAATATTAATCATTAATAAATATAAATAAATAACAACCAAAATATATTTAATTTCAAAAAATAGAATTTTATATTTACTTTAATTAAACTAAATTAATTAATAAAAATCTTTAAATTATGTTTAAAGAATTTATTATTTTAATGATCCAAAATTAATATTTATTTTGTTTTAAAAATAAAATATATAAATTAATATGTAAATAATAAATTATAAATAAAATTAGAAATAAGAAAAATTTATTAATTTTAAATGGTAAGAATTTTAATTTTCCTAATAATAATGAACATAATGTTTATAAATTAAATTAACATTTTTTACTAATAAAATTTATTAACGTAACAACAATTTAACATTAAAATTAATATTTAATATAAATTTTTATAATTTAATTTTTATAATGATAATATTATTAACAAATTAGATGAACTTATAATACAAAAATTATTATAACATTACTTAATTAATTAATTAATAACTATTTTAATAATAAATATTATTTCATTTCAATTTATAACAATTTAATTACTAGTAATTAATAAAACTAAATAACATTATTTAGATGTTTATTAATTCTATTAAAAGACTTTTTAGTAAGCTATCGCCTCAAATTATCATTGTTTTTTATTTACTTCTTGTTTAATTGTGTTGTTTTTATTTCGGGCATAGGTTCATTGTAGAGACTGAAAAATTCCCAAGTGCCTTCAACTAACTCACACAGAGTCAGTTATCAGGGAAAAGTTAGCACAAAGTGTCAGTCATGAAAAAACTCAAGTGCATGGTGCACAAGTAAGGGACACTAGAAGTCGGTGGGAAAAAGTAGGTGACATGTAGATTATTACAACGTGATTTAAAAGTAATGAAATTAGTGAAATTATGATAGATATTTCTCAAATTAAATCACCCACTTTCTATCAGAGTCAGAACTGAGGGTTATTCTTGAACAACTTTTTGAAGTAGAAGTAGCATAGCAGGAAACCATCTGTTAGGGAGTTCTCTTTCCCTTGTTTATGAATTCTTATACTATGTATTAGCATGTTTTCAATTGTTGTTATGATAATGACCATGTATTGTAGAAAAATATTCTAGTTTGGGGAGAAATTGAATTTTAAATGGTTAACATTAAATTTTATTTTTCACTCAATCATTTTGATGTATTCAGTATTCATCGACGAGATCAATACACAATTCATTCAATTTCTTTGTACCACTAGAACATAATTTCAAAACTCAACAACCAATTAGTGAAATTTTTTGTGGATGCGTATTTAAAAATATAATAAATTCATAAAATATCAAGATATATAGTTAGTCCTTCTAATTATCATTTTTAAATCATGACTTTCACAGTTGATCTATTTTGGAGTGGCGAACTCAAAACTTAATCAACATGTCTGACATAACTTCTACAGAAGTAGGTGTGTCATTCTCTTTAAACATTTGTATACTGCAAAAAATTCGAGTTTATTTGTAATACTTTTAAAAACCATTATAATGGATATTTTTCCCTAGGTGATTTACTTTGATAGTTAATTTATCAGTTTTCATGATATTTTTTGTTCACTATTTTCAATCTATTTTCTGTTTCATCTTAGTCATGATCAAAAACTAAAAAATTTTGTGTTACTCTAATAAATTATAAACACACTATATACAATTAGCAAAAAAATTTAAAAATTAAAAAAAATAGAAAATCTAATGTACTGCTTAAAATAGTGGGGTCTATTGAAATGTTTTAGAAAAGTTTTAGTCACAATCGCCTTCCCTTTGGGTTCGACCTTACATTCCACATATATAGTAGATATTTGGAATTTAAATATTTATAATTTGATCGAATTCAAAAATAGTTAGGTCATTTTCTTATCTGTTTCTGGGGAGGTCCCATTCCATTACATTTATAAAAAAACTATAAAAAATTACATATAAAAAACAATTTTTTTTAAAAAAACTATTAAAATTTAAATTATGTCATCTTCAAAGTGTTACTTTGCCACTATAGTTTTTTTTGATGAATTTAAACTTTTCAACATATTGCATGAACACTAGTTCAACTGTTGATAGATTAGATCCCCTGATCCATGAAATAAATAAATAGTAAACTACTATAATAAAGAAAAAAATTTTGAAATTGATTATCTAGATGAGAGAGTTCCTGCATCTAACAACATTCAATGTCAATCGGAACTCTTAGATGAAGTTTAAAGGCTTAAGATTAGGGAGTTCCAACAACCTAAAGTTTCAATAAATTCATATTCTATAAATTTATCTCTAAGAGATCCAAATTATGGAATGAAATAATCACACATTTCACAATTTTCTTCCTTTAATAGACTCTCTAACGAGGACTCTCTTGAATTCAATATATATTTTTATAATACCCTTCTAGGGATTATAGATAATGAGCTATGAATAAGTTACTTTTACTTTTTCGTAAAAGGGAACTCTAAGAATTGGTCTTTACACCAATATAAAAACGTTTTTGAGAGCTGGGATCAAGTGTACACTTATTTCATAATGAAATTGTATCCCCAAAGACTGAAAGGTGAATTGAGAACTAAGAGAATGTGTTTTTATCAATAGGATGTAGATTATTTTTTTAAAGCATGGGATAGATTCAGGGACCAGCTTAGGAAATTTCCCCACCATCAACTCCCATCTCACATTCTCATGGACACCTTCATTCTCTAGACAAAATCTAATTGATCAGAATGCTGGGGGTAACTACAATGATAATACTGATGAAGATTTGAGACTAATATTTAACAACCTATAATTAAACTCTAAACATAATAATTGAAGAAGAAAAAGATTCAATAGAAATTTACACCTGAATACTGGTTCAACAAATGAAACTCAAGGCCAAATTAATGAAATCACCAACAAATTGAAATATTTAATGAACCAGAACACAAAGAAAACTATTAATAATATTGTTTGTCAAAACTACAATAAAACATTAAGAGAACAGTGTCCACAATGTGGAATGGTTGGTCCCCTAGGGAACTACTGTCCTAACTTTGATAAGCCATCCCAACCACAAGAAAACCGAAACATTGTTAACTATTGTGCTAGAATTCCTCCTAAAGAATCCCTTTTTCAGATGAATACAACCAATGCTGTAGGAACATTCCAAAGATGTCCTGGACTGATCAAGGCCAAATTATACAATCCAATACCCTTAATTAATCTAACCATCCAGGAAAAAACATTCAAAATATATAAATGGGTGAGTCTGTAAGTGCACAAGGAATCAATGATAATCAAATGTCTTCTAAACATGATTTAATTTTCAACCAAATTAACTCTCAAGTTGATTGATATATGACTCAGCTAACCAAACCTCAAAATCTGAAAGAGTGTGAAAAAATAAAAAATGATGTGAGAATGAAAAACATGGAAACACAATTATTCCAACTTGATATAGAATTTTATTTTAGTGAAAAATGTAGACATACAAGTACAATTGAACATAACACTAGTGAGAATACAAAGAGGGTAGTAAGTAGATGTTGCGTGGATACTCAAACTGTTGTTGATAAAGACCTTGAGAATTCCTTAATTGAAAATATTCGTGAAACTAGTAATAGAAAATTGGCTTTTTTCAGATTTTGGAAATTCACTGAATGGTTTTTAAAATGAAGAAAACATCAGTTTGTAACCTGGAGCATAAAGAGAAATTTTTTATAACAATCAACAGAATAAAGGAAAAGAAAAAATTGATGAAGAGGTTAGGGAAATTCTTACTGTCCTTAAATTTTTTTCCCCACCCATCACTTACATGGAAAAGATTAAACCTTAGAGTAATACTGGGGATATACCTATGCAGTTTTTTAGTATTTTGTCAAAACATCATGTAAACATTACTTTCAGTGAAGATTTTATACAAATCCCATATTACATTAAATCCGTTATGAAATTTTTTTCAAACAAAAATACTTTTTCATAATTTTCTACCTACAAAGTCACTGAAGATTGTAGTATTGTACTCCAAAACAATCACATCAAAATTAAAGGACCCTAGATGATTTGTTATGACCTACACCCTAGGAAATTCTAATCAACTCAATTTTTTTTGATTTAGTTTCTACTATTAATCAACTCCCATACTCAGCATTTTGATAGTTGAGGCTAGGTGACCTTCAACCCACCATAATGATACTACAATTAGCTAATAGATCATTCAAACTGCATGTGGGAAGTGTAGATGACGTTCTAGTTGAATTAGGGAAACTATTTATGACTATATACTTTTTAGTCTTGGACATGGAGTGTGATCAAGTTGTGCCCCTCATCTTTGGTAGCCCCTTCTTGGCCACACGTGCTGTTGTTATTGATGTGTCTAAAGGTCAAATTATTTTTTAAAATTGGACTTCAGCCTGGATTAAAATGAGTCGTTAAGTAGTATCACATATGAGGCAGGTCAACTTCATTGGTACACTACTATAAATTTAGGGTATAGCCTACTATTTGCCTAAAAACCATGGATATATGTTATAGGCGTGGTTTTATTAACCATGGATGGAATTGGCTCGACTAAAGGTCGGAGCCTATAGCCATAGATTGAAACTGTTGCTATAGCCCTGTAGCCACGGTTTGAACTGTGTATATAGCCTTAAATCCATGGCTACATCCTTGGATATAGCCCTATATCCATGATTATCAAACTGTGGCTATAGGGTCATCCCTATATCTAGGTCAATAAAGGCCATGGATCATAAAACTATGGGTATAAGCCTATATCCGCAGTTCAAACCGTGGCTATAAAGGTATTACCATTGTTTAAAATAGTGGCTACATTCATTTCTACTGTATAAAAAAACCCAGCACAGTTCACTTTGCAGAATATTGGGAGGACACTACCAATTCCCCCCTCCCCCCACCCACAACTCCCCCACCCTGCACTAGCACCCCAACCCCCTACTCCTACACACATCCCATGACCCACCCCCCGTGATCACATTCCCATGAACCTTGCACCCCACCCCATGCACCTTTCAATCCCCATACCCCTCCTCAATTCACACCCACCTCCCCCTGGACAACCCCCTCCCACTCGGCAACCACCTCCCCACCCTGCACCAACACCCCCCCCACCTACTCCTACAAACCTCCTATGCCCCAGCACCCAGCACCCCACCCCCAACACCTTGAACCCCCTTCACCCTCCTCACTACACACCACTACCCCTGGACAACCCTCCTCCATCCCCATGAACAACCCCACCTCCTTCCCCCTGGACACCCCCCCCCCACCACTCCACCTACCGCCTCCCATGTCCCATGAACACCCCCTACCCCTTGACATCCCCCCTCCTTCCCCATCTACAACACCCCTCCTTCCCCCTGGACACCCCCACCACTGCACCTGCACCCCCACTCCACCTGCAGCCTCCCCCTTCCCCTAAACACCCAACCCCCTAGACATCCCCCCTTCTTCCCCTTGGACAACCCCCTCCTCCCCCTGGACCCCCCTGTACCCCCCAGGACCCCCACCCACACACCCCCTTTCCCTGGATAGCCCCTCCCATTCCATAGACTTCCCCCACCGCACCACTATACCTACATACTCCCCCCTTCCCCCCCCACCACTCACCCTGCAACCCCCCCTTTCCCTAGAAAGGAACCCCCTGGATCCCCCCACCACTCCACATGAAGCACCCCCACAAACCCCCTCCCCACCAACACCCCCCTATAGCCCCCCATTTCCTAGAAAACTCCACCCCTCTTCCCTCTTTCCCCACCTTCCTTGATAGACCCCACCACCCAAACAAACCCCACCCTATTCCCCCAACCTGGCCAAGACACAAGTAAATTCAATTACAAAAACCAAAAACATTATAATATGGTTATGATACAAAACATTCCAGTCAAATGAACTATACTAATCAAAAGCTTGATAATATTTTTAGAAATAAATCAAACATCATAAAGAAAACTTGAGAGGACTGGAACTAAAAAAATGGTTTTGAAAAAGATGAAACTGAACCAAGATGAAAATAATGTAACCAAACCGACTCAATCCAATCAAAACTGAATTCAATAAAGCATAATTGAGAAATAAAAAATTAATCTAATGAAACATACATGCTTGAATCTAAAATTAAATTAATTGAACTGAATAGAACTAATTCGAACAAAATGAACCCTGTTACAATTGACATTAACCAAAAAAATAAACCCAACTAAAAATAACCTAGAAAACCTAACCTGAAACAAACTGAACCAAGGAGTCATGTCATGTGAAGCCCTTTTAGAAGGCCTCATTCACACAGGTTGAGAGGATATCCCAGTCATGTGGTGCTTCACCATCCTCAACGATATCCAAAACACACTGCAAAAAGATAGGGAACCCAAAAACCAAAAAAACCTAATTACATGATATTATGTACCTCATAGTTGGAATACAAGAACATAAAAAAATTACAGGAATTAAAACAATATCATATAATGTCCAAAACTCTACAAAACACACTACACTTCCTGTACCCTTCACAACACCTTGCACTGCACCCTGTACTGCACTGACTGCACTGCACCCTACACTGCACTGCTTGCACTCCACCGCCGGCACTGCACCCTACACTGCACCATCCACTGCACAGTCTGCACTCCACTGCCTGCACTGCACCCTACACTGCACTGCGTCCACTCCACTGCCTGCACTGCACCCTCTACTGCCTACACTGCACCCTCCACTACTTTCACCCTACACTCTTCACCATGTACTGCACTGCACTTCACTTCCTACACCCTGCACCCTACACCACCTGTCAGTACCCCATCCCATTCACCCATCTCATGCCTTCCCCCACCCCATGCCAGCCCCCCACCCCACCCCAACCATCCTTCCTACACATTCACTCCTCCAGTCCCCTTCTACCACCCCCATTAGAACAGACACCCTCCCCCAAACCTTGGACACCACATGCCCCTGCCCCCTTCCTTCCCCATGCACCCCCTGCCCCTTCCCATTCCCCCCTACAGTCACCCCTGCCACCCCCACCCCAGCCAGTCCCCCATTCCCCTACCCTTTAACCCCTTCTGTCCCCCCCTCCAGACCCTAGACACACCCCACTCCCCCCTCCAGACCCTGGACACCTCTACCCTACCCATTCCCCCCTCTTGTCCCCCACTGCCACCCCCCACCACCCATGACAGACCCGCTGCCCATCCCCCACCAAACAAGATCATAGAAAGACCCCCCAGACCCTGGATAGACCCCCCCCCAAGGACATACCCCACCCCCATCACCCAGCATTCCCCATGGACCCCTTCTAGTTCCCCTGCCCATTCCCTAAAATTTTCCTCACATTCATCATCCTAAAGGGACATAACTCTCGTCTAAGTTAATTCGGTGAGTGAAATATATAGTCATAAAAAATATATGAAAAGAGCCAATAAAATATATCCAATAAAATAAAAAACATTTATCAATCACCATGGATGATTTGGGCTGATGATTAATAACATTCATCATTAGTGGATCCAGTAATATTCCCTTTCAAAAGATTTTGTTACAAAAATGATTTTTTCCTAAAAAAATTCACATATGGAAATTTTTTCATAAATATTATCCTTCATTAATTCCTTTAAGAAAATCATAATGTTATTTTCACACTCTTCCTTGATCATAGAATATATATAAATATCACCTATTAATTCTACCAAAAACTGATCATGGTAATTTATAAACACTTAATTTATTAAATTAACGAAGATTGCAGGGAAATTAGTAAGAAAAAACATATTCACTATTAAATTATTCCAACCCATCTATAATTAATCATCAAATGCTTCAATAATAGCTACACAAAATAGTATTACTCACTTCCTCTAACTACGAGAAAAAAATTCCCATCTTCCAAATAAAACTGGACTAAAAATTAATAAAATATATATCCAAAGAATTTAAAATATCACCAATATAAACAATAAAAAATATCCATATCAATATCATCATAATAAAAATAACTATTTGATAAAATTAAATTTATAAATCAGGTAAATAATTTACATCTAAAATGTACCTCAATATCATCCCCCCCCACACACCCCACTACACCACTCCCCCAGCCCCTACTCATCCCTTATGCCCCCACATTCACCCCCACTGCCTCCCTACCCGCGCCTCCATTTCCCCCTATCCCTCTGCCCACTACACTCCCCTACCCCACTGTACAACTCCCCACAGCCCCACTCTATCCCTCATCCCCCTCCCCCACCTACACCATCTCTTCCCCCCCGCCCCCCCCCCCACATGTGCCTCCAACCCCCCCCCCCCCCACCTAGCCCTCACCCCCCTATATACCCCCACCCCACTACACCACTCCCCCTACCCCTCCCCATACCTCATCTCCCCCACCTTGACCCCACTCCCCCACACCTGCACCCCCACTGCCCCCTCCCGAGCACCAGCTCCCCCTACACCACTCCCCCCTGCAACCCCACCTACACTAGTATTACTCTTCTTCATCTGGGATATCTTTGGTATTATAAATAATACCATTATTTAGAAGTCATTATTACTCTTATTCTTCAATGATATCTTTAATTAAATGAATTCTAAGATACCTTTTCTGAATTAACTCCATTTTTTACTTTAGATCACTTCCATCAGGCATGACGTTAATGGATAACTTTCCATGGTCCATTATTTGGACTATTCTTTCATAGTGTGGGATGTTCATCTCTATTTCAACATCCTCTTCACATTCATTAGTAATGTCATTATTATGCCAACATTCACTATACTTCTGTCCAAATGTCTTGTATCACTATTATTGAAAAATAAATCACCGTGTATTTCTATTTTATGTAGTATATCTAGTTTTCCATTCTTTTTATTTTTTGTACAACAACAATATGATATTGAGCTTTTTTTGGGATCCATGTATTTTATTAATACTCATAGCCAAATTGGATGATATGGATAGATTCTCATTATTTAATCACACACATATTTGTACAGAAATTGTTTTTAATCCATGTGTAATAAATAAATATGCCAGAGTAACAACATATTTATTAGGATAGTCTTTTACATTCCTCTATGAACATTTAGTGAAAAAATTATTGGACCAATTTTTGTTATTTTTACACAATTATGAGTCTTTTTGTTAGAAATATTAACATTATTAGTTTGTGTGGTAGCTACTCCTATTTTCTTAAAAACATTTAATGATTCAACTCACGTGACTTCTTGATTTATCAATTTCACCTCTTACTCCAATAATTATAAATTTAGATAATACATATCATATTCAAGAGATTTTTAAAATTCTTCATATCCATTTTGTTACTTCATAATCAGATCTCCATACACTTTATTATCCTTTATAATAGAACTACCTCATTCTTTAATACTATTATATTTTACATCTAGCTACAAATATTTGACACCTATAGAAGTCCAATAATGTTTTTCTAGTGAAAATACCACTTCTATAATAAAAACCTCCTAAAACACTCCTTTTGGTATTCTTATTTATTTGTAGACAATTTTCAATTGAAAAGTGATAGAAATGTCTCCTTAGCTTCAATTAACACTATGATGGTGATTCATGTACATACCTTCATAGAGACTTTAAATTTAATTGACGTAGAATGTAAATATAACTATTAATTATAATATTGTATCCCACTTCGGAAATTCCATCTAAGTGGTGAATTGGTCATTACAACACATTCCTACTTAGGAAATTTCATCTTAAATCTCGAGCTGCTCTTTTCCGGTGTTTTGGTTCAAACAAGAATTTTAATAAAAAAAGGGCAACCCTTATAGATATATTAAAAGGTTCAAGTACGATGTGTGCTTTAATACTAACAATGAAATCATGTATAAGGAAAAAATCAAGGAAATAATGTCAAGAAAGGTATACCATAGTGAGACTTCACAGAAAGCGTACCTCTGTTGGGGTGGTTTTATTACAAAACCATGACTTCTTTATCAAACAAAACAATTATCTTAACCAACAATTATTTTAGAATGGAAATTTAATATAAAATAGAAGTATAAAGAAGGAAACTAAATACAATTTAAAACATTATTGAATTAAAGAGGCTAGGAGAGGGACCCTACATTACGTGAGCCAAACCACACTTGGCACTAGGCACTTTTATCAGCGACAACATTATGGTGCTTCATCTATCCTCTGGGCATAAACACATTTTCATATACATAATGACTCCCTAACCCCTATGTATGTGTCTGCATGGCCTTAAACACTCATAAGAGGATCCTTATATAAATGCTCACATGCATAAGCCCGTTATCACCCACACACATATGAATTTTCCATATATATACATAAGCACGGCTAGCCCCTTATATGTATTCGTGAATCCATGGGAGGATATACATATAATGGGAGAACATTTTATATATATGCATCCTTATTCATATAAAGTGAGTCGCCTTTTGACTCTGGTTTCCATAACACACACGAACGGGTCCCTTTAGACTTCAATAAAATTCCAGTGATCTGATGAATCATCATTAATTTAACCTAAAAATTGAAGTGGGAGGAACATGATTACTGAGAAAGTCAATCTATCATATTAAATTAAAAAACCATGCACTCATGTTATAATCAATCTCACCAAACAAGTCTTCAACCAATCTATCTGCACTACTACCCATTAAGAATCTCATGCATTGTCCCACATATTGAATTTCATCATAAGGGAATGCTATCATTATATGATTTTCAGTCACTATGGTTATAGAAAAATCTATCATATTAAACATAAAAAAATATTCACATTTAATATTTTCTTCCACTAATATTTTCATACAATAGTTAATCATTAAGGGAGAAAAAGAATGATTCAAGAATATAACCTCATGTCAATTTGTTGAATGAATCTATGATCCTTGATCTAAATCATTCATCATTATATATAAATTCTCCAACAAGGAAGAGAACTGCTGGTAGATTCACATTAATTTACATGGAATATTATATTCATTGCATTAAGGATTAAATGGGATAATAGTATTCACTATTGATGATCTCTTTCGTGATCCCCAAAGACATCCATAAAATCAAACTATCATAATGGTTGAATTTTGATATATGGGTTAATAAAAATTGTCAAATCTATATCTATGGAATACCACTAAACCAAAAACCTTATCAAAGTCTTTATTCCTAGACAATTTATATCATTCAAGAAAATGAAAAAAACTAAAATGGGGGAGACTCACTCTTCTCTTTTCCAAATATTTCATACCATGTATAGATTATTATATATAGGGACTATCTTCCCAATTTGGGGTTAATACATAAATCAAAACAACCTATGTATGAAATTCAATAATTAACTAAATAACCTCAAGGTCGATTGTGAAACACATCACCTCCAATCAGTCATAAAAATGTTTCTCACACTATCTGATGTCCATACCATGACCTAATGAAAACTGTGAATTATCTCTCACAAATACTTATTCAAATCCCACAAATAATGTCATTGTCATCCGGAAACCAAAGAGTCCTAAAATCCATCTCAAAACAATATGGGAACCTTTTAAGGTCCCACGATTGTGAGATCATTATTAAACCCAGAGGGAATCTCTTCTTGGCCAAACCAACACATCATACAGTATAAATTCATGAAATTTAGATCAAACATAATATAATAATAGTAAAAATAATGGGGAATTCAACAAAAAAGTGATAATACAAGAGAATATTTCCATTATAAATAATGCATCTACAATGTGAGATTTATAAGACTAATAAATTTATAAAAAAAACTTATATTATGTTGTATCAATAAATCAGTTAAGAAACACTTTTATGAACAATTTAATGTTTCATCTCATGCAAAGTATACACACATGAGTCCCATGAAAATTTTTATTTAAAATAGCTTATGCAAAATCACAAAATTGAAATTTAAAAAAATTATTTAAAAAAACTCATTTTAAGATGATTTCAGTTAGGAAATTTTACTAAAAATGAGTCACTATTAAAATTGAATTTTATATTTTAAAAAAAAAAATCAGATAGCACAACAAATCATCACCATTTAAGACCTTGTGAACTATATTATTGGCCACTGATCACTATTCTACAAAGGTGGAACTGAACATACTATTTATGAAGCTATATATCCTTTTGTGATTATTCGTATAATAATATCCCAGCATAATGATAGAGTTAGAGAATGTCATAAAATTGTTTTGAAATAATAGAAATAAGAAATTGAATATAAAATAACTTGTAGAGATTTCATTAAAGAAAAAGGATTAAGATAATCAATGAATAAATACATCCAGTATAAATAAATGATCATACCAACCAGTTTCTATGAAAAAGATCCATTATCTCTTCACATCCTCTATAAATATATATTTCATATATTTTAAATAATGTCATACAAATGTAAAAAAATATTTAAATACTCACTATATGGAATTACAAAAAAGAAACCATGATAAATGTCGGGTTGAAAAATTTTGGTACACCATCACATAATATAAATATAATTCCAAATTTATAAATCCCAATAAAACATTGATTTCATTATAGTTTTCTTAAATCCATAAATAAATGGGTCCGGTGACATACATCCATTGAACGAGTGCGTATCAATACACATTATTCCTCTATAATAGTGATTTAACTACTCTACGCAAAATAATCATTACTAGTGTGATTGCATTAATGATCTTATGAAATTGCATATTCAAATACCAAGGAAAAACACCAAAAATCATCGGAAGAACAATTTAATGTAATAAAAAGAGATGAAATAAAGAATATTGACACGGAATGATGAACTAGAACCATACTTATCATTCCATTGACACATTTTTTGTAGAGAGAGAACCTTGAAAAACACCCTCAATTGAAGAGGTATGTGCGAACGATCACTTGTGATAGGTTTGAATTGCCTGAGACAGCAGCTGGTGTGATTGAGTAACCACAACAATCTTCTGCGGCGAGGGAGGAGGGTTTCTAGGTGGGAGATGACTCGCGCCACTGTGAGGGTTCAGAGGGTCGGGGATCGGGGGAGGAGCGACAATGTTCGGTGGGGAGGATGCCGCTGAGAGGTCGAGGGAGGAGGACGTCGCAGATCAAGGGAGGAGAAACGACGTTCATTACGGAGGAAGTCGCGGAGATCCCGAGTGAGGAAGAGGTCATGGAGAACTGAGGTAGCGAGAGTAGGGGTCGCGATAGAGGGAGGAGGAACATGATGCTTGTGGCGGGAAAATGGGTTTCCATTGGTTTTCAATTAAACTTTAGCTATAAACATGCTATAGCGATAGATCTATAAAACTATGGCTATAGATACATGTCTATATCTTAAATTTCTAGTAGTGATAGATGGATTTTTCTATCTTAATTACCCTTTGAGTACTTTTTCTAAGAAAGGCATGTTTTGATTTTTTTTTAAAAATCATATTTTCATGTTTATGTCCTCTATTATTTAGTGCTAAACATGTTAAAGTTTAAGCTGAATCATAAATACTACATCTGTCTTCCAAATTTAACTGAGCATGTGATTGTTTGAGGACATACAATGCTCAATTGTAGGGTAATTTGATGTGGCATTGTTTTACAAAGTTTTTCCACATCTTTTTACCTAATTTTTAATTTTTAATTAATTATTTAGGAACTTTTTACTAAATAAATGTACGATTTATTTTTATAACTAAATTTATTATTTAAACAATTTTTATAATTGATTATGTATTTATATAAATTAAAATAATTATTTTACTTTTACTTTTCTTCTCTAGTATTATTAATTTTTAATTAGATTTGTTTATATTAATTTTCTCACTTTTTAATAATTTGACATTAATATTAAAGAACTAATTAATCATATTATTTGGGTATCAATTAACACTGTTTTAAATTTAATATTTTTCCTTAAATTTTAAATTTTTTAAAAAATTATGTTTATTAATTCTTATGTGTAATTATTTGGTCAGTTTTTAATTATAGTTAATAAATTATGTATTTAAATCAATAATATAATCATTATTTATTTTTATGTGTTCATCATGTAGTTTAATTAATTAAATAAGTTCTTTAAATTTATTATATTATATATATGCATTATTAATAATAAACCAGTTCCAAATAATTTATTTTATTTACTTGTTGTTTTCTATAATAATTTAAATATAAATTTTATCAGTTTATTAAATTATATAATTAACTTATGTTTTTATTTTATGAGTAATTTATGGTGTTTTTTGTCTCATTGATAGTTAATTTATTTTATTTTGCTGCCATTAGTTTTATTTTCTGTATCCTTCTGATTTGGATTATTCATCAGTATCGTCTTCCTTTTATTCATCACCAACAGTGTCCTTTCAAGAAATGGTGACCTTTTAAGAAAACGTGACTTCTTTTTTTAACTATAAGTGACCCTTTATAACCATTTCTGACCCTTTTTAACTAACAGTGACCTATTATTTTTTTTGGAAACAGTGATCATTTATTCATCCCCAACTGCGACCTTTTATTCATTTCATAGATATCATTTACCTATTTATAACTATCATAAACCTTATTTCTTTAACAATCGGTGACCCTGCACTGCTGCCCATCCCACTGATCCCAACCCCCTTCTTCACACATCATGCTGCTACTATACAATCACTATTGTGTTTCCTTTTCTTGGTAACCCCTATTTCCAATTCACATCTCATGGATCCATGTCCAATTCACTGATTCCTCTCTTCTCCAAACCCTTCTTGATACTCACATAAATTTCATCTACCACAACATCCCAATGCCCCTAGTCTTTGTGCTACCAATTTCAACACAGTAGTCCACCTCCCCAGTGTTTCCTTCTTTTCCATACCCTTATCAAAAATCATAGAAAAACACTTCGAACAAATTCAATCATCATCTGAATTGAGATTCCACTACATTATTGCGATAACTAAAAATCACATATATAAAAAAGCTGAAGCTGGATGATTTTATCTATTGAGATCTACTACCTTTGATTCTCCTTCAGTCGTTCCCACTGTGTATCTTGGAACGCCGCATACTGAAGGAGCCTGACCACCATAGTATCCCCCTTAGTGACCCACTATCGGAGATCAAACCACTCTAACGGGGAGTGCCACCATAGAGAGAATAAAGCCGAGGTGGAGCCTCCGATCTGTTACATTGCGAGCCATATGCAGAAGAAGCCGCGATTGTTGCAGATCTAGGGAGAATAATTCTCCTACACCATTGGGAGTACCTAATGCCATTGCCGGTCCACTGATACAGAAGAGCTAGCGCCCGAAAATAATTCCCCTTGTGCGCTATGTTCTAGAAGACGAATTTTATTTAGAAAATTGATAATAATAATAAATTAAATTAAAGTTAAAATAAAGACTAAAATTATTTTTTTTACTAAATTGTGATTTTAATAATTAATATTTTTAAATAAGTAACAAACATAATATATTTAATTTCTATGAAACATCATTATTAATTATCTTTAATTAACATAAATTAATTATTAATTACCTCTAGATTATGTTCTAATAAATTATTATTTTAATTCTTTATATTAAATATTTATTATTGATTAAAAAAATATAAAATATAAAATATAAATAAATTATAAATCAACTAAACTAAATAAATTAAAATGGTAATAATTTTAATTTTCCAAATAATAATTAACATGATGTTTATAATTTACATTAATAATGTTAACTAAAAAAATAAATAACAAAAAAAATTTAAATGAGAATTGGAGTAGGGCATATTTCGGGGAGTTCTTCTTCCCTTGTTTTTGAATTCATATACTCTTTTTAGCATTTATTAAATTAATTTTATGAAAATGAACATGTATTCTATCTAAATATGATCGGTTGGGGAGAAATTAAAGTTCTGCTGGTTAAATTTAATTTTTTTTCACTTAATAATTTCGATGTTTTCAGTTTCGATCTATGAGATCAATATAAAATTCATTAAATTTCATTATACCAATAGATCATAATTTCAAAAACTCAACAATCAATCAGCAAGATTGAATGTGAAGGCATCATTCAAAAAATAAAATATTCATAATAATTTAAGACATACGGTGATTCCATCCTATTATCATTATCAAATAAAAATTTTCACAGTTGATCAATTTTGTAGTGAAAAATATTGAACACGATCAACATTTTTAAAATAACTTTTAAAAAGGGAAGTAAGTCATTATAATTAAATAGTGGTATACTAAAACAACATATAGGTGAATTAGAATACTTTATAACCCATTAGAATGGATGATTTTCTCTAGGGGGTTTACATTGATTGTTCATTTTGCAGCGTTCTTAATATTTGTTGTTCACTATTTTCAATCTGTTTTATATTTCATTATTGTCTAGATCAAAAAGTAACCAATTTTTTGTTTCATGAATTAATTATAAAAACACAAAAATAAAATTAGAAAAAAGATATTAATATTAAAAAATAGAAAATGTAAAACACTATTGGCTACAGTGGGGTCTTTGGAAAATCTTTAGAAACATTTTGCTCAAAATAGCCTTCTCTATGGGTTCGACACTACTTTCCACATATGTTTTAGTTAGAAGGATTATTAATAATTAAACTAATATTGACTTCAACTATGTTCGGGTCAATATGATTTAGTTAATTTACATTTTATTTATGATCTATCATGAAGGATTTGAATTGATGATGAATATGAAAAACCAAGGTTAAACCATTGGAATCATGTATTCAAAATAAGGTGTATTTATTTGGACATCATGTAGTTGAGTTTTCATGTCTATGTGTTTTCCCACTATGGATTATTTTTTTAATAGGCTTAAGGAACCTTAAAGAACCATTGTTATACTAAATAAAATTAATATTTCAATTTTTTTCATCATGAGTAATTGATTATTACAAGAGATGGAAAACATAATTTCTTTATTATGATCAGAAAACATTTTAAAACATTGAATAATACTAAACATCTAAAGCAGAAAATTAGGGAACAATATTCTATTCAGTATACCATGAGGAAAAATCCACTATATTTTTGATGTTTTACTAATATTCTAGTCTTTGATAAATGGGTTAGTAACACTGAAAATATATTTTTAGTTCCCAATTCCTAGAACATGAAAAATTTATTTTATTGGTCTATAATTTTGAAGGTGACGTCGGTAAATGGTGTACATTATTCGTTAATACAAGGAAACAAGAAAAATTTTTATCCATGTAGTAGGATGACATTAAGAGATTATGAATAAAGAGTTACATTAATTTATGAATAAATTAATTCCCACATATTACTTATATGAAAATAGAGAAGGAATTACATTAGATAATGTAGGTGGATGGTCAATCTATTTGTACCTATGAGGAAAATCATACTATACTTTTGAGGTGCACTTTAAGAATTATCATCCAACTATAAATTATGGATGATTGATTCATTAGTGGATTAAAACCAAGTCTCAAATGGTAATTATCCATAAGGAACTTACTAGCTATGAAGGAATTTTTCAGTGGGATATCAAGGTGTAAATTCATATTTGAATTACTCATAAATCAAATGGTTTAGATAATAAATAAAAGATGGACGTCAACAGAAACACTATGAACCATGCACAGAAGTACATAATCCTTTCGTGATGCATGATGTGTGGAAAAAACTCAGAGAAAAATATCTTTAGGGGACTGGTATATTTTTTGTAGTGGAAGATAAGCCATCAGGCATTCAAATGTTGAAATGATGGGATGAATTTTACTACATATGTGAATAAATTGAATTATCTACATAATACAACACCCGCACTCCAATATTTCAAATGCAAGGAGTATGAGAACTATGATAACTTGTTCCCAAATCAAATGGTTAATGATGAAGATCAATGATAGTGACCTCTATAGACAAGGGATAATGGTAAATCTCATCTGATCGCTATTTCTGATGATGGGTGTGATAACAATGTGGTGAAAGGCACACTTAACATTCAATATATAACCGTTAATGTCATATTTGTCATTGAATATACCCATTATTTTGTATCTATAGAATATAATTTATGAATTAAGATTATTTCTACAAGGTTAGATATATAATTATGAGTGAAATACACTAATGGTATGAGGATCACTTATTAAGTATATAATTTCTCTTCAAATGATATTTTTGGGAATGTAATTCCTGCAAATCATATCATTCATCCTCTAGTGTAATTTTATGTCATCGTCTCCATGGATTGGATTTCCCTACATAAATATTGATTCTATTATTGAGGAAAATAATACACATTTGATATTCCAAAGAACCCTAAAATCGCTTATCATTTGAATTATAATTATGAACATCCAATAGAAATCACATCCATTGTGTGGGGTTTTTTCTTATTCAAATGGGTGCTTATCTTCAATGGCAGGGGAGAAACTCAACATCATTGATAATCCTATTATATTGGTGTCTGTTAATGTATTTTGAGAATATTTTCATTGTCTTCCATGAAATTTTGAATTTTTTCTTAAACAGAACACACCCATGGTGCCGCATCAATTTTAATGACTCCATATAAAATAACCTCAATTTATTTGTATGAATTGAAGAATTCCGTACAAGAGAATCTGGAAATTTTATTAATTCTTCCATGTATGTCACCTTTGGTTGCAGACATTCTATTTTTCAAAAAGAATGATGGATCTATGTGAATTTTCATTGATTATTTGAATTTAATTAAGATCACAATAATGAAAAAGTATCCTTTACCCCATATTAATGTCTTGTTTCATCAACTATACAGAGCTTAATACAATTAATATATTTTCCATCAATCTAGAATTCATCAATTGAGGACCATGAATGTGAATATACCCAATATAAAATTATGTATACGGTATAGACACTATGAGTATATAGTGATTTATTTTTTACTAATTCCCCCTCTACCTTCAAGGACATAACGAATAAAGTCTTTGGAGATTTACATGATCAGTTTGGGTGATCATTATAAATGATATTCTTATCTATTCAATGAGAATGGAAGAGAATGAAGATCCTTGGTAATTGTAATAAAGTCCATGATGAAGTATAAGATATATGAATAGAAATAAAACATTTAATTTTTGCTACCTAAGGTTTCATTTTTTGGTCATATAATATCATACGATAGCATACAGGTGGATACATAAAAATATTAAATATTGACTACTGGCCCAAACCAACCACAATGACTGAGATTCAATTAATTTTTTTGGATTTGTTGGATATTATTAATGGTTTGTGGATAAAAATTCATGACTATCTAGTCTACCCACTATGTTAAATAATAAGGGTGTAAAGTTCCTTTGAACAGATGAATTTGAGTAAAACATCATGGAAATTAAGAGAATAATAGTCAACGAACATGTGATTAGATTACCCTGTAGTAGAGTATGTTTTTTAATATTTAATCATATGTCCAATATGAAATTATGATGCATTCTTTTACAGGATGACATGGTTATATATTATGCCCCATGAAAACATAAGCTTCATAAAAAAAGTACCCAACTTATTTTTTTATACATTTTAGGTGGTAATTTTTGCATTAATTTTTTATAGGTATTATCATTTAAAAAAAACTATTATATATATATACATATCACATACTATTAATGTATATATTCAAATTGAAGGATTTTAATATGCACCATATGAGATGGTTATATATTATTATGGATTACAACTAATCAAAACATTACAATTCTAGGACAGTGGACGTGGTGGATACTAATTTTATTTGAAAGGATCATGCTAGCTTATTTGTGATGAGGATAATAAGATCTATAGTTTTTGGATTTATAAAGGATGGATCTATAAATCTTATAGTATAGGGAGAAACCTTATCTTTCTAAAATTAATGTTCAATATTTTATCCATGTTAATAAAGTGGTGATGATTGGTGATATAGAGATAAAGGAGAAGTTGAAAATGTTATATAGTTTACCTTTGATTTTTATGGAATGATAAGGGTTAGAAACCATGTTTTTGTTCAACCCATTCACAGATTAAATAAGTATTTGATAGAGGATAACCATTTTTCTTCGTTATATATTCATCTAGGAAGTATAAAGGTTTTAAGTTATTTGAATGAGAAATAAAATTGTGAGGGAATTAGGATAGTTATTATAGAGTTTTCATATCGATGCATAGTGTGTCAGAAACCCATGGATGAGAGAAAAATGATTAATCGGATTTCAAATCCATTAACAAAGCCATGATGGGAATGAGAAATCATCACTGTGGATTTTTGTTTCATTAGACTATCCAAAATGTAAACATGAAACAGTTTCATATGGGTTATAATTGATCACATTACAACATAATTCATTCTTCTCTATCATAGATGATTTCGTTTTACATATCCTTTCAAGTATATAGTTTATGCAAGTGGTAAGGATGCATGGAGTACCACGTTTCATTATGTCTAATATGTATCCAAGGTTCTCCTCAATGTCTTGGTGAAGTATTCAATAAAATAATGATATAGATTTCAGTTTTACCACTACAAATCAACCTCACAACGATTTTCATTACGATAGGAAAAATCAAACAATAGAGGATATGGTGAGATATTTTTCTTTGTATTTGATTGTAGTTTAGTTTAAAAATCATTCTATTATTGAGTTTTCATAAAATAATATCTTTCAAATGATTATTCAAATGGATCTCTATGAGGCCCTATTTAGGAATAAGTTTATAACACAAATATAATGGAATGAAGATGGATAAAGATAGTTATTGGGACCTGAGATAGATGAAAAATGGAATAGAATTTCTAACCCATTCACCAACACATAAGGGAACACATAGTAAATATATATGTTATTTTGATAATCATCGATGCGATATAGAATACAAAGTTGGTACAAAGGGGTTCTTATAAATATCTCCACGGAATAATGTAATGTTATTGCGAAAGAATGAAAAAAATAAGATATATGGATATTTGTCTCTTTGAAATTCATGATCGTATCTGGATGGTAGCTCATCGAGTGGTGATTCCACCAAAACACTCTCATGTCGATGATGTATTTCATGTATATGTCCTAATAAGTACATAAATAACCATTTATATATATTGGATTCGGAGTTCATACCAATGGATATAGATCATTATTAATAGAAACCATTGGTTGAGATTATGGATCATAGAGGGAATGTTCTTTGAAAATAAACAACTCATCATGTCACTATTTATTTTGGAATCCACTAGTTTTAGGAAGCCACATGAGAACCATGTTTTGTAATTAAGTAGAAGTATAATATTTTTTTAACCAGTGTGATGGAATTTTTAGGGGAGAATTCATTTAAATATAGTAGAATGTAACAAAATATTAATTTATGAATTTTTTTTTGATTAAATACAATTTCATTGATATCTTTCCAAATATTCCACACATTTTTCTAATAAACTGCAATATACTATTTACCCTACTATTTATATTTCTATTTAACTTGGCTACTATGACCTAGAAATTAGGATTTGAATGGTAGGAATGTGATTTAATAAATTATGAAAATATATGGTTTACACATGTATAAAAAATGAATTCTTTGGTGAAAAATTAATTAGAAATGAACATAATAACAACTAGAAAATAAATAAAATCATTTGCTGAAATAAAATTTTAAAACACACTAACTTGTTTTCCATAAATAAATTAGAGAAATCGCATGTTTTGAATGATTTTTTGTATATGTGTATATTTTATATTATATAAAATGTTTTAACAATAGTTTTATGTGTTTTCTAGGATTGACATAAGACAAAATTAAATTTTATGCGTGAATTATTTATTTTTAAAAATTCAGTTTTATCGCATTTTACTCACTTATTTTTAAAATTAAAATTAAAAAATTTATAACATTATTTTTAAAAAATGAAAATTATATATTAAATATTCTTGTTAAAATTATCATTTGGAAAATTTTTGGGAATATTCTAAGGAAGAAATTACATCAATTAATGGTGATAAATTCTAGTTTTTATTAAAAAAATTATTTTTGTTTAATGAATTTAAAGGAAGAAAATATATTATCATAAGATATAAAAATATTTAAATTATATATTTATTACTCCAATTTAATTAATTTATGTACATTTCATTCTCATTTTTTATATAATATAAATTTAAACTTTTGAATATTTTCTCTATGGAAACACACTTTTTCAAAATGGTTGTGGGTTATATTTTAAAATAAAATTTTCCATATCAATGGATATAATAATGAAAAATGTATCCCATATTTATAATAATAAAAATTAATATTATCTAATAATTTCAACCTAATTTTTAAAAAAAATTAATAGTAAATATAGAAGAAATTAATTTACATATCTATGGTTAAAACGAGATTACTAGGGGGTTAAACAAAACAGATTAGGGTTGAAAAGATCTAAAAACGTTTCCAACACCTATTTCATGGATGTATTTGACCATATCACCACTAGGGTTCCATAAATAACCATTTAGGATCCTTTTGTAATATACAAAACATGAGTACAAATTATTCCTTTCAGAAATTCTATGTGTGTCATATCCCCTACTAATAAAAGGTTACACCCACTCATCTCTTCTTCGCTCATCCAAAAAACATTTCCCTAAAAATTCCAGTTGAAAATATTTAAATACTACCATAACCTTATCCAAGATTCATTATAATGGTTTTTTATCCCTCTATAAAGGCTATAGGTGTAGAGCTTAAGTGGCTCTCTAAATATGAGGTAAAATTCATACAATTTGGTTTTATTATATTTATTATTCTATCAAATTTAATATTATTAAAATATGGTAATATGAAAACACCAATATCAACTATATATATATATATTTTTTATTTTAATAACATATATCCTTATCCACATCCATCAAATGGGAGACAAAAATATTCAATCGTGTATACGGTGTAGTACTGCCCCACGACCCAATGTTATTTGTTTTCCATCACCACTTCTCAAAGATTAATATAATGGTAAATTTAATTTTCAAATATTTTGTATATTATATTGTCAATATTTTGTAAATATAATATAACATCTACCATCATTCCTTCAAGATCATTGGAAAACAATTATTTTGTTCGTGTGTATGACATTCTACCACCTTGCAAACCAATGGGCTGTGTTTTTCATTTCTTTTTTACATGGATTGAAAAAATGGTAAATTAAATTAATATATTAAATCATAATTAATATTTAAAGATTTGTTGTTTTTTATTTCCTTCCATTCCATTCATCCCAAAAATTGAAATATTTTTCATGTGTGTGTTTAACGTATCGTCTCTACAAATAGTGTATTTCATTTTCGATATCAATCTTAAATGAAGTAATATAAATTCATATATAATTAATAAATATTGTATTTATATCTTTTTTAATGTTATGTAGATTATGACAGTATGATATAATTAAGGAGAATAAAAACAAAAAAATCAAAACATACAGGAATAACAAAGTTGTTATTGCTTAAAATTTTAGTTTGACAAGGAATTGATAAAAAATTGGTAATAAAAGTTCATAAGTAATTAATATATGGTATGATGTATATATGTATTATTTTTTCATATATCTATAATAAAATTTTTATTTATTACAATGGATTTTAAAATGTGTCAAAAATAATTCAATACATAAAGTAATATATTTTTGCCTCAATTTTCCTGCTTTGAGATATTTGTTATGTTATGGTCTTATCTTGTTTTAGGATGTGTATATACATCCCCATATAAATTTAATATCATGAATTTATTTATTCTCATGATATTTTAATTATCATTTAATGTTATTATTTCCAGGGGCTTATGATTAAATCTTACTAATGTGGTGATGGTTTTATGATACAATCTCATCGTTCATATGGAATGTTTATGGTTATACTTATGATGATGAAATACATTGGTCCATATATCTAGAAGAAAAAACATTTTTATCACCTCTGGTTATGTCAAGGGAAGGTATATTTTCATTTTATATTCCTCTATTTATTTACTCATGAGTTCAAAAGATTATTTTTATGAAAAATCATCTTTATTTCAATATTCGATTAAAACCCTATTTTCACGCACATCCAAGTCTTCAAAAAACTAAATCAGAAATTATGTAATATTCCCATACGGATATATTAATGAAATTATTATCTAATTTTTGTGTAACAACATGACCTTGATGACCACTAAACCAGTAGCCAAACCGATAGGTCATTGGGCCCCATGCATGTCTCCCCTTACCAAAGAGGCTACAACATGCATAGAGGGTCTTGGGATGTGATAGTGGGGAGACTAAAGCCAATTTTTAGAGATTCACAAAAGTAAGATTAGATAAAAAAACAGAAATATTAGTATAATAATTAGTAATTAATAATTCAATTTTTAGTGTAAGAATAACATATCAATTAATTAAAAATGTCCAACAAAATTTTTACAATGAAATCATATACATTGATTATTTTAAAACTAAAACAGTAAACATATAACACGCTTTTCAAAATAGTACAAATACAAGACTCGAGAAATTAAAAGAATTAAAAATCCCAAAGGTGATATCAACGAGAATCCTGATCTCTATCATATTTCTTTGATCATAACTCCCAAGTACATGAATACAACTACACGAAAGGTTCAAGGCCCTACACAAAATAAGGTCTTCTCAAGTACCCCAGTGTAATGGCAGCCCGATCAGGGTGTTAGATCTAAATCATAGTAGGAAGGTACCACCCATCTGTATCCAAATCAATATAGCGCATTAACTAGTGTGTAGTTATAGAGAATAAATTAATGAATAAAAAGTATAAATAAAACCTCATCCATGTTCCTATGGGACACCCGATAGTGATAACATCTATGGATCATAGTCAGAATGAGTATGAACAAGTCACTATATGTATATATATTAATATATTTGTTGGATTGGACTTTTATGTAACAGGAATTCATCCAACAACCAATGTTCGAACTAATACTCTCTAATCATAGGGTAGAAAGCTCGACATTGATGTAAGTGGAGCTTGGGTCCCCAAACCCAACTGAGGCCCTTACCAATATTCAATAACATATAATTTTCATGGGGAAAACATGATTCCCACCAATACAAATTTATATAGCTAGCATGGGCTAACAACACCTCTCATCCATAAAAATTTAATTAGCTAGAAGGGGGTAGAAATGCATCCCATCCATACACATATCTATAGTTGACATGGAAAAATAATGCCTCCCACAAATACATATTAATATATCTTGCAAGGGTTATAAAATAGTTCCATTCATACACATATATATAGATCATTCACCTGATATCAATATGATTAATCCATTCAAGGAATCCTATATAGAAATTAATAACTCACCCAAGTTATATACAAAGTCATGGGCTCCCCATTCATATATGAATTTCAATTAACCAAACAATTTATTTCATATAAATAATTTTTAAATAAATCTAGAAAAAGTTAATGAACATTCCATCCCATGAAACAACTCCATTTTAATAATAATAACTATATCATCCAAGTAACCCTATACAACCCAAACTATCCAATTTTTCTAACAAGGAAAATTCATATCTAGGAAATAGTGTCACGACCAAAGACTCGATGTCTAATAATATCATTTCCATTTCAAATATTCAAATTAAAAATTCGATAAGAACCATTGGAGAAATTTTTATTCATTAATTACACAAGGTACTAATCCAATTTTAATTAATAGTCAATCCAAAAGCTAAATTATCTTTCATGAATATTTGGCCATTTTGTTAAAATTACCAATTTCAATGTGGCTCACCTTTGGGAGTAAATATAGAGTATTCGTGTTGTCTAAAACAAAATGAAGATCAAAATAACCAGTATAAAAGAAATATAATATAAAAAAAATAAAAAATTATGAAAGAAAGAATAAAATCCTAATAATTACTTCTAATCATAAAGAAAATGAACCTATGTTTGAGGGTAATTATTTTAAAATCATGAAATTTCTTTTCAAAAAATTTATTTACCATATTTTACACTTTATTAATGAACATACTCAATTCACAACTATGAAACATTAAATATGAAATTCATACTACATTAATTAAAAATTAGTAAAGGTATGACAAGTAATTATCTAACACATTTCTAAAATTAATGGTAATGGAATGTTACCCTACCTTAATGTAGAATCAAACTAAACACTATAAACTTGAAACTTTTTAACTCCAAGCTACTGCTACCCTTGCACACATAGAATTTTTTATATATAGACTACTTATTCCTTGTAAATATTCTCCTCTTTATGATGTATTATGTAAAAGATATAATAATATATTCATATATATGTTTGTGAGTGAACATCATCAAAATTCCTCAAAACCCACTAAAAATTGTCCTCGGTACTCATAAATTACAAAACCCCCAAATACAGAAGGAGAAATAACAATAATAGATGAAAAAAAATACATTAAAATGATGGTGGTGATCTATATTGAACCCATCCACCATATATCTAATGGTGGATTCCAAAACCCACAAGAATAGGTCAAGAGAGACCCTTCACATACCCTAACATTGAAGGAAGAATAAGAAACAATGTTAATATCAAACCCTAGGTCCGGTGGAATCTCAACGCACAATAGAGAGACCAAAAATTAGCTTAAAATATGGAGAAGAAGGAAACATAGTATCTTATCTCATATTTTGAACAAGAGATCACATGTGAACCAAAAAAATTAAATTTTTGATGGGAGGTTGTGATAGCGGTGTGTCATGCGGCCATGGAGAGCCCAAGGGGTAGAGTCATCGTGCGAATAGGAGGAAAGTGTATGGGTAGATTTAGGATTTTATGCTTTATTTTATTTTTAATTGAAATAATTTATTTTTAAAATAGGGCCATGTTGTACAATACAGGCTCCCCAGTTTATAAAACAAGGTGCCAACCATGCACCCTCTGGCAGACACCTGTATCACTACGCATGGTAGGATGACCTTGTTTGGAAACAATGCAATAATCATGAAGTGAGAAGTAAGAGGGTACTCACAATGTTTTAATACATCTATTAGATAAATTAATTGTTTGGTTAATGACATGTTCCTGTCATGGGGTGTGTAAAAAAAATATAACCTAAGTTAAAATGTATTATAGTTTGTTACCTAGGTTGTCTCTAGAGAGGAGTGCTCAACAATAGTGTTTTCCAGTTAAATTAAGTGAGATAATTGATGTCGTTTTTGAAACTGTTTGATTTCTAAAATAAAAGAATGAAACTAAATAACGTATAGAATGTATGTGAAAGTTGTAAAAAAATTGACAAATTATGTGATTTAAATCGGTGATATGAAATGGTGATCAGGTTAGGGTCTGTTTTCCAATTGTAATTATTTCACAATTCACTTTACCGAATTCTCTTTTACTAGATCGTTAAGAGTGAGAATCTATAATCATTTCCTCTCACTCCTATGGGAAAATAAAAATGTTCGAATAAAACTTATTACAAATAATATTGGTCTAAAATACTTACAACATGTAATAGAGTTATAGAGAATACCACCAATATTTTTAGGCAATTACCAATCATGTCTTCTTTATCCCAAGCAATCATGAACATTCACTACTCGTCGGACACGTACCGGTGATCACCTAGTACTACACCACTAAATCGTGGTCTATTCCATCGTTAATAAACTAGAACTCATAGAAGGGAGATATTGATAATTGAACAAATATAAATAAATAATAAAATCCAAAATCAGTTACAATCGTACAAGATAAAAAAACTGTTATAAGAAATTGAAACTGATTCATAGAAGAGAAAAAAGGACAATAAAACATTAAGTGAAAGAACTCAAGAATTACAAATGGGTATACCAACCCTTCACCAATCAATCAGAATATGTATTCTACAATGGTTTGGGTAACTGAGTTGAAGGGGGAAGAAGAAGTCATTACAAAGATAAGAAGAATAAATGAAAGAAAAGTAAGAATAGAAACTTTGATCCTCGAGAATCTATCCTCTATAAGTCTTCCTCTATTCTGCCAACCAGCCGACCAAAAATCAGAAACATACCTTATTATAGAATGTTGTAAATGAAGTTGGCTATCGACTCTAAATATTTGAGAGTCATTTAATAGGTGTAAAGAATGTTTTGGCCGAATCAATGACCATTACCTTTCCTGGTAGCCAAAAACTGTCTGACCCACTCCACTTGAACGTTCAAAAAGGATGCTTTTATGAGATTTATATTTTATCAAAATTAGTGTAAATTGTAATTTGAATGTCCTCTGTCGACACCATCTGGAAGCACCCCATTACAAATTCTTCTGAATGAGATATTGTTGATTTAGTGTGGTGGGGTCCATTTTGACAACCAAACTGAGCTCTCTACTTGATTGATTTTTTCGTACCATTGGTTTTCGAATTGGGTCTTGGTCCAGAAGCCAAATTTGAATTCCACAAGCATAGTAGGCCTAAAAAGGATTCACTTAAATTGGACCAATAATATAATTGTTTTTCCCGAAGAACAGAATCTACATAAAACTATCAATTTTACAGAAATACCGCATTTTCACATTTAAGCGCAAAATACACCAAAAAAACATAAATGATGAAAATATACTAAAATTGAATAATTTTGAGTGATTAAATCATTAAAACCATATTAATAATAATGAAAATATTAACTCTTTCAATTCCCCCACACATACCACTCGGACTCCTGGACAAGTTTGAATGAAAATAAAATCAAAGTAATTTCAAAAGGCATATCCATGAGATCCACCAACTTGACAACAAGAAAAAAATATATCATGCCTCCTCAAAAACAATTATTTCAAGTTATTAATTTAACATCATTTGGTATATTTCCTATTCATTTCTCCTCCCATGCACATAAAACACTTTCCTATAGTTCATTATCTCTCATCAAACAAATTTCAATTTTTTTTTGCAATGTCTTCCTCATTCAAACTCATACAAGAGTCACCATAGGTTTGATAAATTCCTACATCTCCACCCAATGTGAGTCAAATACATATTTTTATCATGAAGAATTTTCATGGTTGTTCTGTGGATTTTGGTTGGTGGGATATAGATGTAATAATTCTTAGGCTAAATGTAGAGGGCTTGGCTCTTCTGAAGAAAAATTACAATGCTCTAATTTTCATACAAGTATGGTCTCATCTTCACTCCCCATAGTATAAATTCAGCTTTATCATTATATAATATCTTGAAAAGTATACACAGTTAATAATTTCTGTATAAAACATTTAAATCATCTGAAATATAAAATTTCTTGAATGCTCTAGAGAAGGCACAAATTTTTTTCTTCATTAGAAGCACCAGAAAGGCACGACTTTTCTCATCATGAAAGCTCCAGAAAAGGCACATCTTTCAGAAAAATGATTTTTTTCTGCAGAAATATCATCTCATCAATATTTTATTTCAACACAACGTTTCTCCCAATTATGCAGCACAAAACAAGATAGCTTCCCTCCACCTTTATGTTCAAATAGATCATACAATTTCACTTCAAGAGTAGGTTGGATAAGGAATATTGTCTTGTAATGTGGCTAACATAACATGTTTTTTATGGCATCTAAAGGCTACAATGATTAAAATTTTAAGTCAGGCCATTAAAAAAACGATTTTATTGAAAAGGGGGCTTTAAATCAAATGAAATTCCTCAGTCATTTAAAACACATGTACCTCAAACCCTCATGTTTTGTTATGAATAATTCAAACTCTGGTTAAATCAAGCATTGTTTAGTTCTCTCAATAAGTGAGGTTAATGTAAATAATATGAAAACAATAGGTTAATAATCCTCATAGGAATGTGATTTCGAATATAAACGGAGTGATATGTGGAATGAGATTAAAAAATTAGAGTACTTTTTCATGAAATTTCCAATGAATTAAACTTGAAATAAAGTCATTTTCACCATTACATTAAGCTCAGTTTTAGCGAATAAATTATTTCTCCCATGGACATGGGATTAAAAAATGTAAAAGATAATCATTTCAGCCCAAAAGTTTCAAAAACACACAAAAATTTATAAATAAACAAAATAAATTTTAAACACGCACATTTTTTAAAACGAATAGGAAAACAAACGAAAAATAAAAATCCTAAACTACAAAGGTTACCTCCCCCACACATAAATGATCTTGTGTTCAAAAAGATTTCAAATGGATTTAAAACATAAGAATATTTGAAATTTAATCACAGAAGTCAAGAAAATATAAAGGAAAGGTATGACCTGATGGAGATTTTGATAAACATGTTGGAGGAGTGTGATCTCCTCCATTGGCTCTGATTTCATAGTCCCATGGAATTTTATCAGCCTATACCCATTGACAGTGAATAGATCATTCCCTCTATCCTTTAAAACTTTCACAACACCAAAATGATATGCATGAGTAACTATAAATGTACCTTCTTATCTAGAACGAATTTTACCTGGAATTAGCCTGAGTCTTGAATTGAAAAACAACACTTTGTCTCCAGTATGGAAGTCTTTTGGTTGAATCAGTTTGTTATGAGACATTATTGTTCTCTCTTTGAAAATCCTATAATTTTCAAATGCCTCCCTTCTAATTTCTTCCATATCCTGTAACTGCAATCTTCACTCTTTCCCAACACATTAATTATCTTGAATCATCTTCTTCATTTCCCAATATGCCTTGTGTTCTAATACGACAGGTAGGTTAAATATTTTCCCATAAATCCACCTATAAGGACACCTTCCGATTGGGGTTTTGTAGGCTTTCCTATAATCTCATAATATGTCTTTTAACCTTTGGATCCAATCCTTCCTATTTTGATTAATAGTCTTTCCCAAAATTCCTTTAATTTTTTTATTGGACACTTTAGCTTGCCCATTAGTCTATGGATGATAGGGAGTTGATTTTTCAGGATGAACTCCATACATTTTCAACAAATCCTCCATTCTCCTATTAGAAAAGAGAGTACCTTTGATTACTGATGATTGATCTAGGAACTCGAAACATACAAAATATGTTAGCCATGAAAAAATTGAAAACAACTTTAGAATCATCAGTCCTGTTGGGTTTTTCTTCCACCCATTTGGTAACATAATGAACATCAAGCAGAAAGTAAGAATTTACAAATGATATTGGGAAAGGGCCCATAAAATCTATCCCTCAAACATCAATAATTTCACAAAAATTATGTGGATTTTGGGGAATTTTTGTCTCTTCGAAATATTTCTAGTAAACTGACATTTTTCACACTGTTTGCAAAATTCAATAGAATCATTGAAAAGTGTTTTCCAATAAAGTGCATATTTTAATAAATTACTCACTGTCATTTGAGGTCTAATATGGCCTCCAAAAGCTAATATGTGACAAAAGTTAAATAATGATTCAAATTTATTTTTAGGAAAACATCTTCTTGTCATTTGGTCATTTATAATCTTCTAATGAAATGGATCATCCTATATGTAATATGTAGATTCAGATTTCAATTAGATAATTTTGTTAGAATTTAAATGATATGGACCTAAGATGTTAATAGATAATTTAACATATCTACATACCAAGGTACTTCTACATCAATCATGTAGAACGTCTCTCTTGGAAGGTTATCATTTAGTGGTTCAGTGTCTTGAATTTCGTCTACTCCGGTGTTGGGTAGTCTACATAAGTGATCTGCCACTTGGTTCTCATATCCCTCCATATCTTTGATTTCTATGTTGAACTCCTTCCATAGTATTATCCATCTAACTAGACTAGGTTTTTCCATAGCCTTCTCCATCAAGTACCTAACATCTGCATGATCTGAAAACACAATCACTTTAGTTCCAAGAAGATATGATCTAAATATTTCTAAAAAATCAACTACTAAAAACTATTTTTATGTTGTTGTGTAGTATAATTGGGCCACATATAAGATTTTTGAAGCACATGCAATGGCTTGTGCCCTACCCTCAATTCTCTAAGAAATTACTGCTCCAACGTCTTGGTTTGAAGCATTACAAAGTAGATCGAATGGTTCTTCCCAATTGGGTTGCTGCATTACTGGTGGTTTAATCAATCTCATTTTCAACTCATCAATGGGTTATCTACATGAACCATTTAAATCAAAATCAGCATCTTTCAAAAGTAATCTAGAGAGAGGGAGATAAATCTTACTGAAATCTTTGATAATCCTCATGAAGAATCCTGCATGTCCTAAAAATGATCTAATATGTTTCACAGAAGTTGGGCAAGGAAAAATATTTATCACTTCAATTTATTATTTATCATCTTCATTGCCTTTTTAAGAAATGACATGCCAAAGGACAATTCCTATCTCAACCATAAAATGACACTTTTCAATATTTAAAACATGGTTTCTTTCATTGCATGTTTTAAAAAACTTTTTCCTGATTTTTCAATCAATGGTCTAAATTATTTTCAAATACTGTGAAATAATCCAAGAAAACCTCCAATATATATTCAATGTGATCAGAAAATATACATACCATAAACCTCTAAAATGTACCTGGGGAATTACATAATCTAAATGGAATACTTTTTTATGAAAAATTACCAAAAGGACAAGTAAAGGTAGTTTTCACTTAATCCTCAGGAGAAATGGGTACATGATTATAACCTGAAAATCCATCCAAAAATCAATAATGAGTTATAACTTCTTACATCTCTAGAATCTAGTCAATGAATGGGATAGGGAAATGATATTTTTGAGTGACCTAATTCATCTTCCTAAAATCTATGCATACCCTCATGATATTCTGAATTCTCAAATGGATTAATTCATTCCTTTCATTACTCACAATGGTTTGGTAAATTTTCTTTGGGAATACATATATGGGTAAAAACCATTGTGAATATGATATTGGATAGGTGATCCCAGATTCTAATAGCTTCTAAAACTATTTTTTCACAACCTCCATCAGGGTGGGGTTCAGCCTTCTTTGAGGTTGTTTGACAGGTTTTGGAATCTCCTTCATGAAAAATTCTATGTGAGAAAAGTTTTGTGTTTATTCTTGGGATATCACCTAAGATATTCCCTTTTTATTGGAAATTATCTCTTAAAATATCAATCAATGATTTTTCTTGATATTCAGATAGATTATTATCAATTATTACCACAAATTTATCTCCCACCATATGTTAATCATATTTTAAATATGAGGGGAGTGGTTTTAATTCTAGATTAGGAGGATGCGCAAGGGATGAAACTAAATTTAGGTTCTACACTTCCAATGGTTTGACATACTGCACACAATAAATGATATCATCTTCACTTTCATTTAACAAATTATCCAAGAAATATCATTTTACCTCTTCTTCCAACAAGAAATCATAATATTCAAGAGTTTTTTTAACCATTGTTTAGTGATATATTTATTTGAAAAATTATATATTAAAGATAAAAATCCATGAAACAGTCCCGATTCTTCAATTGGTTCTATACCATTTTCATGGGAGAGTGAGAAGACTGAATGATCATCTGATGGTTGCCTCATGGATTCAGAAATATTGATGTGGATAGTGTAGTCTCTAAAATTCATTGTATGTGTCCCTTCATGGACATTAATGATGGTTTTGTCCATCTTTAAGAATGGTCTCCCCAAAATTATGGGTGAGTATGATGGTATCCTATCATCATCCATATTCAACACATAACAGTCAGCAGGTAATAAAAGATCTTTGACTTATACCAAGACATCCTACAAAACTGTTGTTAGGAAGGCTATGGATCTATTTGCATGCTGGACCACCACTCTTGTGAGATTCAAGTTTCCCGTCTACAAATAAGTATATATTGATTGGGGCAATACGTTAATTGATGCACCTAAATTGCACAAAGCATTAGGTAAATTTAATGAACCGATGGTGCATGGAATATAAAACATCTCTGGCTGTTGACAATTGGTTAGAAATTGTTGTGTTATAAGTGATAAGACACTTCTTCCCAAACTGATCGTATCATTCCATTGAAGTCTCCTCTTCCTGGTGCAATGATCCTCCAAAAATTTAGCATACTTTGGAATTTGTATTATTACTTCAAGCAGAGGTATGTTGATATCCACTTTTTGGAAGGTGTCAAAAATTTCTTTTTGAAGTGTTTCTTCTTGAAACCTCTTTGGTTCAATCATCCTTGATGGATGTAGTGGTGGTATATCATTCTTCTGCCATTGTTTCCTTTGAAATGGTGTTTCTTTTTTCTTTTTCCTTTTCCAATCCATATCCTTCTCCACATTCTTATATTCATCCCGATGCATTTTCATAGAATTTTAATCATTTCCCACTTCATTCTCTCCCAGATCATGTATTCTTGTTTCATGTTTAATGGTGGATGGTGGTGGGATTTCTTTTCCACTTCTTGTAGTTATAATACTAACATTATCTTTTGGGATTGGGATGGTTTTGGAAGGGATTTTACTTTTATTTTTGGTAAGAAAGTCCATGAGACTTTAAAAAATGATGGAAAAATATATATCATTCTTTTTTAGTCCTTCAAACTCAGATTTTTTGTTGGATTTGAATTGGAGGATGTGAACTGCTGGATGGATTCTCATAGGGTCTTTAGAGAGTGGTTGGTTTTTGGTAATAAGGTTGTTTATAAGATTGTTTCTGTTGAAATGGTGGTGGATTCTGGAATTGATTCTGGAATGGTGGTTGGTTTTGAACCTGGTTTTTGTATGGGGGTCTACCTTGATTCTACTGATTTCCAAACCCATGTTGGACTTGGTTAGGATCTATCCATCATTTATTTTGTCGGAACATTCATGGTTGAAAGGTTTCAAAACATGTTTCTATTCCCTGTATTTCAGAACACTGGTCAGTAAAATGATCAAGTGATGAGCATAAACCCCATTCCTTACCTGGTGCTTGTTGGTCACTAACTTGCTTCAAGGACATCTGTCTCCCCAAACTAGTAATATTTTCAATCCTAGTTTCTAATAAGGGTGATGGATAATAAGTGCATATCTCATGAATACCTCTTTTTCCAATACCTTTTGTTCCAAACTGCTGTCATTTCTTGGAAATCATCTCAATCAAGCCCTTGGATTCTTCTTGAGACTTGTCAATCAGTGAACCTCTAGATGATGCATCAAGAAGGTTTCATTCGTTGTCAAGTAGTAATTCATAGAATAAGAAATGAAAGGTATGTTCCTCAATGGCTTGATGCAGACAGCTGGCACATAGCTTCTTAAATCTCTCCCAATACTCGTAAAGGGTTTCCCCATATGATTGACGTATTGAGTATATCTCTTTTTAAATGGTTTTTCTTCTAAGGGTGGGGAAGACTCTTTGAATAAAACATCATAACAGGTAATTCCAGTCATGTACATCTCTTGTTTGTAGGTAATACATCTCTTCATTATCATCTCCATCCAATGAAAATGGAAATTCCTTCCACTTTACCTGCTCCCCAGTATCTCCATGGGGTCTGAAATTTGATCAAATATGTGTGAACTCTTTATTGTGTTTGTTTGGATCTTCACCATAAGAACCATGAAAAATTGGGAGCATAGGTATCATATTAAGTTTCATTTCAAAATCATTTTGTAACACTAGCATAAAAAATTGATTTTTTGGATTCAGGAATTTTGGTGCACAGAGGTCTCTAAGAGTTAGGTTTTGATTTTCAGCCATGATGAAAGACTCAAAGTGAACTCTAGATGTTTCACATGAGTTTTCAAGGAAAATTTTGTCAAATTCAGATTGAAAATTAATGTTTCTATGTCTATTCAACAAAGTTATTTCAATTTCAGGATATATGGGTAAAGAATCAATTTTTGAGGTTCTAGTCATGCAACTTTGAAGAGAAAAGATGAGAAGAGAGAAAATAAAAGAAAAGAAATATTGGCGCTACCTCCCCGACAATGGCACCCATGTTTTGACACATGCCTTTCATGGGGTGTGGAAAAAAATATAACCTAAGTTAAAATGTATTGTAGTGGGTTACCTAGGTTGTATCAAGAGAGGAGTGCTCAACAATAGTGTTTGACACTTAAAATAAGAGAATGGAGTAATGAAGTTTTTGAAATTTTATGATTTGGAAAATACAAGAAAGAGAGTAAATAAAGTAAATAAATTAATTGAAAGTTTTAAAACAATTTGACAAATGATTTTATTTAAATCAGTGATATGAAATTGTGATTAGGTTAGGATTGGTTTTCCAATTGTAATTCTTTCAAAATTCACATTACCCAAATCACATCTGTTAAATCGTTAAGATTGCGAATCTAAAATCATTTCTTCTCACATCTTTGGTCAAATAAATATGTGACAAATATCCTTACCAAAATATGATATTGGTATAATCTCCATCCAATGAGTAATATAGTTGGGGCGAATAACCCCAATTATTTTAGGCAATTCCCAATCGTGTCTTGTTTAACCCAAACAATCAAGAGCATTCACTACTCCTCAAACATGTACCAGTGATCACCAAGTACTACCTAACTAAATCCTTGTCTCTTCCATTTTTTTAAAACTATTACCTAATGGAGGGTGATATTGATCATTGATCAGATATCAATAAAAAATAAAATATAATATTAGATTCATTCGTACATGATAATAAAAACTTTTATAAGAAATTGAAACTAATTCGTCGAAGAGAAAAGAGGATATAAAACATTATGTGCAAGAACTCAAAAATTAAAAAAGGGTAATCCTACCCTTCCCCAATCCCTCATAATATCTTCCCCACCATGGTAAGGGTATCTATCTTTAATGGGGAAGAATAAGTCATTAAAATGATAATAAGAATAATATAAGGAAAATCAAGAGCATAAATTTAAATCCTCCAGAATCTATCCCCCAAAGACTACCTCTATTATTCCCACTAGATGGCCAAAAATCACTGAGGTTCCTTCTTATAAAATGTTGGAAATGAAGTTGGCTATATAAACTCAAAATATTAGAGTAATTTTACATGTGTAAAAATGATATGGCTGAATCAATGACCATTACATTTCCTGGCTGCCAAAAACTATTTCACCCACTCCAAATGGATGTGCCAAAACGATGCCTTGATGAGCTTCATATTTTATCAAATTTATTTTTATCCTTCCTTTGAATGTAATCTGTCGACACCAGCTTGAAGAACCTCATTCTAAGGTCGGATGAATGAAATATTGTTGATTTAATTTGGTGGTCTATTCTACCTGCCTGACAGAGTTCTCTACTTGATTGATTGTTCTGTACCATTGGGTTTCGAATTGGGTTTTGTTCCAAAAGAAAAATTTGAATCCCATTAGAATATGAACCCTAAAAAATGATTCACTTCATTTGGAGCAATATTATAAATGTTATTCACGAAAAACAGACGCTACATGAAACTGTCAATTTTAGAGAATTACCTCATTTTCACATTTAAGCCCACAATACACCAAAAACACATAAATAATGAAAATATATTCAAATTGAATCATTTAGATGGACTAAATCATTAAACATCATATTAATAATAATTAAAATATTAACTCTATCAATTAATCCATGCACATCATGTAAAATCATTTTTTCTACAAACTGAAGTTGCACGGTTTCCTGCTGGGGCTGCACGGTTTCAGATAAATAATAAGCCGTCTACAGAACAAACAAACATTGATTTTAATACATTATTTCTCCCAAAAATCCTTGATACACCTGAAATATTTTTCATTCCTTCACTCAGGTACACAAAAAATCACGTTGAAGTAATCCAAATCTCATAATTCTGTTCCAAATCACAATTTCTATGATGGTCTATCCAAGAATTGAAAAATATCAAATTAAATTTTAATTTAATCATATTTAAAATTTTTACAACTACATTTTATATTTTACACTATTTTTTAAAATTAATCTTCATGTCTTTTAAAAAGCATGGACCATTTGAATTTTAGCATAAATGTGAAGTGAATAATTATCTTAATTTGTATGAAATAAAAAGGATTTTCCACGCTCATAATAATCATTGATTTCAAGAAAACATTATATGATCAAAATAATATCTTAAATGAATGGTATTTTAATTTTTTTCTGATATTTTAGTTAAAAATATATTTTTTTTGATGTCAAATGTCTTTCCACACGAGAAATGTTCTATGAAATAGTTTAAAGTCATTTTTTATTTAATATAAAATCCATTGATGTTATATATACATTACTGAGTATATGATCCAAGGATAACATTTTTATTCATTCTCTATATATTTAATCTCTATGAGGAAAATATGTTTATGAAACTTTTTTCAATTACATCTGTTATACCAAGAGGAAATTATTATCAAACCTACTTCTTTTTCCATTGGTTATGGTATGATGAAATGATGAAATGATTACGAAATAATTTTCTCTTACACATGTTATGATATGATGAAATTTATATGAAACCCATATATTTTCATATATTTTAGATGATAAAAGATTTAATATCTTGTTGAACAAGTATTTATGGTTTTTATTACATCATGGGAAGGACCTATATATCCCTATAATGAATTCCATAATGATTGGAAGCTTTTGAGATAAAGAAAATAGTATTGGGATGGAACCTAGTTTGTAAGTGAAATTTTAACAATGACAGTCATTCGAGTGATCCTTGAATACTAAAATGTGTTGTTCAAAGTAGATTACTCATGTTCGGGGGGGGGGGGGGTGAATTGAGTATCTATTAAAATTTTATGTTAAAATGTTTTCTTAAAAGGTTCCCAGAAAAAAATGAATAAAACCTTGTTAATCATGGTAATACAATTACAGAGTGTGCACTATTCAAATAACCTTTCGGAATATTGATTAATTCTCAGTAATATAAAAATGAATTAATGATATAACTTTTGATATTATTCTAATGAGTCAAATAAATTACCACTTCTATCCAAACTATAAAATTATAATCCAGTGTTTTTCTGAAATATACAGTAAAGTAGAGGAAAACTAAATTAAACAACAAATTGAATAAAATAAGTGGATCAATATCAAGCCGATACTTAATCCACCTAACATATAAATCACCTGCATCCAATTAGTTTATATTAATAAACATGATCCACACCCTGGATCGTTGTAAACCACAGTATACAAGACTGTCTCGGTGACACAACCTCTTCTACATTTCTTGTTGGGAATAAACAACCAGGTCACACAAGGACCACATCCAAAATTATCTATGGGGGTAAGAAGATGTAATAAAGAGATGAGAGGAAGTATTTATTGTATCCTTCAGTTCAGTTCAATATGTAGTGTGTGTTCTAATACAGACACACACACACTACTCAAAAGAAAAAATGGAACACAATAGAGAAAATATGATGATATAAGATTATATGTTCCTTGAGTGTTATTCTATGTAACTCTAGGCTTGTAGGATGAAGCATATGCATGTATAAAGTCATCTTGTGAAAAACAGAGTATCATAAGTCTTTTGTTATAGTTTCTAGTAAGATCTTTCTTGTATTCTTTGTGTATTTGGAACTGCGAATTTGATTTTGGTTCTAATCTATGGTTTCCTAGCATTTGGATTAAGAGGGATTCATGTGTTCTTCAGTTATATCTTCATGAATGTATCGATTTACTCTTTAAAAAATTCTTATATGTCTTCTCTTCTTCTGTGTGTGTATTTTCTAGCAACTGTCATTATCTTCCTTTTTAATTGTAATTGAAAACATTGGAGATGATAGGATGCATGTATTCTGAGCCTCGTACCTTGTACTGTCAGGTGACTTGTCTACAAAAAATCATTAAATTTGTTAGTTCTTTTAAATTGCTCAAATATGACTATAAGAAATTAAATTGAAAACCAAAAAATATATTAATGAACAGTGTAACTATCTGTCTCGAAATGGTGTCTTCTTGGAAATAGTGTCATCACGAAATTGTGTCTTCTTCTTTTCCATTGGTTGGTGAGATAGTTATAATGAAATAGTTTTATTGAGATTAGAAACCGGTATCATAAGTATGGTGTCAGGATCACGGTTTCTGGTCCTTTTCCAAATATATAATGATGTCTTAGTGATGGAAGCAATAAACTAGTGTCATAGAATTCCTATGATATTAAACTGGTCATGGTGTCTGGGACAAGCTGTCTAGGTCATGGTGTCTGGGTTACTGTGTCTGGGTCACTGTGTCTGAGTCACATTATCTTAGTTATGGTGTCTGGGTCCTTTTCTAGAATAACAGAACCAGTGGAGAACTCAGGGTTTCTTAGACATAACCAAATATCGATATACATAATTCTGCTGTAATATTAAAAAAAATGAATTATATTTAATAATTCATATATGAAATCTATATAGATCACATTTAAATATATATTTATACAATCAAACATGATTTAGGAGTAACATGATTTAGTGGAAGCTTATTTAAATCATAATGAAATCAACCATGACTACAAATGATTTGAGATATATGAATCCTGATTTATAGGACATGTAATATTTAAAACATGATTAAAACAAGGGGACTCTAAAAAAACTCCTTTTGATGATAAAAATTCACATGAATTAGATATTTATTCATAGTGTTTTTTCTCCCCCGTAGAGATTAGGGCCTTTGTGTTGTTCTCCCCCTTTTGGGATTATCAAAAAGAGTACAAGAAAAAGAAATAATGAATTTGAAGAAGAGAATAGACTACAACAATTCACATTAAATTAATGTAAAAAAGATGTGTCATTATAAGAATTAAGAAATAATACAATCCATCCATATCAAAATAAAATTTTTACTTTTCTTCATCACTAGTGGTCTTCTTGTTTCCCTTGGATATAGCATCAGATGGAGCCACAATAAAAGAAGTAGAAGATGAATAAGGGAGTGATCCAATAGATAGAGAATTGAGAGGGAGTCCATCAAAAATAGTAATTGCAAATGTTGGTTCGGTGGAAGACTGAGGTAATTTTTGGTCAACAATAATAGGTCTAATCTAACTCAGGGCCTAAGATATAGACATTGAGGTAGATGCAATGGTATTGGAAGAGGAATGAGGTACAATAGGATTCAAAGGTGCATCTTCAGGAGCCGTAATGGTAGTGCTCTACACATGAAGATATGGCTTCAACAACTGAATGATTTCAATAATAATATCACCACCATACTACATTTCGTTCTCAAGAGAAAATTTTTGGTCAATTAATATTTCTAATAATGGAGTGAAATCGTTCACCTTTTGAGGCTGATTATTGAATTCATGAGTGATAGGATGTATTTTCGAATTCACTACAAGTTACCTAAAATGATTGGTCATATCATGCTTAAATAAAATCCGATTAATGTAGAAATCCACTTTTTTAGTAATTTTATCATGATCATCATTTTAATTCATTGAATGAATACTACCAAAATCAAGTACTCTATCATTATTATTGACAATAGTAGGTAGTCTCTCCTTGTAAAAGCCACTGATAAAATAATGAATTTCCTCCTTAACCATTGTTCGGAGAAGATCACAATCAACAGAATGAGATATCTTTTCAGAGGCACTAGAGGATTTAACAGCTGAAGTGAGGTACTTGAGTTGATTCAAAACATTCGGTAGACAATCTTGATACTCATCAGTTAGTTTTTCTAGACCAAAAATAATCTCACGCATCTCTTGGACTATCATCTGTTTTCCCACATACACTTTATCAGATAATGAAGTCTGGTTTAGTTGAATCAAATAGACAACTTTCTGTGTAATTTGACCACTAACATCCTCACAAGAATGAGCGATAAGAGAATGTACTAATTTTACGACTATTTCCTATCTTCAACCATAGCTCTAAGATACATCACATCATAACATAGCTATCTATTCTCAATTCAAACCTTCTGAATCTCATGAATAATTTTTCTAAGAATCTATAATATGATCTACTCTAAATGAAAGGCAGCATATCATTCAAACATATTTCTTAAAGGAGTAGGTTGGGTGTTCATTATATTTTCAACTCCAGCCAATACTGTTACTCCAAAGGCATTCAAATCACCCTGACTCACAAAAGTTGGATGTTCTTATGATGGTTTTGGAATAAGAGCTGAGACAGGGTTAGGTTATTTTGTAGAGATCACCTCAAGGACAAAATCACGTTTCAATTGAAACACATTCAATAGGTCTATGCCTTTAACTGAGGGTTCATTGGTATCATTAACATCAATGTTTCTTGGGAACGTATACTAGTTATCCACATTGCTTTGATAAACAAGATTATAATCTTCAGCACTTTCTTGACTATGGTGATAATCTGCCTCAATAAGTACATATGTCGTAGGACTAAGAGATTTTGTTCCTTGATCCGGTTCTAAAAGATCATATTCAATAATCTCACCCATTTTATTTATATAAAGATAGAAGTTTTGTCCATTCTTTCCTCAACAGAAATGAAAAAAATCTATATTATCTTGTAATTCCAAAAAAAATTCAACCATAGCTTATTTCCCAAGAGAAAGTTCTTTTAGATGCTCATCGGGAACAACCTTTTCCCATTTATTAACAATATATTCTCTTTCAGATGAAGGTTGTTCTTCCAAATCAATAATTCTTTAATTAATAGGTTCTTCCTTCTCAAAAACGACTTCTGGAACCGGTGGATTATTGTCATCTTTATCCAAGATATTTTCTTCATGAGGACCAACAACCTCCTCTTCTTCCTCTTCAATAGGATAGTCACCAATTTCATATAATAGTTCAGTATCCTCTATGCAAGACTTTTTTCCACAATACCTTATAATATTCATTCTTGTGACTATAAACATTGAGATTAATGACTCACAGTCCTTAATGAATTATTAATTTGGTCTAACCATTCCTTTAGAATATAGCACAATAGTGATTAACCTATATTAGGATAAGTAGGTAGATATTGAGGTTTTTTTAATCATGTAACACATATGATGTATAAAAAACGTTCACAAGTTAATCTTGTGTCCACCCTTCATAAGATGTATAAAAAATTCATCATGATATTTGAGGGTAGAAAAATCTCCTTTCATTTTTACTAATCATATTGTAGGTAAACATAAACAGCAATTTGGTTTCACCATATAACTTAGCAGTAATAACACTTCTCTTATTTTTATTTCTAGTCCATATTCCCAAGGCCAGTTTTAAAACAAAAAATATAAATTGGAGTAGGAGGACCTCTCTAGTATTCCTGAAAATTCATTTATGAGTTACCCTAGGCAGACATCCCATAACCTCACAGAAAAGGTGGACCTATGGCCATTAATATACCTCCTCTAAACTAAACCATCTTCTATACCAAATGAGAAAAAGAAAGACTGATAGAACCGAGCAACAAGATTTGGTTAAATATTCCTTGGATCCATCGTGAACCAGTTCAACTATCCCTGCTCTTTTAGTAATTTCAACACTAAATACTTACTTGACAACAAAAACTTAGGGAAGATTACTATTTACGGAACCACTATTCTATCAACAAAATTTGGGTTCATTGGTCCTTCGGGCAATACATTAGGTTCTCTTTTCACGTTCTTCTTAGATCATCTTTTATTGGGAGTTTAAGAAGATGGGAACATCATTCTAGGAATTTAATGAGGGGTTCATAAGAGAGAGATATGAAGGAGGTCATATGGTTTGAGAAAGAAGGGTTTCAGTTTTGAGAATAGAGATATCGTGTGAAGAAATGAGTGTAACATATTTTAATTTTTTCATTTAGGGATATAAAAAATAAAAAATTGGAAAGAACTGGTTGAATATAGAAAAATAATCAACACGTAAATATGAGTAATAAAATACAAATAAAAAAGTATCATTATGGTGAGACCGAAATAGGTTTTCATGGTGAGACTGGAATAGGGTTTCACATTGTCACCATTACAGTGTGTCTTTACATATTTTGACTGTAATACATGAGATAGTATGTCCTAGACAGTAACGGTGAAACAACAATTACGAGACAATAAAAATAAGAGAGTAACATCAAGATAGATATTTATGAAATAGTATGTTGTGAAATAATATGATTTCTACTTATGATTTATCATTACTAATTCATGTATGATGTAATCTATCCATTCATAATTTAATGGTTTAGTTAATATATCTTCTAGATGATATTCAGTTCCTATGAATTACAAAGTGATACCACTTTTTTGATAATGGTCCCTCAAAAAGTGATGTCTTACATCAATATGTTTTGTCCTAGAGTGTGATCCAAGAGCTTTTGTGATGTCAATAGCACTTTTTTGTCACAATATGTCGGTACATGTCTAAATTGAAATCCATAATCTTGAAATGTGTGTTTCATCTACAAACTTTTGGTACCACAACTACCAGCATCTATATAATTAGCTTCAGATGTTTATAATGCAACAATGTTTTGTTTCTTACTGTACCATTACACTAGAGACTTGAATGAAAATAAAATGTTTCAGAGGTGATTTTATATCTAACATACATCCAAAAAAATCAGCATCAAAATAACTAAATAATTCAAATGATTGTCCTCTTTGATAGAATAATCCAAGATTGGGTGTATGTTTGATGTATTTGATAATCATTTTAACAACATTTAAATGACATTCCTTAGGGTTTTCTTAAAAATGAGCACACATACACACACTAAACCTAATTCTAGGTCAGCCATGAGTTATGTAGAGTAAGCATCCAATCATTCCTTTATAAGTGGTCTGATCTACAGCTTTTTCGTCTTTAAAAATATCCAACATAAAAGTATTACTCATTAGACTATCACTACATTTAGTGTTATCCATGTAAAAACATTTGAGAATATATGTAGTATATTTTCTTTCATTTAAAATGATACCATATTTATTTTAAAATATTTGAAATCCAATAAAGAATTATTGTTCTATAATTAAACTCATTTCAAATTCATTTTTCATCATATTAGAAAATTCAATACATAAATAATATTTTGATGATCCAAAAATATTATCATCTACATAAATTTGAACTAATAAAACATCATTCAAAATTATTTTTATAAAAAGAAAACGATCAAATATATATTTTGTAAAAAAATTTGAAATAATAAAAGTACTTAATCTATCATACCATGATCTTGGAGCTTGTTTTGAACCATACAAAGCTTTTTATAATTTGAAAAAATATTTTGGAATGTGAGTATTTGTGAAACAAAGATGTTGTTCAACAAATACATCCTTAGCTTTATGCCAATTCAGGAATTAACTCATGACATCTATTTAATATAGTATGAAATTCAAAAGGGCAGCATAAGCAAACATGATATTTATTTCTTCAATTATAGTAACACGTGAAATGTTCTCCTCATATTGGATTCCTTATTCCTATCTATAGAATTGTGAATCCATTGTAGCCTTTTTTAAAACTATATTACCAACTTCATATATTATATTTATTAACACCCACTTAGTACCTATTGTCAAAAAATATCATCAGGTCTTCCATAAAGTTCCGAACTATGACTCTTTCAAACTGATTTAGTTCTTCTTGCATATAAATCACACAAAATTCATCATTTATATCCTCATTAATGTTTTTATGTTTAGGCTGTGACATGAAAACTTGATGTTCAACCTGATTTCTAAGAGAATATCTCATTAGAGTTATTTTATCTTAGTCTCATAAAACATCATCTAAAGAATTATACTTAAGGGTTCTAAAAACTCTAGAAATAGTGGGGCTAGGGATTTCAGGTTCATCAATAGGTTCGGGTTCAATATGACATTACTCTAGAGAATTTCCAGAACTAGAAGCTTCCACAAAACTATTTACAAGATGTATAGAGGATTTAGTATTGATGCCCAAATTTGACATATCATCTTAAATATTCTCTATAGAGGTCTGAGGATCGTGTGGATTTGTGTCCTCAAACATGACATGGAAAAATTCTTCCACTAATTTATCTCTTTTGTTATAAACCTTATAATATTTACTAGTGATTGATTGACCTATAAATTTTTTTTCTTAACTGTTGGATGAAAAAATTTAATATTTTCCATAGTATTAAGGATATATATTTTACAACAAAAAATTTGATGTAGCATACAATGGGTTATCTATTCTTCCATAACTCATGTTGAGTTCTTATACGAATAGGTATAATCAAAACTCTATTAAAAATATAGCATACTATGTTTAGAGATTCAGACCATATATAAATAGGTAAGTCAAATGAAATAATCATTGATCTACCAATTTCTTACAAGTTCCTATATCTTCTTTCTAAAACTCCATTTTGTTGAGGTGTTCTAGGGGAAGAGATATAATTACTATAGCTATTTTTAGATAAACTGAAATCAATATATTGATTTTCAAACTCACATCCATGATCACATCTTTAGAATTTAATTCTAAGCCATTGATATTTTCTACAGTTTTAGCATATTTGGTAAAATGAGAGAAGGCTTCACTCTTGTGAACAAAAAAGAAGGTCTAGGTGTATCTCAAAAAGTCATCTAAATGAATATAAACATAGTTATTCACAATCAAAATAGATACTCTATATAGTCCAAACAAATCCATGGGTACCAACTCAAGAGGTTGAGAAGTTGAAAATGATTTCTTTGGTTTGATGGATATTTTTTGTTTCTTTTCTTTTTAACAAGGATTACACATTTTATCATTTTGAAAATTCATTTTCGATTGTTCATTGACTGATTTTTTTCTAGTTAGATTTTTAAGGGAGTGAATATTGCAGTTTCATGTTATTATATGCAAAATCAAATACACGTTGTAAAAAACACATAAACATGATTCATTTTGAGAATCTAAAATATAATTGTTAATAGAGTATACATTTTCATTTCTCAATGCAGAAAATATTAAATCAATTTTAGAATTAAAAACATTTCAAGTATCATTTACAAATTAAACATGAAATCCATAATCACATAGTTGTGAAATACTGATAAGATTATATTTCATTTCATAAACAGAAATCAATTTTGAAGATAAGACTATGTTAGAGTTTCCGATTTGGCCAAGGCCAATGATTCTTTCCTTTGGAATTTTCACCAAATGTGACACGTCCACCATCAATATTTATTATGTACATGATGCATGAATAATCTCCTATCATGTGTCATGAAAATTGACTATCCAAGTAATACAAGATTTTATAATATCTCTTTAAACAATATTCCTACAAAATTACCAAATAAAAATAGCCTTTGGTGATTATATTTGTTTTCATCTAGTAATATTAGATACTAGTGGTTTAGGAACCCACATCTCCCTCATATTATTTATATAAGAATTATGTACCACACTTTAAAATTAAACAATACTTATTCCAAAAAAATCTTGAGATGGTTCAGACTGTATCGTAATTTGAACTAACAGAATGTTTTCCAAAACAAGTAGTAAATTTGTATGTTTTAGATTTAGAAATAAAATTTTTTCTTCCAAAATTTCTTTTACATTCTTGATAGCCAATATCTATATTGTATATAAGGTAAATATGTTTAACTATAATCTGATCCATGTTATCTTTACCATTTGTAAACCATTCAAGGTCCTATTGCAATTCCTCATTAAATAACATTAATTCATAGTTTTCATTTTATAATGGAACATTATTTCAACTTTCTATAGTATGCTCATATTTAACAATTGATCTAAGAGAATATAGTTACTTTAAATAATTTTAGTTATCATTTTGTTCATTATATTTATCTTCATGCATATTGAAATACTCAGGCATTCCTTCTTTAGACATATTTTCATAATCACATTCTTCTCCAGAATAATAGGAATTTTGTACAGGATATTTCAGTGTTATCTCATATGTGTTTTTCATTAAACCCATAATGGATTTGTTATCTTGTTCATCATGTGAAGATTCTATGTCACTTGAACTGTCCTCAAAGGCACTCTAAGTTGCATTTATTAAATTTTTATACATTCTATATTTTTCTCATATTTCTTTTTATACTTTTTCTCCGGACAGTCAGCCTTTACATTCCCCTTTCGCTTACATTCATAGCATATTATCTCATCAAAACTATCAGTTTTTTCAAAATCATTCTTCTATCTCTCATTTTGATCATATATTCATTTAAATTTATGCTTTCTAAAAATTTCTTCAGCCTGTAAAATTTCATAAAACTCTTGGGAAATTGATCCATCTCCTCATTATTTTCATGTGATGATTGTTCACTGTTGGAACTTTCTACAGAGACTTTTATTTTCACTTTTTAATTGTTTTTATTGGTGGTGGTCTTGAATGCAACATTTTTTGTTTGAATTTCATCATCCTTTTCCTTGTTGACTTTTAAAACCATTTCATACATCATTAGTTTTCTAATGAGATCATTTATAGGTAACTGTTTTATGTCACATGACTCTCTAATAGAGACAGAGGTTCCACTCCATCTATTAGGTAGGCATCTTAGAATCCTCATGATATGTTTTTTGGTAGTGACTTCTCCTCCAAGAGAAATCATTATGTTGAGAATTTTTTCGAACATATAATACATGTAAGAAATATGCTAATCAGGCATCATTTTAATTTTATCATGTTTAATGGTATATGTATTGAGTATTTTTGATTCACACAAGAAGTTCCTTCATTTGAAACAATCAAATTATCCCAAATTTCATGGTCAGTTTTACGTGTATAAATTCTATTAAATTATTCATATCCCAAAGAAAAATATAGAGAATTCATGTAATTCTAATTGTTATTATAAGATTTATTATTTGGGTCATTCCCAGAAATTATATCAGTAGCATGAATTTTTTACTCACCAGTAATTGAAGTCCAAATTTCAAAGCCTGTACTTTTTAAAAGAATTTTCATTTAAATTTTCCATTGGGCTTAAATATTTCCATTAAAGAATGGTGGTCCATTGTTGCAGAAACATATAGTATATTTTCCATAATAAAAAAATACATTAAAAGCGCTATAAATTTTTATTTAACATGAATTTAGATATATTTAATGTAAAACTAATATGACTGCTAAATAGATTATAAAAATAGAGTCTTAATAGGAATAAACTCATTTGATACCAAATTTTTATCGATGCAATTTACTCAAGAGGGGGGGGGGGTGGTGGTGAGATGAGAATCTACTTAAAATTTATGTTATAATTTTTTCTTAAAAGGTTCCCCATATTAAATTTATTATAACCCAGTTAATCAATGTAATACAGTTATAAAGGTATGACTGATCATATAACCTCTCAAAAGATTGATTAATTATAAGTAATATAAATATGATTTATTGATACTACTTTTGAAGTTATTATAACGTGGAAATGAAATTATAACTTATATACAAGACTAACTATAAAATTAAAATTTACTGTTTCCTGAAAAATTTAGTAATCAATAGAAATAATAAATTAAATCACAATGCAGATAAAACAAGTGATTCTGTCTCAACCTGATACCAAATCCACTCCACTTGGTGGTCACCTGTGAATATGCAGTTTTTATTAATAAACATGATCCACACCCTGGATCAGGGTAAACAATAGTATACAAGACTATCAAGTTCACACAACCTATTCCATAGTACTTTATGTGTATAAACTAACAGGTCACAAAAGGAACTTTTCCACACTTATTCGCGGGAGTGTAAAGATTTGAAAAATTATGAGAGGAAAGATATCTTATATCCCTAATTTTAGTATAGGAGATAGTTTATGTTTCAATACATATACAAAAACAATATTCGAAAGTTAAAAATAGTGCAAAACTTATAAAAGATGATGAGATAAGGTTTCAAGTGCTATGAGTGTTATTCTATGAAACTCTGTACTTGTAGAAAGAAGCGGTTGCAAGTATTGTGTCCTCTTGTGATAAACTGGGTATCGCAAGTCTGGTGCTCTGGTTTCCAGTTAGATATAGCCCCTGCTCATTCTGGAGTTGGTACTACGAAGATGAATTTGATTCTGATCTACAATATTCTAGCCTTTGGATTATGAGTGCTTAATTTCATATTCAGTTGTATCTTGTTGCAGATATGAGTTCACTATTAATAAAAGTTAACTTACATAAGATATTCTTTCACGTATGTGTTCTTCTTGCAACCCAGGTTATATATCATTTTAATTGTGAGTACACATGTTGGAGCTGACATGATTAATTTATTCTACACCTCGTACCTCATACTTTTAGGTGATAGGTATACGTGGAAACATTAAAAATTGTAACCTCCTTATTATTACAATTAATTATTACATCATAGATAAAAATTCAATCCATACTGAATATTATATGAAATTCAATCAGTGGTATGATAATAAAGCAGTACATAGAGCTTTTTTATATGCCATAATTGAGACATCCCGACAAAACATTGTTGTAATGACACTTTCCTTACAATATTAGACTCACTACACCATTATTAAATCAAATTGTTAATATCAGATTTTCTTGGAAAACTGATAAGATAAGAAATAATGTGATGATAAATAATCAAATAAAGCATTGGTTATGTTTAAGTAAATGTTTAATGTAAATTCCACCACATCATTAGAAACATCAATATCAACATTTCTGATCTCATAATCATTCCCATCCTCTCTTGGCCTTTTATGGGGCACTTTTCCTAGAAACTTTTGACAATCATTATCATAGTTCAGAATTTCCCTATTATTATATAATATAATATTAATGGATTATTTCTTTCTCTTAGAATCTCCAATATGATGGAATTTACCAGAGTTTTCAGTATCTATCTTCTTCTATTGCATTCCTATAAATTCAAAAGTCTTATTGAACTCCTTTTCCATCTTGATAGCACATGATACTAATTTTTCATATGAGGAGAATGTTTGGCATACCAGTTCCCTTAAGAGGAATGACATTAGGCCCTCAAATAATCGATCAATCATGCTCCTTTGATAACATATATAGTCCATAACATGCCTTTATTACCATGTAATGTTACTTTCATAATATTCAACATTATCATAATTATTTTGCCTCAAATTCATAAACAATCCTTCTATATCCACTCGTTATTCACGAGGAATGTCTTTCTCTAAGAAATGTTCTATAAATTCACTTCATTCCATGTTTTATATTTTTTCCTCCATTGTGTTTTGAATTACTGACCACCATTGATCATCATCTACTAATAGAAGAACAAATTCCACGATAACCTTATCCCTTTTCTTACTTCCCAAAGAGTGAAATAAATTTTCTATGGATCTTGTCTACTAATTTAATATAATTAGGTTTGTAGTCTCATTAAATGATTGAGGTTGTTATCTCAAAAAGTGGTCTAATACTTCTCTTCCATTTTGTGGATTTGGATACTCCATATGGGTAAGTTTATTGATCATAACATGAGTATGATGTCCCAATATACATATAAGTTTCTTTTCAATAGTCACAGATCTAGATCCAATATCATTATCACGTATATAAGGATAATCCATACATGAGACATGTGTGCTCATACAGTTTACATTCCATCCACTAGGTTCCTCTTCAAAAAAAATTCATACACTATATTTTGTTATGAATCATAACATAAGATATCAAAATTAAAAAATACATAGCATAAATTAAAATACTATTCATGGATAATCTTGTATTCATAGAAATGGTTTCATTGAAAAAAATTTACATTTTAAACCTTTGTAATTTCTTGTAAATAAAATTTGATATATCTTAAGCTTATACAAAGGGAGTGTCAATCTAGTTGTGTAGTAAGGCCTGTTTTTGTGTACCATGACACCCTAGGTCTTGCCCGAAAATCCTTTTCGGTGTTTTCACTCTTAGATACATATATTATAGAACCAAATCAACTTATAGTATCATGACTGGAATTTATTTTCAAGAATTATAATCATAATACATTCCACACTATAATTATAGGACGTTATAGTATGTTTATCCTCAAAGGAATTCATAAGGGTTTGTTCCCTAATTTGTTTTCCTTGTTTTCTATTAACATCCTCTCATACCAACTATAATGACCTTACACTAGTTTCCTAAATCTGGATGCTTATTACGTTACATTAAATGATTATAAGAATTTAATATCCTACTATAATGAATAGTTTAGTAGTTTTGGAAGTACAAATACCAACACAGGTTCAACATTACAACATAAAATAAAAGACAACATAAATGTTACACTAGGAACATACACCACTCTACAATAATCCCATCATGTTAATCATAAAATAACTCTTCATGTGTTGAAAAAATTAAAAGATAAGAATCAGTTACCTCAAATGCTATGCAAGGGTAAGAAATAAAGTAAAAGATTTTATTAACATAAACACAAGGAATTTTGAATAAATGAAAACTCATGACATCAAAATAAATAAACATGAACACATTGTGGCTAGATTATGTGATAGTAAATATTTCCATAATAAAACATAATCACGGGTATTCTACTAGTAAAATAAATACATGAATTTTGAATTTTTAGTATTATATTGGGGGAAAGGTGTATGTCTATCATTCTGAAACATACTATAAAAGTCTTGTCCAAGACATCTAAAAATGATTTGGGTGTCCGCGAAAACCATATCTAAAAATATTAAAGGACTTGACAAAGTCCATATATCTATCTTGTGAGACCTACTAATGAATCGAGGGGCTATAGTGGTCCCCAACAATCACATAATAAGTCCAATTCATTCCACATGTGAATGGTTATAAATATAAACAAAATATACAGTTATATTGAAAATAACATATGAAATGTAAATAACTTCCCCAAATATTAATCATAAAAACTATGAATTCAAAATAAATTGGTAAATGGTTTTAAGATAAAACATCCATAGTAAAACTAATAATAAAACATTAAATTAAATATGATATCTAATATATTCCATGATTAATACCCATGATACATAGGATTCAACAAGAGTGTTTAAATAGATGAATTTATTTATATAAAATTATAGTGTAATACTCTTTTACATTGAAAAGAATAGTTATTTTGGAAACTTATTTGTATAAAACATGAAATTAATTAAGGGATTATTTTCTTAATAAAATTAGTGGTTTTAGAAATATAATGGTTAATAGAAATAGGTTATATGTTGCCTTTGAAAATAGGTAAGAATTAGAGAAATTCCCTTGAGATGGGTTTGTATTTTGGGAAACAAATTTGAATAATCCTTTTCAAACATATAATTACCCACAAATGAAGCTAGGAATATGGATGGTAGAATATATTATAAATTAACACATAATTTATGAGTAAAAAATAATAAATTTAAATTTAAGTTTGGTAATTAGATAAAAAATGTAACCCGAATGAAAATAGAGGTTTGGGTGGAAAACTGTTACCTTAAGTCTAAAGGTGTTCCTCACTAGATCTCAATGACTTGAATAATCTAAATTTGGTTAAACAATTATTGATTTGATAACTAATATATATTTTAATGAATTATTATATTCTTATTAGGTTCATTCATGGAATTTTTAGGGGTTAAGAGATTCATTTTCATTTTTTGGGAGCGTTTTCTTCCATGGTTTTCATAATCGCTCTACATATATTCATGTACATATAAACTTGTGGAATGAGAATGGTTCCTATGATATATGGTTTATGATATTATTGAAAAAAAAATTACATGGTTAGAAAATTCATTTGCTAATTGGTACTGAAAATGATATTATATAAAACTTTAATGACAAATGTTTGGGTTTATTGGATGTTTTTGATCAGAACGAACTCATTTTGATTTATAAATAAATATCATGTGTAAAAATTAATTCTAGAACCTTAAATAAGTAATAACACACACACACACATATATATATACATATTATATTTCAACCATAAAAATGATTTCATGACCCTAATTGAATATTATGATAGAAATTTAAAACAAGTCATCCTGGAATATTATAAATTAACACATCTGAGATGTTGTTTTAATTTCTAATATAAAAGAAGGTGAATCGATAGATGATGATAAATTATTCTTTTATAAAAAAAATTCATTTATTCTACTTGATTCATCAAAACATTTGGATGAAATTAGGTGAGGAATGAAAAATAAAATAATGGAATAAGAAATTAATGAAATTAAAAGTTGAATTTACCTCTTGAAGTAATATTCCTTGAGATATTCATTAGGGGAGAACTTTTGGATTTTTTATGAGACCAAGGGATAATGGACACATGGAAATATCTTGGGCGGAAATATGAGTATAATTGATGCATGTCAAAAGGCTTGAGGGGAGTGACAAGAAGAGGGAGTGAAGGGTGGTTTATAGTGGAGGAGAGGGGTAGTTTTTTAATATCTTTTGCATTATTTTATTATTTCCCTCAAGACAACCAACCGTGTTGATTAATTTGACCCATCAGAGTAATAGTACATGTATGTTTTAACCAAGTGTGCTTATATCATCCATGATTCAAATAATAGTGAATTTAACTGATAATATATATATACGGTAAAATATCTTATTTTAATATTCATAAAAATTTTGTGTATTTTAGAAAAATCCAAAAAACTCAACCTAACCATTTATTTATTTGTAAAATTAAAAAATGAACTCCATTTTTTAGAAATAATTTTCTAAATAGGATTAATTCAATCTTTAACGAGAACAATAATTTATTCAAAAATAAAAAAATTTAAAACTCTATTTCGTTTTATATCACAAAGAAATATTAATAAATATCTCATTATCTTATAACCTTAAGACAATAAAATAATAATATGATTTAATATTAATAATGTTAATATTAATATTAATATTAATATTTATAAGGGTAAGTTACTATTTCCCAAATGTTAAGTTTGTATAATCAGAATCTAAATATCCCACTATATGCCACCATATATGTCAAATTTTCAAAATTAAAATTATAGTGGTCCTAAAAATATTTTTAATTGAAATATTATAATAAAGTAGTGTTTTTTATAGACTTAGTGTTTTATCCATTTAATATTAAATTTATTTTCAATATCTTGGGGTGTTACATAATCACATAATCAAAATGTAATTATATTAGGTAATGTCATATAATGGAAAATATATTTTAAAATATTTCATAATTGTTCATAAAGAGTGTATAAATCCATCAAAAAATATCACTTAGGAGTGTCATATCAGGTGTGTAATATATTTCCCACTCATCATGTATCAGTAATGATCGAGTTAAAACCCAACCCCAAACCTTTCATATTTATTACCCCTAGGTGTATCTATATTTTACCCACATTCACATTCTAGTATATATATGTATTTCTTTTTTATTAAAAGATTACAATATCTAATTTAGAAAAAACCCTGGGATATAACCATATAATTAGACTTATCCTATTAGTCTATTATATGGTTTTATTTTATAACTTATGTATCCATAAATCATGTTCCCAAGGTCTATGTTAATCTTTTTTTTTGATTACAACAATAAATTATAAACACAAATAATATATTTCTATAGGTTATTTTAGTACATTCGTACAAAATACAAGATAATGCTTTTCGATGGATTGAGTAATTTATAAGTCATGAGAGACTAGACACATACATTATTATCATCTTACATATGAAAAAATGAAATATATCATAAGAATTGAAGTCATAACTTTATTATTTATTTTATTAAATCCTTGAAATCTCTCATATATCGCTCCTTGGTATCCTTGGGAAAGTAATCCTAATAAATAGTGAGCTCAAATTCTTAGATAGGGAATGTGTACAATAGAACCAATAATAGGATAAATAAACATGAATTATATAGTAGAAAAACACTAATATTATATTCGATATAAATAATATCATAAAATGTAAAATAAATTCATGGATAAAATAACAACATAAATAATCTCATGGATAAAAAAGTATTTTTTTAATGATATAATTCATATTATCATACATCATAATCCTATTACCAATTCCTCATGTATGAAATCCCAAATAAATAGGTTAGGTGAACACCAATCAGCGAAATTAGTATTTCTCATTAGAGCTACAAAATCATTGAGGGGCTATAAGGGGATCTCTATGATATAAGAATTATAATTTACTCATCATTTGAAAAATATTATTAAAAATTAAATATATACTCACTGTAGATATTCATATAAAAAATATAGCATATAAGATGTTAATAATTTATCCAGTGAAAAAATGGAGCATCATTATCATAAGTCATCTAATGTAATTTGGAGGATGGAATAATTAGATTATATCCCTTATAATGCATAATATTCATCAATATATGTTGATATTGATTAAAATACAATTAAAATATCACTGGAGTATTTCATTTAGAAAATAATATTTTTTTAAATCACATATACTAAAATCTAAAAAATTATAGAATATGAGGAAATACATTTTCACTGGGAAAACCATTTAAATATTTTAATGAATCGTCATGTATAATAATATTCACAATGATTGGAAATTAATTCATGTAGAATTCATTAAAATGATGATTTTTCAAAGATTATGTAAAAATAACCTCATTTAGAAAATCAGCAGATAATTCATTTTAATAAATTTTATATAATGTATAACTATGGTAAAAATTTATTTTATTAATCACTAGACAATATTGACCACATTCATGAATGTTTTTAAATTATAATATGGAAATTGAGGAAAAATATTCTCATATGAATATAATTTGATCATAGTCATACTTAAAATACCACACATATTTTATTATAACATCTTATTGCTTTTTTATTAACAATCATTCATTATCATCATCATTTTGGTAGTTAACGATTTCATTTTTCATATATGATTCAATTTAAGAGTTGAAACTATTTAATATTGAGAATAGATCAATAATATAAATATTTAAAATATGATATAAAAAATATATAGTCATTATAGTCATTCTCAGGATCATCCTATAATCTTTTAGAAGAACAAATAAATCAAATCATCATTTGGATTTCATAGTCCAAAAATATTCACAAGCGACTTTATCAATTTTCTTACCCAGTGAACGTGTAAGAATATTTATGATATATTTAATTTTATAGAATCAAAATTATTTTAAAAATATTATATATATTCATTATTTTTATCTATAAAACCATCAACGTGAGGTGTTGATACAAAAATAGTAACACCCTTAATTTGGGATAGTAGGTCATTCATACATAAGAGGTATGTTTTTATTTTCCATAGGGTGGGAAAGGTAAAAACGATGGTCCCATATTAATAATAACATATTTTTATATTTATTATACTAGATTAATTTTTGAGGATTTATACAATATAATTATTTTAATTAAATTATAAATAACCTTTGAATATTGAGGTAGAGACTATTACATCTTCTTTGAGACACCTCCATTCATTTCCACCATAAGCATACAACTTTGAATAGTTGCCAAAGAATACCAGAATATCATTAATGAATCGAAGGAAGATAAGAAGGATTTGGGTATATATTTTCTAAGATATAGTTCCCACCGTTTATAGATATGAGAGAAGAATATGTTCCTTTTTATAAGTGATGGGAGGGATAATCATGGAATTTCATAAAATATTTAAATAATATATAGCCATTTTATTTTTAAAGTGGAACCAAATTATAATAAATTTGGTTGTAAGATGTTATAAGGTACAAATAAATTCAAAAAATAATATTTTTAAATGTTTAAATTTTATTTTTACCCTTTTCACTTAGTTTAACCCCCCCGGGTTAACAGGTTTTATCTATCACTTTGGTAGAAATTTTTTAATATTTTTAATATTCATTATGAAAAAAGTTCAAATTGTTAATTTATATTAAATATTAACATTCCATATACGGGATCCATTTCAATAGATTCAATTTTTAAATAAGGAATATATTAATTTTAATATATGTGTTCAAAATCCAATGAAATCTGTTTTCATAAACATGTTTATTTTATGTATTGAAGTAATTTTACGGAAATGTATACTATTGAATATAATGTTATTAATTCAATTTTTTAATTGAATGTGTTATTTCTTCAAACCCATATAAAAATATAAATAAATTTCTAACCTATTTATTAAAATATAATAACTGAAAACATTTTTTAATTGAAAAAATTTACTTTGATTTATAATAAGTTAAAAATATATTTCTATATCCAAAATTATATTTTTATATTCTATATATTTCATATTAAATATTTAATTTGTGTTAAACTTTTTTCCAAGTATATTATCATATTATAATATATTTATAATGTCATAGAAGTTATAGTATGTGTATAATTGGTATTTGTAACTATTCACCAAAAAATAAACTTTTTATTAAAAATATCAAAAAATTACCCAAAGAAATATCTAAAAATTTGAATTAAAAATTGATATTAATTTCAACAAATCAAATTTAAAAAAAAATTAATTCATGTTTTAATTACATTGATTCTTCAATTTAAGTGTATTATACTATTGTTTCTTTTTGAAACAATAGAATAGATACTCTAATTGAGTCATGGGTGTTATATTTTTCATTAAGAGAGGGATTAGTTTGATATAACCCTATAATTTATGATTTAGTGGTTTATATCTCATGATATTTTGATTTAATTCCTAGAAATAATTGGGGTTTTTCAAAAATTAATGTTTAATAAGGATTTTGTTTTCTCATAACCTTATAAGTAGACATGATGACTTTTTAATGACTTTATGTATAAAAATGATTGGGTTTACTCACAACATTATGGGTTTCCATGATTGGCATTGATAATAATGTATTGATTGAATATGTTTAATCTTGTTCGATATTTCTATGTGATGTCATATACCCATGTCTCAGGACTATTTTGACATGATTCCACTTATTTATTACATAGTATATTTTATTCATTCATGATTCCACTTTTAGGTTGCGTTTGTGAGTCATGGATCTTGTTAGGTTGCCGTTAAAAAGGGGTTTGAATCATTTGTACCAATATTTTTAATAGATTTCCTTATAAAATTAATACTTGGGAATGTTTAAGGTCATGATTCAGTCATGAAATTCTCTCTCATACCCATTAGTAATGATAATAACGAATCATGAAATACATAAAATATTTATAAGGTTAAACCTTGATGTGAGAGTTTACTCCATTCCCAAATCAAATTTATTTGATATAAGGAGTTTATTATCACTATAATTTAAAGTGATTACAAATTTAATTTATGTATCTTACAAATTTATTTTGAGTATCATCCAGTTCTTGAAATGTTCAGTAATCATCCACATCCAATTTATGATATTTATTTATTTAGACTAGAAGCACCAATACAATAGGATTTTTACTTCTTTATTCATTTTGAATGAGATCTGAAAATCATAATTGGAAGATTTAGTATCATTAATAGATCTTATTAAGGAAATACATCTACTATTAGAATAATTAGTTCAACAATGTCATATATCTCCACCTCTCAAAACACATTAAGATAATATAATCACACATGAGTGAATTTGGGCCTAAAAAGATCTCATTACTTATACTTTTTAAGTTCAAATATTGATGGAAATAAAATCAACTTTCGTTTACCTCCTCCGAATACTAGGATATAATGTATGCTTATATTTATATTTCATATCATTCCTTAATAAAGTTGTTCTTTAATGTAGTTGTGGATCGTCATTATCTACCCATTCTCAATTATCATTTTCATCTTTTTTATAAACATTTTTAAATTCACATATCGAATACATATAAATTCTCTAAAAAAAATTAGGAACTTAATTTTTATAGGCCTTCCAAACACTCTTGGTCAAGTTACTCCTAAAATATAGATGTTCCGATCATATTTATTTTTTATAATTTTTTAATTTAAAATATATACTAATCTTGATCACGTATAATTTTATTTAATAGTAATTCAAACTTCTTTTAAATGTATCTTGATGCATGGTTGTTGACTGAGCCCATGATATATTTTAATTAAATGAACAATAGATAATCCTTGGATAAATATATTTACTACCATATTTTTATTCACCATGTATAATATCATATTTTATTCTCATATATAATACAGGTCTCTCGATATCATAATCTACTACACAAGTCATTTGTTCTCAGAAAAAGTCAAAAATGGAACTCAAAATATCCCCTGAGATTTATATATTATACCCATAAATTATATATGTTTCTTAAAAAAATATAATATTTCACTTCTCAAAGTCTTATAAACTCCACATAAAATATGTACATGATAAAAGTACTCATTCACAAAACACAATGTCATATCCTTTATAATATAACAAACATCCTAAACCCACACCACAAGTTAGAGTATTTTTCCTTATATAACTTCATCTCTTGATGAAATGAAATATTTTTTCAAAGTGATATGATGGTCCCTCTAAATGAATTATCTTTCCACTTTAAAATACATCCCTATTTAACAATAAATGTATCCATTAACACATAAACATATAGGAATAAAAATCCACCCCATGATATACCTCTACAAAATTATATTTTATATAATGTTTTTTGTATTTACTTCTCCCCATTTGAAAACATAATAACCAAATACATTAGTAATATACCAATTTTATTTAATTTATATGGTAGGGGATGAAAATTCAAGTTCAAACACAAGGAAAAAAATCTATGAATAGAGAAAACATAGGTGAAAATATCATCCAACTGTTTAGGAGTAGGAATAAATTCCAATTCAGTGTACCCATTGGCATTCACATCTTTAATGAAATTAAATTTAATATCAATATTACTTATCCTAGATTTTATCTTATTATTCTGGAATGGTATCTATAATTTTTGATATATCAATGTATTGAAAGTGGAATTTCATCCCCCACCAACAAATCATCTTGTTTCGCCTATATCCAAACCATTTATGTGTAAGTAGTGGTATAAACAATATATTCAACTTTTCTGGTACTCAATGTAACTGAGTTCTATTTCGAATATTCAAAAAACCAACATAAATCCCTAAAGATTAATATTCCACATGATGTGGACCTTCCTTAATCATAATCTATTACCCAGACATCATTAGAAAATATTGGAATTCTATGTTATTTCCACTTCTGTATAACAACATAAATACAAATTCCATTTCGTATATATTAATATTATATTGGAAGAAATATAGTGTGACCCCTTTAGATCACATTAATGTCACCTGCATATACTGAAATAATATTCAATATTTGTTCCTGTAGTTATGAAATAACGAAACCAACAAATTAATTTTCTGAAATCTTTATAATTGAAAAATTTCCATGAATTATCTCTTAATAGTTTTAGGAAAACTCGAATAGGTGTAGACACTATATTGAATTCTTAAATCTCAATAATAACTAAAAATTATTCAAAATAATTTTATTTGGAAATTAAAATATATTTTTTAGCATACCATACTTGTAAACATAGGAAGTATTATAGCTCACCCAACAAATAAATTTAAACTATTACTTCATTTTTTTGTCTACATATTGAAAATAATCCTTATTATATTCTATAAAAATAATTTCATCACTATAAATGAATATAATATATGACCGTTATTTCCTTTCAATTATATGTAGGTATATGCCCATTTTTCCTTTAATGAATTTAATAACACATAATAATCATTAAATCTTTTAATATTAGTCCATTCGTGTGTTTTTAGGCCATATATATCCTTCTTTAATATTACAAGAGTTTTTTTCATTTTTATTAATGACAATTGCATTAGTTTTTTATATACATTCTTCTTCTTCAATCTAACCATTTATCATGAAAACCTAACATCCATATGATATATTTGTTATTATTTTTAATTTACCACTGCATGGAATATCATGATTTCCTTCAACCATACAAAAGGTGAAAATTGATCTTCAACATAAACTCGCGTGATGTGGAAATAACCTTGGTATACAATTTGATCCTTTTTCATTATTACCTAACCATTATCATTCAATATTTTTAAAAATACCTACACTTTTCTAATGCTATTTTTGTTAACATGTTGCCTAATGAGGTCCAAAGTATAATTATTCTATATTTGCCAAGTAAATCATTCAATGATGAAATCCGTGACTTATGATTAATAACTCCAACAATTAATTGTTTTTAGACTGATTAATATAAAACCTCATCTATTTATTAGTTGGTTCAACATTTTGTTCTTTAAATCTCAATTTTCTTCAATTGTGGAATGAATGAGTTTGATCAGTAGTAATTTTTTCTTCTCCCACATGCTCCTTCAATATATAATATGACTATTTTTTACATTTAATATCATATTTATTTCCATTGTTTAATAAAAATTATTATCTTCTATAGTTCTAAATTATATATTATTTCCCTAACATATATTATTTTGAAAAATATGACCATGTCATATATGCCATAATTTTTTATCTTCTGTAGCACTAATTTAAAATGAATATCTATGATAAAAAATATGAAATAAATTCCAACTATCCATTTATCCTATAGTAAAAATCCATTCATATTTTATTCATTTAATTTTACATATGTTCTTATTGAAATTCACCACATTAACCTTATTAGATAATTTAATAACACTCAATTGGTTATATATAAATACATTAAAAATAATACATCTTTTGATTTAAAATTTTGGTCCCCAATTTTATCTATTAAAATACCTTTAATCATTAAGTATACTTAATTTTAAAATGTTTTAGCACTATAATAATATTGCAATATATTATTCAAAATCATTTTAATTCTTATCGTGTGTGATAAGAATCCACTATCAAGGACTCATGGCCTTCTCTCATTACATTATTCAACATCCACATAAAAAATAAGTGACTTCAAAACCATGTTGTACTATTTTTTATTTCATTCTATATCCATATATTTTATTTTACATGGATGTATTTTACAAACTCCCCAAAAGAATATCCTTGTAGAGAAAATCAACCATATATCTCCATATTCCCTTAAAATATATTTTTGATAGGAATCACAAATGAGATTTCATTTTCCAAATATCTCCAAATAAAGATATTACCTCTATTATCCAAGTAGATAAACATATAATATTACCATATTTGATTATAATGGAAAAATATATTACACTGTAAAATATAATCATTTTGAATATGGGTTCCACAACACACGTTTTATCCCATTTAATATAATATCCAATAAAACCATTGAGTTTTTCATAAAAAATATTCTTGTTTTATGGTGAAAACCCATCATTCTCTATGTATGTTTTAAAGAATAATGCTTATTATAATCGATGTATAAGAACATATCTAATGAATAATTCCTACAGGTGTTTTACATAACTCAGAAATTATTATATTAGCAAAAAGGACATGCATTTCTATTTAAAATAGGTATAACACATACAAATGTAATAGATGTATATTTTACCAGAGTTAATGCACAAGACCTATCATTACACAAATATGATATATTATTATCTTTTTCAGCCTTCTCATACTCATAATTTTCCTTTTCGAGAGTCCTTTTGGATTGAAGGTATATTTTTCATCTAGGATACTCTATTCTTTATGAGCATTGCACATCTTCTCAGATTTTGTTATATTTTTTCCAGCTCAGTCGATTTAAATTTTTGATGTTTGATTTCATAAATAAATTCATTCTCCTTATTTTGTAAATCTTTTTAAAAATTCTTCATCTATAAAATATCATTATTAAGATACATGGCCAAATTTTCGTGGTCATATTTTTTAGTCAAGATAGACATGAAGTTATATCCTTAGCAAAAATTACATGTAGACATAATATTATTCATATTCTTCTACACGTATATAGATATCCACCTTCATTACAAAATATTTCATAAATTTATTATAACTTCCTGGAAATTACTCATCTCATTATCAACATTATGAACAAGAATCCTCTTATTCATTACATAGTATGATTCTTTTCTTTTTCATTTATATCTTTCTTTTATATTCATTGAATTAATTATAGCCTTTACCAAATTTATTCTAGGAATTTTCTGAAATTTTAACTCATCTCCTCCACCCTAAGATTACATTTATTTCATCATTAATCAAAAATATATTAGAAAAATTATAATTATTCTACATTAAAAACACTTCAGTTGACTGTTTCCTTTATATCTTACTTTTCCATTTTAAATAATTTTATATGAGTTTCATATTTTTATTTGGATTTTCATCACTCTCATCATTACCAAATAAGTCATATGAAAAATCATATTCCTGAAATTTCATTATAAATTTATTAATTACATTTAAATCCATATCCTCATGTGAGTTTTTATTAAAAATTGGTGTCATTATATCTTTTAATTTAAAATAATATTATGAAATTCATCAAGTGAAATATCATATTTTTCTTCCAATTCTAATGTAATTGGGTAAAATATATATATAATTTTTCCCAAAAATATATTTACCATTGTTCAATTATCATTGGTATCATTAAAACCGTTTATATTACTAACTGTCTTATCCACCCTTATGAAATATTTAACAGGGTTCTCATCTTCAACCATTCAAATTTCTTTAAATTTTTTACTCCAGATTTTTAATTTTTCTTCTTGGATTTTAATTTACTCTTAATACATGTTCTCCAGTTTTTCCAACTTCTCCTTTTAAAATATGAAAGCATCATTTCATATTTTTTCTCAAAAAAGATGAAAAATTTACATTCCAATCCATTACATCAATTTCAATATTTATTTTACCAAGAAATATTCATTGTTCTATCTCTTTTAAAATTACACCCCCAGTGATTGAAACACACACCTTAGGTCCTTTTGAGAGAAGATATGGTAGAATTATATTATCAAACCTATTAAAATTTATTTCATAAAAATAAATTTAACCACATATATTCATAGAACATGGACACAACATTATAAGCTTTTGATTAGTAGAATATTTGTGTAACCTAATATATGTTCCAATTTGTTAATCCCATATAATGTTGGGGTTACACTTGGAGGGGTTGAATCAATCGTACTAATTTATCTAATGAATTTTTTTTCTAATTTAATCCATATAACCTATTAAGATTTATAATATCTCATGAAATTATATCCCTTTCCAATTTTCAAGGATATAAAAATATGTTTTTTCACTATAAGTTAATGTGATTGCAATCAAATTCTAAGTCACACTGAATATTTATGTATGTATCAAAAACTTATCAAATTTATTTGAATTATTCACTTCCAAAAAAATGATGTAGTGTTATTTAAACTAGAACCGAAAATACTTTAGGATTAATTTGTTTCTCATATGTGTGAATCAAATCATCAAATCATCACTAAATGACTTATCATAATTAGTATATATTCTGAAATAAATACATCAACTAATGGAATAATTAGTGTTGTAGTAAAAATTTAATCTACCTCTAATATGTTTGTAAAATAATATAATAAAAAATTATAGAATACACACTATAAATGATATCATTATTTCTCAGTATAATATTTTTAATAAAGGTAAATATAAGCATCATTCATCAACATTATATAAATTATTAGAAGAAATTTATGCAAGAATATTTAGTTCATATCAATCATTGATATAGTGTGTGTTCATAATAGTAGAGTATCAACACCATCTACCCATTCCCAAACACAATTATTCTATTTTTATACTTTTTAAAGGTTTTATATTAAATAAAAATAACATCTCATAGAGTACAAAACCATTTTATTATTTTTATGCTTTTTGAAAAAATTTATATTAAATACATATAATATATCCAACCGACAACACATTTTTTTTCTAATGATGAATGATCTAGACCATGTAAATGTTATACCCACCATATCTCAAACAATGTCCACATTAGAAATGATTATAATTCATTATCTCTTCCATCAGAAATGTACTATCCAAAATTTAGAGTACCTTGAATATATATCATGATTCATATAAATACTACATATGTTATTCTTTTTGATTACTTTTAATGTGGGCCTCAAAGAATGTTAAAAGGTTGATTGTTTTTCAAGTAACACTATTGTATAATAAGGTTTTAATGATGCTCTTGTACATGTTGGCATCCATAGAAGTCTCATCCTCAAGAATTCTGTGTTTTTTACCAGTCAAAATCAAAGTTGACATTGGTTTGGGGTCCTGAATATTTAATTGATTCCATATCTTCATTGCTTATTTTTTCTGTGAAATAATGTTGTAATCCTTATTTTTAATCACATGTAGTTCCCATAATTATGTGAGTTCATGAATCATGGACATTTCAAATTATGAATTCATTTGATTATAAAATTCATCCATTGATCCCTTCATGATTTCCCCAAATATAATTTCATCCACGTACATAATAACAATAAAATTCATCTTTCAATGAATTCTTCACATAGATATTATGATCGATAAAACCTATTTTCATTTGAATCTTCTACAGAAATAAAACCATTCAAGAATATTATTCTCATTTTTTTACATGAGGACATCATGAATATTTATTATTCTGGACAAATTTTCTTCATAATTTATAATCATAAATATGATAGTTTTATCAATGTATACTTCTTATTAAATAAAACCAATTATGGGAGAATTTTTGACATCCATATGATAATCTTTTTTTCCAATTTAAATTAATATATCCAGAAAAAGAATGATTGAATCTAGTATAACCACTTGAGAAAAGGACTCTTGAACATCAATTCCTTTAATATATGTACTTCCTTTACACCCTAAGTGTTCCATGTTTTTATATCATTTATATTCTGAACAAATTGTTTTTCAAGGATACAATTTGTTCTATTCACATTCTGAGTTAAAATTATCATAACCAAATCCAGTGTATGGTTAATGTAAATATAATCAAGTTCCTCATTAATGGAACTTACCTATGATTCACCCTATATTACCTAATAAAATAAGGATGGTTAAATAACTGATTAGTAGGTAGAATGTGATTTATTCCATACTATCCTTACCTGTGTTGGTGAAGTCCTGTACCAAATGATGTTGGAATCATAAATTTATGCTCTTCTATTTCTATTATGAGTTTTTGATGACATTTCATTCACCATAGTCTCTTTATTTGACTGAAAAATTAATTTTTTATTATCAAATGTCCCATTTTAAGGGCTGAGGGGGAACCAAACATGACTTCATGGACTTAATACATCAAACTATGATATAATAGTCCAAAATCCAACAAACGAGATAAAACAATAAAGAAATGATCCCCCTCAAACATTAACAACATTATGCCAAGCTTCCACCATTATAATGCTCCTCGAAAAGCTGTCCCATAAAAGGATGGTCCAGTACCAATGGACAAGGACAACCCTCTCAAGCATACAGATCCAAAACACATATTTCAAGTGAAATCAATCTTATCTGAAGCTCATTTTGGGGAGTCTCTGAAGATAATTTTGAAGCCTAAATGCTTGAACTACAGTCCACAGGAAAAACATAAAATCACACTTCACCTAATAACATGGCCTATCATTGATGTCAATCCACCAATATTAATTGCGCAAAATAGTAGCACTACTCATAACAGTTTTCCACCCAAAACTAATCTCAAATCAAAATATCAAGAGATGAAAACCATATCTATTGACATCCACCACACTCGAAAAGAAAGAACCCACTACAAGCATCCCATTTCCACCTACATACCATTCAATCTTAAATCAAACCCCAAACACATCAACATCTGATGCTGAATCTATGCTAAAACCCACAAATGTGTAGGGAATCGAGCACAAAAACATCTCCTCACCGCTGAGGAAAGAATCATATACATAATATGAGGGAAAAATGAATGCCAGAAATGCAATTTTCATTATGGGAAATCCTTTGAATACATGATCCGAACACCATGATCATCTGAGCAAGAAAGTCGATGAGTGGACACTGTCGATCTACAGAAAAGATGATGGAATTGATAGTGGAAACCCTAGTGTCGCAGAGCCCTTTACAAGAACATTACTTTTAACGACCACATTTTCTTTATCAAATTCTTGTTATGAATCATCACCATTTGGTGAGCCCTATTTTTTAAGCTATCCACTATTTAGGTATTTTGATATCTCACATGTAGAATTTATTCTTCATCTTCTATCATATCTGTATATGAGATCCTGGAGAAATTTATGATTTTATCATCTATGATTTTAACAAAACAAATTTCTATAATTAATTCATGATTATTATTGTAACATTTGTTGGATTTACTCTTCATTAAATATACAAGGAATATTCCATCATCTATAACATCTATATTCTTTCATTTATTACCTTATTTTCTCTAGATTAAACAATTACATCCAAAAATATAAAAATAACTTATAGAGGGATTCCTTCGATAATGTAAATCATATTGTTTCTTGGTTTCTCTCTTATAAATACCTATTTGATTTTTGGTTTACACTTATTTTTGATCATCTTAATTATAGAGATTATGAGTTATATGACTCTCCAACAACATTGTTCTGGCTACATTATTCAACTGTTGATTTCTACATTCAAAAACTCCATTTTTTGTGGGGTTTTCACCACAACCACCTTATTCTTTATTCCTTGTTTTTTAAGGTAATTTTAAAATTAAATGGATGTGTATTCACCCTTATTTTCATGTCATAGAACATTGATTGTCCATCCAATATCATTATCATCTATTCAATGATATATTTTCATGAAATCAAGTATTTATTGTTTCCATTGTATAGTCATTACACAAGATATTCCAATATAATTGTCAATAGAAATTATGAATTTCCCCTATATATATGTTCAGTCTAGATTTAGTAGACTACATATATTTGTATGTATGAGATCAATATTATATTATTTCATTTTTTTCTCCAACCTTTATAAAATACCAACCATATTTCTCTACATAAAATCATCACAAGTATATTATCATTGATGAATTATATTAGAAATATCAAAAACTATATTTAGTTTGTATAACTTTTCCATTATATATTGGTTAAAATTTACCAACCTCTAGTGCCACAGGTAGCTTTCTTATTTAACTATCAAGGAAAAAATGATCTCTTTTCTGTCAACCTGGAGTACATTTCCATATTATGTGCACCCTTTATGAGTGAATTATTTAAATTTCCTTTGATATTTTACCCATTTTTATTAAATGTCACTATAAACCATGCTTCACAGAGTTGAATCACACTTAGAGCTTATGTTTTTATATATACAGATTGAAAACATCAGTTTTCCTACGATTTTTATTATCATGTTTTATAGTTACAGTTCCATTGATATATAAAGTACCATCGTTTTTGAACCTAACTATTAAATCATCCAAATTCTTGACATTATTAAATAAATATGAATTTCCCATCAAATGGGATGATCATCTATAGTCAACTATCCTAGTTCTAATGCTTACCTTTGAGATCTATTTCGGCATGGTTGAGATTAACCATTTTATTATTTTACTTATATGAGATATTTGATTGAGTGGAGGAATAATATGATATTTCCAAAATCATTTCTATATATATGGGTTCATAAAAATATTATCTCTATTCTAGAGGATAATATATATTTCTAACACCAACTCTTCCATGTTGGATGGTATTGACTTTTCTATGAGTTATATATGTAATGTGCATGAATTTCTTATGCCTGAAATAAATATCTTTATGAACATTGTTAGAATCATAAAAACAATAGTAATTTAAAATATTTCTTCTATATTACGAAGTATATATTATCAATATCATTTGTTGTCTTCCAAGTTATTCCCCATTCATATTGATCCTTGGGTCTTTTTAGTATGCCATTATATGGACCGAAATCTAAATAATTCAAATTTCATATGATAAAATTACTTATTACATCCATTAAGCCTCATATAAAATTATTTTTGTAAATGTATTTGAGAAGATATAATTATTTCATACCTGAGTATAATTTTCTTCTCCCTTTTTTGTTTAATTTGAAGAAATAATTGTTATGAAATCATGTGCCTTTATGATATGTCTAACATTTTATATCCCTTTATTTTGGATCATATTGTTTCCATGCAAAGTTGTTTCATAATCACAACCCATTACACGTTTTCCCATACTAGTGGATCTCTGATCATTAAAATCCTTCTCTTCCCCTTAAAAACAACGTTTATCTCTTTCTAACAACTATTCATGAGAGAGAATTCCAATATTTAATTTCCTCATTATTTCTATATACTTTGATTTAGTTTCTAGTTCACTCCTTATATTGATAACGTCTTCTTCATGTTCCTCAATAGTATTTGTCATCTCCCATATCCTGAAAATATTTTCGTTGATTACATTCACCTACTTTTCAAGACTATTATTAAATTTAATAAATTATTCTTGGATTTTATGAGTTTTTAACTATTCTTCTTCCTCTGCTTACATTTGACCAATTTCTTAATTAATCTAATCAATATAATATGATACATATTCTTGAATGGCTCTCATCTTTCTTCTTATTTTTCTTCAATTTTCATGTTTATCCAGAACACCCACCCAAGATCCACCTTGAGATCAATAACACCAATCATATAATTATATTTATATTTTGTATATTTTTACTTTTCAACAATCATTATCATGGATTATTGGGATTCATATTTTAACTTTAGATCGTCAAACCTGAAAATTTTATTACTATATTTTTCAACATTATAAAAAAAACTTTCTCTATAATCTATTTCCTGATATGATGTATTCATTTCTCGGAAAATATATCTGAGACTTCTTCGTACATCTGAATTCATTTTCATCTTCATCAAAATACCTTGTGCATAGAGTGGGAATGTTCCCAACTCGACCACATCGAATATAGTTCAGATGAAGCTTTCCTTCAAATCTCCATTTTCCTCTCTTGAATATATTGAAAAAATGTTGATTGGAATCCTAATTATCTTTATCAATTATATATTTTACAACCTCATTAATTTTCTTGTATTTGAATGTCATTTCCATTATAACTCTATTTCATTCATCTTCTGGTATGACCCTCATTTTTTTAGCCACAAACCACATATAAGATCAACAAGATAATTTTTAGATATATCTCTTACCTTAACAGATGATACTTTTGGATTGTACATTGGTGGAGGACTAATCCATATTATCTTCACAATGTCAATATTTTTTATTTCTTTATTATGTTTTTGAATTTATTCGACATATTTGGTAGTTCAATTAAAAAAATATGTATTTACATATACATGCATTTTCAGATCATCGATCCTATTGTACAATATGCGGAATTTCTCCTGCTTCACTTTTTGGTCTCTTTCATATGTATTTTCTATTTTTTCTAACATAGTATTTAATGAATTTAAACTCATCAGATTTAGATATTTTTTATCATATAGAGCTACAATATTGTAATTAAGTTCTTTGGAATCTTTATCATGATTTTTATTATTTGTTTCAATCATAGATAGACATGATGAATTAGTGACCTAAATCCAAAATATAGTGGAAAAATAATATTCATTATAATGGATCTTAGATGTGATAACATTATATTCATAAAAAACTAGAACTTTCAGCCATGAAATACATGGAATACCAAAACATTTATTGAATTCACCATGACAACAGAAGGTGACATATACCACTTTATAAACCAACCACTTGTATGGCCCCTAATCACCCTCATAGAGGAGGGGTGAATAAGGGTCTAATTTTTTCATTTAACTTGAATGATATTCTTCCAAAATTGGTATTAAATTTTTAAAAATTTCTTATGGAATATTGCACCAATCATAAATTCACATGCATTGAGACAACACAAAAATTTTACTTACTTCACAACTAAGGTCAAGTCCCAGTAGAAATCAATAATAGTGTGTTAGTCAAACCTAAATCCACTGATCTTTACATGTTTTGGAATTCATAAGTTCAGACACAGTCACTATCTACTATGCACACAACCTATATAAGATTTTAGGGATCAGAAATGGCCTCCCTTGGAATTATTTTGTCAAATCCCCCAAGCTCACTACATTCGGAGATGTCTTACTCAATTTAATGACTTAAGGGTTACATGAGTTGATTATAATTTGTATATTTATCACTAACTATAATTAGACTCTTCTTGCATCGTGTTACATTGTTTATGCCCTTCAATGAACTATTAAATTAAACCAAATGTTCAGAAAATATTTTTCATGGAGCTCTGTGGTGAATCTCTTTTGTAGAGCTCACTACCTTAAGGAATAAATCTACCTTCAGGGAATACTAATTCCTTATAGAATAAAAATTCATCACGAAACTCTATTTTTGAGATACTAAATTATTGATCGAGACTAATGTATATGTTTCATGATTATCATGATCACAATGTATACATGATTTGAAAAGATATTATCCTTTATGAATTAAACCTTATTTGTCCTTTTTCTATAAAATATTTCATGTGAAATGAAGTGAGTAACCACAAATTTATAGGCACAACCATCTAAATTAATCCCAAGACTCTAATAGAATTTTCATGAACCTAAAAATTCATTTCCATGGAGCTCCATCAGTCATGAAGATCTAGTGAAATTTATCCCACTCTAGAATCTTCACATAGTTGTGTATATTACAATCAACCCTTCATGAACTCTCTATGCTCCACTACTTGTAGTCATGAAAATCACTATCACGCCATTCCAACATTTGTTATTCCAGTTCGTAATAATCCATAACATCACAAATGTCTCCCTTTTTGAACCCTATTTTCCATTAACCCCCTTAATTTGCTATATTTATAATGATTCAATCCTAGAAAACCCTTTTCCAAGATACTATCCTATTCCTCTTGATTTTCAGACCAAAAAGTTGGAAAACACTATGAAATGACCCAACCATACATAATGTAGTGATATTGTACTATAATTTCACATTCATTGAAGCTATATGATCAACCTATTATGGATTCACAAAAAAAAACCAAACACCATTTCTAGTATGGAACTGTCAAAATTCCAATAATTTCCATATTTTATAAAAGTTTTAAAGAGAATATATTTTTATAAGGATGTGTTTTCTATAAATAAGCTTGTAAAAAATGAATTTACTCATTCAAAGGGAAATTTTATTTATAAAATATTTGTTGTTACATTCTTCCCCCATTATAAATTCAGCGCTGAAATTTATGTTTCGTACAATAAAATAAATTTGTGTACTTCTGTTTCATGGCATCATAAGATACCAAATCACATCCTCATACTTTTGGTTCCACCATTGTACATGGATATGATGACTTTCCTAGTTTTGTAGAACTTTTTATCTATTATACAGGATCTTCACTGGCTTATCCTCATATGAAATGTCATTTTCCAAAGGTAGCACCTCTAGAAGTTGTTCACAAGAGGCGTTCGGTATAAATATTTTTAGGAGTGATACATGGAACACATCATGTACTTGAGATAGATTAAGCAGAAGTGCTACTCGATATGTCACAGCTTTGATGTGATTAAGGATTTTAAATGGGTAAATTTATCTATGTTAGATATTTCCCTACATCCAAAACCTCGTTAATGTATTCCCTAGTGATATATAAATAAACACATTATATATAACATCAAACTTTATATCGTGTTAATAATTTCATGAATATATTTTTTATTTAATTTTTATAGATTTTATATAATGAAAAATGGTTTGAACCTTCTCTATAATATCATTTAAAGTATCATGTCCCATCATCTTATACTCTTCGACTCCATATCAATATGTTGGAGTTTTACACATCATTCCATTAATAGCCTCTAAAGTTTACATTTTTATAATAGAATGTAAACTATTGCTTTATGATAACTCAACTAGGGGATGGAGTTTATCCTAAAATACTTGAAATTTTGTTTAATAAGATCACATAATATCCTCTAGAGTTAGGATCGATCTCTCATTCTAAACATCTACTCATTGTTGATATGAATTATAGAAACTCTTAATTTTATCCAACTCTTATTATTGGATTCTCCAGAAAATCATGTTATACCTAATATCATGATTAGATATAATATAGTGCAGAACAATATTAAGTGTAATCACTCCTATTATGTATATCTTGGTGAGTTGGTCATGATATAAATCTGTTAATATATAAAATTAGTGTGATGAATTTGTAAGGTTATTGACTACCCCCCAAATCAAATTATTTACTTCCGAAGTCTTGGGGAGTCTTGTTATAAAATTAATGGTTATTTTTTATCCTTTAAATACTAGTATGGTAAATATTTTCATAACGAACATTGACTAATATAATTCATACTTGGATTATTTTCATACAAAGTATCAATATACAGATTGGTAAATATCCCTCTTCATGTTAACCCACCAGACGTTTTAGTTAGAATTATATACATCATAGTACTTCCATGATGAATAATGAAGGATGAGACATGTACATCATTCTAAAGTTGTTTATTTATATACATTTTTAAGGGTAAAAATATAAAATATCCAATCCTTATAACTCCATGATTATAAAATTTAAAATCAAAAATATTCACTACCATTCTTCAAAGATACATATTATCATTTTAGGCCTCCTTGATCCTATCTAGAATATATGTTTGAGTATTTATTTTTGGATTGTAGGACAAAATTCATTTTATGATTCTAAGATATATCACTTGCATGACCAAGAAGATTAGATCTCATTAAATCCACATCATGGATATGATGTTGGGATTATATTTACTTAAAGTATCTACCTCTTTATTTGACTTTCTATTATGGTAATGGATTGAAGAATTATAATCCTTGATCATAACCAACCACCTTAATTGGTGGATATTGTGATCATATTATGTAATCAGGTACTTGAGAATTTTATTATATATATAAATTCCACCCTTCACTCCATTTATATAATCTATCCAAAATAGTAATGGGAATATCACTGTAACAAATTCTATATAATTGGATCATATTATAGGTCATCGATATTTAATTGAAATGATGTATAGGCTCTCAATTTTTCATCTTGAATTATTACCCAACCCAATAACCTTTGTATACATCACTTTATATCACATATTCATCCCAACCTATGGGTAATGTGAACATATGATGCATTATTATCCTCTTATTTAAGTACCTAGAAGTCTACTCAAATTCATCATTATATAAAAACATCAATCCATTTTGAGTTATGTTTGTTAATGTGATTTAAAATAATTATATGTTTAAAAAACTATCAATAGTCGCCATCTAATTAAAGGAAGATATGGATCTTCATCGTATTTTTTGGTTTAGGTCATGCATCAATTACCTCTATTATCTAAGAATAAAAAAATAAAACTTTTTAGTGATAACTTAACCTAATGAATATAACGTGATCTATATAAAATATAATTTACTTTACTTTTAGAATAAATTTACTTTATGAATGATCTTAATAAGATCATTCAAATTATACTCATTAACATCCTTGATTTTAGAGAATACCAGAATATCCTCTAAATAGACTACCAATCATTTCCTATGATAATCCAGAAATTATTTATTAATTATTTCTATGAAGATAGTTGGCACATCATTGAGTCCCAATGGAATCAACATGAACAAATACTACACATACATTTTCTGAAAAGTAGTCTTGGGATAATTTTCCTTCTTTGAAATTATATGTTATTGTCCGAACTAAAGATCCTTTTTAGGGATGTACTAGGATCCACATATCTGATCGAAAAAGTTATCAATCTATAGAAGTGGGTTATTTGTTACTAATCTTGTTGAGCTCATCATTGTCAATACATATGAACATTAAAACATTTTTCTCTACAATAAATGGATCGACACACCCCTGGGTGAAGCAACTGGGCGTAAAAACCCTTTTTCTAGATTCTCTTGCAATTTATTCTTTTTTTCTTATTGTTTTTATAGTAGAAATTATATATAGAGTCTTTGATACGATGAATGATTTGGAAAAGAATTTATTTTTAATTCAACCACTTTGTTTGGATGAATACAACTAAATTATTTTGGGAGCACATCATCATATTCCCTTAAAATGGGCATGTCATCACAGTTTATCTTGTTCGTAGTCTCAATCATTGGATCTATATAAATATAATCATAAGAAAATAAAATATATTCTGGAGGTGATGATTCCAAATGAGATCCATTCTCATCCATATTATTTTATCTAATTTTATGTAGATCATGATATATAGGTTAATTTATTTCCACCCCCATGCAAAATTATGTTTCCTCATTGAATGGAAAAACAAATTATAACCAAAATATCATTGAATTATTCTAAATAGAGTATAATAGAAATAATTTGGAAATTAATCCCATAAATATTGAAAATGGATAAGTTATTTTCATAGGATGAAATAATTGACCCATTTTTCATTTTCACCACTAACTCCATTTATATGTTTTGCGGTTGTGTTTAAATAGTTCAAATAAACATTCATAATATGAAAGATTGTATAAAAACAAAATCAAAAAAGTAAATTCTTTATACATGGATGAATAACTGACCAATTCTACTAAACAATAATGATATTAAATAATGTAAAAATCTTGAACAAAAATAAATGTTTTTATCCATGAATGAATGATGAGAATACTTGTCACCTCTTCTTTATTAAGATTCATCACAATAGTTATATTGGAATATGTTCATTGTTTACATCTAGAACATAGAGTTTGTCTTTATCGGTTATCATCAACAAGCCATATCTTCAAGAATTGGGTTTCACAGTGTTTATTTTCAATGTAGTTGAAAATTTTGGTAGTAAGTTGAGTGTTTACAATATAAATAATTTCTTGTACAACATTTGTGTGTCTCTCCTATCGACACTCACTATATAGTTACCCATATTTTCCACACCTAAATCATTTAATTGTTCCCATAAGTAAATTTCTAAGATTCTTCTTCCAACAAATTTGACATTGGTGATGTTGTAACTCGATACCACAATGATATTTCTCCATCTCTCCTACATAATTAATCTCGGGTCCCTAATTCCTATCTCCGGACCCATGAGAACCATTAGTTTTTCACATCTCCATTTTGAATTTGAGGGAACATCAATTAAGTTCATCATAAAATATCAGTGTCTTGAATCTATATTGTTTTTCATAAATACAAATTTATCCCACTAAAAAAGTGTCCATATTTATTGTTGGGGATAATGAACAAGATAGAGGAAAATTGTGTAATTATTGTATATTATTCAACTTATATCCTAATGGATTCGTCCTATTTTTTCATCATCCAAAAGAAATCCTTATGTATATTTTTCTACATAATGTGTGGGAAATATATACAAAAAAATCATTTTTCAAAATTATGTGCACCACATCTCATTGATCTTTTCATTGGGATTCATATTCCTGATCAATATCCCCAATTTATCATCTTTGACAAGAAATTAATAACCATTCATTATGACCATATATTTCATAGAGAATTTAACAAAAGAGAATACATTTTCAAAGTATATGATTCAAAGTTTTTTAAATATGGTATAATGTGATATACTGAATATCAGAGGCCTTTGTCTCATAATGGTTTCAATTATGAATTTCATTTCCTTTTGGGTATTTTTCCCCACTAGTTCGTATTTCTATTCAAAACAAGATTTATTTGAGTAATTATTTTTATAATGTTCTTGAAACCTATTCTCATTATCATAAAAATATCATTTTTTAAGTAATTACATGGTTCATAAAATTGTTTTTTGACTCCAAACCACTTATTTTAATACATTTTCTAAAATAATTGAAAATTATGTATGAGAAATTTCACATTATTAAAAACCTAAAAGTTAAAACATATAAATTTATGGGATAACTCATAAATGAAATAAATTTTATACCCTATGAATTTATATGATTTAATATATGTAATCCATTTTCTATTTCATAACAATCAATTTAAAATAAATTTTATTCTCTTCAAAATGGTTCATAATGAGCTTAAGAATTTTCTAGATCATGTCACATGGGAATGTAAAATAGGTGTGAATAAGGGAATCTTTTTAATTCACCTTTTGATGATTGAATAATTACCCAATAATTCCATTTTGGGGTTATTACCCCTCTATAAAACTATTCTAGAGCCACATCCAAATGTATTATCTGGAAATGGAATTTATTTCTTACAAACTGCTAAATTTATACATTAAAATAATTAAGTTTGTTTTTGAATTTTTAATCTTATACCTATTGATTTCACTAAGTGTTTGAAATTATTATAACCTATGATAACTAAAGCTTTATTTGATTCCAAATTTTATAGTTCATATCTTTTATAAACAATAATTGATGATTTATTACATAAAAATACACATAATACAAGCCAAAAAAATTGAGAGCCCTATTGTATTTGAGTAATTAGATATGTATCGTTATAAATTATAATAGGGATACAATAAAATTAATAAAAAAATAAAATCATGATATTAGAATTTTATTTATATTAAATATTTTAATAGAATAACATAGGGTTGTACATATGATAGGGTTAAGATATAAATCATGGTAATTGATTTAAAAAATAACATTATTAATGTAATTAATATGATTTAATAGGAATATAAATTTTATTAAAATGGTGGAAATAATAAAAAAGAACATTGAAGAAAGCACAAGATGATAACATCAAGGCTACATAAGAATGTGGCAACAATATAAAACATGTCATGATAAGAATATGTCAATGATAACCATTGAGAAAACGAAAAAAGCATTCTTAAGATAATTACATATTAAAATTGGATCTTATCTCATTACGTATAACCTTTACCCAATTCATTAGAGGGATATATAAGTATTGGCCCACCCATCATATTCATATCATATACATGAATTTTTTCCATATAGATAATAAAACATATGGATGTCTTCAATCATTATTATTACAATGATTATGGAGTGTGGGTTACATACATGTAATTCCGTAATATATGAAGGATAGGTACATCTATATCAATACCCATCTATAGAAATGTGGATGTGTAATCAGAACATAAAATTTTGTCTTGGATAATAATGTGACGAATTTTGTATCATAAAACATTTTAAAGAAGATTCATGGATGTGTTTAGTGAGAGTAAAAGGATTTATATCATTACATTGGAATACATAATATTGTAAAGGGATATGTAAAAGCACCTTAAAATGTGAAAATTATAAAATCAAAAGGATAACTATAAATAAATTAGTTGAATAAAAATGAAGTGGAGAGAATACAATACCTTTATATAGAACTTCTAAAAGCATGATGGATATTATTAAGATCTTATTAACACACTGTGAGGGATTTATAGAAGGTGGGTGAGGGAAAATTTATGGAAAATTTATTTTGTTTTATAGGAATGTAATTTTGGGATGTTGTTTATATAAAAATATAGGGGAATTCATTATTAAATTTTGAACATGATTTTTGGACACTAACTGATCAATTACTAAAAAAACCATCCTCGACATTGGTTTTAACCATTGTTTCTACAAAATGGGATTAAAATATAATATTTTATTACTTTTTAAACTAAAATCCATGAAATAATATCATTTATTATGTTGATGTTCCAGGGGTTCATACAGAATTTAATTTAAAACCATAAAATAAAATATTTTTTTTGGAGGATTAATTAAAATTTTGAAAAATTAATAAATAACATTCAAAATAATTATTCAAAATGGGAAATATATTTTTGGTAATTAATGAACTTTATAAAATATATTATATAACTTTAGAGATATTATTATGTCGTAATAAAAAATATATTCTTATATAGTATTTAATTTTAAACATAAAATTTTATTATCTTAAAACAATTATAACAAATAACAATTGTATAAGTCCAATGTTTGAAATGAAAAAATAATATTTTTCCAATAAAAAAATTCAAAATATTTTATATTAAACATTTAAATTCAAACACGTATTTACTAGAAAATACAATTTTTTTACAAAACAAACATGCTTTTTAACCTTATAAAAATTACATTGGGCCTCGTTAAATTTTTGTAATGGTAAAATGAGACCTTGTCTATAAAATAATTAACACTTTATTAAATTAAAACATTAAACAAGTCTAAAAATGTGATATTTACATTGTTCCCTCTTCTGAAGAGGAAGAAGATCATCTAGAACCTGATTTTCCCATTGAAATACAAGACCATTGACACCTTTTCTTGCAAGACCGCCAGCGAGCACATTAGCCTCTCGATATATATGGGAAACAATATGATCCATAGATTAAAGAAAATCCAAACCATCTGATCCATCTATTATTGTGCTTCTAAAAATGATGAATAGAACCTGATCAAACGGCTAGAACAATGGTAGTAGATACACATTCAAGGCAAAGACTTTTGAAACCACGTTGTTCAACCAGATCAACTACTATAATCAAACCAAGAATTTCTTCTTCATGGGTGGAGGCAAGTCCAAAAGATCCATGAAAAAAAATAAGAACACCTCCATGATGATCCCTATAGACATCCCAAAAACCAACAGTTCCCGGATTTCCTCTTGAGGAACCATTAGAATTTATTTTAATCCATCTAGGGAATGGTTCTTTCCAAAGAACTTAAATCATGCAAAAAAGAGGTCAGGAATTTCCTTTGACCCCAAACCGAGTTAAAACTGAGTGTTCATGCATGGAATTTGAACAATAGGATTTTTTTGAAAAACAAGTGCTGCAAATAACAGATAAAATTCCATCCAGTTCGGCACCAACCTAAAAGATGTACTGGTCATGAATCATCTTGTCCTTAGAGCTCTAGATGTAGTGAATGGCTTGTGCCACAACCACCTAGAAAAGACACAGATGATGTGGCAGTAATCTGATATTACTCCAACTCTTTAGAAAATCTAGAATCGTTATAACCTAAGGTAAAGACACTTCAAACATATTAGCCATAGACTTCAACTTTTCTGAAGTCACTATGCAACTAAATAAAATATGATCAATATCCTCCCTATGTTGTTGACATAAAACGAAAATAGAACAATGATATATTCCACATGTTTTCAAGAAATCATCAGTTGGAATCTCTTTATGAGAAACTCACCATGAAAATGTTGACCGAGAAGGCCTCAAGAAGGTTCCCCTCAAATTACACATCTAATTGAACTCATTGTTGTTTTATATGGCATGCTCATTGAACACCATAGAAGATATGATGCCATTAGCAGCAAGTTCCGAAGCTAAAAAGTCCACCCGATGAGAGATGAAATATCTATCAATAGTGGAAATAATATGATAAGGTATATTATCCATACTCTGAAGTTGATCTTTAATAGATATGTCAATATCCAGATTTGTATCTCCATCTGAATTCAAATTAATCAATGTAACCCCAAACCAATTACACTTTCAGAATGATAAAGATGAATCCTTAGATACAAGCCATCTAGAATCATTATCAATAATAGAAAAAATAAACATAAAAGCAGGCCACACCAAAGTGTTGAGATAGTTAAAGTTTCCACCATTATGTTTATTCATGAATCTAACCTGAAGGAAGAAAATGGATTATGAATGAAAATTAATCAGCCTCCACATAAACCCATCATGCAAGGAATTAGTAAAAGATCCAAGATTCTTAATACCCAAACCACCTGCATCATAATTCTTGCAGGCATTATCCCCGGAAACTGTGGTAAGCCTTCATTCCATAATGGAACCACTCAAAATTAAATTTTTAATCGACACACCAATGCTTTTGATAATAGATTCCACCCATTTATACACCATAAAGGAATACACAAATTTGGAGATGATAATGGACTTCACTAAGCAGACCCGACCGGCCATGGATAATGATTTACCTTCCATATTGAGTGATGTATTATGATATTGCCCACAATTCTAGATAAATATCAAGTATTTGACATCTGCAAGAATATAGGGACCCCCAAATAAATATAGGAAAAAACACCTTCTCTGATACCCAACTCACTGATAATGGAATTTTTCCTTGTAGGAGTGATGTTACACCCAAAGTACAAAAAGGATTTTTTCCAACGAATCTCCTGACCAGAAACCATCTCATAATGTAAAAGATCTCCCTTGATGTTCCTTATATTTCCCTGGTCTCATTGAGTGAAAATAATGATATCTTCGGCATAAGGAAGATAGAAAGGAGAAAAAAGACCCTTAACAGCATGGAAAGACTTCATCTTCCAATTCCCAACCATAATGGATGAAAATATACTTAAATAATATTCAGAAATGGAAAATATCACAGTAGATAAAGGGTCACCATCCCTGACGCCTCTTGAGAAACCAATGTATCCCTCAGGATATCCATTAATAAGAATAGATATATGAGAAGATCCCAGGATGATATTAACCCAATTAATTAAGGTGATATCAAAACCAAACATGGTGAGAATCTCGCAAATTAAACCACAATCCATAGTATCAAAAGCCTTCCGCACATCAAGCTTCAATGCAATGTTGACTACCCAGATCAGTCTTTTGAAGAGATTCACACATTCCAAATTATTAATAAGACAATCTTGAATAAACCATCTTTTAATAAAACCAAACTGGTTAGAAAAGTAAATAATTCATGCAATAGATAAATTCATGTTATCATGTATCATTCAAAATAATCTTGTATATGTTGTTAAGCAAAGCAACATGCCTAAAAAGATGAATTTTGTAGGCATTTTCCACTTTGGTGATGAGAGACAGAAACTAAGCATTTAACCCATGAGGAAGAATACTATACTTAAAAAAGTTGGTGACCAACGTAAAAACATCTACATAAACAAATCCTAGAAATATTGAAAGAAGATTTTACCAAAACCATCTGGTCCAGAAGAGTTTTCAAATTTGACACTGAAAATAGCCTTCTTTATCTCTGAAGACAAAGGCGTAGAAATAAGGCTGGAGTAATCTTCCTAAGTCACAATCCGGGGAATTACCCCTTCAATTAGGTCCATGGAGGTAGATTATCCATTAAAATGATCCTTTAAATAGGATACAACATGCTCAGATAAATCCTTTCTATTGTTAAAGAGACTATCATAATTTCTGATTAGAGATAGAGGCTTGGAAATTTTCATGATTTTCTAAAAAGAATTAAAATATATTGTGTTTTGGTCACCATCATTTAATCGATTTTATTTAAAATAATCCCTTTGAAAATCATCCTTTAGGTTAAGAATTTTGTTGATCTTGCATGAAAAATCAGTTTCCAGCAAAATACCATTAGAAAAGTCATTAAGGGAATTGAGCTCTTGCATATTTCCAAGAGAATCCTCAAGGGAAACAATGTCAGATTCGTGAGAACTGAAATAAGCATTACTCAAAATCTTCAAAGTCTTCTTGAGAATTTTGATTTTGGTTATACAAGCAAAATAATCAACTCTACAATTTATAGGGTTCGAAATATTCTGAATAATATCTCTGCATTCAGGATGAGTTAACGAAGCCTTGTTAAATCTCAATGGGAATAGAGGCATGGGATCCTTTTCCACAAGGTCATCAAGAATATGATGATGATCAGAATTAATTAAGGATAGAGTAGTGCACGAAATGGATCCCCATGAATCCAAAGAAGCCCCATTTACAAAAGCCCTATCAATTTTACAAGCTACAAAAATGTTAAAATTCATCCTTTACCAAGTGTACTTTGCACTAACATGATTAACCTCAAACAGATAATTTTGATCAATTCGCGTTTTGAATTCCATGGATGAAATGGAATTTTTGGATGCACCCATTTTCTCATCCGAATTCAATATAGAATTTAAATCCCTCATATTAATACAATGATTAGTAAACGAGGATTTTAAAGAACCCATTTCCATCCAATGATTTATGTGATCCTGATACATGTTATGATCATAAATAGAAGAACATGTAAACTGAAGATCATGATGATTGAAATAACATGTCACATGTTGATCAAATGAGATGACAATTGAAGGGCAGTTCAAAGAAGCATGAGCTTGAACCCAGAGACTCTTGACATCAGAAAATCATTTTCAAGTGTCAATAATATGGAATCCAAGATTCTCAATGATAGTAATGATAGAGGAAATCATCATTTTGGGTTCAGACAGACCAATGAGAATTGGTTTTTGTTCTTTTATAAAGAACCGAATGGACCTGGGAGTTTACACATTGTCCAGTCCTAGGTAATTCCAAAAGAGAATTTTCATTAAAATATCAATCTCAAGATGAAACTCCTCTTTATTTTACCACTTTTCTTCTTTGGTGGTTGCCCCAAATTCCTTTTGGGAGTGGTATTGAACTGTAATAAGTTATAAATCTCAGATATAATAGGTAGTGAAATTTTGGAATCTAGAACAGATTCATCCATAACTTTCTTGCGTTTTCTAGTTGTTTTTCAACTTAAGAACATTGCCTTAAACCCTAATATCTAGATGATTTGATCTTTTGATATTTGAATCATTTGCTGCATCATGTAACAAAAAAATAGTAGAGGTAAGCATATCATCATTCTAATCCTGCTGTAAGATAGTTTGTCAAGTTCATGAAGCTTCTGCTAAAATTGTGTAGGTAAGAGGTTTCTTTCCATAGATTTGAAAACATTTACAGAAGCCAACTTTTTTAATGATTTTGAAGACCGAATATCTGAACATTTCACTATGCAAGACTGCTCTTCTTGAGTCCCACAATGATGATTTTGTCTATTTATAGGATGTGAGGAATGCTATCTAGGACTCAAGACAGCAGCCTTATCCTGCTTTGAATCATTCTTCCTAGACTTCAAAGATGATGAAAACACAGTATTTCATTGGGAAATTTGTGCTAAAGATCTATAACTATTTTAAGAAACCATATCTATTGAAATAATATCAGAAAAACTCATTATGCCGAAATACTCAGTAGAGATAACATCAAGACAAGCTGGTGTGGGAGAAACATCAGAATCAGTAGGATTCACACTTTCTTGCAGGGACATCACAAGACCACTGATTTCAATAGAAAATTCAAGATACAAGGAACTATCTTCTTCTGTTTGAAGGTGCAATACCAGGGAAAAAATATCATTAAAAATATAAGAGAACATGGGTTTATATTCCTTATGTTCATATTCTATAGTAGGAATCATCATAGAGCCCACCATGAAGGGAGATCAGGACATCACAACATTTTCTGTTTCCTCTTCCTCAACAATATCAGTCTATGATTTTTTCGAGGTAAAGGCAAGGGAAAGTGATTTAAACAAAGGAGACATAATTAGTGGGATATTATACTGAATATTCATTTCTTGGGAGGGACCAGAATTACTCTTGATAGACCCCTTCTTCTCAACAAAAGAAACCTTGTTTTTTCTTGCGCATGTTAGGATCAATCCATTTCGGAGCCTTAGGAGTAATAGTAACCTTCTTTTGAAAAAAACGTACAATTAGAAAACAAATGACCCATGATCTTACAAACATCACAAAAGTGACGCACAGTCTCATAATCCACTTTCACTTTAGACTTTTATCCATTACCACGGAATGATAAATAGAAAGTTTGCTTCGTTTCCAAGTTAACATCCACCAGAATCCAATCAAAGAATCCCAACTCCCCTTCCATGGTCCTCTGTACAGTTCTAAGTGGGTGCAGAGGGAAGAAGCTATGACATTTAAGATATATGGATGCCAATACACCAAATTCAATCCTTGTAACCTTACCCATATTGGAGCATTGGTTTGTTGGAGACTGATGGGGTTAAAATTAACATCCCATTCCGATAATATGAGGATTTCTAGTTTGAGTTGCAGATTACCATAGCTCCATGCCATGTTCAGAGCATCTTTGAATTGAAATATTATATGAAAGTAACATCTCCCAATAGGAATATGCTTCCAATTTCAGTTTCCCCAACAATGAGAAAACTTATTCTTTAGATCAGCATAAGACCAAGGCTTTTCCCATCTTGTATAAATCATGTGGCCTAGGATGGATAATTTCTGTATGTTGATCCTTTTTTTCGGTGCCTCTGTAACACCCCAAGCTTCCACGGTACGTTTCCCTTCGAATAAAGCAATAGCGTGTGTTGTACGCAACCTTGAGCTCTAACACACACCACAACTAATTAAACTAGCTGTTGTGAATAGTAATACCTACATTTTGAAATTTTATAAATTTTATTTATCAAAATGGACTTCATTTTTTGATTCGGAATATCGAAATTAGCCTATGTTGAATTTTTGATATTTTTCTGAGAACTTCTAATTTTTTATGAATAGTGAAAAATACTTAAAAAAAACTTTTTTAATCAAAATAATTTATTGTGATAAATTATACTATTTAGTGGTTTTAGAGTATAATTAGTATATATTTTTACCATTTTATCCAATGGTGATCATTAGAATTAATTTCACTTTGAAATTGGACATAAACAATTGTCAATCTTTTGATATATATTGTTTCTTAAAAACACGCTATTTGTTGTGACAACGAGAATTAATTATAAAATTAATTAATGCAACTTATATGTTTGGAATTTTGTAAAATAGACATCAATTTTGAATTCAGAATATCAATTATAGCTTAGGGTGAAATTTTGGCATTGTTCTGAAAAACATCAATTTTTGATGAATAGTGAAACCACTAAGTGGTAGTTAAATAACTAATTTTTTGTTTAAATGAAATATTACCACTTCTGTGTTTTGATTTTCAAAAATCTGACATACATGGTTGTCATTAAGAAGTAAAATGTGGTTCAATGAGATTAAAATAATTTTTTGTGAATAGTAACTTTTAAGTTCTTAATCGCGATTAGAGGTAATTAGTGTAGTTTAAGGTAAAAATAATGTTTTAATAAAATGAGATGAGCTTGACACATGTCCTACCCTAATTGGATGTTCCATGGCCGACCAAGACAATACATGGATCAACTTGGGGACCCCATGGAGCCACTTTAGTTGGAAAATGACATAAATACCTTTTATTTAATGTTAAAGTAAAAAATGACACAAACATGAAATGTTTTACTAAAACAATTTTTACATGGGGTTATACAAGTCATATTTTTAACTATAAATATTAATTGGAAAGATAAAAATATTTCCTACATCATAGTATTTTTTTTATAATTTTTATACATTAAATAAATTAAATTATTTCTGACATCAGTATGATGCAGCGATGACCTCATTATTTAACGATTTTAATAAAATGAAAAGATAATGTAAAATCCAAGGATTACACTTGTCTAAAGACTATTGGATGGGTAGATGTCGAACCCTTATCACCTTATCCACGAATTATATAAGTGTTGGACCTTTAGAATCCTAAAAGCATTGTATAATAATGTAACATTTCAATCTTTCCAAAATAGCCCCTCCTCTCCTCTTATAAAAGGCCCCCACCTCTACCACCTTATTGACACTTTAAAGCCTTTAGGTTCGGCCAACCTCTACCCAAATACTCTCCCAACTTCTCTCCCTTCATCCTAGAAGCTTTACTTTCGTCAGAAAGCCATCCTATGGAGTCCTTTTGATCAAATCATAAGGAAGAACCCGAAGAAGAGGTAACGTTTTCATCACCCTCTTTCAAGTTTCTTTCTTCTTCCACTCCCTCTTTGTTTATTATTTCAATTATAAAATTATAACTACAGTATCTTCTATATACTGTGATGTTATTATAAATATGGAACAACCATATTCAGTATTCTACCCATCATTTAATGACATGTCACCATACGTGCGTACGTACGACTTACCGTCTCCACGTCGTGGTGTAATTGTTATTCAATATATTTAGATGGGTATAATAATGATATGTAATTCATGTAAATAATAAATATAACATGATAATGATTCTTTATATATGATATACTATCCTATTATATATTATTTTAATATCAAAATAATGATATTGTCGCTCGTGCGTACGTACGGACTACCGTCTCCACGAACGAGATGAGATTCATTCTCCGTCGTATCCATTCAAGTATAATTATCATTTGATGATTTAAAAATAATGTTTAAGGACATGATATCATTATGGATATGAATAAGATACAACCTATCCCTGAAAAACACAACTTATGTAACAAAAAATATAAAATAAAACGAGTAAGTTAACACCCGAAACAACGATAAATCTAAGATATTGTTAACAAAGCAATGATAAAAGATCATATATGATATCATATGAATGTATATGATTCTTGTATAATTTTATAACAATTATTTCACCATTATATAGGTGGTTAACCTACCCCAACCAAGGAAAAGTACAAGGTAAGGGTTTACTTCACAACCTCTTCATTGTCCAAGGTTGTTTATACATAATTATCTACTGGGACCTCGTTATCATCCACATCCATGTTTCTTAAAAATGTCTTTCAAAACATTTTTACAATTAAATGGAAAATGGGTTAAAGTCATTTAAACCCTTATATGTTTTTGAAAGGTATCTTACCATCGTTTTCCAAACAATGTACATTTTGACCTTTTTGACAAATTTAGGGTAAGAATGTTTTTTTAACTTATATGAAGGGTGCGGCTATTTTCTGCCATTATAACTTCGTCGAAGCTTCCCTTACAAGCTTATAAGAATATTTTCAAATTAAATGTATTATTTTATTATTATGGGAATTTTAAATTATTTCAAAATAGAGAGATATTTCTCTCAAATAGCTTTGATTTCATCCATGTCAACATCCTTTGATGGGTTTTAAGTTTAATTGAAATTGATTTATGATACAAAAATTCCATTGAACATTTTGTGAAATATTTGACTGTGGATGTTTTATTTTTATACCATCCATAGTTTATGGATAAATTTTTGACATTTCGTATGCTAGTTCTAATACGAATATTTATGTTATGTTTAAACCTATTCATATGAGAAATGTATTGGACTTAATAAGTGACGGGTGGAGCCCGCTATAGCTCCTCGATGCATCGGTAGGTCTCATGAGACAACTAGATGTGGAATTGGCCGAGACCCTTTCCCAATTTGTTTTATGGTTTTGGCCAAGGCCTTAATCATTTTAGACGTCATGGCTGAGGCCTTGAAAAAATATTTCAGAATGTCTGGCATTATACATTCCCTCATTATGAAAGTGGTTATTGATATTTCATGTGATTATTCGTCTAGTAGAATATCCATGTGAGTAAGTAATGGAATTATTTTATTTTACTTTTTCCATATTATGCTGAAGTTCAAGTTCAATAAGGATTTTGTTTTAGTTATACATTGACTTAAATTCTTATGTTTTCTTATGAAAGTTTCCGCTATATTGTTATCCTTACGGAGCATTTGAGCTCACCCCTTTCAATGTTTTATTTTTCCCAGGATGTGATGAAGTGTATTATGACTGACTTGCAAGAATAGTCAGTGAGGATATGAGTGTGGACTAGGGAGACCATGTTATTGTAGTTTTTCATTTTTATGATGTAATGTAATGTTTACGAATGTATCTAGTGTTTCCAAGGCTACTAAACTAATCGGTCATTCGAGACTTGACCTTTTGTGATCTTGCCAATGTTATGAAGTAATGCACCGACTCTGGGTAGCTGGGGTCAGGGTGTTACAGTTGGTATCATAGGCAGTTTAGTACTAACCTTAGAAGCTAGATTTAGATAAACTCTGAAAGAACACATAGCCCAAAGATAGACTTTGCGGATTAGTATAGAAGAACTTCCTAGAATTTTGTTATTGTAGAGATTTTGTGAGTTTTCCAAGCAATAAATCCCTGTCTAGATATGAGCAGGTAGAGGTGGCTCTGGCACAGATGTACCTAGGGGTAAAACCCGAAAACACCGCTTTGAGCTAGACTCGAACGGGAACTGGTGCACGACAACGGGCCTTGCTGCACTCTTGGTTATGACACTCCCAGGGGATATGCTTAGGATAATTCCCATTTTCTTTACAAACCACTATGAAGGGTTACGTGTATATACTTCCTCAAAGAATTTTTTTTTATAATTATGGATAATATCCATAATTAGTTCAATTTATTTTAAGTGTTTTACAAGTATGAAATTATGTATTTTGATTCATAAATTAATCTAGTTTATGCCATTATTTATAAATGGCGCCTAGTGGAAGGAATGTAAACCCTATCAATGCACGCACTCCGTGTAGGGATTTCCCTCCTGCTCAAGATAATTATGGTGGAGCTAGTGATACAACTGGTGCTGATCAGCTTCTCACTGTACTGGGACAACTCACGCAGGTTATGAATAATAACCTTACTCGTATGGACCACCCTGATCTGCAACATGGAGGATCAATGCTAGTCCATTTCATGAGGCAACAACCACCAACCTTCAATGGGAGTACAAATCCTATAGTAGCTGAGCAATGGATAAATTCCTTAGAGAAAATATTCCATGCCTTGGGGAGTAGAGAAAGGGAGAAAGTTGTCATGGCAGTTTACCGCCTCACTGGAGATGCCGATCAATGGTGGTCACTAATTCAAAACACAAAGGAAGATGATGAATTAACAAACATGGAATGGCAAGAGTTTAAAGAGCTGTTCTTAGAAAAATACTTTCCTCGAGACCATTGAGTGGATATGGAAAGGCAATTTCTGAGTCTGAGGCAGAAGGAGGATGAGAATGTCGCAAAGTATGAGGCTAACTTTACAAGGTTAGCGAGGTATGCTGCAGATTACATACGTAACCTAAGAAGTAAGACTGATCGTTTCTTTGATGGGTTAAAACCATTTCTCCGTCGAGCTTTAGTATTACAAAACATCTCTTCATACGAAGGTATTGTCTCGTGCGCTATCAAGACGGAAAAGGAATTCTCTAAGTCTTATGACTATAAATCAAAGCAAGATAAGAAGAGATCCACTGAAATTTCTGGGAAAGGAAATAAGGAAATAGGGAAGAAGGTTAGAAATGAATTTCCACCCTATGATAATTGTGGTAGGAAGCACCCTGGTGCCTGTCTAAAAGGAAAAGGAGTATATTACAAGTGTGGTGAAAAAGGCCACCAAGCTCATGAATGCAAGGGAAAGAAAGCGCTTGTCAACGTGGAATGCTATAATTGCAGAGAGAAGAGCAATTATGCAAATTAATGTCCTAAGCGTCAGGGGAACTTACCTCAGAAGAGGCCAAGGGATCAGGTCCAGGATTATGCTATCACTATTACTAAGGTGGAAGCTCCGAAAGATGTGGTGGCAGGTAATTTAATGGTTTCCTCAAGTTTATCAAATGCATTATTTGATTCTGGATCATCGCATTGTTTCATATCTTCCCATTTTGCTAAGAAAATTAGATATTTCCAATTTTATTTAACAAGGGAGTTGTCGGTCAAAACCCCAAAGGGAAGTATTGTTGCAACAAAGTTTTGTCGATTAGTTCCCATTAGAGCACCTAAATGTTCTTTACCTGCTGATCTCATCATCATACCCATGATTGAATTTGAAATAATCCTCAGTATGGATTGGCTTTTGGACCATGATGCAAAAATTTCTTGTAAGAGGAAAGAGGTTACTATTCTTGATGATGATGATAAGGAACACCTTATCTTTAGAGTAGAATCGTCACCACATAATTCTTATCTAGATCCACCCCCAGTAGCTCAACTAAATTCAATTATTGGGGAGGAAGAGAAGGAAATTACTGAGGGTGAGGAAAGGAATATTCAAATAGAGGATGTAACTATTGTGAGAGAATATGTTGATGTGTTTCCGGAAGATTTACCTGGACATCCTCCAGAATGATAAGTTGAGTTTTCCATTGATTTAATTCCTGGATCAAGGCCCATATCGAAGACCCCTTATAGAATGGCCACTGTGGAATTAGTTGAACTAAATAAACAACTAGATGAATTGAGCTATAAGGGATTTATTCGCCCTAGTGTTTCTCCTTGGGGAGCCCCTGTTCTTTTTGTTAAGAAGAAAGATGGATCTATGAGGTTGTGCATCGACTATAGGGAGATCAATGCTATAACAATAAAGAACAAGTATCCCCTACCTCGCATTGATGATTTGTTTGACCAACTGCATGGAGCTCAATAATTTTCAAAGATTGACCTTCAGTCTGGATACCATCAGTTGTGTGTGAAGAAGGAAGACGTTCCAAAGACAGCATTTCGAACAAGGTACGGGCATTACGAGTTTACAGTAATGCCTTTTGGATTGACTAATGCACCCTCTGTTTTCATGGATCTAATGAATAGAGTTTTCTAGGAATATCTTGATGACTTTGTAGTGGTATTTATTGATGATATCTTGGTATACTCCAAAATACACGAAGATCATGAAAATCACTTATGCATCATCCTGAAGACTCTTAGAAGACATGAATTATATGGGAAATTTAGCAAGTGTGAATTCTGGCTTCAGGAGATTTCTTTTCTTGGCCATATTGTCTCTAAGGATGGAATTTTCGTTGATCCTTCTAAAACCAAGGCAATCCATGAATGGCCAGCACCGACAAGTATAACTGAGGTACGTAGTTTTATTGGTTTAGCAGGTTATTATCGACGTTTCGTCCATAATTTTGCCAGATTGGCTAACCCATTGACAAAGCTCACACGTAAAGGGATTAAATTTTTCTGGACAAAAGAGTGTGAAGAATGTTTTGAAGAACTGAGAGAATATTAGTCATCGACCCTGTATTGACTCTACCATCAGGGAATGATGGGTTTGTTATTTATAGTGATGCATCGAAGAAAGGACTTGGTTGTGTCCTTTTGCAGAATGATAAGGTTATTTCCTATGCATCACGACAGCTAAAAATTCATGAGAAAAATTATCCTAATCATGATCTTGAGTTATCAGCTGTGATCTTTTCTTTAAAGATATGGAGAAATTACCTCTATGGTGAAAAATGTGAGATTTATACTGATCACAAGAGTTTGAAGTATATTTTCTCACAAAAAGAACTCAACATGAGGAAAAGGCGATGGCTTGAACTACTCAAGGATTATGATTGCACGATACATTAACACCTGTGGAAGGAAAACAATGTGGCAGATGCTTTGAGCAGAAAATACCATGGAGTTTTGAATGTGATGAGAATTGAAAGGGATCCAATTTTCATGGATCTAGTGAAGATAGACATAGGAATAACTAGAGAAGGTGAAACATCAATGATTTTTCAAATGCTTCCAAACCATCATTACTAGAAAGGATTAAAAGTTCTCAGACCGATGATGAAGAATTTCAGAAGAAGATTAAAGATGTGAATAATGGATGATTGAGGGACTTTGTGTATAAGGATGGAATTTTGAAATTCGGGAAGAGACTTTGTGTTCCTGATATACCTGATCTAAAAAGGGAATTGCTGGATGATGCTCATAGTTCCAATTTTTCTTTACACCCTGGGATCACCAAAATGTATAGAGATTTGAAGGAACATTTTTGGTGGGACAATATGAAGAGGGAGATTGCTGATTTTGTGTCGAGGTGTATGGTTTGTCAACAAGTGAAAGCTGGAAGGCAACATCCTGGTGGAGTATTGCAACCTCTTCCCATACCTGAGTGGAAATGGGATAATATTACGATGGAATTTGTCATGGGACTACCAAATACTCCTAGAAGGAATGATGCAATATGGGTCATTGTTGATCGTCTTACTAAGTCAACACATTTTCTGGCTATACGGGATGATCTACCACTTGAACGTCTAACAAGACTATATATTAATGAAGTTGTAAGACTTCATGGAGTACCCATATCAATTGTTTCTGATCGTGATCCTCGTTTTACTTCAAGATTCTGGAAAACTATTCAAAAGGCCTTGGATAATGAACTTCGTTTGAGCACTGCCTATCACCCTCAAACAGATGGACAATCAGAACTGACTATTCAAACCTTAGAAGACATGTTGAGATCATGCTCTCTTGACATTCAGGGTATGTGGGATCAATATTTACCACTGGTAGAATTTTCCTATAACAACATCTTCCATTCAAGCATTCAGATGGAACCTTATGAAGCGTTATACGGAAAGAGATGTCGTACACCAACCTGTTGGGATGACATTGGTGAAAGAAAACTTGTGGGACCAGAACTGGTGGAAGAAACAATGGATAAGTTGAAGGTAATCCAAAACCACATCAATGCAGCTCAAAGTAGGCAGAAGAGCTATGCCGATAACAGAAGAAAGGTTTTGGAATTTCAGGTGGGAGATCATGTTTTCCTAAAGGTATATCAATGGAAGGGAGTTATACGTTTTGGTAAGAAGGGTAAGTTGAGTCCCAGGTATATCGGACCTTTCGAAATTCTTGATCGTATTGGGGCTGTAGCTTATCGTTTGGCGAAGCCGCCAAATCTCTCCATAGTTCACGATGTTTTCCACATATCTCTATTGAGAAAATACGTGCCTGACCCAACACATGTACTTACCTATAAGGAATTAGAACTGGAACCTGATCTATCTTATTGCAAAGAGCCCATCAGAATTCTTGATGTGAGGGAGCAGGTGCTGAGAAACCGGACGACTCGTCTGGTAAAGGTTTTGTGGAGAAATCATAAAATGGAAGAGGCAACGTGGGAACCTGAGGAACTTATGATGAAGAACCACCCCAGTCTTTTTATGCAGTAATACCCTAGAAATTGCGAGGACAAAATTATTTGAAGGAGGGGAGAATGTAACACCCCAAGCTTCCATGGTACGTTTCCCTTTGAATAATGCAATAGCGTGTGTTGTACGCAACCACGAGCTCTAACACACACCACAACTAATTAAACTAGCCATTGTGAATAGTAATACCTACTTTTTGAAATTTTATAAATTTTATTTATCAAAATGGAATTCATTTTTGGATTCGGAATATCGAAATTAGCCTATGTTGAATTTTTGGTATTTTTCTGAGAACTTCTAATTTTTTATGAATAGTGAAAAATACTTAAAAACAATTTTTTAATCAAAATAATATATAGTGAAAAATTATACTATTTAGTGGTTTTAGAGTATAATTAGTATATATTTTTACCATTTTATCCAATGGTGGTCATTAGAATTAATTTCACTTTGAAATTGGACATAAACAATTGTTAATCTTTTGATATATATTGTTTCTTAAAAACACGCTATTTTTGTGACAACGGGAATTAATTATAAAATTAATTAATGCAAATTATATGTTTGGAATTTTGTAAAATAGACATCATTTTTGAATTCGGAATATGAAGTATAGCATAGGGTGAAAGTTTGGCATTGTTCTGAAAAACTTCAATTTTTGATGAATAGTGAAACCACTAAGTGGTAGTTAAATAACTGATTTTTCGTTTAAATGAAATATTACCACTTTTGTGTTTTTATTTTCAAAAATCCGACATACATGGTTTTCATTAAGAAGTAAAATGTGGTTCAATGAGATTAAAATAATTTTTGGTGAATAGTAACTTTTAAGTTCTTAATCGCAATTAGAGCTAATTAGTGTAGTTTAAGGTAAAAATAATGTTTTAATAATATGAGATGAGCTTGACACATGTCACACCCTCATTGGATGTTCCATGGCCGACCAATACAATCCATGGGTCAACTTGGGGACCCCATGGAGCCACATTAGTTGGAAAATGACATAAATACCTTTTATTTAATGTTAAAGTAAAAAATGACACAAACATGAAATGTTTTACTAAAACAATTTTTACATGGGGTTATACAAGTCATATTTTTGACTATAAATAGTCATTGGAAATATAAAAGGATTTCCTACATCATAGTATTTTTTTTATAATTTTTAGACATTAAATAAATTAAATTATTTATGACATCATTATGATGCAGCGATGACCTCATTATTTAACGATTTTAATAAAATGAAAAGATAATGTAAAATCCAAGGCATACACTTGTCCAAAGACTATTGGATGGGTATATGTATAACCCTTATCACCTTATCTACGAATTATATAAGTGTGGGACCTTTAGAATCCGAAAAGCATTGTATAATAATGTAACATTTCAATCTTTCCAAAAGAGCCCCTCCTCTCCTCTTATAAAAGGCCGCCACCTCTACCACCTTATTCACACTTTCAAGCCTTTTGGTTCGGCCAAACTCTGCCCAAATACTCTCCCAACTTCTCTCCCTTCATCCTAGAGGATTTACTTTAGTCAGAAATCCATCCTAAGGAGTCCATTTGATCAAATCAAAAGGAAGAACCCGAAGAAGAGGTAACGTTTTCATCACCCTCTTCCAAGTTTCTTTCTTCTTCCACTCCCTCTTTGTTTATTATTTCAATTCTAAAATTATAACTCCAGTATCTTCTATATACTGTTATTTTATTATAAATATGGAACAACCATATTCAGTATTCTACCCATCATTTAATGACATGTCACCATAAGTGCGTACGTACGGCTTACCGTCTCCACGTCGTGGTGTAATTGTTATTCAATATATTTAGATGGGTTTAATAATGATATGTAATTCATGTAAATAATAAATATAACATGATAATGATTCTGTATACATGATATAATATCCAATTATATATTATTTTAATATCAAAATAATGATATTGTCGCTCGTGCGTACGTACGGACTACCGTCTCCACGAACGCGATGAGATTTATTCTCCGTCGTATCCATTCAAGTATAATTATCATTTGATGATTTAAAAATAATGTTTAAGGACATTATATCATTATGGATACGAATAAGATACAACCTATCCATGGAAAACACGACTTACGTAACAAAACGTATAAAAGAAAACGAGTAAGTTAACACCCAAAACAACGATAAATCTAAGATATTGTTAACAAAGCAATGTTAAAAGATCATATATGATATCATATGAATGTATATGATTCTTGTATAATTTAATAACAATTATTTCACCATTATACAGGAGGTTAACCTACCCCAAACAAGGAAATGTACAAGGTAAGGGTTTACTTCACAACCTCTTCATTATCCAAGGTTGTTTATACATAATTATCTACTGGGACCTCGTTATCACCCACATCCATGTTTCTTAAAAACGTCTTTCAAAACATTTTTACTATTAAATGGAAAATGGGTTAAATTCATTTATACCCTTATACGTTTTTGAAAGGAATCTTACCGTCGTTTTCGAAACAATGTACTTTTTGACCTTTTTGACAAATTTAGGGTCAGAATGTTTTTTTTAACTTATACGACGGGTGCGGCTATTTTCCGCCATTATAACTTCGTCTAAGCTTCCCTTACAATCTTATAAGAATATTTTCAAAGTAAATATATTATTTTATAATTATGGGAATTTTAAATGATTTCAAAAAAGAGAGATATTTCTCTCAAATAGCTTTTATTTCATCCATGTCAACATCCTTTGATGGGTTTTAAGTTTAATTGAAATTGATTTATGATTCAAAACTTCCATTGAACATTTTGTAAAATATTTGACTGTGGATGTGTTATTTTTATACCATCCATAGTTTATGGAGAAATTTTTGACATTTCGTATGCTAGTTCTAATACGAATATTTATGTTATGTTTAAACCTATTCATATGAGGAATGTATTGGACTTAATAAGTGACAGGTGGAGCCCGCTATAGCTTCTCGATGCATCGGTAGGTCTCATGAGACAACTAGACATGGAATTGGCCGAGGCCCTTTCCCAATTTGATTTATGGTTTTGGACGAGGTCATAATCATTTTAGACGTCATGGCCGAGGCCTTGACAAAAGGTTTCAGAATGTCTGGCATTATACATTCCCTCATTATGAAAGAGGTTATTGATATTTCATGTGATTATTCGTCTAGTAGAATATCCATTTGAGTATGTAATGGAATTATTTTATTTTACTTTTTCCATATTATGCTGAAGTTCAAGTTCAATAAGGATTTTGTTTTAGTTATACATTGCCTTAAATGCTTATGTTTTCTTATGAATGTTTCCGCTATATTGTCATCCTTACGGAGCATTTGAGCTCACCCCTTTCAATGTTTTATTTTTCCCAGGATGTGAAGAAGTGTATTATGACTGACTTGCAAGAATAGTCAGTGAGGATATGAGTGTGGACTAGGGAGACCATGTTATTGTAGTTTTTCATTTTTATGATGTAATGTAATGTTTACGAATGTATCTAGTGTTTCCATGTCTACTAAACTAATCGGTCTTTCGAGACTTGATCTTTTTTCATCATGCCAATGTTACGAAGTAATGCACCGACTCTGGGTAGCTACGGTCAGGGCGTTACAGCCTCTAGATCCACCACCACTACAAAATCACCATTTTCAATCCTTATAATGTTAGAGGATCATGGAAAATCCTCTTTGACCAGATCTGAAGATCCTAACCCATCACAAGACCAAATGACATTCTCAATCCCTATTTTCTGGTGACTATCACCTAAGAATCAACAACATGTAGAGGTAATGATATCACCCAACCTGAAAAAGACAACATGGAAAATATTTATATACACATAAGGAATAGGAAATGGTATATAATAATAGGAAATATCTTTCATAGAAAAAATGAAATAGAAGAAGTGATACAACCCAATGTTGTCTAAACATACTCCATGTATTGAATCCAAAAACAAATGAAAAGAAATGATGATAAATATATACTCCATGAGGTAAGTGTAAAATTCCCCCACTATCTCACCATCAGCTACCCAACATAGAATAAAAACTCTCTCCCTCAGTATAACACATTGTCTTTACATACATCTAATGACATAATAAGGTCGATGCAATGTCGAAGGGTTCCATATGGTGTGAGATAACATTCTTAGTAGTATATCAAGTATTTTTTCCACAAAAAGTCTCTAAATAAAATACTAAACATGATCAACGTTGAGGAAAAAATTCACAAATAACAATTAAATAGATTTTTTATTAAAATCATTGGTATATATACCCATATTTCCATAGTATCATATAATATAGGTAAAATGGTTTCAATGAAAATGGAATATAGAACAGAAGGTAATCAATGCTAAGAAATGTAATACAAAATATGCTGTTATAGCATGTGTATGATTAATATAGGTCATGATGGATATAAAATTTATACCTGAAAATATATAATATCTGGAATCAATTCATTATTCATATGATTTATGTATATAGAGTATAAAAACAACATAGAAATTAAACCTCCCAATAATGTCAATATGTCCCAAAAACATGTTTATGGGGATGAGGAGCATGCCCTAATTAATCCCCCCTGAGGGTATCAACAGATGAGTACTATTATTAAAACATCCAGTTATGTACCCAAGGATTTCCATGTGATACATTTTAAAAACCATTTTATCAAAACCCTTCTGGAAATTCATTTCATAATCCCATTTCACAATGCCTTTAAAAGAAAAATTTTTCTTTTTACCAAACACAAGGGAGAAAACATATTTTAAAAAAAAATGCTTCCATATACACAAAATTAAATCAATTAATTATTCCATCTAAATTATAAAATAAATAATAATACTATAGACATCACAGTTCATCTTATACAGGCTAAAGATGAAACCACCTACCTCAAACACGGGTCACACATTACCTAAAAAATATCTATAACCACCGGGTGAATTGAAGAACAACAAAAGAAGACATTACCTATGACTACAAAACATTAGAATCGTATTCAATAAGAATTATGGTTGGAAGATAGGTTATGTAAAACAAACATAAGGGAAATCACACTTTTCAAACCATTACTAACAAAGGACCACCCACAAAATAATATCACATAGAGAACCTAGTAAAGATCTAGAAGATGATGAAAATGAGATAAATGGATCTATAAATATAACATAACGACACATATGTGACCAATGTAATTGAAGAATAAGAGGGTATATCACATTCCCTAAGAGAGAATGCACATACACTATGCAGTTTAATCATTAAAAACGTTCTTACTAGAATTGAGGTACAGAAAATTTATATAAAGAGATCCTAGGTTTCAAGAGAGAAGCATGCATATCAATATAAAATAAACTCCATCATGCGTCATAGTTATAACAAAAATCCACAAACTATTGATCACAGTAAAACATTTTACACTAATAATTTCATTATTTTAAATATATACCTAAAATGTCATCACATCATATAAAAAATATATATAATTGATAATTTCATAACCAGAACTAGTTTCATGAAATATAATCTGTTCACACTTTGATCTAGATCATGGAAGAATTTTTATAATGGAGTTTCATGGTGTACAATTATCATGACATGATGGGGCCTATAAGAATTTCACAGTCTATATTCTACATAAAAAACTAAACCACCTTTGAAGCTTTCCAAACCCATAATGTAACCAAAAAATATTTTTCTAAATTTATACCCGAACTCCATTAATTTATAGAAACATGCATATATGAACATTAGGAAATTTTTTAAAACATCAATTCTCCATCCCCAAAAGGTCTTAAATGAACCCTAATTAAATTTGAATTGAAAGGAGAGCAGAGAAACACTAGATATAAGGTCTATGATGATACAAATTCTTTACCATAATAATTTCTATCCCAAGTAATTTTTGTAGAGGAATAGATCTATAGAAATAGTTGGGCCCACTACCCCCTCATTGATGACCCATTGTCATAGGTATTGTTATAATATGATCATTATTTCTATAATATATTGACTAATGAGAAAGAGTAACCACATTTGAAATTCCTTTGAGATTCAATTATCTCTATTGGGTTATCCACTATAGATACATCTAGCTCTAGGGAAATCTCTTCCCAACATAGAACATGAGAGGAATCAAGGTGATCTTTCTTGATCTAAGATATATGGAAAAACATTCATACCCATAAACTAAACTATACAATAAAAATGATTAGAAACCATCTCTAGCCACTCAATAACGATTAATGGTCATTAATTTTGTAGAGAAAAATTATTCTATTTTCATATATGATGGTGACCTAATTGAGAAATTAATTCAAGAAATCATGTTAAGAAATAGAATACTCAAAATTATTATGTAGATGAACCACATATAATTTCATATAAATTCTATCTACAACTAGATGACAAATAATATTTAGATTCCTCGATAATGTTTAATGAATAGGACATGATCCTACTTAAGGGGAATCACCCATGTCTTCCAAAAAAATTGTTTCCCTTCCTGGGAGACAATAAAAATCCTCATAGGGGACCATTATTATTAATGAATAATAACTAATTTTATAGGAAAACTCAACCATTCCTAAATTGATATCCCACAATCCACAAAAAGCTAAGACGTAGACATTTAGAATATCCTCTATGATAAAGAGAATGGTCCATTTAACATTATGTATATGGATTGTAAGTTATACACAACCTACCCTGGTTTTCCATCACCTTCTAGAGACTCTTACTAAATATTGAAGTAAAGATTGAGAGAGGGAACCCCATGTAATAAAAATATATGACAAATACAACATACATAGTTCATAATCCTTTTTGGTGTCCCCTTTTGGAATGAAATGAATTTAATTATTCCTCCAACAAATCAATAAATATATAGAAATATACACTTAGGTAGTCCTAGGTAATCCAAAATGAATTGCCTTGGACACCACAACCAATTTCCAAACCAGCATCAGAAGAGGTCTGAGAAAACCGAAATGTTTCAAATGATATGCCTTTATTTATTAGTTAGTGTAATAATACGATACATAATCTAAATGTTGTGTTTCATACTCAGCCAATGGGATCATTATAACATCTCATGATACATCTTCATAGTTTATGTGTTAACGACCCATGAATAACTATGGTAGTAAAATGAAACTAAAAACCTTCAAGATACTAGGATAAAAAACTAATCCCCAAAATGGAGAGTATAATATAAAAGGAATGACTGAATAGAATTGGCCTCCCCACCAAAAAGAGTCTAAAAAATTTCCTAAAACACATCATCTTGTACATAACCTACAGAACATACTCAATGTGAGATGATAAAAAATGATCACAAATCATAACTGTTTCTGAAAAATCATCCAAAGATGAAAGATAAAACTAATAAAAGAGTCGTAAAAGGTTCCATTCCTTTGGTTCGGGAATATCATATGATGGTAATTTGTTGATGAGAGTGTCAGAATTGAAATTCCCCTTCCCCAGGCTATAGGATATGTAGAAGTCAATCTTATAAAAGTATTCAACCCACTATCTCTATTAGACATTCAATTCATTCTGTGAAAATATATATCTCAAACACTTATTATCGAAAAATACTATGAAAAACTCTTCAAAGAGATAGTGTCACTGGTATTTAAGCACATACATAATCATGGAATGATCTAAATCATGTGTCAGGGAATTATATACATACCGATATAGACAATGAGATCCATAATCCACAACATGATCATCCTCTATAACTGTGAAACCCAGACCAGCACCATAGGTATCTTGGTACACCAAATACCCCATACCAAGAACAAGAAAGCTTATAGTAGTAATATATTTTTAAAACCATTTCAAATCATCGAAAAAATATTGACATTTCTCATCCCACATGAATTTCACCCATTTCATGGTAATAGAATTCAAATGTGATTCCAAATTTTAAAAATCATTATTGAACGGTAAAAGATTCAGGAAAGGCAATAGATGATTAAATTCCCCACGATGTTCCATAGATCCTCCCATAAAATGGTATCTTTTACCTTCTCAATATCAAATAATATGTCATACACAAAAATCATGTCCCCATATAACATCACTTCAGGGATCCAGAAACAACATTTTTAAAGAATTCCATAAAAACATTGCATCAACATGATTTATAAAATAACTCAATTGGTTCTCATTAACATTCATGAAACTCAAATAAAATAAAATATCATCTAGGAACACTATCGCAATGGAATCGAGATACTCATCGAATATATAATCTATCAAATCTAAAAAAACTACATGATATTTAGTGAGGCCAAACTTTATCAAAATATATAAATAATATCTATAGTTGCTCTAAAAATATATCTTTTTATATCGCACTCTTTTTCACTATGCAGATGATAACCAGACCAATGATCGATATTAAAAAACTACTTCTCACCCATTAATTGTCTGAAGAAACCATCCACATGGGGAAAAGGAATTATTATTCTTAACTATTACCTAATTCAACTTATAATAGTCTATACATAGTAAATGTGGACTATCATTATTCTATAAAAAACAATATGGGCTTCCCATTGAAAAATAGTTGTGCCAAAGAAACTGTTCTCCCCAGATCATTCAATTGAATCATTTGATCTCTTAGCTTTGCAAATACCATATGAGATGAGGGTATTGAAAGTACTTGATTACATAGAGCTATGTAAATCATGATATCTACCTCCTTATCTAGAGAATGTATAATGAATCAATTTTAACATACAAAGTTATTATGTCACTTTTTATAAATATTCAATACATTACAGAAACACATGCCAATATGCCATATTATTTTAGTACTTTTGGAAACATGAAAAAAAATCCATAAGTGAGCTTCATAATCTCATATTTTGTTCTTCACAACTACCACCCTTCATTGACTTATCATACATATTACATATCTTTATAACCAAGGGAATGGAATCCTAATAAAGGGTGATATTAGATACTCAGTTAGGGTAAAAAAAAATAAGTACAACATTATAATATGTGTATGCAAACATGATATTATCATTTTAAAACCATAATCCACATATCAAAAATTATAATTTCGATTCAAGGAATAATTTTTTAAATTACAAAACTAATAATCCATAAGTGAAACAAATAAAATGATACCTGATAGCATAACATTGGCATATGAAATGAAGTTTCTTGCATATATGTATATTTAGAAAATCTTTTCTATATTAGTCAATAATCATTGTTAATATCTTTATAGTAGAGAAATTATTTCTCTGAACTAGGCTCACTCCCTGTTCAATCTATGTCCTGATACACTAGGTAAACAACCCATCAAGTCCATGCCTTACTGAACAATATTAGCTCCCCTTACTAGTACTGCGTATCTCATGAGATATAAATTCTTAACCATTGTATTAGAATGAGATATAAATCTCACCAATCACAAAATAAAATCATACATATGTTTTACATACGATTATAAAGCATTATCAAATCATAACCCATGATATAAAATGGGTATCAATAAAATTTATTCATATCATAATTATTGGAAAATATACAGGTTTCATTGTAATTTCATCGTAGAATAACCAACAAAAATTTGCGGTTTTCATAAGAATGTTCTAATAGAATAACCTATAGAAGTGAAATATTTTACATAAAATCATGGAATCATAAACATAAACCATTCAAAGAATTAATAATAATTGTATCTTTAGATCATATCTCTAGAATGGCATATGTAAAATCAAAAGGTGAAATATTATTTTGAAATGATTTTAAAATATCATTTAAATCCATACATTAATGAACATACCCATTCCTCTTTGATTTTTTTAACATAAAACATAATGAAATAATTTTTTATAAAAAACATTGAAATAATATAAATTAAACACTGGGTTAATGGGTTTTTGAGATGTCTAAAATTTACATTACTTTCGTACACATTAAAATAAAGATTCATTTCACACATTTAGTAAAATCAAAATTGAATTGATTGGAAAATGATATGAATATTTTTCAAAAAAAAGTTTATAAAAAATATAAACATGCATATAACAATGTATTTAAAAAATAATAAGATATTAATAAAAATTTCATGAAAATACTTTATAAAACATCATTTTGGAAGAATACGAGATTTCAACTGAATTGAGAAATAAATTCTGATTTTATTAAAAACATTTTCATAATAATTATATGTGACAAAGATAAAAAAAAGGTATCATTAAATACTGATATCATTGTTAAATAAAGCATAAAAAATCATCTGAATTTAAGAAAGGTATATCATGATATTTCAACATTAGATAATTAATCAGAAACCATCTCTGTAAAAAATGGAATTGTTATATAATGTATTTAACATTTGAGAACATTAACTTGGAATATGTGTGAATTAATATCATATAATGAAACATAAAATATCCAAAGGATAAAGATTCTAGTGATATAAAATGTCAGAATGGATTTTTATACACATTTTCAAAAAATATAGGTTCATTATATAATAGACATCTTAAAGAAGGAAAATTCAGACAAAAATCCCTTACATATTGAGTAAGTTTTAAATTGAAAACCCCATGAAATATAGATCATAAAATGGATAAGTAAAAAAATTGGTTTCATTAGAATCATAATATTATACATTACTTGTTAATATATACAACACATAAAATAAATAGGTGGTGAATAAGACATGTGTCTCAGTAAAGTAAGTAGTGATATATAAATCCTATACCTCAATTCTTCACATTCATTATACTCATTAAAACATCAATTATTATAAATATAAGATTATTATAAATCTATTAAAGAATCTTAATCGTATATATATCATACCATGTATTAATTTCCTATTATATTTTATTTTTCAACTATATAAAATATAATTATTAAATTTATTTTTCAGGTAATAACCACTATGTTTTTAATATATGTTTTGATTTTTTAAATTTTTTCCCTCTTACATATATCATGGTCCTATAATATCATGATTTATAAGAACTATATAAATATCACATATATTTATTATATATGTATTTTTACTAATCCAAAAAACATAGTGATCCTAAATGAAACATACCGTTCAGGGAGATGATAGGTCGTAGGTATGTATGAACACTTTTTTCATTTTATTATATGTTTGAAATAATTAAAAATAAATTATATAAATTATAAATAATGAATAATTTTTTCATATATATATCACTTATTTTTATTAAATAGTTCTATAATACATTCCTTGTAAATAATGAATGAATTGAATAATTTCACGAGGTAGTTGTCATGCCATGAGCTTCCACGATAAGTTTCTCTTTCAATAATTCAATAGCTTGCATTGTAGACAAATTCGAGATTCTAACACACCACGACCAATCAAAGTAGCAGTTATGAATAGTAATACCCACTTTTTGAAATTATATAAATTTTATATTTCAAAATGAATTTCATTTTTGTATTCGTAATATCAAAATTATCCTAAGTTAAATTTTTTGTAATTTTCTGAGAACTTCCAATTTTCTATGAATCGAGAAAATACTTAAAAACAACTTTTTTAATCAAAATAATTTATAGTGATAAATTATTTTATTGAGTTGTTTTAAAGTATAATTATAATATTTTTTTACCATTTTATCCAATAGTGGTCATTAGAATTAATTTCACATTGAAATTGGACTTAAACAAATGTCAGTCTTTTGATTGATATTCTTTCTTAAAAACACGGTATTAGTTTTGACAATGGGAATTAATTATAAAATTAATTAATGCAACTTATATTTTTGGAATTTTTTAAAATAGACATCATTTTTGAATTTGGAATACCAATTATAGCATAGTGTGAAATTTTGGCATTATTATGAAAAACTTCAATTTTTGATTAATAGTGAAACCACTAAGTGGTAGTTAAAAAACTGATTTTTCATTTAAATGAAACATTACCGCTTCTATGAATTGAATTTCAAAAATATGACATAAATTTTTTTCATTAGGATGTAAAATTTGGTTCAATGGGATTAAAAGAATTTTTTAGTGAATAGTAAATTTTTTGTTTTATTAATCGCGATTAAAGTTAATTAGTGAAATTTAAGGTAAAAATGATATTATAAAAATATGAAAACACAATTACACTTGTCCTACCCTTATTGGATGAGTCATTGAAGACCATGAAAATCCATGGGTAAACTTGTGGACCCCATGGAGCCACATGGGTAAGAAAATGACATTAATAACTTTTTTATTTAATGTAAAAATAAAATTGGCCCAAACATGTGTTGTTTTACTAAAACAATTATTACATGGGTTTATATAAGTTAAAATTTCTACTATAAATATTAATTGGAAATCTAAAAAGATTTCCTACATCATGGTAATTTTTTTTTAATTTTTAGACATTAAATAAATTAAATTTTTAATGACACCATGATGATGCAACGATTACCTCATTAATTAACGATATAAAATAAATGAAAAGATAATGTAAACTCTAACACTTACACTTTCCCAATAACCTATTGGATGGGTATATTTCGAACCCTTATCACCTTATTCTATAAATATATAATTTTGGGACATTTGAAATCCGAAATTCACTTCATAATAATGTAACATTTCATGTGTTTCCAAGAGTATCCCTCCTCTCCTCTTATAAAAGGCCCCCACCACTACCACCTTATTTACACCATCAATGCCATTTGGATCGGCCAAACTCTGACCAAATACTCTTCCAATATCCCTATCTTACTCCTAGAAGCCTCACTTTGGGCATAAGTGTTCTCAAGGAAGCCTTTGGCTCAAATAAAAAAGAGTTACCCGATTTTAAGGTAATGTCTTCTCTTATGATATTTTATTTTATTTTGCTTCTCCAACCCATAAAACTCTTTTTATTCCTTTATTTTGTAACAAAACCAGTATCTTCAATATACTAGGATTTTTTTTATGAGAATTATTTTATTTACACATACACACACCTTCTTCTAATGGTTAAAGAACATACTGTTTCTGTGGGTGGCGAAATACTACCACACAAATCGATGATTGTTCAATATTCTTTTAACACCTCTAATGGTGGCCATTTTTATGAAACTATTTTCATATATGATATATATATTATTTTTATGTTTTATTTATGATTATTAATTTTTTTATTTATGTCATACCTTTATGATTTCCATTATGGGTAAACACAATAATTTCATTTTAGGAAGTGCAGACTACCACCCCCTCAAAGTGATTTGAATCGTTAATGCCATATGTGGGATGTATAAAGGGTGGAGTAAATGATATTATATATGATATTATACTGGAAATATAATATTCATTTATATCATTATGATTTCATTCCATTAAATACGAAATAGAAATGAAAGTAGTGTTCATGCGTACGTACGGCTTACCGTCTCCATGAACGGTGTATTTCATTTCTTACTTATAAATGTTACGTAATATTATGAATGAATGTATATACTGGATATATATGATATATATGATATCTAAATCATTAATATAATTATGGATATAATGTATATTTCAATACATTAACAACTTGTAATTATATGGAGTTTATTTTGGACCCAAGTACCAAAGATCAACAAAATGACCGTTATTAACTTAAATAATTACACAATGTTCATAACATTGTAATAAGTGATATAAAAGAAATAATGAACATTAAAAAGGTTCTTAAGAAAATAGAAATTAACTCTATTTTATTATTCGTGAGATTACAAAAATGATCGAGTCAAGTCGGACACGAGGTAAGGGAACTTCTTAACCCAATTTCCGGTCTTTGGGTTAATCTCCTACTTTCAAATTATGGCATGATATTATTATGTTATATCTTTTATTTTTTACTTTCATTATGTGTAATTATAGTGAATATACATAATAGATCTATTTTTTTTAAAAAAAATATCTTTGTAAGGGACTTCGTCTCAATCTCCTTTCATTGAACAATATTATATTTTATACAGAACTTTCTTTTATACGGTGTATAAACCCCTTTGACTTTTATGTTTATTCAAAAGGAATCTTTTTTATACGAATAATTTTACTAAATGACAAAAGGGAATGTGTTTTTTGTCGTACGTTTGTGGTGACAATGACTTCCCCGCCGCCGTGACCATTATTTGAGTTTCGGATTCCTCTACAAGCCATAACATTTTTTTAAATGAAAAATAAATACAATGTTTAAATTTTCTTTTATTTTGGTATTGAAAATGGTTTTCAAAGTGTTTTTTATTATATAAACGTGTTGTATTGATATCTTGTGATTGAAATATGGAAATGTTATGTTTCCTTTATGAATGTTTTATGTGATACGATAATGTTATTGATTATGATATGTTTAAACCTGTTTATATTTGGAATGCATTGGACTTAATAAGTGATGGATAGAGCCCACTATAGCTCCTCAATGCATCTTCAGGTCTCATGAGACAAACTAGTGTCTTGGCACGAGAACATTACAATATCTTATTTTAGTCTTGGCATGAGGCCTTGGCTACGTGGTTGTGATAGTCTGGAATTATGCATTCCATCATTATGAAAGTGGTTATTGATATTGCATGTGATTATTCGACCAGTAGAATATCCATGTGAATAAGTAAATGGAATTATCTAATTTTACATTTTCCATATTATGTTGAAGTTCACGTTTAAAAGGCTTTTTTTAGTTATACATTTCCATAAATGTTTATGTTTATTTATGAATGCTTCCGCTATATTGCTACCCTTACTGAGCATTTGAGCTCACCCCTTTTAATGTTCTATTATTCCTAGGATGTGAAGAAATATTTTATGACTGACCTACAGGGATAGTCTAAAGTGGATATAAGTGTGGACTATAGAGACTATGTTATTGTGATTTTTAACTTTATTATTTAATGTAACATTTATGAATGTATCTAGTGTTTACAAGGATACTAAACTAATCTATCTTTCGAGACTTGATCTTTTGTGATCATGCCAATGTTATGAAATAATGCACAGACTCTGGGTAACTGGGTTAGGGGCGTTACAATTGGTATCCGAGGTAGTTTAGTACTAACCTCCGAAGCTAGATTTAGATAAACTTTGATTCGAGCACATAGCCCAAAGATAGATTTTGAGGATTAGTATAGAAGAACTTCCTAGAATATTTTTATTATAGATATTTTGTGAGTTTTCCGAGTAATAAATCTCTCTCTGGATACGACTAGGTAGAGGCGGCTCTGGAAGAGATGTAACTAGGGGTAAAACCCGAAAACACCACTTTGAGCTAGACTCGAACGTGAACTGGTGCACGACAACGGGCCTTGCTGCACTCTTGGTTACGACACTCCCGGGGCATATTCTTAGGATAATTCTCATTTTCATTACAGACCATTATGAAGGGTTTATCAGTATATACCTCCTCAAAGAAAACATTTCTTTTTTATGATTATGGATTATATCCATAAATAGTTCAATTTATGTTACGTGTTTTACAAGTATGGAATAATATATTTTGATTCATAAACTAATCTAGATTATGCCATTGTTTAGAAATTCCGCCTAGTGGGAGGAATGGAAACCTTATAAATGCACACAATCCATGTTGGGATTTCCCTCCTGCTCAAGATAATTATTGTAGAGCTAGAAATACAATTGGTGCTGATCAACTTATCCCCATACTGGGACAACTCACTCAGGTTACGAATAATAACCTTACTCGTATAGAGGACCCTGATCCACAACGTGGAGGATCAATGTTAGACCGCTTCATGAGGCATCAACCGCCAACATTTAATGAGGTTACAAATCCATTAGTTGCTGAGCAATGTATAAACTCCTTAGTGAAAATATTCCACTCCTTGGGGAGTAGCGAAAGGGAAAAGGTTATCATGGCAGTTTACTGCATCACTAGAGATTCTGATCAATGGTGGTCATTGATTAAAAATATAATGGCAGATGAAGAAGTATCAAGTATGGAATGGAGAGAGTTCAAAGATATTTTCTTAGAAAAATACATTCTTGGTGACCATCGAGAAGATATTGAAAGGCAATTTCTGAATCTGAGACAAAAGGAGGATGAGAATGTAGCAAAGTATGAGGCCAACATTACAAGGTTAGCAAGGTATGCTGCAGATTATATACGTAACCCAATAAGTAATATTGATCATTTATTTTATGGGTTAAAACCATTTCTCCATCAAGCATTAGTATAACTATTTTTTTCAACATACAAAAATATGGTCTTCGGTGCTATCAAGACAGAAAAGGAATTTTCTAAGTCTTGTGACAACAAAGTAAAGCATGAGAAGAAGAGAACGGTGGAACAAAAGAAAATAAAGGGAAAAAGGGAAAGAAGGATTTTCCATTATGTGATAATTCTGGGAAGAATCACCCTGGTACATGCCTAAAATGAATGGGAGTTTTTTATAAATGTAGAGAAAAAGGTCACTAGGCTCGTGATTGTAAGGGAAAGAAAGAGGCTATCAATGTTGAATGCTACAATTGTAGAGAAATGGGGCATTATGAAAATTAATGTCCTAATAATCAGGGAAATTTACCATAGAAAATGCCAAGGGATCAAGGTCAAGCTTATACTGTTACTATAGTTGAAGTGGAATAATTAATGTATTGGTGCTTTTGGACTCAAGGATTATATTCTGGTTATAAAAATAATGTGATATATATAAGGATTATACTGCAGTACTTTTTGTTTTCATTCAGGTTTTAATATGATGAATATAATAATATTTTTGTATGTGACAATAAGAGAAACTTTACTTTGTTTGAGGAATCTGATGATACAATTGATTTTTGAAATTAGAGACCTTTTAGAAAAAGTCAGGTCAGAGGTATTTTGGATAACTATAAAGGTTGGAATGGATTATGTTCAACCTTTTATAGTATTGTTTAAGGTTAAAACATTTATGAAGATTATTTTTGGAATATTATAATTCTATGGTTTTAGGAAAAGGACGACTTGTAGGTCAAGGGATAACCCATCGCATCGGACAAAGCTATAGGAATCAAACCCACAACCATAGAGTGACAGGACTTTATTACCTACCACTGGCCTACAGGATGTCCCTGGATATTACAAATAGTTTTCCTAATATAAATGGTATGTGTTAATATTTGGAACCTTATAAAATTAGGATAAATAGAATATTTTTGAGTTCTTTTACCATTTGGAGTGAAAGATGGGTTTGTGGTAAGAATTTATTAAAGAATGAAATTCTACATGACAAGTAAGTATATTTCCTTACGTTCTTAGTAAATATCTTAAATAAATTCCTCTTCTTTATGAAGGGTAACTTAAAACAAAAACATTTCAGTTAACTTTTCCAAATAGGGAATCAATGACCGTTTAACCAATCACAAGTTTGTGATTATCTTGTAGTTAATTTTGTCACAAACCTGTTTTCTATAACTCTCCATTAGACCTTGAAAGTTTTTTTCCTCCATATCCATATTTTCATAGAATCCTATTATGGGCTATCTCGGGTGACCTTTGTACTTTTCATTCTTTCTTTTAATGTTATATTTTTATTAACCATATTTTCCGATGTGGGTTTTCCACAAAGGTATTTTCTATTTTCAACCTTTTATTTTCAAATTGGGAGGACACAATTTATTGAAGGAGGGGAGAATGTAATACCATGAGCTTCCACGATACTCTTCTCTTTCAATAATGCAATAGCTTGCATTGTACGCAAATTTCGAGATTTTAACACACTGTGACCAATCAAAGTTGTAGTTATGAATAGTAATACCCTCTTTTTGAAATTATATAAATTTTATATTTCAAAATGGACTTCATTTTTTTATTCTTAATATCGAAATTATCCTAAGTTGAATTTTTTGTAATTTTCTGAGAACTTTTAATTTTCTATGAATAGAGAAAATACTTAAAAACAACATTTTTAATCAAAATAATTTATAGTAATAAATTATAATATTGAGTTTTTTTAATGTATAGTTAGAATATATTTCTACCATTTTATACTATGGTGGTCATTAGAATTAATTTCACTTTGAAATTGGACTTAAACAATTGTCAATCATTTGATTGATATTCTTTCTTAAAAACACACTACTTGTTTTGACAACGGGAATTAATTATAAAATTAGTTAATGCAACTTATATATTTGGATTTTTTTAAAATAGACGTCATTTTTGAATTCGGAATATCAATTATAGCATAGGGTGATATTTTGGCATTATTATGAAAAACTTCAATTTTTGATGAATAGTGAAACCACTAAGTGGTAGTTAAAAAACTGATTTTTCATTTAAATGAAACATTATTGTTTCTATGAATTTAATTTAAAAAATACGACATAAATTATTATAATTAGGATGTAAAATGTTGTTCAATGGGATTAAAATGAATTTTTGGTGAATAGTAAACTTTAAGTTTTATTAATCGCGATTAAAGGTAATTTGTGAAATTTAAGGTAAAAATGATATTATAAAAATAATAAAATACCCTTACACTTATCCTACCATTATTGGATGAGTCATGGAAGACCAAGACAATCCATGGGTCAACTTCGGGACCCCATGGAGCCACTTGGGTAAGAAAATGACTTTAATAACGTTTGATTTAAAGTAAAAATAAAATTGTCACAAACATGTGTTGTTTTACTAAAAAAATTATTACATGGGGTTATATAAGTTAAAATTTAGACTATAAATATTCATTGGAAATATAAAAAGCATTCCTACATCATGGTAATTATTTTATAATTTTTACACATTAAATAAATTAAATTCTTAATGACACTATGATGATGCAACGATTATCTCATTAAATAATGATTTAAATAAAATGAAAGGATAATGTAAAATATAAGACATACACTTTTGAAAAACCTATTTGATGGGTAGCTTTCGAACACTTATCACCTTATCCTCTAAATACATAATTTTGGGACCTTTGAAATTCGAAAACCACTTCATAATAATGTAACATTTCATGAGTTTCCAAGATTTATCCTCCTCTCCTATTATAAAATTCCCCCACCAATACCACATTATTCACACCATCAAATCCATTTGGCTCGGAAAAACTCTGCAAAAATATTCTCCCAACATCCCAATATTACTCCTAGAAGCCTAACATTGGGCAGATTTCTTCCCAAGGAAGCCTTTTTCTCAAATCAAAAAGAGTTACCCGATTTTAAGGTAATGTCTTCTCTTAGGTTATTTTGTTTCATTTTGCTTCTCCAACACCTTAAACTCTTTTTATTAGTTTCTTTGGTAACAACACCAGTATCTTCAATATACTAGGATTTTGTTTATGAGAATGATTTTATTTACACTTACACACACCTTCGTCTAATGGTTAAAGAACATACTGTTTCTGTGGGTGGCGAAATACTGCCTCACGAATCGATGATTGTTCAATATTCTTTTAACACCTCTAATGGTGGCCATTTTGATGACAATATTTTCATATATGATATATATATATTATGTTTATGTCTTTCTAATGCTTATTTATTTTTCATTTGTGGCATACCTTTATGATTTCCATTATAGGTAAACACGATAATTTCATTTTAGGAAGTGCGGACTACCGCCCCCTCAAAGTTATTTGAATTGTTAATGACATATGTGGGATGTATAAAGGATGGATTAAATGATATTATATATGATATTATAATGGAATTATAATATACCTTTATATCATTATGATTTTATTCCATTAAATATGAAATAGAAATGAAAGTAGAATTCATGCATACGTACGACTTACCGTCTCCATGAACGGTGCATTTCATTTCTTAGCACTAAATGTTACGTAATATTATGAATGAATTTATATACTGGATATATATTATATATATGATATCTACATCATGAATATAATTCTGGGTATAATGTATATTTCACCACATGAAAAACTTGTAATTATAGGAAGTTTATTTTTGACTCAAGTAACAAAGATCGACACAATGACCGTTATTAACTTAAATAATTACATAAAGTTCATAACATGGTAATAAGGGATATAAAAGGAATAATGAACATGAAAATGGTTCTTATGAAATTAGAAATTAAATCTAGTTTATTATTCAGGAGATTAAAGAATGATCGAGTCAAGTCGGACACGAGGTAAGTGAACTTCGTAACCTAATTTCTGTTCTTTGGTTTAATCACCTACTTTCAAATTATTTCATGATATTATTATGTACTATCTTGTATTTTTGATTTATTTACGTGTAATTATAGTGAAAATACATAATATATCAATTTTATTTAAAAATTATCTTTGTAAGGGACTTCGTCTAAATCACCTTTCATTGAGACATATTTTATTTTATACACAACTTTCTTTTATACGATGTATAAACCCCTTTGACTTTTACGTTTATTCAAATGAAATCTTTTTTATACTAAGAATTTTACTAAACAACAAAAGGGAATGTTTATTTTGTCGTACATACGTGGTGACAACTACTTCTCCACCACCGTGACCATTATTTTATTTTCGGCTTCCTTTACAAGCCATACCTTTTTAAATGAAAAATAAATACAATGTTCTAATTTTCTTTTATTTTGGTATTGAAAATGGTTTTGAAAGTGTTTTTTTATTATATCAATGTGTTGTATTGATATCTTGTGATTGAAATGTAGAAATGTTATGTTTCCTTTATGCATGTTTTATCTGATACGATTATGTTTTGGTTTATGATATGTTTAAACCTGTTCATATGAGGAATACATTAGACTTAATAAGTGACGGGTGGAGCCCGCTATAGCTCCTCGATGAATCGGCAGGTCTCATTAGACAAACTAGTGTCTTGGAATGAGGCCCTGACAAAATCTTATTTGTAGTCTTGGAAAGAGGCCTTGGCTACGTGGTTATGATAGTCTGACATTATGCATTCCATCATTATGAAAGTGGTTATTGATATTACAAGTGATTATTCGACCAGAAGAATATCCATGTGAATAAGTAAATGGCATTATCTCATTTTACATTTTCCATATTATGTTGAAGTTCAAGTTTAAGAGACATTTGTTTTAGTTATACATTGCCTTAAATGTTTATGTTTATTTATGAAAGCTTCCTCTATATTTCTACCCTTACTGAGCATATGAGCTCACCCCTTTCAATGTTCAATTTTTTCCAGGATGTGAAGAAATATTTTATGACTGACCAACAATGATAGTCTGAAGGGGATAGAAGTGTGGACTATGGAGACTATGTTATTGTGATTTTTCACTTTATGATGTAATGTAACATTTATGAATGTATCTAGTGTTTCCAAGGCTACTAAACTAATCAGTATTTTGAGACATGATCTTTTGCGATCATGCCAATGTTACACAATAATGCACCGAATCTAGGTAACTGGGGTCGTGGCATTATAGTAGTAGTCTTTCGTACACACAAATGACATTATTATAGTACCAAAAAATGCAATGTATGATGGTATGTGTTATATAATAATTAAATGATGATAAGAGAAACTAAATTATTTCACCCCATGTCAAAAATATTAAACTCATGATGCATACCCTTATCCCTCATCTTATTTGATCACCATCATTAACCCCCATCTTTGGGAACTAGTAATAATAATTCCAATTCATTTACACTTGAATAACTGATGTGTTGGAGGTGCATTATGTGAATCTTTTTCTCTATTTTCATCATCAACTAAATTCTTCCCATCACATCATTACTCAAATTCCTGATATCATTTCCTTTCACATAGATGACATTTAATAGTCCGCCTAATTAGATTTCAACCATTAATCTTAATAGAAATTGATATCAAAGGAATTCTCATCTTATTTTGTCCATTGATATTAAATTTTCCTTTTATCTCTATTGTTATTTTCTTGACAAAACCATGATATTGATACGTAACTCCAACCACCATTTCCACTTTTAATTCCAATCAAATAATCACTTAATAGTTAAGATATTTTCTTAGGGATAATTTCCTTATGAGACATAGTTTTATGATATTAAATAATTGATGAATCATATATTATTGTTTGATGATAATACCAGAGTATACCTCACAAATATTGTAAAATGTTTCTTATAGGTACCAAAGGATTTATCACTATTATCCTTAGATCAAAATAATGTTTCTATGTATTTGTATATATAATATGAGGAAATTACTTATTGAAAAACATGTTCTTGAACTCGTCCAAATCCATGTATTCAATCTCACCATATTACGACATATTCTTAAAAGGAGTACATCATTGATCTTCTTCCCCTTCCAAACGATAGAGAGACAAAAGGTCTTTTTCATGTTATTAACCCTAGAGAATAGAAAACGTATTTTAGGTGGAACTATTTTGTTGTTCAATAACTAGTGGATAAAAGTAACCACTAAAATAAGGTGGACATTAACTAATGAAGGACTCATCAGAATGTTGCTCCTCCTTTTTTTTGGATCTACAGAATGAATCACAGCTTAAGAAAGTTTTGAGAGCATAGGAATAAAATTTTCATTTTATCTCCCATAACATTTTTTTTCATAGGAGGAGAATCCACACATTTTCTATCTCACTAAACATTTAGGTGGATCTTTTATGTTCTATAAATTGACTATAACCAACAACTGTATTGTAGTAAACAATAATAATAGTGGGAACCACATAATTAAAAAAAATACTTATTTTTTTTCTAAATCATGAATCCTTATTCATTAATTCAAGAAAACCAAGGATTATCAATGTTTATTCTTAGTCATATTATACTAAAATCAATCATAATAGTTCATAAATAGTATTTAAATTCAAAAATCATATTCCCTAGGAGTGAAAACCCAAGTGTGCATCAATGCTTGTTGTCCTACTCCAATTCATGATCAAGTCTACATTTTTTTAGGTAGTATTCCTTGAGGCACATATATCCTAGAGGCATGTTCACTTGTAATATCCAGATAGTGATGTATTACTAGGAAACCACTCACTTTACCGTTCTGCAAAATTCTGGGTCTTTTTCCAATTTATTAAATCATCCATAGGATTATCATTAGACTTTCCATAGGGATCTCACTAAGGTTTTATCATCATATTTTCCAAGGGTTAACTAAACATATACCTTGATACCAACAATAACAACAGTAGATTTATAAAAAAAACCTACTACATAATTTATTTTTAATATTCTTTATATTACACAAACACATTTTTAAGGATGATAATAGTTTACTTCCTTAAAAAAAATTGAAACACAAACATGGCTTTTATAATTGAGATGAATAATCTCTAAATACATTCTTTACAACTACAAAAATTATTTAAAATATCATACATAATACATATATTCATTACATGGGGAATGGAAACATAAGAAAAGATGATCTAAGATGCTCCGTAAATGTAAACAAGTGAGATACAGAAGAATAACTTGAACACAATGGTATGAGAACTTGATTCTTACATCTGAAAACCACACACTATATATCAATGATAATAATTTAATGTAATGGATGCAATATTGGAATTTCATGAGACATAAACTATAACAGAAAATTTCCTGAGACATAAACTATAACAAAAAAACGTTCATAGCCTATAAGAGTACAACATTTTCATAAGGCATGTAATTTTGGGCATACACATAATTTTAGAAAATAATTTACATGTTCTTCAATGATTAATACCATGACAATCATTGTAATAAAATTAATATATTGAACAATTATAACTCCGCTTTCCAGACCTATCTTATAGAACAGGGCCAAAATTCCATTTTATCCTTGTCTTATTGAATCATGTTCACTCCATGTTCATGTCTCATTTATCTCATGTGATAAAAATACTCACCCAATGCATTGCTGAAAGATATAGGTCCCTCCATTCATATATGGAAATCATACATATGCACTGCATAAGATGGTAAACATTTATGAAATAGCAGACCATGAAATGAAATGGGTGTCATTAAAAGTTTATCATAAAAACACCTATGTAAAAGAGATAATTTTCATAATCATTTCACCATAGAATATCCTGTGAAACGTACTGTGTTTCATAATAATTTTTTTGGGGTATACCACAAGAAAGAGAAACATATCAAATAAAGATCAGGTCATTGTATGCCTAAAACATTCATAGAAATAATATGAATGGTTTCCTTGGATAATATCACAAAAAGTTGTTTTTAATATCAATAGGTGAAATCACAGATAGAAAGTGATTTTGAAATATAATTTAAAACATTTCATGATAAAAATATACTTTACATTTTGAAAAACACTATTAAAAATATAAAATGTTTGGTCATAAAATCTATGAAACTAAATTTGAAAATTTATAATGGAATCTATATAAAATTTATTTTTAATTATTCATGAAAGATCATTTCATGCCGTACTTGTTAAAATTAAAATTCATTTATCATTTTTGTTAAAATCCTAATGAGTATTGTTTGGAAATTGAAATAAATATTCCATAAAAATGTAGAAAAATTCACCACTGGTAAATAATTGTCTTTTAGAAACCATAAAAAATTAATAAATCATTTTTGGAATCAATTTATAAATGATGGATTTAGAAAAAAAATATTTCTCACCAAAGAGAAAAATAAATTTATATATTATTAAAGATATTTTCATAAAAAAATTAATTACCAAGGAGTGGGAAAATATTAAAATTATATGAATAATTAATTAATAAACATATGAGTTCTGAGAATCATATCAATGTATATTTTTTATTTTAGACATAGCCATAAACCATCCTCATAAATGATGAGATTGTAACTTAAAATCATTACTACTTAGGTAACATTGATTCGTATTCCCCATGATGTAATAACATAAAATGAAAATTACAATATAATACACATGAATAAATTTATGATATTACATTTCAAAAGGGATGTATACACATATTTTGGATGAATATTGTTCCATAACATTTCATATGTCACGAATAAGGAAAATTGAGACAAAACCCCCTTACTGTTGGGGTAACATTTGAATCATATACCCCATGAAAGAGAGATACTAAAATAAATATGAAAACCTAAATAGGTTTATGTATAAGTATCATAAAATAAATTTAATTTCATTATAAACATTGTAAAAAATAAATATGGGTTGAGTACATTTCACATGGATATAACAACATAGACACAAATCCCTTACCTTAAGTCTTGACATTTTTCATAATTTTTGAAGCCTACAGAATAAAAAAAATATTATTTGTCATATAATACCTAAATTTATTAATATATATATATAATTAAATAAATTATTTTATTATTCTCATTTATTAATCTTTTATTAACAATTAAATGTTTATGTTATGTTTTGGGTAATAACCGTTTTGTTTTCATATAAGTTTGGATTTGTTATATTTTTGGTCCTTTTAATTTCATCCACATTACATAATAATAATAATGAAAAACATGATATTAATTTGATATATATTCAATATATATATATATATAGTTATACATTATTTAGTAATATGAAATGAAATATATCATCTATGGAGATGGTAGTCTGTACATACGCATGAATGTTGATTTTTCATTTTTATGTTGAATTGCTAGATAGAAAATTTAATGATATATATTATCATTCCACAATAATTTTTATGTAATATATATCACTTATTCTTATTAAACCCATGTTTAATATTTTCTAAGTAATGCGTGAATGAAAATCATTTCTTTGTTATGGAAAAGTCTGATTTACACACGAACAACATTATCATATTCCTACAAAATAGTGGGTATGTTGGTATGTGGGATAGAAATATTTAAAAACAATAAAAAATCATAAATAATATATATATATATATATATAATAAACGTTTCATTTTAACTAGCCCTGATAGATTGTAATAGAAAAATTAATGACATCAGTTCTCAAGGCAGTAGTGCACCATAAATAAGAATTCGGATTTAAGAAACCATTTGATAGAAGTTATGATGGATTTAGATAATTCGCATAATATAAAAACATTAATATATGAAATATATTTATTTCATTATATAATGATGATATAAAAAGTATTTAAGGGGTGGAGGTAAAATTAAATAAAAGTGTGTGTTGTTGAATGTTGCCACTTCTTAGGGCATCCTCTGTTGATATTCACTAAAACTATTAATAAAATGTGTAGTTTCCCTAAAATTGGTTTTATTATAATGGGAGGAAAGTCAAGTAGTGATGTAGTAATGTATTATATGAATCGCTCAGGTTTATGGGGTGATGAAGATAGGAAATGGTTGGACTTTTAAAAGTGGGGGATAAGATGTACTAGTTATTTTAGAAAAGGAATAATTGTTCCCATATTTTCATGTGTCACAGGGGTATAAATTTAGACTTTATTGAAAATTGGAAGGTTAATATTCTAAATGTTTTTTTCAAATATTTTTTATATAGGTTTATATGACTTTATTATCTTTATTATTTTAGTTTAACCGAACAGTAACCCCATTTTTACTTAGACTGCGATAATTAATTTTTTCAACATTCATTATTCATTTTGGTCAAATAATAAGTTGAAATAATGAGAAATTATAAATTTTATAGATTCCAAATATGGATTTAATTTTTTCAAATTCCATTCATATAAGTGGAAAAAATTAAATTAATATTAATCTCACCTATGTGATGAGAAAGATGTTTTTAAATTGAAAATAAGGAAATGTTTCTAATGTTTTTGGATCCAATTTCACTTTGAAATATATTCCAATCTCCTAAATTGGATTTTTAGATGTTTAATTGAAGTAATTTTGTTCAAAGTCAATTTATTATATAATTTTACTTTTCAAATACATAAAATTAAGTGGCTATTTTCAATTAAAATTTAGTATTTTCCAATATTCATCAAGAAATTAAAATTTTCAGAAAAAATACCTAATATAAAATACAAGATAATTTTGATATTATTAATTAAAAATGAAAATTTTAAAATAATATTCAATTTCTAAATGTGTGAATAATAATAATTTTTTTTGAGAAAAACAAAAAAAAATTATAGAAAAATTTATTTTTGAAACATATAATGACATTACCAAAAAAATATTTATTTTATTATAAATATTATTTATTTAATAAAATCATTATACATATTATTTAAAAATTATTCTTTTAAATTTTCATAACTAAGTTTAACAGACATGTTATAATGGTCACATTTAGATAAATAAATTTATAATATATCATTGAATTGTTAAAATTTATTGTTGCGTGTATAAAAAACCCAATAGAAAAATAAAATTTATTTATAAAAAAATTATAAAATCTAGGGGTGTTATAAAAATGCCAAAAAAATTCATCTGTAAAAAACATTAAGAATGTATCGAACAAGGGCGGGAATATTAAAATCTAAAAACATTCATCGGGATCATCTATTATAGAAGACACCAACCTCTTGATATCTAGTCAGCAAGGACCTACATGACAAGACCTTTATTCTTACTATCCTTAAAACACATAATAGCTCCCATTAGTAGAAAATAACAATATATTATGATGATAACAATCTATCTCATCAAAGTGAGAAAGAAGAAAATCCATCCCAATGGTAATTTTTAATACATAAAGGTAATGAATATAGAAATACTAGACTAACTCTTCATCAGATATCAACAATGAACAAGAAGGAAATTTAATCACATACTCTTTACTCAACATTAGACATTTCACTAACTCCATAACAAAGTAAATTAGATTTGTTATAATTTTAAGAATATAAACAAAATTGGGGAAATAAATGAGTGGGATAAATCTATTTAAAATAAATTATCCACTACTAAAGTAGAAATAAATATGTTATACCTCTCTATAGCTGGGCCTGTGTTAACCTCTGACGAAAATTCATCTTCTAGTTGATGGTTCTTACAATTTTTTCTTGTGTCTGGATCCTAAGAAACCATGCAGTATTAACAATATCGTAGTATCCTGTGGATTCAATGATCCCAGTCCATAATGATTCATAGATATAGCCTGATGAAATACTCATAGATATATGTAGAGGTCACAACCATTACACGTCTTTGTAGGTGATTTGTAAAGACCCGTAAATTTCAAGGAAATGTTTTTCTTAATTTTCTTTGGAATTTTACAAAAGCGCAGTTTCTGACGGCACCTGATTCCGAGGCCCGGTGTGCCCGGAATCATTTTCCGAAGATGGCCTCAGGTACGTTCAGTGAACGGGAAAGCGAGTTTTTATAACATTTAAACCGGTGCCCGGAATCGAATTCTGAGGGCACCAATGAAATCGCAGCGCCGGTTTTCTCTTAGAAACGTCTCTTCCGGAGTTGCGTTTTCTCGGGTGTGGTTTTTAATTTTTGGGCTTAAAGTTAAGAAATAAAATAATTTTGCGACAACTTTATTTTATTTCACTTAAGCCACTTGGAAGCCACTTGAAGCCACTTAAAGGCGGCTTGAACTAAGTTGAACTGGATAGGATGATATCCAGAAATATCCTACCCCCTTGGTAGGATATTTGTGAGGTGGGGCACGCACGAGCCCCACCGTTTCTTTCCGCTAAGAAACGCACTCGTGAAAACCCGTCTTAATGAAAGTCAACTGACGTGTTTTCTAAATTCTTAACAGACCATTTAATTGGGTGGTTTATTTCCTGAATTAAATGGCCTGTTTCTTTCGTTGAATTAATTCAATGAATTAATTCAATCGTTTCTTAACCTGTTTTCATGTGTTAGCATATTAATAAAATAAGACCAACCCAAAATCTTTTGAGAAGATTTGAGAGGATCCTTGTTTCTTCTTCTCCCTCACGAAGAACGCGAAGAACGCGAAGAACGCCGAACTCGGAAATCGACGACGCTTCCGTCCGAGACGTCCTTCTCCGCCCCGATCTCCGATCACCGACCGTTGAGGTGAGTGATTTTGGATTTCCTCACAAGGTTCTTTCCTTTTTGGTTTTAAACACAGATTTAATTATTTATAATTTAAATCTGTTGTTCATGGTCCGTTGAGCTCGCAGACTCAACGCCGGATTCCGCGACGACGCGACGCCTCCCCGCGATGACGCGACGATCCCTCTCTTCCGCGACGAGCTTTTCCGCGAAGAACGCCCGCACGTGACCCATGATTTGGAGCGGGCCGTGATTGCCTACGGATCACGTTAGTTGAGGCCTCATGAGCAGAACTATGCTACCCATGATTTGGAGTTGGTAGCAGTGGTCTTTGCCCTGAAGACATGGCGACACTATCTGATGGGCGAGCGTTTCACAGTCTTTTCTGACCACCAGAGTCTCAGGTACATCTTCTCTCAGAAGGACCTGAACCTGAGACAGCGGTGATGGCTCGAGTTCCTCCAGGACTATGACTTTGAGATAGTCTATACTCCTGGGAAGGGGAACGTGGTGGCTGATGCCCTCAGCAGGAGGACAGGCATCCAGCTACTTGAGGAGGTGACAGAGCAGCTAGCCGCTTTGCAGATATCCTTCGTGGATAGAGACGGAGCAGCCTTCCTTCAGTCTCTCACAGTCTCTCCTCCACTTCTTCAGCGGGTCAGAGAGGCACAGCGTGGGGACATTGACTGTGAGACACGGCGTGCACAGATATCCTCGGGACAGGCACCTGATGGTTTCTCCCTTGGAGCAGAGCACAATGTCCTTTTCAGAGGACGTACCGTGGTACCAGTCGCTTTACGAGAGGATGTGCTGAGAGCGTATCACACTTCTCCTTTGGCGGTACATCCTGGAGTGGCGAAGATGTACCAGGATCTCAGACGACAGCACTGGTGGCCGAGCATGAAGAAGGTTGTGGTAGAGTTCGTTTCACGGTGCCTCACCTGCCAGTAGGTGAAGGCAGAGCATCAGGTACCATCAGGCTTGGTACAGCCCTTGGAGGTCCCGGAGTGGAAGTGGGACGGGATATCTATGGACATTGTGACTGGACTTCCACACACTTCCAGAGGTCACGACTCCATTTGGGTGATTGTTGACCGACTCACCAAGTCGGCACACTTCTTACCCATCCGAGAGCAGGGCTCAGTGGAGAGCTTGGGGCTTCTCTATGTTCAGGAGATTATACGACTTCACAGTGTGCCATCGACTATCGTCTCCAATCAGGACGCTCATTTTACTTCCCGGCTTTGGAAGGGGTTGCAGGAGGCGTTCGGGACACGACTACGTCTGAGCACCGCCTTTCACCCTCAGATGGATGGTCAGACGGAGAGGACAATTCAGACTCTCGAGGACATGCTCCGCGCATGTGTCCTCGACTTTGGTCGCAGCTGGGAGGACCACCCACCCTTGGTAGAGTTTGCGTACAACAACAGCTACCACTCCACCATCGGAATGGCACCCTACGAGGTGTTGTACGGCAGGCCTTGCAGATCCCCTTTGTGCTGGACAAACCCTGGGGAGTCAGCACTTGTGGGACCAGAGATGGTCCAGGCCACGACAGAGAAGGTCCAGGTCATCCAGGAGCGGATGAGGACAGCACAGAGCCGGCAGAAGTCATATGCTGACAGGAGGCGGAGGCCACTAGAGTTCGAGGATGGCGACCACGTCTTCTTGCGGGTCTCACCTCGACGTGGTTTGAGGAGATTTGGCCGAGGCGGAAAGTTTTCTCCAAGCTTCATCGGACCCTTCCAGGTCCTTAGTAGGGTTGGCGAGGTGGCTTATCGTCTGGATCCGCCACCTCAGTTGCACCGGGTGCACGACGTCTTCCACGTATCCCAGCTGAGGAAATACGTGCATGACCCGACACACATCATTGACTATGGGGAGCTAGACGTGGATGATGGAGCGACTTTTGCGGAGGTCCCAGTGGAGATAGAGGATCGACAGGAGCGAGTCCTACGTGGGAGATCGATTCCTCTTGTGCGCATCAGATGGCAGCACGGGAACCTCCAGGAGAGCACTTGGGAGCGGGAGGCTCAGATGCGTGCTCAGTACCCACATTTGTTTCCCTAGTTTTTTATGTATCTTTACGGGGATGTAAAGTCCTGAGGTGGGAGTAGTGTAAAGACCCGTAAATTTCAAGGAACTTTTTTTCTTAATTTTCTTTGGAATTTTACAAGAGCGCAGTTTCTGACGGAACCTGATTCCGAGGCCCGGTGTGCCCGGAATCATTTTCCGAAGATTGGCTCGGGTACGTTCAGTGAACAGACGAGCGAGTTTTTATAACTTTTGAACCGGTTCCCGGAATCGAATTGTGAGGGCACCAATGAAATCACAGCGCCGTTTTTCTCTTAGAAACGCCTCGTCCGGAGTTGCGTTTTCTTGGGTGTGGTTTTTAATTTTCGGGCTTAAAGTTAAGAAATAAAATAATTTTGCAACAACTTTATTTTATTTCACTTAAGCCACTTGGAAGCCACTTGAAGCCACTTAAAGGCGGCTTGAACTGAGTTGAACTGGATAGGATGCTATCCAGAAATATCCTACCCACTTGATAGGATATTTGTGAGGTGGGGCCCGCACGAGCCCCGCCGTTTCTTTCCGCTAAGAAACGCACCCATGAAAACCCGTCTTAATGAAAGTCAACTGACGCGTTTTCTAAATTCTTAACAGACCATTTAATTGGGCGGTTTATTTCTTGAATTAAATGGCCTGTTTATTTCATTGAATTAATTCAACAAATTAATTCAATCGTTTCTTAACCTGTTTTCGTGTGTTGGCATATTAACAAAATAAGACAAACCCAAAATCTTTTGAGAAGATTTGAGAGGATCCTTGTTTCTTCTTCTCCCTCTCGAAGAACGCGAAGAACGCGAAGAACGCGAAGAACGCCGAACCCGAAAATCGACGATGCTTCCGTCCGAGACGTACTTATCCGCCCCGATCTCCGATCACCGACCGTTGAGGTGAGTGATTTCGGATTTCCTCACAAGGTTCCTTCCTTTTTGGTTTTAAACACAGATTTAATTATTTATAATTTAAATCTGTTGTTCTTGGTCCGTTGAGCTCGCCGACTCAACGCCAGATTCTGCGACGACGCGACGCCTCCCCGCGACGACGCGACGATGCCTCTCTTCTGTGACGAGATTTTCCGCGAAGAACGCCCGTGTGTGACGATCAACGAGGTAGGGATTTTATAATTTTGGAATACCACTCTTATATTCCCATGAACGTTCTTTAAAAATTAAAGATCCGGTTTCAAATGAACAATTTTATTTTATTAAAATTGTCGGTTCATGTGTTAAACAATATTTCTCCCGTTGTTTTTTTATTATTATCTAACGCGGAGGGTGCGGGTCAAACGAACACGGCCCGGCAACCCTCCGTCGTTCTTCGTGTTTTGCGGATTTGGCGGGTGATGTCGGAACGTGCCGCAACGGGTGTTTGATGATCCCGCAGTAAAGAACCGAACTCGGGAGGAACAACGGCACAGACGAGAAGGAAAACGGGCCACCGGAGCGACTCCGGCGGCCCGCGGATGCCGGTGGTGGCGCGGGTCGCCGGCGCGGCGGCGCCGGCGGCCGGAGGCGGCGGCACCCCGCGGGTGTCGCGGGGTTGTCACGCGACACCCCGCGGGTGTCCAGGGCGACACCCCGCGGTGTCTGGCCGACACCCCGCAGGTGCCGCGGGAGTGTCTCGCGGGGCGGCGGCTTTCCCCCGTGTCGGCCGCTCGGCCGAGCCAAGCCGGACCGGCCCTGGCAGGGCCGGGCCGGGCCAACTGGGTCGGACCCGACCCGGTTCGGGCCAACCAGGGGGGGTCGGGCCGGGTCGGCCCGGGCCCGGACCCCCCGTCTTCGGATGAACTTCGTTCAAATGGCCGTATCTTGAACTACGGGCCTCCAAACGACCCGCCGTTAGCGGCAACGCGATCCTTGGATCGAGACGGTCGTTTTGGTATATCGTACACAAGGTTTCGGAATACTTTGAGTTCGGCCGGGTTGGTTCGTACACGAAACCAACCGGGCCCTCGGAGCTGAAACGCTCATATCTTGAGCCACGAGCGTCCGATTGACGTGCCGTCAGCTTTGTTGAGTTCCCCTTTGTTAGACGGATCTTTTGGAACCCTCCGCCCGAGGTTTGGATGCAGGTTGAGTACGGTTGGGTTGGTTTGTCCATAAAAACCAACCGGGCCCCTGGGACGAAAAAGCCAATAACTCTCAGACCGGGCGTCCGATCGACGCGCCGTCTATTGCGTTGAGTTCCTGTTGACGATGCAGAACTTTTGGATACATCAACTCTGGACTTCGTGACTGTTGATGTATCAGCCTCTCGGGTCGTGGAGCGGACCCTCCCGAACGAGCTTGCTGTGTGCGGGAACCCTAGTGCTGGCTGCGACTGCTTCCTCGACGGCGACGACTGTGCAGAGATCCTCCGTGGACTCCGACGACGACGGTGCAGAGATCCTCAGTGGACTGCGGCGACGACTGTGCAGAGATCCTCAGTGGACTGCGACGACTACTGCACTCAGCAATCGTACGTGGATCAGTGCTGCAGGTCCTGCGTGGGCCCGATCCTGTGTGGGCCCGATCCTGTACGGATCTGATCCTGTGTGGGTCAACACTCAGCGGTTCTGTGTGAGCCAACTCCTACAGGTCCTGCGTGGGCCCGATCCTCTGTGGGTCCAATCCTGTGTGGGTCACTGCATAGATTAGTTACCTATCGATCCTTCATGGGTCCGACGACTTATATGGATCAGAGATCATCTTTTCTTCATCCGAAGAAATATACCTGTGTGAGCTGAATCTTGTGTTTCTCTCCTTTGTGGATTTTGTTGAGCTATCCTGTGTGGATTTACTGTTTACTCTCCTTTGTGGATTGTGTTGTTCTATCCTGCGTGGGTATGCGTTTTGCTTTCCTGTGTGGATTGGGTTGTGCTAAGGCTCGGACGTTGGAGCCGATCGGGGAATTGATGACTTAGGTATATGTATGGGCATATACCTAAGCCGTGTCAGATGTTACTTCGTGATTGTATCTCTCCTTCGTGGCTTATCCTTTGTGGATTTCGGGAGACCTTCGGGGGTCTCGGGGTCCCTACTGAGTAGCTTATACTCACCCCTGCACGGGCTATGCCCGCACTTCGTGGTGTTGGTTGCAGACGACGGACAGCGCTGATCGTGGAGGAGGCGTACAGAGCAGGACAATACCTGGAGGTGGACCACTGGGCGGGACATACTCGGAGCGGTTAGGTGGACCCGAGGAGCAGTGGAGGCTATCTATACCCACCATTCAGGTGGGACTTCCAGAGGACGGCTCGATGCTGCAGTTTTTTCCTTTCAGTTGCTGTTTTTCCTTTCAGTTGTACTTTACAGTTGGGCTTGTATTTCCGGACCCTTTTACTTTCAGCACAGCTTGTACAGTTTTTACTTAGTGTTTACTTTTCCGCTTGCTTACTCTGTGGTGCTTGTTTACTTTTCAAAGGCAATGCCTTCCCTTTTTGTTGGGATTTACGCCTTGGTGCTAGTCGCCAGCCCCAGGCCTATGGAAGGCGGGCTTGGGGTAGTCACGGCACGGGCCCCGAGGACGGGTCATGACATGATTGATTAGAACACTAGGTGTGTTTACCCTTACCATATGTATATTAATTCATCGGCTCACTAATAGATGTAACTAATGGTCTGGAGGATTATTTTTACGGTGAGAATCCTCCACCATCTCTATGATACTCATTTAACATCTTATTCCTTCCTTATATTACATTTAGGCTTCCATTAGGTGTAATATAAGAGGAAACATTTCCAAACTAACCAACCGTATCCATATATGTCATTATTCCTCCGTCTAAAATCTCCAAATATATCGAAATCTTAATAATTAATACTTATTATCTTATATCTATTTGTAATATTTATAGGTACTTTTGATCTAGTATCATATCTTTCTTTAATATCTCCATAGAAAATGAACCATCTCCATAAACTGATTGATGTATTCCCTTACAATGCAATCTCCATACTATATGTAGTGGAAATTAAGATACATTTCCATCATCAAGGAATATAGATATTACTATATCAATAAGTAAGTCATGAAACCATTTTAGTAGATTCCAAAAACATCTATCAACATGTACCCTAGAATCCTATCATTGCTTGTTGGGACCCACGAGTCAAAATGATGCACATTTCACCTTAATATTTTAGGTGTATCTCGGAATTTAAATAACTATTCATAATCTTCCATTCATCCCTTTTTCTCTGGAGGTTTATTCATACCTCTAATGGATTGTGTATTCTTACAAAATGACTATTGTGCTCATTTATTTTCTCCTTCAACTCTTCGTTGTAACTCAATAATTTTGAACTAGACATATTATACATTATTATCCATTCATAAAAACTGCATGCATGATATTCTCGAGTTGATTCTAATAAAAAGTTTGATTCCCTTATGGATAATCCACTACACCCTCCTGTGTAACCTTTGAGATATGTCTCATAAGAATATCATAGCACCATGAAAATATAAGAAGTGAAAAAATTGATGGAAAATATCAGTTCAATCGAGAAAACCATAACAAAAAAAATATTAATAGAAATAATTCAAAATAGTAAACACACATCCCAACATCCCATGGTATCTTGAGTCTAATAATAATAATATCTGGCAAGAAAGTCGTTATAACCTTACCTTTATGTCCCGAAAATCCTATATCCAATCTACCAACATCCGAAAACTGAGCACTAAACCTCCTTTGATACCAAACAATAATGATATAACTTGGACACCCAACCAAACTAGATCTTGACCTGACATGTCACACACATGAAGGGTGTTCTAGATCCCCATGGGATGGAGACTAGAATCCAATAATCAAAAACAACTATAGTAACTGATTTATCCAAAACATAAATGGATAACAGGGTATTTATATGTACACAACATGAAGAGACAATTGAAGACAAAAACATGAAATATATTATGGTTGTACTAGAAGCGATATTGCCCAATATTTTATAAATAAACTCCGAGGTATGATTCAAAATAAATAATACAAAATATAAGGAATACCTAATCTATTTGATAACATGAAAATGTACTACTATGTCACCAAAAACTACCCAACTTAGCTGTAAGAAACCTCATAGCCGCATAGTGGAACCTTTACATTTGCAACATTAAAAGATATTACAATGTTTATGAATCACTGAAGGAGTTCAAAGGGTGTGTTTAGCCAGCTCAGTATGATCCCACCTAGGTGTTCCAGGACAAGTCAGTGTACAAGAATATGAACATGCTCATCATTAAATAAAAAATCCATGATAATTAGTTAAACATTTTTTATATCAAAATCATGGAAGAACAATCATATTTTTCTATATATTTTAACAATCCAGGTTAAAATGAATCAAATAATATCACATAGATCAAATCAGGAAATCCAATACAAGAAGTATAACTAGAAACCATAACTAACAACATGATAGAGATCACTACATCAAAAGATAGCTAAAACACTCCTACATAGATATAGAAATTTATGTGCCTAATGTCTCTAGACATATGTATCAATCTTAGAGATCATAGGAATATCTCATAAAATGAACCTCCCCTGGGTTTCAACAAGTCTCTGAACAACAAGCCTCAAGATAATAGGAACACCCCATGAGTGAGCCCCCAATGGTATTAATGGATGAGGCCTATTAATACACCATCATCACAGGTACCCAAGGCTTCCAAAGTGCTGAATTTTTTATTCCATCCAATCTAATCATTTCGTGAAACATATTAATCAGTAAAATTTCATAATTATTTGAAAACATTAATTTTCCATTTATGAAAAAAAAGGAAACCCATATTTTCACAAAAACCCATTTTCACAAAAAAAATAAGCAATTAATAATTATATGTTATTTAAAAAATAATTTATAAAACAAGAGAAATCAATATTCAAAATTGGATCACACACACTCACAACTATATCAAAACCACATGGAAGTAATGCAGAACAAAAAACAAAGTACCTACATATGATTTAAAAATTTTAGAATTTTATTCCATAACCACTATGGTTGGACGATATGTCATGTAACACATACCTCATAAAAGACACATCTGCCACAAAAAAATAGGAACAGATCACTGATTAGAATAAGATCACACAAAAAATATTCCAATTATTATTAATAACACCCTATAAGATTAAAGAATCTAAAAAGGTAATGAAATTCCACTATTGCGACCAATGTAAATTAAAGATGAATGATCACATAACCTAGTAGATTTATTCCATCCACCATAAATATCAATAGAAAAATAAAATTATCTCAATGGATAAGATGTCCCCATAATCCCATTGTAGTTCTATAGGGTTTTCATAGGGAATCTGTTTCATAAAATGAAAATAGATTGTATGTGTAGTGTGGTTAAAACAACTTCTGTTGAACCATTCATGATGTGAAGCCCTTTCATTACAAATAATTTCATAATTTACGAGATACAATAAAAAAATGCATCAAATTGTGTTTAAAGTGACATTCATCATCCTTAGCCTAACATGAACCAGTTTCATAACTTATAAATTTTTATGCCTTAAACATGTTCTTGAAATTAGCTGAGATACCTATTCACATTATATAACCACTTCACGGTGTTACAGTGTCTAGAAAAAAGTTCAAAATTATCTATAGAAAAAACCCAAACCACCTATAAATCATTCCAAATCCTAGGATAACCCTTTAATGTCTTTGAAACATTTATACCCCGACGACATTAATTTAAAAAAACATTCATCCATAAAAATTAGATCAATTTAATCTAATAAATTAAATCCATCATGAAAATTCCTAAAATACACCCTAATAAATAGTTGAATTAAAAGATTAAAGATTAATACCTAAAATATGGTACCATAGTTTTAAGTATAACCCCTCATTACACTACTTTATTACCTACGGTTAACACGTATGATGGTTGTACTTATTTTGGACAGTTTGGAAATCCTTTATTGGGCAATGATCTCAATAATCTTTAACATCACTTATAAAATTAATCGGTCAATTATTAGTTATTGAATCTTCCCTTGGTATTTTTCAAGGTAAAATCTCATTGATGTCAACTCCCACAGAAGCACCAATAAATTGGATGCATGGGGTATGATATATCTAGTCGAGGACATCACTTATTCCATCAATGTCAATTCATATTTAACATTACAATTAATATAAAAAAATATAAATGATCAATATACAATGACTATAATATCTATTTATATTATGTTTAATTGTGTTTTAATCTTTATAAAAAAGTATGTTCATGTTTTATAGTGTTCTAAATTAATGAAATACAAAATTGTGCATTAGTTATATATTACAACACTTATTAAAAAGGATTAAATTTATTCAAAGGGGAATTTAATTTATAAATGTTTGTGTCATTAAAATAAAATTCTGCAACACTGTAACTTATTATTTAGAAGGGATCAATAGATTTCTTGGAACCATTAATTAACCCCATATCATTTATATGTTGTGTAATCTTTATAATTTGATCTTTTGAGAAACAGTTATCTCAACCTTCCACTAATTGAAATTGGACTGATGAACCTCTACACTAATTGATCCTTTTAGGGAACATGCATCATATCTAATTAAAACCTCATAAATTGTCCCCTTTATTTCATTCATATCCTTCGAGATCACTTTTTGGTAACCTAATGACTTCTCTGTTAGAGGAAACTAAAAATCCTATAAGAGTAACATCCCAAGAATTATATAGGATCTAGAATATCCACCGTTGAATAATCAAATAAATAAAAATCCCATCCAATAATATCTATTAGAAACATGTTCTACATATAAATTTGGACAATACATGGTGTTAATAACTTCTATTGGGATTTAGATAATCTCCAACCATGATTTGTAATTCTACTCAATGAAAAGAACACACTATATGACCCATGTGGCCAATTGGATAGTTAACATTCCCGAAATCCTTCTATTCCTACCTCAATATTCTATTTACTTCCTTATAGTAACATTATAGACCAACCAATCCATAAGGAACATAGTTTTTATACTATTTGATATTTTTTATGTCCTGGAAATCCTTGTCTTCATGAAAACTATGGATATGTTCTTTATCACAAAAAATTATAACCAATCTATGATGAAAATTATCATTATTTGAAATAAAAATGAGAACCATATTTAGTTTAAGTTTTTGTAGATTTATGGAGTTTTAACCACCATTAAAATTCCATCCTATCAATAATTCACCATAGTAGAACACCCACCACTAGATTTAGAGTTACATATAATTGAATTGTCCCCCAAAAATTCAATGAATGAAGAAGATAAGAACTTATAACACATAAACCTCATTGATATTTCTTCCAGTTAAATTACTATAGTAATATTTACCTTTCTATCATCCATTCATTAAATACACAAGTAGAAAAACATATGAAAAACCCACAAAAGTGAAATGTAAAAATAAAATTCATACTCAGATTGTGTACATTGGACATTCAGCCTATGTGCATTGGTTAACTATAATATGAAAACATTAATTTATTTTTAATTTCATCTATCTTATAATGATAAAAAATGTATAATAATTCTACTCATACTATCTTTTAAAGTATCACCAATTCCATCTTCCTGTAATTTCATCCCTTGATGCTCCTCCCTTTGGTTTTCTTTATTTCGCAGTTTATCTAGAGGAATTAAGATATTACAAGGAGTAATAATTATAAAATAAATTATTGTTATTATTTTTGCCTTTTCATACTCTATCAATCATCATTAATACACCAATGAAATACATATGTGTATTAGAGGAAATATTATAGAAATAACTATCTATTCATCTAGATAGAACCTCCAACATATAGTTGTGGTAATCTCTCAGTTGAACAATTCAGCTTTTGATCACTATTATCATTCATTTCCTAAACTACTGAGTCTCATTAAATAGTTAATTACATATCTCAATCTACACTAAGGCATTTTTAAATAATTATTTATTGAAGAAAGATTTTTTTCCTAATATAAATTGCTTTATGCATGTCATGAACACTAATTCATACTTCAACAGTTCTCCAAATATTCATTCCACTATTGGTAGATACACCTACCAGACACCTTATTACATCCTCCATATAATGAAAAAAATTTAGAGTACATGTATTATATAATCCTTCGATGTATTTCTACACTCATAATACACAATAATATACTCTATGAAACTATTCTGATAAGTTTCCCTGTCAACATGATCACATTGATCTGAAATCGTGAGGCTCTAATTAAAACATTTTCATAATTAACATTATAGAAACTGATGAACATAAATATACACCAACTATTGTTTTAGTGATTATACCTTAGTTATTTGTACCTTGAAATCTATAGTGCTGTTAAATTTCCTCCTTTCAAATTCTTTAATGTGGTTTCACCAGTGACTATACATCTTTAATTCTGACACAAATCCCAAAAATAAATTTTCAAACCAAACATAATAGTATTCCACTATCAAAAGTGTTATCAAAAGTACATGAATTTTATATTTTTATACATCCCAAAAGAAATCTATATTTTTCTAACGAAAATAGAATCCTTAGAAACATATCTTTGATGATATATAATAAACTACAAAATAGTTGTAAGATATATCATTCATGGTTGAGAATAAATTAAACATCGATAGTAAATAGAGGGTAACTACATTATGTCTTTCTATCATACCTTAGGGGAAACTATTATGATTCAATATTTTTTTAAAAATATTTTTTCCCTATATTCATTTTTTCTCTCATATTATAATATAATATTTCTATTACCTACCAATTATTTTTTCCCTTACTAATCATTTTAGTTATCCTTTTATTATGGTTTCCATTTACCGAGGGATTTATAAGGAGGATTGTGTTTATAAGAATGTTATAGGTTATTGATTTCAAAGAATCTGTTGATGAAATAATAAGTAATATTAAATTTATGAATATATTATAAAAAGGCACTAGTGATTTGGGTTCATAGATTGTGAATTTATCTTTGAGATATAAAGCATAAATTATGTAATTGGAGTGCAATATATGCATGTTATGACTGAGTCTTCACAGTTCATATCAAAGAATATGTGTAATGTTTTTTTATAACCAGATCTCGGTGTTTGGGTATTTGAAATCTCATTTGGTTTTAGAATAGGTTTTAGTTATTTTTAGGGATGGGTTAAAAATTATAATATATCCCAACATAAATTAACTATCATTGAACCAAAAGTTTCATTTATTAAAATTAAGGTGTCATTAAATTAAATATATTTTGATTTATTTATCATATTGATATGATTGTTAATTTTATATTATAGGATATTATCATGATTATATATAATAATTTTTTATTGGAAATGGGATGAGGAAAACGGTTGTGTGGAGGATATGTCTATAGAACCTCTTATTCTTTATAAACAATTAAGGAGGCATATTTGGCACAAAAATTTGAGTCTAATTATGATCTAAAAATATTCATATCATAATGTAAAATATAGAGTTTCTAGTATTACCTAAGTTAGTGAGGTAGATATCTCATTATAAATTATATATCAATTCACGTATTTCATGTGATAACCGTTATCTAAATTTATTACTGAGTTGTAATTAAAAAATTGACAACACAATTTATTTAAGGAGGAGATTGTCACAACAAAAAAATTTAGGCATCTTTTGTTTCTTTAAATATATATTTTTCTTTTATAAAATTGTTTATCTATTCATCCAAAAAATTGAGCATGAGTTGGAAATAAGTCTTAGAGGTTATGAATCAGTCTAAAAATAAATTATTAATTCATAGTGGAACATTATAGTAATGGCACGTCTAACCACGGGTAACATATCATGGATTGTTACTCACCATGTGTTATTATATCACTTAATAGTGAATAGTTAAAATTGAAAAATAAATAAATAATAATAATTATATTATAATTAGGAAAGACTCTAAATCATGATTACCCTTGAGAACCACCATTAGTATTACTAAAGCAGTATTTAGTGAAAAACATCATTCTTAGAGAAATAAATTAGTTAAATAGTAAATAAAATTTAAGTGATTGAAGAGATTGATTTGATACATTATAAAGCTATATATTAATAGGATTTAATAGAGTTAATGTATCTTGTATTAAGAAGTATATAGTCATTGGGTATGATACTAGTAAACAAGATAGCAACTTCAAATTATTAGTACATATAAAGTGTTATTATGTGTTTGAAAATTTATATTTTCATTATAAATAATTTAACTTAATACAATAAATTATTTTTTAATGGAATTAAACATATTAATCTATTTTTAAAAAATATTTTATTCTAAATAAATTGATTTTTGAAAATATTCATGTTAATAAAATTTATTAATTTCTAAGAAGGAGATCAATAAAATTGTTAGTAAAATTCATGATGTAAATAGGAAAATACATTAATAAAGGACTATAAAAATTATGTAACTATAAGGAATACTAATTAAATATGTTATGTCTGATAAATAATGAAATATTCAAAAACATTTATATAATTTTATATTATGTGTTATTATTTAAAAATTTAAATCTTCACATTCAGATAATAAAATATGAGGAAATTTATGGTTTATGTAAATATATTTGAATAAAAATTTTCCATTTAATTATAAAGTATTTTGTGATAATGATAAAATCATTTAATTCATAATAAATACATTTATAAGAAAATGTGTTTTCTATTTTTGTATTTTAGTATATAAAAATGAGTATTTCAAAAGAATTTTTTTATTAAATTTATTCTATATATATATAATAATTTATCATTCATATAATTAAAATTACATGGTATTGGAAATTTTTAAATTTATTTTAATTATTAAAAGAATATTTTTATAAAAATATATATATTATGAATTTTTATTCAAATAATAAATACATATCATGGTTTAAGGATGTTTTTTATCATTTTAATAACCATAAAAAATTTCAAATATAAATAATCATAATTTATAAGAAATAAGTATAATAACATGTATTGTCTAAACAATCATTCTTCTATAAAAACTATTTTAAATAAATATTTGATGTTTTTATTTGAAACATAAATTTATAGTATATAGAAATTAAATTGTTTTAAATCAAGTATAAAATTTTGATTCAAAATATAAAAAACGGGAAACGAGGGTAATATTAGATTTTTTTTTGTAAAAAATTCATTTCCATATAAAATGATAAAATAATTTAAATAGTATTAAAAATAGGAAAACAATCATGGATGAAATTTTTAATAATTAACACGGTATTTAAACATTATGTACATACTTTGTTAGTTATGAGATTCAAGTATACATGTGTTACTAATATTTATTAACAAAATCACATAAATCTTATGTGATTCCATAATTAACTTTTACATAAAGAAGGATCTCTCTTCTACCCACTGTAGACCACTAATATACATAGAAATTATCTTGAATACTTACACATTTTACCTATCTTAAATTTCCTTCAAAAATTGGTAGCCTTCTATTATAATAAAGAGTCTTATGTGCTTTATTTTTAGGGAAGATTTAGTGAAATTTAACAATTCCATCAAATATTTTAAGGGTTATCTAGAAAGTAAAAATCATATGTAAGAGTTTTTTATCGTAAATTTTCCTTATTTAGGGAAAATTTGATATTATACACATATTATCATATATATTGTCTACAGGATACATCTTTGACTTATTTTCTTAAAATCCCTTCTATCTTCATGGTTTTCAATGATTCACTATACGTTCTACATTTTTTTGAAATTTCATTGTTCATTCTAAAAAATGTAAGGAGTTTTGTTAACTCAATTTCCATTCATTATGTTACAATGATTTCTGATTTAATATATTATTTTATGACATAATTTACCCTTAAAAAACTCTTTTTTTCTTTAATATCTTATATTCTATGTATTCATGATTTTCCAAAGCAATTTTTACTCTCATTAATTTGGAAACTATTTACTTTTACAATTTTTTTAAAAATGTAGTGGTTTTTTGACTTAATTCCCATTCCATTTGTTCATAATTTTTATTCATAGAATATTATGTTTTAATATTGTTATATTGTGTTATTACACTATTTATTATGGTATTTTCTCTTTAACTATTGGAAAATTTCATTTTTCATGTCAAAATATTCTTCTTTAGTGCACATTTTTCTTCATATAATATGACCTTATTAAGAATTATTCATATCCAATATTTTATATATTTATCCTATATTTCGATTTTATTCTTTAAAAAATGTTTATATTATTATTTTGATATTTATATATGAATTATCTATTGTACTCTTTATATTTCTCGTTATCTATATGTTCCGGGTTTTGTACCCTAATATTTTGATTTTATATAAATATATACAAATATATTTATATATATTATAAAATCATTCATTAGTCATGTGATGAATAATTTTCCCAAAAACCCTAGCGTTTTAGTTGTCAAAATTTTTATTTTTAATTATTAAAAACCTATGTCCATAGTTTAGAAATATTTTACTAAATGTCTTGGATAATGCAAATAGACATAGATTTAGTGAAATTGTTTGCAAAGGTCATAGATTAATCAAATATTAATGGTTCTCAGAACATGACTATATGATATCTATAATCACCATTTTATAAAAAACATGACTATATACTTCTCTAAGGATATTGGCATGTATTGTTCATCATTATTTAGAAATCATGTGAATATATTTTATTTTTATGGTTTTTAACCCATATAAACAATTCAATACTCTGAATATGGAAAAATGTTCCAGTAGAAAATGAATGGGATTTATCCCAAATTAATAAATGGGGATGATAAGTATTTATCACAATTGTATTATTTCATTTGATTATGTTGGAACCATAGTTATTTTTAATGTCACATACCCATTGCTCATGATTATTATACCATGCCTCTACATTATTAATACATGATCTATTTTTTCTTTCATGATTCCCATTTGAGGTTATATGTTCTTCTATTATGAATTATGGGGGAAAAATATCATTATATTTTTTTAGTCAATTATTCCTCCCATGATTTTATTTCCTATCATTGTTATAATCTATGAATTTTATGACTTGTAGATATGTTTTCTCCAAAGTGATTATTTGAGATCACTCATTAATATGTTTTAAATTTCCCTAAAGGAATTATATATAGAATTATGGTTAGAAGAAAGTCCATTTGGAGAATTTTTTGGGATATGTTAAAGAGTGTTTTTTAATATGTAATTTATATATCTAATATCTTGAAAAAATAATCCTCTAGATCACATATTGTGTATTTATTTTGAATATGAAAACTATAAATTGTGGAATCAATTTAAAATTTATTCATGTTATGCTCAGGTATGTAATTTATGTAAGGTTAGTATTTTAGCACCATATATAGTACTATTGGTCTAAGGTGTCTCTTATTAGGTTTTTTGATGTAATTTTTCTCTCACTTGTGTAATGTATCCTTGTAAAAAGTGATTTCTGGTTAAATAGGTTATTTTCCATGAGGTTAATTCTTTAACTATAAAAATAGATGTTGTTTATCAATTTATTCAAGATTAATATTGTGGTGATTGGTTATTTCATATTAATATAAAACATTACATGAATATCTTTTACATACCTTATTCATGTGGTGAATATGGATGTGTCTATATATAGTTTAATTTTAATTTCTCTTAGTTACACATGATACGAGTTGTGTTAAGAGTTACATGTCAATATAGATTGAACACAATAATTTTGAGCATGTGAGTGGATTCCGAACTAAATAATTTTAATTTTGAATGCATGTAAAGGGAATAAAAATTGATAAGATGGTTAGAATTAATCTTTTTTAAAATAGTATTAATCATATTCTTTCTAATGATAACACCTGTCGACACCATGATTCCCCAAACTGGTAGGTTATTCCAATTGTATGTTCCCCTAAATTATCTTATTTAAGTAATGAAATTTATTGGTGACCCTAAAGTAAATATGTGTCTATTTTGGAATTTTATTTTGGTTACACACTTCTGTGATACCTAAATGGGATTATGTTACTCGATTAATAGAGGTTAATTTGACTATATTAAGAAATGGGAAAAGAATTTTCTTCCTTTATATTAAAAATTATTATATAATATGATTGTAATGATTCCCCTAATAAAAACCTATGTGATAGAAGAAATTATAATGCGACATAATGATTACTGTTATATGGATATTTTCCCACTAGTAGATATAATATATTTAATATGGGTCATCATTTCCAGGGGCCAATATTTAAATTTTTTAATTATTAAATGAATGTATAACATGATACTAATCTAATAAAATTATTTTTTGTAAATATAATGGAATTATCAATATCTTATATAATATTATGATAAATCATTATAAATGGGGGTCTTAATGAATGGAACTTCTTGTATGGGTATAAGACATAAGAATGGTTCCTGGGTAACAAAGATAAATATTCAATTTTCTAGAGATATTCATTTACAAATAAATAGCTGTTGAATTTATTCAAGTAGGGAAACTAAATTCTTACAAGAACCATTAAATGATTCAGGTAATGATTCAAGGGTATTAGATAAATGATTACTAAAGTAAATTTATTCTACATTAATATAATAAATATAATTGAATAACTCAAATGACTTGGTGAGACCATAGGATTCCTTATGTATTTTTTCTATATATAAAATTTGTATAGTTTTCATAAATGAAATTTGTTGACAATGATAATGAGTATGTCAAACTTTCACTTATATTCTCAAAATATTTATAATAAATATACTATTATATGTAATTTTTTTGTTCTTGTGATGTATCAAATAAACATATGGGTAAAATTGAAAACTAAAATAATAAAATTATGTGATAAGATACAAAAAAAATTATCTGAATAACCATTCATGGAAAATGAAAGATAAAATTAATGTTAGGAAGGGAAGGATATATTTCTATTAGACATATTTTTTTTAAGATTCCTAATGGTGTATAGAAATTACATGTAATTTCCATGTCAATTATTACAGTTATAGTAAAAGATATTCAATTTTAAAGGGTATAAGATGAAAAATTTATAATTTAAAAATTATTATATAAATGATTTCAAAATTAAGTTGATATTTCATAAAGATTATAGTTTTCATTAAAACAATGAAATAAAGGGTTAATTGATTATATATTTAAATGTGAAGGAATATATTATGCTCGTATAGATCTAATTAAAGGGTCTGTGTCTTCGTATAATTTATCATATAAGTAAAGATATATTTTTTTTAACAAATAGTTTTTATGAATAATAACATATAATGGATTACATACAGAAGTATATGATTCATTATATTTTATATTTTTTTGAATATTATAATGATGAACATATATTATATGCAATAAAATGTGTTATCCCAATATTTTTTTAAATATAAGGTATTTGATCTCATAATAAATACAATATTTTAAAGAAAAAGTTCATTTTTTTAGAATAAGTCTCCTAGAAAAAATCACACTATATATGATATAGATGTATTAGATTACTTGTTAATGATTTTCTATAATAAAATTTCTTGTAAATGAAAGAATTATATTATGATTGCAATATATCATATAAGAGGCCAGTTGAAGTATGATTGGAATTTCAAAATTTCAAAGCCTATCAAATAATAAACTATTTTTTCATCAAATTGAATTTTACTTAATTACTTAAATGGTTTGTGGTATATTGTTAAAATAAAAATAAAACCAATATATTTCAAGGAAAATTTGATAGAAATGTTTTAATGGTGATGATAATGATAAGTTAATAATAATTTATAATTAAAAAAGTAATGTTATTATCATCACAAAAAATGATGCTTAAATTATAATAAGTTAAGTAAACAGAGATTTATATTAAAAAAATGATACTTAATTATCTGTGCTAATCAAACCTGATTGCTTCTTATTTTTTATCCACTAATGATTTTAGTGGGATGGATTTATCAGATGTTCACTTAGAGATGGAGAACGAATCACATAAATATGTAATGATTTTAACAGAATTATAAAAATAAAGCAAACAAAACGTTTATCTGGAATTCTATCTAATGTGATATGATGAGACTTGAACTTTTGTATAGTTTTTTTATGTTTTAAAAGATTTTTAGCATATAAAAAGCACAGAGTTATAAAAATCCCCATATTTAATTTATCATTCTCTCATGTCTGATATATATATTCATGAAGTGAAATTAAAAATTACCTCCCATAGTATGACATTGGGTGATCCGTGTCTTATGTTTTTCATGGAGTATTACATGTTGTGATTAAACAATATGTTTAGCATTGGTATATTTTATCTAGAGATATAAAATATTCTCATGAGGCCCAAATGGGGGTTTTTTTTCAGGATGACTCGCCATGTATACCACATTTGATGTTGCACACTATTTCCTCTATTTACAATGGGTACTTTTTTTCTATTTGGATTTAATTTTACATATGGTTGGAGAGACACTCATTATGATAAAATTCCTACATTGATTCCATTCTAATAGAAGCCTTAGGTATTAGCTAATAAGGGGGTGGATGGGTACTTTTTTGATCATGTCATCATATAGAGCTTATCCAATATGGTATTTTTCCTCTCAAATGAATAATTTGACATCTAGTATCTCGATTTTGATACAATTAGGATGTTTATGTTCATATCTCAAATATATAAGTGATATTCTTTTTTATTTGGTAAGAGTAATGTGATGTGATTCTCCAAATTGGTGAGTTCCATGTGATGTGTTTATAGAACTAGTAAATTTACACTCTGATCATCAAAGAAATATGAGTAGATATAATATATAGACATGATTTTTATCCCATGACTACATGATTTCTTGAATAGATGTATCATATGTAAATACATGCATGATTTTGACACAGTTTTTGGACACTGTTATAGAGTAGTTGTGTTTGGTGGAGATCAGGCCTGATAGAAAGGTAAATTGTGTAGCCCTAATGACTTTTTATGATCCTAGTGTTCTATGCACTCACATTCATTGGGGAATAATAGTTTGAACTAAATTTATTTAATTCATGATCTCATTAAACTAACACTTTTAATATTCTAACATTTGTCCCTATTTTGATGAACAGAACATCTTATGAATTTATGTTACAACACACCAATTAAAAAATAATAAATATTAAATAAAACTGAACATGATATATTTACATCATTATCCCCCCATTTTGGATGATTACATTCTTTTTTCTTCTGATTGATTATGAGAAAAAAATATACACTAATATTGTAACAATATGATATTTTATAAAAATATTTTACTAAAAATAAATTTAAATTCATTCATATATTCTGTTACCTAACTAAAATAGTTTTTCTATCATCCCACACAACACAATGTTTACCTTGTATCTTTGGAAACATCGATTTCATTTGATGACGTATGTTACACAGAAGCATGTTTCTTCATTGAAAATAATATACTTATTTTATAATTAATATAGTTATCAACTAGTCATTATAAAAGAAATTCGGAATGATATTAAATAAATAATTAAATTATTATTTACATTAGTTTATAATGTGAATTCATTTTTTACCAACTAAGTATAAATGAAAATAATGACCAATTGGATATAAAGGATGTGTATGGAAAAATCTATTTTGAACTATTTGAAATTTAAAATTAATAAATTAAATTAATTTATTTTAGTGAAATATATTACTAAATTTTAGATTTTATTTCTTAATAAATGGTCTCTAATTTATTCCAATAATTTTGAAAGTAATTAGATAATAATAAATGCAATTTTAAGAATAAAAAGGTGTCTGTTTTTTAAAGGATGTATTACGACATTTTAAAGGAGAACATGTTTTAAAACCAAATATTTAATCTTTTATAAATTCAATTTGAAAAAATACACTTATTATATTGATATAGGAATATAAAAATTATATTAGGGTAATTTTTTTTTATTTTTCAGAAATTTCATTATTTGATGAAAGGTGAAAAATACATAATTTTAATCAAAAAACGATTTTTCGTCTGAAAAAACTATAATGTTAAATTTTATTTATAATTTTTTTAAAGTCTAATTTTTTATATAATAAATATATTTATACATTAATGGTAATTTAAATAATTTTTATATTGAATTTAGTTTAAAAAACATAGTAAACATTGGAACATTTTAAAAATAAAAACCTGTTTTCTCACCATGTATGTGGGATTCATTGTATTTTTAATTTTTCTTTTTATATGAATTGAATTTGGATAAATAGATATATTTATTTGTAATAATCTTAATATTTATAGTCTAATAAGGTCAAATTAATTTTTCACTATAATAATTAATGAAAATAGTTAAAATAAATTAATGCGATTAATGTTTAAACGAGGTTTTATGCATGAAAGTTTTTTGTATTAAAATTAATTTTAATCAAAAAAGGTTTTTTTAATGAATTGTGATTGATATATAGAATTTGTTGGATTAAAATCTCTAATAATTCCCTTTTCAATAATAATCATAAAGGATAAATTTCCTAGGTAAATAAAATGATACAAGTTACCTTAGTAAAAACTATAAAAATAAAATACAGTTAAGATAATGACTAAATAATAAAACGATTAAAATGAATTTTTTGGGGTTATTCTGTTTTAATCAACCATAATTCCCCTCCAATCAATTATTTTACATTTTTGGAGGATATGAGGTAAGGAATACCTACCAATACTATTTACATTTTTGTATTTACAAGTATGTCACTCCCCCTCCACTATAAAAAGTCACCCACTCTCCCCAATTATTCCATCCTTTCAAGTATTTTGGATAGTAAATACACTAATAATAATATTTAAACTTACCTACTATAATATAATAATCCTCAATTTGTGAATTTTTTTTAAAAGAGTTACCAGATGAAGATGTAACTATCTTCAATAAGAACTTTGGTTTTATGTCATTCTCCAGCCCTTAAATTATTATAATTTAATTTATATATAATAGCCTATATATCTTAAATATACTGATATATTTTTATATTATGGTTTATACATAAAACTATGCACACTTCTATAAAATGAGTAACGAAATCACCAATGGAGTGTGTGGTGAACTACCCCCTCACAAAATGATGTCGTTCATTTTTTCCTTTACCACATCTTATGGTTGTGAATTATTTTTGGAAGTATATATTTATATTATTTATATTATATTTATAATAAATTTATTATAATGGAATTTTTATATAATGCATGCCTTTATCCTTTACATTTTGTGGGAATATGATAACATTGTTTGTAGGCGTGTGGACTATCACCTCCTCAAAGAGATACGATACACTCACACATTACAAGAAATGTATTAATGAGGAGTTTAATAAAAATATGTTATATAACTTAAATATATTTGATATTAATAAAATAATTACATTTATTTAAATAAATTATATAATATTATTTATTACCTTTTCAGACACTGAAAAAGTGATAACACTCTTTGTGGATGTTTGGACTACAACATCTTCAAAACAATTTGATTACTTTTACATCAAAAAAATTTTATATAATATTATATATGATGAAATATAATTATATTTATTATATAATGATAATTATGAAATGAGGTTTTTTACTTTCCTTGATTCTATAATGATCATTGAAAAATCACAATGTTACTTAAGCGTACGTCAATCCAACCACCTTCATGATTGTAATGTTGGTTCATATTTTAAAATAGTCATCCATGATTTGCTATATAATTTTAATTTATATATAAATATGAAAATAATTTCATTATTATTATTCTGTATATTTATTTAATAATAAACCCTTTGACCTTATTTGATCTACAAGAGTCCTTTTTGACATATAAACCGAATATGTTCAAAACACTGAACCTAAACCTGATTGTTTAAGTAAATATATAAAACAATATAACAAGTCAGATAAAAGTAATTATATACATAAAATAGGTTACGAATCATGAATATAATTTTTATTATATTAGTTTTCATGAATTTGAACACACATGTTACATGTCGGATAAAACGTAAGCAACTTCGCCTCAATATTTGTTCATTAAGGCATTGTTTTTTTATGTTATATACAAACCCTCTTCCATGAGCTATATAAAAAGACAATGTGTCATATTATATGGTGAATTAATTTATTATCATGTTAATTAATTTGTTTATATGTTATTCCTTCTTTATGATTTTGATTAAAATGATTCAAAGTGGTACAAGATAGTTTGGAATGATTAATTATTATCTCCCTCAAAAATGCTATTAAAATATTACAATAGTATTTCCATTCATCAATATAAAAACCATTGTTGTTTCTTATAATAGACTAGGGACATTTTATATTATTACAATCTACATTATTTCTCAATATGGATAAATATTTTTTTAATGATATTGTTCTAGAACCCATTTATTTACCATGGGATAATAATGTTTCACAAGAGATTGTAGAGGAACCCGTTTATTTTCTATAAGTTAATCATGTTTCAAAGAGACATAAATTTAAAAAAATTACTTTGGATTATCATGTTATAAATTAATAATTATATTTTCAATGAGTTTTATTATTAAATTATATTTTTCATGAAATTCTACATGATCATTATATGAAACATGTGAGCCGGATATAGATTTTATGAAGGGTTGAGCCTCATTTTAGCTCACAAGTGATCCTAATATAGCTTCTATGATGGTTTTATCCACGCTATCTATCATGAGTGAGTCTGATATAACCAATATTGAAGTTTAACCCCATTATATATCACTATTTTATTGATTAATGTTATTTTTGGTAGTCATTCGTATTGATATTATAATTAAAATGGTTTTGAAATGGTTTTTTGAATATGATTATCTAAATCACCAAATTAAGATTTAATTTATTCTTATGTGGTTTATTGATTTTCTTGGGAAAAATGTGTCAATTTGAAAAAAATGTGTGTTTCTAATATGTGAATTTTTTTAGTATTATCAAATAACATTGAAGATAAAGTTAAATTTTATACAAGTTTTCATGTTTTTAACAAACTAATAATTTTCGTTATTTTTAAATCCATTACTATTCTTTGGTTATCATCCTAAAATTTTTAAATTCTTTCGCGAGTTTTATGTATGGTTAAGGAAATGTAAAAAAATTATGTTGTTAGTCCTAGACGTTTCAAATGAAAATAAATCATTCTTTATTTTCAAATGTTTTATATTAGGTGGAAAATAGATACTGATCAAAAGTTTCCAATTCATATTTTATGGTTTTCTTATGTATGAGTTATCGAATAACTAGATAAAAGACTTATCCTAAAAAAGATATTCAATGTTAAAGAATGTAATTTCTTGAATAAAACACAATATTATTTAATTATTAAGGTTCATCCCTTAATCATGGTATCAAATGAATGGTTTAAAAAACATCATAGGATATGAGAGTTGCCTTTAAAATAGTTTACATGATGGTTAAGATGAAATGACATATCCATTTAATACTTCCATGTTTATTCATCTTATATTTTTCTCTTAGTATTATTTTCCCTCATAGTAAATAATACATATTTAATGGTAAGGAAATTGTACAAAAATATCCTTCAAAATCAGTATCCTAAGATGGATGAGATTACAACAGAATAGTTTTTTGAAGTGATTGATTAGTTAAAACAAGCTATAAATTTTTGTGGGGTCCATACTAGATAAGAACCCAATTCAATTTGATGGAACATTTCTATATTGGATAATTTCAAGAGGAAACATCCCCCATCATTTAATTTATCATTTGACCTAATGGCAGGTGAAGGATTGATAAATGCTGTGTAAAAGATATATGAAGTCGTGGTATCACTAAAAGAAATCATACCCATACCATTTCCCTTAATCCTATGGTTTGAAAAACCCAATGGGATTGGGGGTCCAATCCCAATGGTTATGGTCAAAAATTTTGGTAGGGGTTGATATGCAAATGGTTATGAAAACCCATTAGGATAGAATAAGTAATATAATGTTATCTGAATGGTTTTTAAAAACCATTCGGATAGATCCATGGCTATCCCAATAGTAATAGAAAATAGTATGGATATAACAAGGTTATGTCAGTTGTTTTTAAAAAAAATTGGGATTTATGTATGTTAAATTTTTAACAACCCTATACCAATGTTATTGAAAAAACATTGGTATAGGTTCAAATGATTTGGGCCCCTATCCCAATAGCTTTCAAAACCATAGGGTCAAATAGCCTTTTTTATGAATTATTTTTTCAAATATAAAAAAAGTAATTATATAATTATATATATATTTATAACTAAATATATATAAAATAAATTTTTTTCGTAGTTGTTAGGTCCTTAATATATAAGGTCGATGTCAGGGTTTCAAACATCTATTATGTATTTTATTTTACGTAACATATACCAACTGTTATTATACAAATATTGGGAAAGGACTACCTAAAACAAATCAACCATTGGCCCTCCCAACCATTTGTATAGGCTATACCAATGGTTTGGGGACCTATAACAACTTTCCAAAACTGTTGGAATATAGTATTTTTCATTTAGTGTTAAGAACATCAAAAGGATACTTTTTTAATTTATCATTTTGAAGGTGAGGCTTATCGATGGAGGTCTTGGCTAATAATTCCATTGAAAAATATGAACATGATTCTATGGACTGGGAGACATTAATGAATCTATTCTATATGAAATATTTCACAAATGTTTGTTGATAATAGATGGAGAAAAAATATTGGAAGTATAGGAAAATGACTATGATTCAGTTTTCATATATGATCAAAACATCAAAAGATTATCTAGGTTTGTTAGAAATTTTATATGATACAAAAATAGTAAAATTAATAGATTATATAAATTATTAAACCAAATTATAGGAAGATAATTGGCCTATATATAATTAAATTGTTATGAGAAAATGTTTCATTGTGCTGAGAAATTTGAGATGATGTTTTCTGACACTTATGTGTCGTGAGATTATAAGAGTAAGAAATGGTCAAGGGAGAATTAAATGGAGAATCATCAAACTAAAATTTTTATTTTTAGACCTAAAAATTATTCCATTTGTGGTAAATTTAATTTTTGGGAATGTTTGTTTGGATATGTAATGTGTTACTAGTGTGGTAGGTATGGACACATATTTCATAATGACATTGAGATGTCTCCAGAATAATCCAATAATGAGATCATATACATCAAACCAATATTATGATTCATTACCAATAATTTGATGGTAAAATATGATGACATGTCTTCAAATAAACATACTAAGGGTGGAAATCGTCATAATTGGAAACAAGGGGTGGGAAATCATTTACAAATTTTCCATTGATGTTGGTCCATCTAGTGAAGTGGATATAACACCAAGAAGATTAGTATTTTTTGATTTTTGATCATATGAATAATGTATTAGGCTACCATATTTTTAATTATATAAATAATTGAAATACTGTGGGAGAAAATTATTTTGTTTTTTATATGTATGAGTAGTAGGATTAAATTTTATTGGAGGAACGATACAAATACTTATGTAGAAATAAGTTTAATGATATTGGTGGCAATTGGGGTTATATATTATGGAATGATTTATTTATAATTTTGGGTATTACTATTATACATTATATATTAATTTATTATCTTATCAGATGATTTTTTATTTATCCAACTATTTTCTATCCATTATGGTCTTGGATAATATATAAATATAGGGTGAATATTATGTTATCCTCTAAAATATTATGTGACCCATTAGAGAATCATTCTATTTTTTAGTCATGAAAATTCCTCATGGATGTTCATTATTTGATGAAATAGATTATTCTATGGTGGGAATGGCTTAAAGGATGAATATATACTCATAACACAAGATTATTTTCTTATTCTATTAGTATTGATGGTGGAGGAATAATTAAACTCCAGTAAATGTTTCTTGAAATAAAAATTTATCCTATTAAAATGTTTTCTGATGATATCAATGTACTTTTCCATACCTAATTGGAAGTTGGTTTTTTCTTTATTCACTTCTTCTTGTCAATTTTCTCTATCACTCTTTATTTTTTAATGAGAATTATTTTTCCCTTAAAAATCCAACTTTTAATTTTCCACCAATATTCTCCCCTTGTGGAATCATTGTTATGTGTAACTTCGGGTAAAAATTATGTTTCCCGACATTCCATGTATATGAGAATTTTTTAGTAACCCATTTTATGATGTGGTTGTCACTAGAGTAATTCTATAAATTTTAATCATATGATATCCATGATGAATTTTGGGGGGGAAATTAATTTTAAGGGGAGAAGGATGTAAGATCCTAAAATTTTATGAAACAAATTTTCATTACAATTACTGTAAATTATTTAACAGATTATGTTACATTTAACATTTATTTTATCTTTTATCACAGTAAAAACCAATTTAATCTTGTGTTGTATGTAATATGGTGGTCCTTTGATTACTTTTGTTATACCCAATCTTGTGTCTTATAGGACAATAATACACTATTTAAATTATAATGATAGTTATCACCTATCCCTTAGAGTAGCATGAATGAATTAGACTATCTAAATAATAAAAACAATTATTCAAATTTATAAAATTTATTTATTAGTTTCAAATTAATTATAATATAAAATAAACCTTCTTTGAATAAAAAGAATATGTTTTTATTAAAAACTATTTCTATGACCAAAATATTTAATTATCTTAATAAATTAAAATTTTAACTATTAGGGAAATATATTAATGAAATTTATATGTTAAATTTTTAATAATATGTTTATAATTTAATTCAATATGTTTTTTAGTCTTATGATAAAAATATGAACATTTTTAGCATAAAAGTTGAATATTTTTAAAAATATGTTTTATGACCAATTAATAGAGCACTTGATTTAAAAATAAATATTGTAAAATTTATAATTTCTATTTGAAAAAATAAACTTCATTTCTTAAATAGCAATATCAAAATAATATTAAGGTGATGTTTTAGTATTTTTCTGAGAAATTTATTTTTCAATGAATGGTAAAAAATATTGCATTTAAATTGAGAAATATTTTTTATCTAAAAAATTATATTGTCAAATTATATTTTGAATTGGTTTTAAGGTTTATTTTTTTTTTCAATAACACTTCTATTAATGCAACTAAACTAATTTTAAAAAATTTAAATTGAATTAGGATATAAAAACACATTATACTTTTGAACATTTTATTATTAAAGACATGCTTTCTCACCGTGTTTATGGAATTATATTTAAATTTAATTTTTTTCTTCTATAAATTTAATATTAAAAAAATATAAGTATTTGGAATCATAATAATATTTATATTATAATAATATCAACGTATGTTTTTACTGTAATAACTGCTGAAAATATATAAAATTATTTAACACAATTATGGTTAAAATGGAGTTTTATGCATGACTTATACTTGTATTAAAAAATATTTATACATAGATGGGTTTTTTATTTAATGAATATGACTTAATATTTATGATATTTTTTTTCTAAATTAGGTAATAAAATTCTTTTAATGATAAATTACCTTGGTCAAAAAGATACAAGATACCTTAATAAAAACAATAAAAAAAGTTAGAAAATACAAACACTAAGGAATAAAATTTTAAAATTATTTTTATTTTTGATTATTTTATGTTTGGATTAACCAAAAATCCCATACAGATAATTATTTTTCATTTTGGAATCAAATGTGGTAAGAGAGACCACCCAATAGTGTTTAATATTATTTATTTACAATTATTTCACTCCCATACAATATAAAAAGGCACTCACTCTCACAAAGGATGTCCTTTGGTGAAAACTAAAAGGAATTACTCGAATAAGATGTATCATTATTCAATGATAAATTTTTATTTATTTATTTCTTCAACACTTATATTATTATTATTAAATTATTATATATAAACATAATTATCCTAAATATAATTATATATTTTCTTATTGGGGGTTTAACCTTCACCTACACACATTCACATTAGATGGGTAACGAAATCGTGTTTCATATATTCATCGGACTACCACCTTGTGACGTGATGTCATTAATTTTTCCTTTACCACATCATATGGTTGGGAATTTTGATAGACATACTATTTTTTTATGATACATATGATATTTATTATTTATTAATACATCTTTAATTATTATATTTAATATACCTTTATGGTTTCCATTTTTTGGGAAATTGATAACACCGTTTTGGTCATTTGAGCAACCACCTTCTCAATGTGATGTGATACATTCACATAGTACATCAATTATATTAATAATCTATTCATTAAAATTGTGTTACATAAATGAAATATATATTACATTATTTAAATAGTTACTTTCTTAAAAATATTATATTTTATTTTCTTTATTACCTTTTTAGACATTGAAAAAGAGATAACATCATTCAAAGATGTGTGGTCTACCACCACCATGAAGCGATGTAATTCCTTTTAAATCACATATATATATATAATAATATCTGATAAAATAATAAATTTTTTATAATATTATTAGAATTATAGAAATTTAAATGATACTTATCTTCTTTCTATAATGATCATTGAAAAATAGGAACATTACTCGTCAGTAAATAAGGCACACTATCTCCATTATTATAATGTTGGTTTATTTTTCAACCCTATCATTAATGACTAGTTTTAAAAGTATATTTTATGGATAAATATGTTAATAATTTCATTATTAATAATCTATATTTTTTTTAATAATTATCACTTTTACCTTAATCGACCTACAAATGTTATTTCTGACATATAAACTAATTATGGTAAGAAAAACTGACGTAAAAATACATGTTTAAGTAGGTTCCTAAAACACTATAATAAGTGAAATAAAAAATTATAAACATTGACATTTTTCTAAATCATGTAAAAAATTATCATAAGTTTATTATTCAAAAATATAAAGACACATATGAAAAATTGGAATAAATGTAACAGACTTCATCTCAATATCCTTTCATTGAAGCTTTGTTTTTGGTATTTTATAACTAACTTATTTTATGAGGTGTATATAAAGCCCCATTAAAATATTATGTCATGAATTTATTTATTCTCATTATTTTAATGTTCTATTAAGTTTTATTTCATCATGAGGTATATTATTCAAATTATTTTAATTAGTATGGGACACTTTATAATGTATAAAGATTATCACCCTCGAGAGTGTTCTTAATTATCTTTTAATGGTATTTCCATTTATCAACAGAAAACCCATTTTTATTACTTATCCTCTACTAGGAAAATTTTTTATTTATAACATCCTCATTATTTATATTGATGTATGAATATTGTTTCTAATATAATGTTATAGAAAATGTTTAGTTTACATCGGTTAATAATTTTTCAAAGACATTTTTAAGGAAAATGTTTATTTTTCATGGGTTAATCATGTCTCAAAAAAATTGAAATTTAACCCATTTTTATCCATGGGGTTTTCAACTTTTAAATGAATAATTATTTTTTCTATGAGTTTTATGATGAATGTGTTTCATTCAGGAAATGTTATATGAGAATTATATGATACGGGTAATTCTAATATAGCTTAAATGAAGGCTTTAGCCCCATTATAACTCATGGGTGAACCAAATATTTCTTATAGAAATAGTTGATCTTAATTATAGATTATAAGACATGGATGAACTTAATATAGCTCATATGAATGGTTTATCTGCAATATATATCATCGGTGAGCTGATTATAGTTTATACGAAGGGTGATCCCCATTATAGATCACCAATTTATTGTGTAATGATATTCATGTAAGTCTACCATATAGTTGTTTAAATTAAAATGGTTTTAAAGGGTTTTATCTATATGATTAAATATGTCAAAAAAACATGCTGTAATTTATTTTTATGGATTTTAATGTTATTTGGAGAAAAATATTTGTTTTGTTTCATGTGAAAATGTTTTATTTCATGTTCTCAAAGAACATTTAAGATAAAGGTAAACATCATATGATTTTTTATGGTCTGATCAAAATTAATGTTTCTTTTCTTTTTATATCCCTCACTAATATTTTTTCCACATTCAATGTTTTTTAAAAAAATCACAGGGATTAAGGTTGGGTAAGTTAAACGAAGAAGTAAATTTAAATGTTGTTGGTATTTTCAATGAAATATATAATGATTCATTTTTAAATGTTTTTATAATAAGAAAAATTGTCATTAGTCGGAAGTGTTAAATTTTATTTATTTTTTGTTATGTTTGAGTTAGGTTATTATTTTAAAATGTTGTAATCATTAAATGGTCCTATAAGTGAAAGAATGTTATTTAATTAATAAAACTCAATATTATTTAATGATTGAATTTTGGTCCTTAAAATTATAATAAATTAAAAATATGTGTGGGAGGTACCATTGATAACCCAAAGACTACTACTTAAAATTCAATGTAGTATTTTGAAAAAAAAATTTATGTGATCTATCTCTAATTTACAATGTAACTCCCAACTTCACTAATGAATAATATAATCATGTAACTTGAGGATGTCACAACATCATCAACATAGATCATCTTCCTCAATTATTAGGAAATCATTACCTAGTGGATGTTTAATAGTATTAAATGCATGTCACTTTTTTCCACAATATTCAGAATAATCAATGGATGAATATTAGAGGTAACTTCACATTGTATTCATTCTCTGTAATAGAAATAAAATAGTATGAGAAAATATATTCTATAATTATAAGAACATTTGTCTTTCTTCCTTGGTATTATTTTTCTTCTAAAATAAGCCCAACACATAGAATCTATTTAGAACGAATTTTTGAAAAACCTCTTTAACCCCCTTCAATTCCTTGTTCTATGGAACTCATCATATAAGGGTGTTATAAGGTGTGTATTCACAAATTATTTATCATTCGTACATGATTCACATGATCAAATTTCCATAATATCATCAAAGTTTCTCCTAATATTCTCAATGGTAATAAAAAGCATCAAAATATGAAAGAGTGGATTCATATTATCCTATTATTCCAACTTCTTATATCTAATTCATAGTCTCTCATAAAATAATACAGTTACACTGTTTAATATTTTAAATCAAATACTAATCGTGTGCTTCCATTACCCATGATCTAGGCTACATCCCATTAAATTAATATTAATATATGTATCTTCCATACATACTTGATCATTTTATCATCCTCCTCATATATAGGATCATGTGTTGAATTTTCTTATTATTTATATATATATAAATTTCAATATTTATCATAATAAAACTTCTTGGTTCAATATTCATAATTGGTTTTATATATTTATATTTTTAATTAAAGAAATATCACACAATTATCATCTAAAAATTCCACTCAATTCCTATTCATAATTCTCATCTTGAATTACTATCAAATTTTTATCTGCCAAATTATATTTAATGAGTTTAAGAATAACTCATCATTAACTAATATAAAATTCGATAATTCACTCCTAATTGAAAATAATAAAACTTAGGTAAGATGTAGATAATCTTATGAATCACTTTAGTAACCTCAATATTATCATTTGCATTACATGAACCATTTGATTAAATTATACATATACTAATTTATATATTAAATATAATCTAGAAATATTATATATTTATAATAACTTTGGAATAAATGTTGTGAACAATTTATAAGATGTTATGTACCACTTGGTATTTCTTTTTTATATTCTATGTTATATTATGAATCATAATAAAATATTTACTTTGTCACATTTCAAGATGAACACGTGATTTATTTTTTTATGCACTTGTACTCATTGTATATTTTTGGATACATCTTACACATGGAATGTATAATTTTACATATCAGAGTGTAGCCACTAGTGTTTCTAATATATCCTTTAGGTAATATTCTGCACCTTATTGGATTCTAATACATTATCAATATTCACTCATATGTGATCATACATATTAATTTTTCAATCTGTCATCTCTAACTAAAAATTTATATATCTTATAAATATAAAGTCAAAAGTTATTCTAACTTTCTAATGTAATCTCTACAAACTATAAATCATCACAAAAAAATGAAGTTATGAATTAATCAAACCATCACAAATATATTCAATTAAATTAAGAAATTATATATAACATATAAATACACATCACGAGTATTTTAATAAATATAAACTATCTCAATATATCATAATTTTCATCATCTCAAAATATCTGCAATAATAGTGAATTAATAATTACTAAATAAATATAGAAAAATCATCAAGTCAAGATCATCAATATTCACCATCATCAAAGTGAAACATTCCTGATACGAATATTTGATAACCATAGTGATGAGTAATCAAATTAATTAATGGTTATATTTATCCATTCAATATGTATAACTTAAATATGAATATGATTCAAAATCATTAAGAAAATATAGAATATTTTTCTTTCATTATGTAACATCATATGTCGTTGATTCATGTTAAGTCCATATCTATAACAAGAACATAAAAAGATTTATTCCTTAAATCTATATATTCAAAAACTATATTCCAATGTAATATTTGTATTCATTTTAAATCTATGTTATCATCCTAATCCCTTAACATTATCTTTATTTCAAAAAAAAAATATCTTTACCAATATATTTAATGGAAGATAGATTCAATACATGTGATCCATAAGAACATCATAGTTATATCCTTGTATAAGGAACTCTTTAATAAAACCTTTTCATGAAATACTTCTTAAATCATGGGATAATTTATTCTATTAAATCATTCATATCATCATCTTTCTAAACACTTATTTAAATTTATACTTACTTATAATACCTTTACACTTTAATAACAATTACAATTAAAAAATTCGTTGAGATCTTAAATCTCCCACATTGAATTTATCATTAATACCCTTAAATAATATCAATAAATTATTTTCAATATGTTCCCAATAATTAATCTTACTTATATCCCTATTATTAATTATAAATGTAAATTATCAAGATTAACGGGTAGTCACACTCATCTCATTCAATATTGAAATTAAAGCCCTCACCTTCTCCCCGTCAATAAATGTAAAATATGTTTCACCTTAGAAAATAATAACATCACATTTATCTAGGAAATGAGGAAACAATTAATCAAATATATGTCTATATAGACTAACATGGTTTAGAAAACAAGAGTGTCTGATCTTTAAATCAAATAATTCCATTAAAATATCTCCATGTGATACCAACTCTGATTTCTCTTTCTAGGTGATGGTTAAGATTATTTTTTACATTTTCCCCATGTAATAAATATAATAAGAACATAAAAAACATTCAATATCAAGATGGTTTCCCTCCCTGCAATCTTATTTACATAATTAAATAGTTCTACATACATCTCAATAGGAATCAGAATTAATTTAGCCTAGACTTTGGTTAAGAAATGTTTGAAAAGAATAACTAAATTTTAAAAATATCTCTAAATTATTATTTTCAAAAAAAAATATTATATTCCAGAAGTATGTATTCTTCTAAAGTACTCATCAAGAAAAGAACTCCAAATGTATTTATCATAGATAATAAAAAGTAACTCCATGTAAATCATTCTAATGCCAATAAAATTTCTTCAATAAGATATAATTAATGTGACACATAATGGATATATCAACGTGTTGTAAATACAATAAATCATTCTAGATATTCCCCTATACAAAAAAATATTAATTTTATATAAATAAATCCAAAGAGAAAGATATGGTAATAATTTAGAATCTCATTTTTTATCATAAGGAGAGAAATAGTCCCAAGAATTTCTTTTCAACGTAGAATCCCATTTCAATTAGCTCTTGTTTTGTGAGAAATCACAATGCTAGATCCTCCTTTTATTTTGAAGAAATGAACAACCTAAAATAGCATATACTTCATTCACATTTTATTATTTTTCATATGTGAAATTTTATTTTTCTCAACAACTAGAAATGAAAAATTATATTTTATGCTTGATACACCTTTTTTCAATTTTTGGTTGGGGTAGAAAAATAATCGCACATTATTTAGAAACATTACTAAAATTGTAATATTTTCTACATATATTTGGTATTATAATTAATTCACCATTTTTTTGAAACATATAATATACATATTAATGGATTTCTTGCATCAATACAATCATTTAGTTTCTTTCTAGTTTTGATTTTCTTCTTATTTATAACTTTTGTGATACCCAAATATTTTAAAGAAGAACATGATATTTGAATGTTTTTATAACAAACAAAACAAGTATTTTAAGAGAATATAACACATTGATTATTTAAAATATAATTATTTATTAATAAATTCAATATATTTTATATCATAGGATGCATGAAATTCTTAGTATGAAAGAAACATGGTACTCTATTAAATTTTTGTTTTTAAATGTGGTCATTATAACCTCACTATTAAGATGGTGGGTATAAATAGGAATAATTTAATTGTAAAAAATATATTTTTTACACTTGTATAAAATAAATTCAATAGAAATATATTTATGGTTTATCTGAAATGAATAATTTTTTGATGAATAGTGAATAATATAGATTTGATTGAAAAATAAAATTTTCAAAATTATTTTACTGGTTTATTTTTTTAATTATTTCTAATTAAATGTTATTTTAATTATATTACATGTTTTCAAATTTATCATAGTTTAATCAATTCCATACTAAAATTTATATTGAAACTTTTTATACATTCCAAACTTTTTCTTTGGAAAACCCATTTTTTCAACACATCCTTGGGATTAATTTTAAATATTATTCTACAACTTTTTTAATATAATTTTTTAAAAATATTTTCTATATTTTTAATTTGAATTAATATTATATAATATTTTCAAATTTATTTTTTACTATAAGGTATAGTAAAATAGTAAATCATTATTATCATATTTAAGGTTTAAAAGGTTTTGTCAAGGGTCAAACTAAGACAATAAGGGTTAAATGTCTTGAAATCATCCTAAAACCCATTATCCGGGTATATTTCATATTTATAACAACTATGGATTGATAATGAACCTTTTTATCCTTTTTGAATTATAAGTATTTGGGTATAACTTTTTATTTTCAATTATTCGACGATTTTCCTCTCCCCCATTTATAAAATTCCGCCCCATATCCTCCCTTATTCACACATCCAAAACACATTGTTTTTTGCACGACATAAGAAATAATATTAAATACATCACTACCTATATAATAGATCACTTATTTTATCATATATCGATCCTAGGAATTCGTTAGAGATAAATCTATGGAGACTTTCTGAAGAATAGGTAAAATACTTAAATGTATGTATTTGTTTTATTTATTACTTCACCTCATTTCAATAATATTAAATTTATTATTCTAATAAAAAATTTAATATATCATTTTATTAATTTGATGACCAATATCTATCTCCAATTCCATCAAATTGGAAAAAAATTATTGATCATGTGTACGGTGGATTGCCGCCTCATGAACCAATGTAATTTACCTTCCCACACCCCCATTAATGGCTGGATATAACGATAAATTTAACATATTTATGTGATATTATGAAATTATTATACTTATTTAATTTTAGTTAAATTTATATTTTATATACCTTATCACATTCCATCTTGATGGTCCGATGTTTGAATTACTACTTCATTTTGAATAAAATATTACATGATCATGATGATATATATGTATGACCTACTGGCTTTGTGAATGGTGTAATATTTTTATAATCTAAAAATTTTATAGATTAATATTAATACATATATAATTAAATATATTATATTTTTTATCATGGATTAATTTTTTGAGATGATTTATATATGATCAAATAAAAGGGAAAAAATTATCGGACCAAAACATACAAGAAAAACAAAGCAATCATCACATAAAACGATGATTTTTACAACAAATTATTATTATATGGGTGATAAAAGAATATAAGTAAATAATATAAAGTATGAGATATATGATTTTTTCTATATTATATGTATACTAAACTTATATTTATTATATAGTATGTTCTAACACATATGATGGAGGTCAAACTTGGTGTAGGGGTTTCTCATCTCACTTTAACTTCCATGAGACATATGTCACATTCACCACTTATTCCTTTGTGAGGTATATATATATCCCCTTATGATTAGTTATATCAGGAATCTATTTCAATTCATTGTATTCAAATTTTATATTGAATTTATTTCTTTCATGGGGATTATGATTCAAAAGTTACGAAAGTGGTAATGGATTATTTTAAAATCTCATCATTAATCGGGATTACATAGGTGTAAGTATCCCTTGGTGGAATTATTATATATTTTTTTCATTGAAAATATATAATTCCTTTTCCTATGGTTATTAAAGAAATTTTTAAATGAATAGTAACATTTTTCATATTTTTGGTACTTAAAATTGTTGAGAAATCATTTTTAATAAAATAAATTTTTATTTATCAATTAAGTCAAATATTCATTTTTATACTAAGTCTATGATTTGAAAAAAAATTTAAAAAATGTTTTTATCATTAAAAAAAAATAATTAAGGTTTTACCCATTTTTTACTTTTAAATAAAATTAATGAAAGCTTCATGCCATTTTCAAAAAATGTCTTGTAAGGATTTTACTTAAAATGTGTAATATAACTTTTTTTATCTTATACAGAATATACAGAATTTATAGATATCATGGACACTCAATGCTTGAATTATTTTTTTAATCAATTACCATAACTTTTTAAGTAATATTATTTTCAAATAATTGGGAATTTTAGACATCAATATTTATTATCAAAGTTGATATTATGTTTTTTCTCAATAATTTTCTCGATGAATTTTATTGATATTTTTATTTTTCAATGACATAAATTGTTTCTTTTTCATATTCCCCATGAGGGATTGGATGTAATTATACAATCCATATTATTTCTCTTTATGGATTATTATCAGTTTAACTTAGGATGTGATAGTTTTATACCATGAATATTACTCTAGTTGGATTATGATTATGATTGTTTGTTAGAGTAGTGGTTAAACCTTCATATGATATTTTTTAATATATATATTTAAGATGATTATATATCTCGCATTTCATATGAGTAATGAATTTTACATAATAACTAATAGATGGGGCCCACTATATCCCTCAATGTACTGATTGGTCTCATGAGACAAACTAGCTTGGATTTTTTTCTTAGTCCTGACCCATTTATATATATGTCTTAGAATTTGGCCTTAATGGTAGGGTTATGATATCCACATTTATGTATACTTTTATTATGATATTAGTCATTGATATCCATTTGATTATTCAATTTGTTAGAATATATATAGAAATGTATTATGTTCATGAGATTATATATATGGTATTATTTCATTATTATTTATTCATGCCATATTATACTCGAGTTATTGATTAAATGAAATGTGTTTCATTTGTTTACCTTTTTATATTGATTATAATTTGTTCATTCATATCTTATTCCGTACTCAAACCCTCACTGTGCATTTTATCTCACTAGTTTATTATAATTTTTTCCCTAGGATGCAAAGATGAGTATTATAATTGATATACAGAGTTATAATAGAGGAAAAATGATACACTTAAATATAATACAATGTTGTATTTTGTTTTTTCAATTTTACTATAGGATTAATGTATATATCTAATTTATCAATAAAATAAAATTGTACGATCCTTTGGGATATGATTTCCTATATCATATTTCAATGTATTAATGTAACCACCTACTTTGGGATACTAGGGTTGGTTTTTAACAATATTTTTCCTCAGTATTTGAAATTCATAGACAATTTAAAAATTTTAATGATGTGCTATTTATTATATAATAGAATTATATCCTCTTTGGTGCATCATCATTCTCATAATTCTTCGTGTGTGTGATTTTGGTAGAATTTTCTTCTTCTCGTGCCCCAATGCGTACTATTTATATTTATTGTTTTTATTTTCCCTAATCCTTTGAGGGTTAATCCCATTAATTGATTATAGTAAAATATCATTTTACTAAAATAATAACTTTTTATCATTTATTAAATATTTCTTTCAATTTTTATATAAATATTATAATCATTCAAATATGTTATTGATGCAAAAATTTACCCATTCCATTGTACATTTCCTTCATTCAAACAAGATCCTCTTTATTTTATAACCTCACTTTCTTGTAATTATTGGAATTATTTTCCAATATTTATATATATCCATACACCCAACCCATCCATAAAACTGAAACATACAAATTAAAATTCTTAATTCTCATTTAGTTTTAATATTCCTAGTTTTAAAACATTGTTTTTAGTGAGTTTAACAACTATTTTTTAAGAACAATTTTGGTAGAAACATCCTATACTCATAAACACATCCACCTTTTTTATAAGGTGGGTTTGTTATAATTTCTCTCCATAATATTTTATTATATTTTTATTTATGCACTAAATGATTTACTAAAATAGAATTAGAGTATATTGAAACATTTAGATCAATAAATTTACCAATACATTATATGGAAATAGAAGTTCTCTTAGAATCATTTAAATGTTTAGTTTGAGATTCTTGTATATATTTTAAAATAAAAACCATATCAAGGTAAATTAGATACAAAATATTATTTTTTATTTCATGAGGCTTCATTATATCTCAATATTACTTTTTCATATTATAAATATAATATTCATGTATCATAATTTTTTATTAATTATAATTGTTAATATCCTTTTTCCTTGTAGTTTTGATCTCCAATTGAGTATAAAAAACAAAAATAATTTATCTAAGAGTTTCTTTCAATGAATAGATCAAAAGGTAAAATATTTTCCAAAAATCATCTTTCTCAAAATTATTTATTTATAACTATTCATTATTTAGGCATAGGTACAACTTAAATAATAAATTAATATTCTTCTTATTCTTCGATAAGTTTTATAAGAGTGTTAACATTTAAACAAATTCTCAATAAATTTTCCATTAAATCAACATCCACATATAGAATTGTTTTTTATTCCTTATTACCATTGATAAACATAAATATATATATATATATGTGATAATTTCAATATGGATTTTTTCAAACCATTTTTTATTTTAGAGTGAAAACCCACATTGTTATTTAATTAGAATATCCTTATCATAGTCAGATATTGATTCATTAAGAGGATGATTTTCAATAGATTTGATAGATAACTTACAAATTGGATTAGCATTAAAAGGTTATTGATCTTATTTAAATTTTCTCACTTATGAGATATTTCACAATTTAAGAACCTCATTCTTTTACCTGTTCATCCGGGTTTTTGTAATAAACACCTTGTTAGTATTAACATAGATGGAAATTTAATTCCTCATTAAAGAAAAAACCCAAACCTTATTCAAATATACAGTTCATATATGAATGATAAAAACATTGGGGAAAAAGGGTTTGATCAAATTAGAGGTATAACCATCACTAATAAGAGTTGAAGTGCCCAGTGGTTAGTGCAATAACAATGAGAGGGTTTAAATTAGTGTGAACAAGTTTTATAGAATTTTTTATCCCTCTTAATTACCTTATTGATATTTTAACTCCCTACACCTATTAAGATGAATTGATCTACCTATATAATCCTCAAACAATATAATACATTAAAATTAGTTAATAATAATGAGTAGAAGAACATGGTTTTATTATAATATTCACCTTATTTGTGTTTTATTGCATCCTTATTATGTTTCATTTGATTCTAAAACAATTGTATGCTCTTATATAATAAAGTGAACATAGGTGTTGAAGTTTTCATCCGTAACCCTGTGGTTATCACTAGAAAATCAATAATATCCACCCAAATCATTCTTTATAAAGGATCTAAGTATTGAATAATAGAATAACCAAACTCATTAATAAACCAGGTATTCATGTAACATTTGGATTTTATAACATCAAAATGACAGAACTTATTCCCAAATTCTTATGACTTTGATAGCAATGGGGTATTTTGAAACACAACATTCATTTTATCCTTCATCTTAATCTACAAAAATATCTATGCATGAATATTATAGGTACCTCAATTTTTTCTTATTCCTCCTTAGTATAAAAAACATTCATAGGAAAATGATAAAACATATGTTTTAACATTTTGGTCTTGCACTCTAAAATTTCATCTTTTGATCAAGAGGCTCGATGTATGGAATCTATATAGGTATCAATAGTTATATATATCCTCACATATCTTATTATTCATATTATTAGGATTTTATGATATCAAGGACTTATAGGGTATGTATTCACTCATATTTCATCTTCAAACTCTATGTTGAGTACTTTTTTAAAAAAATATGATCATATTATCTCATAATTTTTTATTCAATACACAATAACATTATAATAAATATCATCAGATGTTTCTTCTACTCCTTCTTTATATTTCTTCTAATTTTTATTTTATACTCAATATCTCAATGGATTTGGTGGTGTTTCTCCCAATGATTATCAATCAAAAACTAATATTGTGGTATTTTTACACATGATCTCATATCCATCCCATTATAATTATATTATTAAATTGATATTAAAAAATAATATCATCATTTATCATATTCCATGTGTACATGATCATTTGTGGAAGATTATACTACAATTAACTAATAAAAATGAAAATATAATTCTTTTAATAAATCCTTTATTTTTTTCATAATTGATATCAATTCTTTATATTTGAAATGCCATTATTATCATACCAAGATCCTCTTAAAATTATTCTCATTTATTCACCATAATTTTCCTATTGATCCACATATAGATTTTTATCACCATTATAATTTTTAATGATTTGAAGATTAAAATTTCATAATCTGATCTCGATCTCTATATTGTAAAAAAATTTGAACTGATAAACCTTAGATTAGAAATTGATAATATTATTTTTCACTTTTTTGGGCTTATAATTATAAGGCCCCTGCCTTAAACCTTACTTAATCTTGAGTTATTACAAGATTACACATTGAGGATCTTTTTAGGTTTAGTGTTTTAAAGAATTAGATCCTGAAACGTGCATTACATTCCACATTTAAACAAGGTGGTTACATAAAAGACAATATTCATTCTTCCCATCAATGGAAACCTATTTAAAATAAAACACGGATTCTTTCTTGACACATCCTTGACACTATCGTCACATCATGTACCTTTCCCTTGACCTGTGAACAGCATTTCAAAAACTTGGGATGAGCATAAAAAGCTCAGTAAGGGTTATAAAAATATGGAAAGGAAACATGAGTTCATATATACATAAGAATGAAATCATACTTTACCCATAAAACATAGGCATATCAAATCATGAATAAATCATAGAAGACATAAGACATAAAGGTAACTTGAGGCATTCATAACATTCTTACGTAGGGAGTAACCCTCTTGGTTATGTTTGGAATACCCATCATAGTATATTCCCTAAATCTCTTCGGAGAAACGTTAACGTTTCACTCCTTTGCATTACCCAATGAATTGGAGAGCTATATCGGGCTCACCCGCCCTTAGTTTATCACGGAACCACCCGTTCTTCATAAAAATTCCCAAGAACCATAATATAATCGTATCACATAAACATGAATAAAGGAAACATGACATTTCCACATTTCAATCACAATATAACATTTTAGGATATTGAAATAATGAATCCATTCAAAAAGAAACCATTTCCCAAACCATTTAAAACATTTAATAAAGAGATTTTTGAATCAAAGTGTCCCATACCACCTTGAAGCTTTTAACATTTTAAACCATTAATATCCATATAAATAATTCCTTAAAACCATTTTGAAAACATGGATATTAATAAGAACAAATAATTAAAACATTTAAAATGATATTTTGGTTAAAGGGGTTTTTACCCAAATTAGAGACACTTGAATACAATAATCGAGGAATAAAATTTAGTCAGAAATTTATAATATCATGAGAATAAATGGATTCATGATATAATACTCCAAAGGACAGTATATACACCATATAAAAGTGAATTGGTGCATAACAACAATGAACCCTCAATAGAAATGTCAAATGTGATGAAATCCTCTATAAAGAAGGTATCCTTAAAATAAGGACAAATCAATCTCAAAAATATGTGTGACAAATATAAATACACCCAATATAAGTGGATATTAAGTGTAAAACAATAAAAGGTCATTCACACATATTCAATGGATGACATATTCAATGACTACATGTTGAACCCAAAGAAATCGAAATTGGGTTAAAAAGTTCCCTTGACTTCCTAACGACATCACATCAAAATGAGTTGATGAGAGATAAAAAGTTTATCTCATCAATTGGACATAAAATTTACATCAATAAGGATATATGAGAACATATCCCAACATAAAAATATGTAAATTAAAAGACCCAACAAAAGAAGTCTTTTAAGAAAGAGGAGGGTGAAAGGTTCCCTTACCGACTTGGGTATCTTTCAAAACATACACCCCATGGAAGAAGGACAATAGGTCATTGATGTAAATACTCATAAACGAAATTATATTACACAAAGAGTAGTATAATGGGCAGTACATACACCACTCAATGGGATTTGTGGCAAATGTAGCATAAATCTCACGGGAACAAAAGTGAGATGAAAAAATCCCTTACGAAAACTCGGCAGCCTAACGGCGCCACTCAAAACTTCCAAAATGGATTGATGAGAGGAAATAGGGTCTCTCATCCTATGAAAATAATAAGTACAGTAGGATTAATATAAAATAACATCCCAATCATAAGAAATATGAGCTTAAAAGGAATGACATAAAAGAGTGTACTTAAAAAGAAAGAGAGGTGTAGGATCCCTTACCTCGGGTCCGACTTGACTCGATCGTTCTTTAATCTCCTGAATAATAAACTTGAGTTAATTTCTAATTCCTTAAGAACCTTTTTCAAGTTCATTATTACATTTATACCACTTATTACCATGTCATAAACATTATGTAACCATTTAAGTTAATAATATTTGTTTTGCCGATATTTGGTTCTTAAGTCGAAAGTGGACTTCTTACAATTACATGTTGTTCGTGTGGGCAAATGTTTATTATATCCAGAATTGTATTCATTATGTAGATATCATATATGTCATATATATCCAGTACTTGCATGAATTTATAACATTACATAATCATTTAGAGGTAAGAAATGAAATGCACCGTTCATGGAGACGGTAAGTCGTACGTACGCATGAAGGCTACTTTCATTTCTATTTCGTATTTTATAGAATGGAATAATAATGATATAGAGGTATATTATAATTCCAGTATAATTTCATATATAATATCATATTTCCATCCTTTTTACATCCCACATATGGTATTTAACGAATCAAATCACTTTGAGGGGGCGGTAGTCCGCACTTCCTTAAATGAAGATATCGCGTATACCCATAATGGAAGCCATAAAGGTAAGACAATAATGAAAAATACAGAATCATAAATAAAACATAAACATATTATATATCATATATAAAAATAGTTACATCATAATGGCCACCTTTGAAGGTGTTAAATGAGTATTGAACAATCATCGTTTCGGGAGGCAGAATTTCACCATCCACGGAAACCGTATGTTCTTTAACCATTTGATGTAGTTGTGTGAGAGTGTAGCTCGAATAAATCTTATAAAAACATACTAGTATATAGAAGATACTGGTTTTGTTACAAAAGAAGTAAATAAAAAGATTTTAGGGGGTTGGAGAAGCAATATAAAACAAATGAACATAAGAGAAAGAATTACCTTTAAAAGTGTAACTCCTTTTGATTTGAGCCTAAAGGCTTCCTTTGAAAGGATTCTGCCCAAAGGGAATCCTCTAGGATGAGTATATGGATGTGGAGAGAGTAAATGGGCAGGGTTTTGCCGATCCAAAGGCTTGAGGAGTGTGTGAAATGAGGTAGAGGTGGGGGACTTTTATAAGAGGAGAGGAGGGGCACTTTTGGAAAGTAAGGAAATATTACATTATTTGAAAAATGTGTTTCGGTTTTAAGAGGTCACACATTGATATAATTCGTGGATAAGGTGATAAGGCTTCGAAATCCACTCATCCAATAAGTTTTGGACATGTGTAGTTCATATATTTTACATTATCTTTCCATTTTATTTAAATCGTCAAATAATGATGTCATCGCTGCATCATTATTATGTCATAAATAATTTAATTTATTTAATGTCTAAAAATTATAAAAAAAATACTATGATGTAGGAAATCCTTTTATATTTCCAATTAATATTTATAATCAAAAATATGACTTGTATAACCACACTTAAAAATTGTTTTATTAAAACATATAATGTTTGTGTCAATTTTACTTTTACATTAAATAAAATGTTATTTATGTCATTTCCCAACCAAAGTGGATCCATGGGGTCCCCAAGTTGACCCATGGCTTTTCTTGGTCGGCCATGATACAACCAATGATGGTAAGACATGTTTCAAGCTCATCTCATTTTATTAAAGCATTATTTTTACCTTAAACAACACTAATTACCACTAATCGCGATTAAAAACTTAATAAGTTACTATTCACCAAAAAATTATTTTAATCTCATTGAACCAAATTTTACTTCTTAATGACAATCATGTATGTCGGATTTTTTATATTCAAAACACAGAAGTGGTAAAATTTCATTTAAACGAAAAATCAGCTTTTATAAGTACCACTTAGTGGTTTCACTATTCATCAAAAATTAACGTTTTTCAGAAAATTACCAAAAATTCACCCTAAGCTATATTTGATATTACGAACTCAAAAATGAAGTCCATTTTACAAAATTCACAAAATATAAGTTGCATTAATTAATTTAATAATTAATTCCCGTTGTCATGACAAATAACGTGTTTTTATGAAACAATAAGTATCAAAAGATTGACACTAGTTTACGTCCGATTTCAAAGTGAAATTAATTCCAATGACCACTATTGGATTTAATGGTAAAAATATTTTCTAATTTAACTTTAAAACCAATTCAAAATATTATATAATCATATAAATAAATTAGTTTAAAAATATTTTTTGAATTAGAACACAACATTTTACACTATTCATTAAAAAAATGAACTTTATCGGAAAAATACCAAAAAATTACACAAAGTAAAATTTGATGTCCCGATTCTTAATAAGAGTTATATTTGGTCCAAAATAATGTATAAGAGTGATCAAAACTATATTTAATGATGGTTCTCCATCAAAAGGTGACAAATGAACCTTTAGTGAAAACTAGGGCATATACGCCTAAAATTGAATTCTTTCCGTATTTTAATCCTTTATCCTTTATTGGATAAATTTATAAACATTTAAAAACATATATAATCTTATTTTAGTTATTTCTATCCATTCCCGCCATTACAACGGCTACATGTTATTTAAAATTTATTATTAGAGTGCAACGTAAGATTCCGAAGAAACTCGTTGTTGCGTGTTGGGTACGCCATCGAGCATAGCGTCCCCTTTAAAGTCATATCAATATTTTATTCACAAATATGGATAAATATGAAAATGCCATATTCTTTATTTACCTGGGGTGTTACAATAATTATCTTCTCTATAATGTAAAACATCATAATAATCTTATGTATCATAATTTTTGTCTTATATATACCATGGAAAGTAAAAAATATTATTAAAAACATTAAAATAAATATTTTGTACCATCTTTATAATGAATTTTATCAGTTTTTAAATCATTCATAAATTTCATTTTAACTTATTTATCACACTACATAAATGACTCTACCACATTTCAATATAAACGATTGATTTAACCACTATATACACAATGATAAATTATATGTACTCAATTATAAAATAAACGTCATCTAAAATATATTACATATCATGGTGCAACTCCTACTATTTCCCAAATATCCTTTATAGAATCATACATGAAATAGTGAATTATAATACATTGTTAATATTCTATTTTAAGGGATCTTACATATACCTTTTCAAATTCATTATAAAAAACTATGAATTTCTATAATTTCTATTAATATACTCAAAAAATCATCAAAAATTGTTTGGTAATTTCCAATAACTCCAATCTTATCTCAAAAAAATATGACTTTAGATATTTATTATACCTTCAAAAATATATTCATCAAAATTCAAAAATCATATACAGTATATATATACTCTTCCTTAATATTTCAATAAATCACTACCTTTTAAATTAGTCCACATTTTTTACTCTCAAAATATTCCCAATAATTGTGAATAAATAATAACAAAATTAGTGAAGATCCTTTCTCAACTCAATATATACAATCATTACTTTTATATATGTCAAAATATCTTAATATGATCATAGAAAAACACATGTTTAAGATATCAATTAAATTATAAATTATATTCATCCTTCCACTCAACATATCTCCTGATCTTCGATAGACAACTTGTTTAAAATCAACTTTATAATGTAGTAGTTAGTAATTTCATTAGGAAACAACACTTTTCATTGATTTATATTATTTCTACATCAACAATCATCACATATAGATGAATTATTCCTTATATCGATATTTCTAAAACACTAATATTTATTAATCATCATATTCAATTCCAATATATCATTTAATACAAAACATTTATCTCTATAAGCTATACAAACATTGGAATATATCTTTATCCTCAATTAATATTGTATAAATCTTCAATACAAATGATCTACAAGAACATGGAAGTTATATTTCATTCTATTGGACTCTTAAATCTATCATTTTCATGAAACATTTTTCAATCATGAGATTGTTCAATTTATTACATAATTAGGTTCCTTATATTCTTAAACATATATTTATAGATTCATTTATCAAAAAAAAAATTTCTTATTAATGACAAGTAAAATCCAAATAATCAACTAGTCTCTTAAGTTATCTTTAAGAATATCTATGTACAAATTTATAAATTCTAAAATTTATATTTTTTGTTAATCCCAAAGAGTATTATTGGGTGAAAAGTTTTTATTAACTGAATGTGTATTGATTTTTACATAGAGAAATATTTTAATAGTTCTTTGGAGAATATCTAAAATAATTTTTGTATGGGTATTCTGAAGGTATTACATATGTTTTCATACAATATTAAGTTAATTATAGCTTTCCAATAGTATATTGAAAAATTATAAACTTATTTTTTTATATCATTTAACATGGTTTTGTATATGATTTAATAGAATGTGAAATTGTACTAAGACTCTTAACCTTTGGTGAAAGTGTTATATTTATAATGATATGCCCTAAATCCATAAGATATATGAAATTATAAATCTATATTATATTTTATAATAAAATGTATTTTCTAAATTGTTATGTTCATTCTAATGTCATTTAATATTAAATTTAATGGCTTAGAAATATCTTAGTCTGCTAGATCACATCATACGACACTAAAAACATTATACCTAATGTGGCATTAAAATTATGAGAATAATCATTTAGAAATTATTCTTTATTTGATATAATTACTATTATTTTTTCATTTAATGAAACACATGGTGAATATAGGTGGTTGAGGGTTTCCATAGTTTAACCAAATTCATTCACTCATATATTATGTAAATATATGTTTGAATTCATTTGTATCATAAGTGTGTCCAAAGGAACTATAAAAAGTGTTATAACCATCATGAAGAGTGTACTTGAGCATACTTATACCTCTATTGATTCACCCCTTCTCAAATATCATTATTTATTTCTTATTTACTGTGATAGATACTATCATATCATGAAGTAGAGTATCACATCCAAGAATCAGGATATTAATTTCAACCCATGGATACACCATGGATGATGGATTCTAGATAATTCCTCTCATATATCCACATAAAAACATTATAATTATCATCTTAATAGTGGATCAACTGATTGAAGATTACTATTTTATTATTTTGGTTAATATATGATTCTAGTTTCATTTAAGGTTTAACATGGGTATTTGGGTTTCTTATTAATTTGTCTATGTTGATTAAGTGTAAAACATCTATAGAACCCCATCATTTCCCTAGTGTTTACACTGCTATTTATGACACTTTTTTATAATGATCTTCATTAAGGATAAACAAGCAGACAGTGGATGAAAATAATTATGGGTTAGGATATGATTTTCTTAACCTAGATATAAAAAATAATATTGTTTTGATAGGAGTTGGTCCTAGGTTTTGATGATGGATATAATTCAAGAGAAATTTTATTTGATATTACATGGATTAAGCGATACAGTGCTTTAATATTTAGATGAGGTCCTATTGAATTATAGGGAGCTACAATGTTATGAGCTTCAAAGGGATTAATTTTTATAATAATATATTATAAGATGAAATTTTTTAAAAACAATTATTTTGATCATTGAAATTCCTCAGCGGTGTTTTTATGAACTACTAACACCATGATCATCTCACTAAATCATTTTTTGATGATTATGTGGTGGTTATTTTTCTTATGACTGACCAATGCATAATTTTATAAGAATAATATGTTATCTTCAATGCAGTGATGTCATCTTTAGATTATTAGTATCTATGAGAGAGACCCTCTGGTGACATAAAATATAGTGTAATGGTGGATGAATCAATGCTGGTGGCCAGAGATTGATGTTTGCATGAGTCATTCTTAAGGAGATGTATTTGTTTCTTAAATACTAGAAAGGGAATGAGTTGAAAATTTATTGATAAATTCCTGTCATATTTATTATTAATAAAATAAACCACTAATTGTTGGGGATGAAGATTATTAGTGGTTGGAATGGGTGATTCAATAAGGTTATATTTATTGACATTTAATATAATTGGTCTCTTTATAGAGTCTGTGAAAAATGTTTATAGACACTGAATTATATTCAATGATATGTACTTCATATATGGTTGTATAAGACGAAATTACTCTATTTAATTTTCATGTATGATTTTTAATGGAGGCTACTTAAAATTTAGGTATGCTGGTTAAATGAAAAAAGTGTGTCAAGTAATAGGGGATAGATCTTCTTATTATTTACATTTTATCCACAATTTTATCTTTTGTATAAGTTGTGATAAGGGAAAGACAATTTACCATATTGAAATTTTAATGAATCTATTACTAAACAAGGTCATTAAATTATTTATTTTCTTCTTATAAGGATTTCTGTTAATTGATATGGAAATGTTAATTAATATATTATTTTCTCATAATTGTTTAGTTAGTGGAGTGAAAATATTGAGGTTTTTTCGAGAATAATATTTTAGATATATTGATAGAACCTTTTTTCTCTGGTGACAATGAATGATTGTAATAAGCCCTAAATTTATTTTCCCTTTAACACATGACATGAAAATGTATTATTATTAAAGTCTAATTAAGTAATTATAGCTGAAAATGATACATTTAATTTGGTGAGCGATGATACTTTTAAATCATATTCTTATATTGAAAAATGTTAAGTACGATGTTCATGTTTTTTTTAAAAAATAGGGGATGTGGATGATGGAAAAGAAAATTTTTCTAAAAAAATTTATTTTATAAATTATTTAAATGGTTAATTTGTTTCAAAATTTATTCTTAGTGATGGGAATGGGGAATATTTATGGTGTTTTATATTGTTGTCAGTAACATTCAAAATTATTCATCAGGCCTGATGGACTCACCTAGGATAAATTAATTTTGAGTATTGATATAATCATAAATCCTGATGTGATACTTATTAATGTTTACCTTAATAATAGGGAGAAAAACATTATTACTAGAGGTTTAATGGTTATATTAGTCAACATATATAAGAAAATTGATTATTGATATTTACAGTTTTTATTTATTTATACATAGTTGTTGTTAGTTCATACTTATAGTCATAGAAAAAACATTATCTAATGGGAATGTAAAGTTTAATTGAATTGGTAGATAATTTCCTCTCATTTTATAATGTTAATGTTGAACTATGAGATTATATATGGTTTGTGAGTAGTTTGATGATTTATTTATGAAAGAAGTGATATTTTATGATAATAAATTAAAATGTATATGGTTTTTACACCTCCTTGTAGTGGTGGGTCTATTCAATGTTTTTCTAAATATTATTAAATTTTCATATAATATTCATCATTCCATGTAAATGATAAGCCTTTAAAAACTAGTTTGATTTGAATAGATGTATATGGAGACTTTTTGTTTAATTTCGTTGAAATTATAGAAAACCTAAAGATATATTTTGTTTTAAATTGATAATCCATAATCAATTATGTGAATTTATCTTGGGGTTTTATGGAATATTTTGTAATTCCAGAATTGGATTAGGTGAATTATCACAATTTTTATCATAGAAATTGGATGAATTCCTGAAATTTTATTGATTCATGGATTTAAAAGGTCACATATGAATGGTTTCATATTGTGGTGTTTCCTTAGATATACATGGAAAAAATTTTATTTTAATATGATGAACTAACGGTGTGAGAGATTTAAATGTATATATGAATTTAGTTTAATGACCACCGATTGATTTTTTCTGATGATGGAAATGATTAATGTTAAGAAGGATTCTACTTTAGGGATAATTTTGAGAATGAATTGGTTTGGGATTATAATTTTTCACCCATTTTCATTCTATTAGATTAAATATATTCAGTAATATTTAAATTTTTATTTATTTTTGTTTATTAAATATCTATAGGATGTTTGGAGTAAAAAATTTAAAATATTTGTTTTACATTAACAAATCCCTTTTGGTAAAAAAATATTATAAACAAGATGTGAAATTGATAATATATTAAAATATTATTTTTCATGGAATCGTGATTCATTTGATAGTATTTTTATAGATATAATTTATGTATGTGTATTTTATTTTTTTGACTATAAATATATAATAACCATCTATTATATTAATTTATAAAAAATTAATGATGAGAAATAAGAGGGGTGGATTGGAGATTACATGGATAGTGTTATTGATCAGACGAAGTAGGATTATTGATCACATTAATTTATTTTTTGATACAATCTAATCAATTTAATGTGGTAGAATGTTTAATTATAAAATAAATCTCTCTCACTAAATCTAATTATGGTTTATACCATAACTACCCCAATGATCTCCATCTAATTAATTTTGGAGGAGGGGATATAACTTTCACATCATGTGATAAAGTGTTTCAAATGGAAGTAGGATTGAGTAGACTTTTCGAAGAAGAAACTAGTTTCTATGACACGTGGTGAGAGGATTCATTGATTGATTCATACATTAGGGGGAATCTGTGGCCATTTGATGTGGTTGTTGGGCATAAATGTTGTTAGGATTTTGATTGGTTTGGGCATTGATGTGTGTGTTGGTTAGTGAAGGGTGGGAGTCCATGTTGATGGATGATAGGGGTGATGTGGGAAATATTAAATGGTTAGTTTTAGGGAATATATAATTAGTGTTGGATGATAGTGAGTTGTACATTGATTGGAAAACAAGTGGCACATTGCAAGGTAACTAGAGTATCATGGTTCATTAATTTACCTAAAAAATAAAAAGACATTTTAAAATAATTTCTTCCTTCATGGAAATTTCTAATATTTCAAAAAACCCAATCTTCAAATGTTGCATTAATTTTATGGCCATAGTTGAAGGCTACCAATCCTAGAGTGGAGGTATTATGTAAAGATCCACTTATATAACAAGTGTGTGTGTTTGTGTATTATCAATCCTATAATCAACCCAACTACAAATAAATTATTATTTTTATAATTATTATTATTACTATTATGTTGTTTTTGTTGTTGTTATTAATTAAAATGAAAATTATAATAGATTTCAGGGAAAAAATTATTTATAGACAAAATTTTATTATAAAAACTGTGTCTTTCTCATCAGTATGATTAAGGATTATTGAACTATAAATTTATTGGTTGTGGAAGGAGGGGGTATGAAGGGATTGGTTGGGGTGGGTATCCCATCACCATTTTTCTTTCTAACCCACTAATGTTGTTTCCTAAACCCACCACTTTGGATTCATACCCCTAATAATGACACATGTTTTTACATGATGCCACATTAAAAAACCTGTCTTAGAAAGGCCAAGTGGGATAACTAAATACAGAAGGAAAATCATACCAACATGTTTACTCTCCTTAAATTTAATATCACATAAACAAGATTCAAATATTGTGACCTATTCATCCCTACATGTTGTCATAGTTTTTTAATAATTGTTGATCGTGTATCGAGACTAGATCAGTAAAAGTTTAATTGGATCAAATATATCATAGGTTGATATCTCATATTTTTCATTAAAACTTATGTGAATTAGGATATTTCTGATTTTATGTGTCTTGTATAATCATTTTTTATATTCCTTCTATTTATTGTGTGATATACCCAATAATATCATAAAAAATATCTTCATGCTATTTTTGATATATAATAATCTTTATCCATGATTTTTTGGAGTCATATACCATAGACAAGAACATTATCTAAAATCATCATAAAATTATGTCACTTATTAATGATTTGTATATGTTTAAATGTGTTTATTCTTTTGAGATATTCAATATATGGTTTCACCTCTAACTGTGAAAATATATACAGTATGAGATAATGCATTATAAAGATATATTAGAAAATATATATCTCCAAAACTGAATAGATTTTTATCTAATGTTTTTTTAATTTATTAAACTAAAATCATAAGTATTATAAAGATAATGAGAATTATTTTTAATTATATTCTAGTGACAATATGTGGGATCTGATATACACTATTCCAATAAATTTGTAGAAAATGATATATCAATATGAGTATAATTTTCAAGACATGAAACTGTTTCAATGTCATTATGGTATGGTACTGATAGACCAACAAAATCTCCATTTTACTAAAAAGGGAAAAAAATATTCTCAAAATTTAATTATTTAAAAACCAATGTAGTACTAAATTTTTTTTCTTTATACATATTAAATAATTTTAGGACATTAAGTTTAATTTAAATAATTGAAAAAAGTAACACCTAAATTATAATAAATTTATATACCTGGGAAATACATGGTTTATCTTTGGTCCATCATTTAAAATTCAACCATTATGTTCGCCATTAATTCATTGATCATATTGTTTGTCGAGACAATTTTTAAATATACAATATAAATAAAAATGATTCCATATCCAAATCAAATTTTCTTAATAGAATCACATATCCAATAGGATCATTTTCAAACCATTTATTTAACAAATATCCACTCAATATACTATAAAATAAACACTTATATTTATTTATTATATATAATAACTTGTAATATTTTATTTAATATGGATGGTTATCTTATGATTTCAATGTTTTAGGTATTTTTAATCCTTTATAGATTCACATATATACACTTTTATCATGTTTCCCATATAAATAAGGTATAAAATCATCCATTAGATGTATACTGGCCTTTCAAAATATATTAAGTCTCATTAGATATCAAAAATTAATATCATACATAATAGATAGAATATGTCTCCTCATAATAAATTTTGTTTCTGTAACAAACCCCTTATTCAATATGTGATGGTTATTATGTTACAATCTCATTTTTATAACAATTTTTACACAAATAACACCATTTTTATCCAATAGAATTCAATTATTCTGTAATGAGAAAGATATATTTCAAAGGCCCTTCAAATATTATAGGAACTTAACTAAACTTTTTTATTTCATTCCATTTATTCCAATCAGTTTTTTTACATTCAATAAGAAACCTTATTTTTAGATCTTCCCTCTTGATATCAACTTCAATGAAATATAAAAATATTTCAATATTATTTTCCAATTTACATTGACTCAATATATCTCCCAAATTAGAATAATTAAAATAGATTTCATAATTTCCAATAATTTTCGGGTTTTTTGTATAAATTGAATTATATTTATGGTCATCATCATGTATTTCATCAAGAAAACATAAATTCTGTATTTATTCTAGAAACCACACCTCTATAATGGGTTTTTCAATTAATGTAACTCCTTTTATTTTTCAATTATTTAAATTACTATATATAATGTTTCTGTTCTAAATTTGGATTCTCTATAACATTTTTATGAAATAATTATTTAATTTAGTCTCCAATACATACTTCATGGAAAGTACATTTATAGCTAATATTCATTATATAACAATGCTATTTGTATCAAAAAATGAATTAGGGAACTAATTTTCTTGGTCTTGTAAATGTAAAATCAATTTCACTTTTATCTCACACATCCAAGGAGGAATTTTGAGAAAAGAAAATATTTCCACATTTTATGAAATCATGTAACGACCCAAACATTCATTAATAGAAATCCCTCTTGATATAATTAAATGCCTCTTTATGTAAAATTTTTATATAAAATGTCAACTTCTTTGGATTAAGGTTTTTTGGATTTTAAAATACTGTTATGAATTGTGACCATTTCTATTATATTTGTTGCACATTTATCACATGATTAGTATAAATATAGGGTTTCAACAAATCCAATTTACTCAGACAAAGGATGTGATGACATCCTCCAGTAGACATGCCCCATACGAATCCCATATTTCAGAGCTCGAAAATGATGTTGCGTCTTTGGGCTTCGCTCTTGACCAAGCCAAATATAAGCCTAAATATGTTATGCTCAAGCGGGACTGCCTACGAGAGAAGTGGAAGATGATAGAGATTACCACATGAGAAATGTTATCTGAGCCACCCCAAGAGTTTGTTACCATCACACAGCATACTCTTTGGTCTTATGTGGGTGTTATAAGAGGTTATGTAACAAGACCTTATCACTATGGTTATGTATATTATTTTTGTATATAATAATGAATATATTTTTATTTTATTATTGTTACCTTGTAAAATAGTTTTTAAAGAACAAATAGTATACTAAGTTACTATTCAAAAAAGAAATATATTTTGATGAATTAATGGATTTTTAAATTAAATAATATTTTTATAAAATATAATTATTTTTATTAAATTAATTATTATTAAATATAAATTATCGTATAATTTTATGAATGCAATCTGACTTTTTATTATGAATTGAATGCCTTTTTTGTCAAAACCCCTGGATTTTCGATAAATGATGATTTTTATTTTAAATGTGAAAATTAACATATTCATTAAATTATGTAGATAAAATTAATATTATTTCTAGAATCAGGATGTCGAAATTATCCAACGTTGAATTTTTCATAATTTTTTAAGACAATCAAATTTTTGGGAAAAAATATAATACCGTTTAAATATATAATGTGTTTTATGAAATCATAATGATAAAATAGTGATGTAATAAAATAGTATAAACGTTATGTTTGGAAAATATATTTTTCCCATTAAAATAATGTAATTTTGGGTTTTTTTGATTTATTTTATAAAGCTTTAGTGGACCCTTCAAGACTTATTCAGCATTTTGAATTTTTAAATTGTCTTCCTTGGTAGTGTGACTCACCTAAACATATGAAAACCCATTATTTTAAGATTTTAGGACATTTCCATTATATAATATTGTTTTCCACATCCCTTTTCCAAAAAACATGGTAAAAACCATGGGATGGTTTGTGGTTTGGATTAGATTAATGTGAGGTGTCCTAAACCGAAATAATAAAGAATTCCCTCACCTTTCCTATATAAACCAACCCATGCTCCCACTTTCTCTTCACTCAAATCCTTTGAGTTCATCAAACCTCTTCCCTCCTTGCTCTATAATCCTCCGAAGGTGCCCCAAGCTCCCATGAATCACTTCTCAAGCCTCTCTCAAGCCTTTTGAAGCACACTTCCAAGTAAGGGTTTTTTATTCCTTCCTCATTTTTGTCCAATTTTCTTAATGTTGTTATGACCATTTAATATTAATTATAAATGTTGTGGTTTCATTTCACACCTCCCCCATATTTCCATCTTTATGTTTGAATGATGGGATACCCCTTTCTCTCTAATTAAATGCCTCCCATGTACACCCGTTACTATACCAAAATTCTGAAAGGAAATACTCTCTTCATTTACATTCAAGCTATTCTTTTGTGTCATGAATCTAAATTCCATTAAAATTTTTGTGATAGGAATCTATATGAACCCATTACTGTCTATTTCATGTACATATGATGAGACACCAATTTCTCTCCCATCAACCATTTTTATGATATCTTACGTCACGTCGTTACGATGCCGAAATTGCCCCGATTTTACAAGCCAATGTCATTGTGTAGTGAATACCATGCTGATTACTCTATCATGGATATTCACCTTTATGAACATTTACTTATTCATTACAAAGTTTCATGTATAAATTCTAAATTTCTTTATCATTGAATAAATGATGATGTTTTATTAATCCATGTTATATGATCCATCTGGCACACTTACGCATGAAATGAAATGTTTAAGAAGGGTGTTCCCTAATAGCGCTCCAATGCATTGGGTAAAGTATAGTATCATGATACGTCATGTGAAATGGGTGGTTACACATGATAATTAAATTGTAATGAGGGTTTACTAATGCTTCATGTGCAATGATGATTTACTAATGCTCTATATGCAATGAGCCTTGGCTCATGCTAATTCCATGTTAAGTGTTTTTGTCACATTTACTTGTTATGATTATCATGATTTATCATGCCTTTATGTTTATGTTTTTCCTGTGCTCTATTGATATACCTATTGTCTACGATGTATTGTATTCCTCATGTTATAAAATGATTATTCCCTTACTGGGCTTTATAAATCACCCTTTTCTTATGAATGTCCTCATGTTATCCCATGTAATGCTAAGTACAAGGGAATATAGTGGCCATGTAAAATATTTTTTCAATAAAGATGTTGTATTTCATGTTTTTAGTTGTTATGTAATGATCCTTATCCCCAAAGACACTAGACCTCTCAATATTCTATCTTCTATCAAGTGAATTTTATGTAATAAATTATGATTAATTGTGTAATAAAAGACCAGGGTTGTCATAGTTGGTATAAGAGGATATGTTTAGTTATTTTGGGTATTAGGATTAGAAAACCCTAGTAAAGCCTTAGATAAAAGAATAAGTATAATAAAAAAATCCCTATGTTTTGGTGAGTATTGATTATATGGTTTATCAAAAAAATACATCCATGTCTGGATACGATCAGGTAGAGGCAGCTCTGCACAGATGTATCCTAGGGGCAGAACCCAAAAACACTGCTTTGATCTAGACTCGAATGGGAACAGGTGCACAGAAATGGGCCTTGTTGTACTCGTGGTTACGACACTCCCAGGGGATATTTTTTGGTAAATTCACAATCCTAGTATGAACCATTATTAAGGGACTAAAGAAATACCCTAAGAATATATTTTAGAAAGTAGATCATGGATAACATAGACTGAAGTCAATAGATTCATATGTTAACTAAATAAAATTACTTTATAAGTCATCAATTTTTTCCTTTTATTACCCTTTATGTGTTACCCCTAACTTTCCTTTTATTCCATCCAATGGCTAGTATTATGAGGTCTCGGGCTAACAAGTGATTTGAAGATCACTGGGATGACTGTACTAATGAGATGCCCAATCCAATGGGAGTGGTAATTGTTAACATTTTCCTGCTTCTCTCTCAACAAACTCATGATTTGAATAGAAAAATGGGTCCAGAGGAACGTTAACCCCCCCCCCCCCCCCTTGAAATAACAAGTTTCTATCAAGATCCTCATGAGACAAAGGCCTCCTACTTTTAAAGGATCATATGATCCCTCAATCACTGAATAATGGATCAACTCAATTAAAATGATATTCTCTATTCTTCAATGTTCTTAACAAGATAAGGTTATCCTACATGAATATCATATGGAGGGTGAAGCGGATCAATGGTGGACTTTGATAAAAAATACGAAGCCTGGGGAGGAGATCGAGGTGTTAGAATGAAAGGATTTCTGAAAGATATTTTTTGATAACTATTTTCTGCAAACCCTCCAGCTTATTATGGAAAGGGACTTCCCTAACATCAAGAAAAAAAGGCGATGAATCTATTGGAGTGTACGAGTAAAACATCACAAGGCTTGAATGATACACATCAAACTTTGTCGTTACCCCAGAATGCAAGGTTAATCGCTTCTTTGGTGGGCTGAAACCTTGCCTGTGGCAAGCACTGGTGATACGTGACTTCGACATCTATAAGGAAATTGTCATATGTTCCCTCAAGGTAGAAATAGGGATCAGGGAATCTCAGGGGTATAATGTAGATAAGAAGAATAATGTTTAATTCAATGTTGGTTGTCCGCTGGATAAATCCAACGATGCTAAGAATATCCATCACCCAACTTGTCCAAGGTGTGGATAGAATAACCTCGTAAATTACCTGATGGTGACAAGGAAATGCATTTGGTGTGGAAGATAAGGGCACCTATATATTAACTGTCGACAAGAAAGACTCTTTACTGGGACAGAGGAGACTAATTCTCCATTCAAAACTCAACGCGCGGTTCATTTCTAAAACTGTAAAGAACTAGGGTATCATGCAAATCAATTCCCTAAGACAAGGGTTTTTAGAGAAACAAAAAATCTCCAAGGTAGCAAGGGTGTTATTTTTCCATCACTAATGCCGAAGTGAACCCCAAAAACAATGTGGTGATAGGTACACTAGTAATTCATTCAATAATAGAAAATGTAATTTTTGATTCAGGTTCTATGCATTCTTTTTATATCTAATGTCTAGTAAAAAAATTCCAACACCACCAAAAATCATAGAAGTGAAGATATTGGTGAGTACAGAAAGTGGGGAAATCATTACATCCATGGAATATAACTCCTCCCCTATCATAATTTGTGGATTGAACTTCCCAGAAAACCTCATCATACTCCCTCTAGTAGAATTTGATGAAATTCATAGAATGGATTGGATTTCTTTACATAGAGCCAACATAAATTCCCATGAGATGGAAATCACTCTCCGTGTAGAGAATTAACCCTCTATTCTTTATAAGTTCAAGGATGAAGATAAATATTCTTTAACTTCATCATCACTAGTGTGGATATTACTGCCCTATGAGAACTCGTATCTGGCTCAGATGATTGAGTCTAAGGAGGAAACAATCCTAATAAGACATGCCTATTATGATGGAATCTGTTGAAGTGTTTCATGAGGAATTTTCTGTCTTCCTCCTAGAAGAGATGTTTAATTCTCAATTGATCATATACCTGGGGAATTTCTAATATTGAAGACTCCGTATAGAATTTATATTGTTGAGATTGAAGAGATAAAGAAACAAAAATAAGAGAATATTGATAAAGGTTTTATACGCCCATGTGCTTCACCATGGGGTGCAACAGTCTTCTTCATCAAGAAGAAGGATGGGTCAATGCACCTTTTCATCGATTATCGTGATCTCATCAAAATCTCGATAAAGAACAAGTATCATATCCCATGAATTGATGACTTGTACAATCAGTTGTGTGGATCACAATACTTCTCCAAGGTGGATTTACGGAAAAGATATTATCAAGTAAGGGTGAAGAAGGAAGATATCCCCATGACTACTTTTCATACAAGATACGATCACTATAAAGTCATAGTAATGCCTTTCGGAGTCACTAATGCTCTAGAAATATACATGGAATTGATGAATAGAGTATTTAGAGATTACCCCGACAAATTTGTTTTAGTATATATAGATAATATTTTAATATACTCTAAAACCAAATAGGATCCTGAGGATCATCTAATAAATGTACTAGAGACCTTACAGAAGAATAAGCTCGATGAAAAGTACAGCAAGTGTGAGTTCTAATTGAAGGAGGTCTCATTATTTTTCAATATCATCACAAGGAATGGGGTATCTGTGGATCTATCCAAAATAGATGTAATTGAGGGACGGATGAGGCCAACATTGGTAATGGATATCCGTAGCTTCTTTGGGTTAGATTAATATTATCGACTATTTTTTAGAAATCTCCCACGATTTTCCAACCCTACTACAAAGCTAACATGGAAGGGATTGATGTTTTCTTGGTGTGATTATTTTGAAGAAAGCATCATGGAGTTGAAAAAGAGGGTTATCATTTCAACTGTGCTCACATTACCCACAAGTGGATAACTTTTTGTGGTTTTTAGTGATGCTTTGAAGAAGGGCATGGGATGTGTGTTGATAAAAAATGACAAAGTCATTACCTATTCTTCAAGGAAATTGAAATTTCCTGAATACAACTATCCAACACATGACCTCATGTTGGATATAGTGATCATCGCTTTGAAAATATAGTGGCATTGTCTCTTTGGGGAGAAGATTGAAATATATACGGACCACAAAATCCTCATGTATATATTCACGTAGAAATTATTCAACATGTACCAATGAAGATGGTTAGAGCTGATCAAAGACTATGACCGCTCAATCCAGTACGACCCTGGGAAAGCAAACAAGGTGGCAGATGCCCTATGTTGAAATGTCCCAACAATTCTATCATTGATGAGAATTGAAAAGTATCCAATCTTCTTATATTTGATGAAGAGATACATGGGAATCATAAAGAAGGGAACATCATCATTTATATCACAAATTATTTCTCAACCATCACTTTTGTAAAGGTTAAAGGATGCACGAATGGATAATAAGGGAATTCATGAAGAAGTGGAAGCTTTCGAAATAAGGAAATCCTGAGAGTTTAATGTTAATGAAGAAGGAATTATGAGATTTGAGAAAATAATATGGGTTATATCAATTCCAGAGCTGAAGATGGATCTTTTGGATGATACAAATAGTTCAAATTTCTCTATTCACCCAGGAAACACAATGATGTATTGAGATCTCCAAGTGAATTATTGGTGGGATAATATGAAGAATAAGATCATGGAATATTCATCAAAGTTATTGGTGTGTCCATAGGTGAAGGTATTGTTATAATTCTAAGGGAATGATGCAATCATTTCCCATACCAGAATGAAAATGGTAGAAGATCACCATGGAATTTTTCACCAGACATCCAATGACATCCAAAGAAATAATTCAATTTATGTTATTGTGGATCATCTTGCAAAGGTTTCACACTTCATTACTATTCAGGAGGATTTCTTGTTGGATCAACCGGCATGGATATATATCAGGGAAGTGGTTATGATTCATAGAGTAGCACTATCTATTATGTCTGATCGAGATCAAAGATTCACCTCTATGTTTTGGAAGAGTCTTCAACAAGCTCTGAATACTGAATTGAAATTTTGTACGGCCTATCATCCTAAAATTGATTTGCAATCTGAGTGGACTATACAAACACTTGAGTACATGTTGAGAGTGTGCTCAATGGACTTTAAAAGATGATGGGATCAACACCTTAGTCTTTTTGAGTTCTCTTATAATAACAATTTCCACATGAGCATCCAAAGAGCACTATATGAATCCCTATATGGGAAAAGATAGATAAAACAATTGTGCTTGGATGTGGTCGGTGAGTATAATCTTCCTGGACCAAAATGGGTGAAAAAATGGGGGAGAAGGTGAAAAAAATTCAGCAGCATATCAGTGCGGCCCAGAGTCGATAGAAGAGTTATACAGATAAACTTTGATGAGACCTTGAGTTTAATGTTAGAGACTTGTTATTTCTACGCATATCCTCATGGAAGAAGGTCATGAGGTTTTGAATGAAATGGAAGTTAAGTCCAAGGAACATCAGCCCCTTAGATATTCTTGATCATGTTGGGGTTGTGGCCTATGGACTAGCACTTCCAACTACCAAGGCCAAAGTACATGATGTCTTTAATTTGTCCCTATTATGGAAGAACATACCAGACCCTTCACATGTACTCTCTTCAGAGGTTGTATGGTTATATGATTACATTTCTTATGAGGAGAAACTAGTGAAAATCTTAGATCGTAGAGAAAAATTTCTATGAAACAAAACAATGCCCCTCGTCAAGGTGTTTTGGAGAAACCACATGTTTGAAGAAGCGACATTGGAATTAGAGGAAATGATGAAGTAGAGTTACCGACATCTGTTTTACTATGGGAAAATGAAATTTTGAGGGTAAAATTTCTTAAGGGGGTATGATTATAACAACCTAAACATTCATTAATGGAAATCCCTCTCAATCCAATTAAACATCTCTCTATGTAAAATGTTTATATAAAATGTCAAATTATTTAGCATTCTGATTTTTTTATTTTAAAATACTATTACAAATTTTGACCATTTCTAATATAGCCATTGAACAGTGATCACATGATTAGTATTAATATAGTTCTTTAAAAAATTCAATTCACTCAGACAAAGGAAGTGTTGGCCTCATCCAGTAGACGTGCCCCACATGAAGCCCATTTGTCTGAGCTTGGAAAAGAGGTTGTATCTTTGGGATTCACTCTTGACCAATCCCATTTCGATCTTGAATATATTAATCTCGATTAGGACCGCCTATGAGAGAAGTAGAATTTGATAGATATTACCACCCGAGCAATGTTATCCGAGCCACCCCAAGAGTCTGTCACCATCACACACCTTAATCTTTAATCTTATGTGTGTGTTATAAGGGGTTATGTAATAAGACCTTAGCACTATAGTAATATACATTATTTTTGTATATAATAATAAATATACCTTCATTTTTTTATTGTTACCTTTTAAATAGTTTTTAAAGCAGAAATAGTATTTTTAGATAATGTTCATGTAAGATATCTATTTTAATGAATTAATAGATTTTTTTATTAAAAAATATTTTACTAAAATATAATTATTGTTATTAAATAAAATTATATTAATTATAAATTATCATATAATTTTATGAATTCAATCACAATTTTTATTAAGGTATGAAAGCCATTTTTTAAAAAATCCATGAATTTTCAATAAATATAGGTTTTTTTAGAAGTAAAAATTAAAATATTTAGAAAATTAAATAGATAAACTGAATATTATTTCTATAATCATGACATCAAAAATATCAAATGGTTAATTTTACATAATTTTTTGAGACAGTCAAATTTTTTTGTAAAAATATAGTACCGTTTAAATATATAATGTGTTTTATGACATCATAATTACCCAATAGTGATGAAATAAAATGCTATAAAATTTCTGTTCGGCCAATATATATTTTACCCTTAAAATAATGTGATTTTAGGTTTGTTTGATTTATTCTACAAAGCTTTAGTGAACCCATCAAGAATTATTAATCATTTTCCCTTTCTAAATTGTTTTCATTGGGAGTGTGACTCAACTCCACATAATCAACACCATTATATTATGAAGTTCAGACGTCAGCCTTATAAAATATTTTATTTAAATTTACCATTTCCAAAAACTATGGAAAAAACCAATGGGCTGGTTTGTGGTTTGGATTAGTTTAATGTGACATGTCCCAAACCTAAATAATAAAGAATTATCTCACCATTCCTATAAAAACCCACCCAAAATAACACTTACTCCTCACTCAAAGCCTTTATATTTCATAAAAACTCATCCCACATATCTCTAGAGTCCTTAAAAGGTTCCCTAAGCTCCCAAGAAGCCTCTCTCGAGCCTCTCTGAATCCTTTGGTGGCACACTTCCAAGTAAGGGTTTTTCCTTCCTTTCCCATTATTGTCCAATTTTTTTAATGTTGTGATTCCTTTTTAATTTAAATTATAAATGTTGGGGTATTGTTTCACACCTCCCCCATACTTTTTTATTTATGTTTTAATTATGGGGGACCCCTTTCTCCCTCATTAAATACCTCCCATGTACACCTGTTACTACACTGAAATTCCGAAAGGAAATTCTCTCTCTTTATTTACATTCTTGCAATTTTTATATATCATGAATCTAAATTCCATTACAATTGTTTGGAAAAGTATCTATATGAACCCATTACTGGCCATTTCTTGTACATTTGATGATATTCCACTTTCTCTCCCATCTAATATTTTTATAAATTCACACGTCACGCCATTACACTACCGAAATTGCGCTGATTTTCCATGCCAATGAAATTGTGTAGTGAATACCATGCCCATTTCTCTATCAAGGGTATTAACCTTTATGCACATTTACTTATTAGTTATAATGTTTCATGTATGAATTCCACATTCCATTATCGTGGGATAAATGATGATTTTTATGAATCCATGTTATATGATCCATGCGGAACACTTATGCATGAAATTAAATGTTTAAGATAGGTGTTCCCTTATAGTGCTCCAATGCATTGGGTAATGTATAGTATCATGATACTTCATGTGAAATGGTTGTTTACTCAGGATAATTCATGTTTAATGAGGGTTTACTCGTGATTTATGTTCAATGAGGATTTACTCATGATCATTTTGCAATGAGCCTTGGATCATGCTAATTCTATGTTAAGTGTTGTTGCCACATTTCCATGTTATTATTACCATCCATTATCATGCATTTATGTTTATGTTTCTATTATTCTCTTTTGATATGACTGTTGTCTAACATTTATTTTATTTCTCATGTTATTCCATGATTATTCCATTAATGGACTTTATAGCCTACCCTTTTCTTATGCATGTCCTCAAGTTATCCAATTCAATGTTGTGTACAATGGAATGTAGTGATCATGTAAAATAAGGTTTCTATAATGATGTTGTATTTAATTTTTAATGCTGTTATGTAATGATTTTAAGCCCCATATACATTAGAACTTTCGATATTTTGTGTTTTATCATGTGACTTTTATATGTTTGATTGTGTAAAAAAAGACCAGGGTTGTCCTAAATACAATCCCTTTGTTTTGTTTCTCCCAATAATGTTGTCAATTTTTGTTCATTAAATTTAAAATCTGTAAAAAAAGTTTCAAATAGATCACTAGTTTGAGGTTCTTAATAAATGATTATGGATGGATATTTATATCCCATATATATTATCATTCTCCTCTATGGCCCTATTTCTTATATTATATGGGAGAAATGGGTATATATATTGCACAACTAAAAAAAATTAAGTTATAGATTTGAATTTTGTAGAAAAATTCATATTGAAGTAGAGTGTGATTATAATATTCAATTTGTATGATGTATTCTATTGTCAAATCATGAAATATTTCAGAACCCCATACAGATCTTGGTATATTTTTTCTCATTATCAATATCTCAAAATAAGTTAAGGAAATTTTATTAATTGTTTAGATGGACAATATTATGAATTCATAAATGATTCTTGATGATCTAATGTAATCTCTTCTTATATGTATTAATAATTGAAATCATGTGCAGTAAATTCTCCACTAGCAAGAATTAATTTTGTAGTAACATAGCCATGATATATTTCTCTTAATTTTATTATTTTTGTACAAAAATGTGAATATTCAACATTTATTGCTGATAGTAAACATACGTACGACCATGTAAGGGTCTAAATTTCCTTTAACCCTTCCATGCATCATTTCTTATGATTTTTTAGTGTTTGAGGATGTTTTAATTTTTTTAGTGTCGTGGTAGTGTTATTGTCAGTTTTAAGCTGATATTTTAAATACTTTATTAATTTCTTTCTATGGAATATGATGAAATTTTAAAAATAATGCTTTTTGTTATATTGTATATTATAAGAAACATTTAGAATATACAAACCATGAAATACTTTTTAAATGGGACTTCATAACATAGAAAATAAATTATCATGTATGAATAGTGATAACTATATTACAGAATATATTATTAAAGGTTTTAAGAATACATATTTATTAATTAATCAATAATTAATATGTATTCAATTTTCAGTAAATTTATTTTTTGGTTTCAAAATATATTTCGTTCAAAAATTAATTAATTTTTTTTATGGATAAAATATTCAGTTTTTTCCACTGCTAGATATTGTATATTTAAAAAATTAAATAGCATTTTAAATCATCATAACAAAATATCATAGAGTGAAATTTTGGGATTCTTCTGAAAATATTTTTCTCCAATAAATAGTAAAAAATATTGATTAAAGTAAATTTTTCATTTATTTTTATTAAAATGTTTTATTATTATTATAAATTGATATAAATGTAAAATTATTATTCTTTAATTATATATAATCTAATTATTTTCATTGAATTAGGTACTAAACATTATTTTGATATAAGTACATTTTATGGGATTCAAATCACATTTTGTGAAAAATTGTTTTTCGCTGCGTTTTATGCATTTATATTAAATTTTTTTTACTAAAACTCTATAAATTGAATCTTGAAAAAAAATTATTCTATATTATGAATCACGAGATTTGTATTTTGTAAAAATATTACTTTTATTTCATAGTCATTATGAATAGTAACCATGGTGAAATTTATCACCTTAGTAGGGGTAAAATAGATGAAATCAAGTTAAAACTGTTGAATAAAACCATAAAATTTCCAAAAAAATCCATAATCTTTTTTTAAAAATTTATTTCATCTATAATCATCTATTTTTCATCAAAATATTATCCAGATGTCAATATTCTATCATACTGACATTACTATTTTATATGTATTTTATAAGAACAAACTATCACTCTCTTTGTTTTAATAAACATTTATATATTATTGTAGGGATTAAAATAAATTTGAAAAAAGGTAAAATTTATTTTGAACGTATTATATTTATGGAATAAATTTATAAAAAATTTATAAATGATAAGTACTTGGAACAATTACGCATCACTTATGTAGCTCTTGTACAAACTGTTAAAAAATCTAGGTAAATAGATTATAAAGTATTAAATATGATATGTTATTGAAAATTTATGGTATTCAATTATTTTTATGTATGTATAATAAATTGATTTGATATTTTTATTTCAAATTCGAATTCCATTAATTTTTCGGACTGTTTAAATTCGAATTATTCTTAATGTTGTAAATAAATGGTGTTTTTATCACACATATAAAATTTTAACATTAATATAATTTCTAAATTTATGAAACGTATGGAAAAAATAATATATGATAATATAATACGAATAATATAAAAAACAAAATTTAAAACAAAATTGTAATTTATTTCATGGTAAATAAAAAATCAAATTATGTTTTGATGCAACGCATGCATGGTACTGGATGAGTAAAATTTGGTATCATAATAATTATAATTAAGAATAATAATATATTTTAACAGATTTTTAATTCAAATACATACGTAAATAATTTTATTTGTTGATAATTTATATTTTTTTTGTTGTATTACAAGAATATTATCCAAATTCATGTGTAATGCTTGCAAAACGTGCGAAATGTCTGAAAAATTTTAATATATATGGTCAATACCTGAATGAGAATATACATTCCTTAAGTATTAATTTAAATGATAAAAATTGTTTATATTAATTTTTTTCAATAATATTTTTTAAATTATTATAATTATTTAAAACACATACTCAACAATGGTTCGATATATATGAAAATAGTAGAATAATTATATATATTATTTTAACAATACAAATAAAATAAAAATATTTATATTATTTTGATTAACCCATAAATTTTATTAATTTATTGGAATTTTAAGTTATTATATAAGACTTTATATGTTAAATTGTTTTTTAACAATGTATTCAAAGTATTGCACATAGTGATGAAAAATATAGTAAAAAATATATAATGATTGAAATATAATTTTAAATCATTATAAAATTATTAAAATTATATCACAACTCTTATACATACTAAATATTCAATCATACCATTAAAAATACGTATGTGTGTCACTTTTTATTTTTAGAATTACTTTTATGGCTCTTAAATATTGAATAATTGTGAAACTTCCTTTGATTATTTCTTATAAAAATGGAATCACATCAACATTTTTAAGAAAAATCATATTTGGGGTTGTTTCTCAAAACAAATACCAAAATAAATCTCTAAAAATTAATTCCTAAGTCCCCCATCCACTAGGGTGATCATAAACATCTCCTACAATGGACTTAAGATCAGTGGATGAGAGGTAACTTAATGGGAATGGTAATCATTTCATAACTAAATCTTCTTTAATCATGTTATATCACTTCTTAATTTATTATATTTTTCCAAGATTATTTGTGAAATGAATTTTTTATTGATTTTTATACTTTTTTTTATTTAAAATTATTACACAAAATTTCACCAATGAATAATTCTCCGTTCTAAGAAATGATCATTGTATGGGAAATGTTTCTCAAATATTAATTCCATGGTACATGGATTTATTTTACACACCCATATTATTTCATAACAAGTATATACTACCCATTTGAAATGATATATCCTTAATATACATTCTTCATGAAATTTAAACATTCATTTTAAGTTTATCTTTCATGGGGATAATACTACAAAAGTGACTAAATTTGTAAGGGGATTTTGGATTTTATCCCATATTAACCATTACTATTTACTATCAAATTTACATTGAGGAAATTATATGATTTCAAATTGATTAGCCCAATTTATTTTTATTATCCTCTAGATATTTTTTAAAAAATTTATTTTTTATTAGTATATTTCTTTATATATTTTCAAAAATAGATAAAAAAATTTTTAATAAAATTTGAAATTATTCCTCAACTTTTAATCGAAAAATATTTTTCTTCCAAATAAATTTTTAATAAGATGATTTCAAAAGAAAAATTTATCACTTATTTTTTGATGAAATTTGTACCCATATTTTAATTTTTAAAAAATGTTTTCACTAAAATGTTCTCATCATTTATTGAAAATATTTTTTTACTGAAGGTGTAAACAAATTCTCTATATTAAGGATTATTGAGTTAATAGTATTTCACATTATCAATAAAATTTAGTGATTTGAAGTTCCAATTACATGTTTCTATGGTTATTTTCTATGAAAGTTATTTTAAACGTAATTTGGAAATTTTTAATATTCAATAGTGATTTTCAAAGTGAAACATGTAATTTACTAAAAAAGGTTTTTAATGATATTTTTATGGTATTTATATTCAATAAAAATTTAAAATATGGTTATTTCATATTCTCTAAGGAGTATATATTTTAACTATTCCATAAAAATTCATTATATCATAGTATTGATATTGTTTTAAATAGATTTTCATGAAACCTGATTTTTTTACATGGGAAAATTAATCTATGAATATTAAATGGTTATTTATATATAGAAAAGTGAAAGCATATAAATTTTCTTCATTCTATGGAACTTAGTAATATATATGTATGATTAATGGGGGTTACATTATAAACCATTTATGGCTGCTTCCATTATAAATGAAGGTCGGGTACTTGCATTATAAACCAAGGATGGGTGGGTCTGTTAAATCCCTCCAAATCATTGGGTAATGAGACTCGATTAACAGGTTGGATGTTACTCATATGAGAAAATAGATTTATGTTCATCCTATGTTATTATGAAGTTTACAGGTTGTTTTTACTCCTATATTATATGTTCATTATTTGGTTATGTAATTCTAAGATTAATGTTTCATGTTTCAAGATACATGTATAGTTTTTTAAAGCGTGTTATTATTTTTAATGGATCATTTTCTCAAAGATATTTTTCACATGGGTCGTGATTTTTGACTTATATGAATCTCTTATTTTTTTAATGTTTTCTTCGATGTCTCTTGATTTGGAAACAAATTTTGATGAGTATGAATTTTCTGTTGTTATTCCCTTGAACTTGGATTATGTTATAATACTCTTATTCTCATCTTATGCTAATTAATGAGATTCAATTATTAATTATAACATTTCCTATACTGAGAATTGGTGATCAAACTTATTTCATTATAATCTTCAGTAGTTTTATAATAATGTTTTTAAATATTTTATATCTAATATAGTTATAATAAGTGAAAATATTAGTGGGAGATGGTGAAGGTTTTTTTGAATTAGTTTTTTTAAACCCATTTTGTAATGTAATGGTTTTTCTAAATTCTATAAAAGTGTGAACCTAAAAGTTACATGGGTATTTAATTGATTCGATATTTAATTTTTCTTTTCTATGGTTTTGGGGTTAAAATTGGGTCATTTGTTTCATATTAATAGAAAATATGTAAATATTATGTTTTCGAACTGGATTTTGGGGTCTAAGTTTGGGGATGTTATAGTTGGTATCAAATTAATAGTTTAGTTAACTTTGAATATTATGGTGTTTTTAGGTTAGGTCAAATTAAGAGTTATGAATACCATAATGGGTTAATAATATTAGTTTTTATTATAGGTTTAAAAGGAATAGACACCCCTTTTATTGTTTTTTGGGATGAGAGTTTAATATCATTTAGTGTATTTTGGGATAAATGCTTTTCTAAGATACCCTTGGGTTTTGTATGTGTTCAAGTTAAAGTTATTCTTGGAGATTTTTTTGTAATTTATTTAATTTAAATGGTATTGGAAAACATTATAATTAATATTATCTTCAATGTAGATGTAATAATTAAAAATTACTATTAAAGGGTTTTTACATGTTGGAATGTATAATTTATTATAATAAACTATATAGGATTTAAATAGTATGTGCTGACTCTGTGACTATGGTTATTTTTGAAGAAGATTACTATTTTTAAGAAATTATAAAATTTAAGTAAATATAAATAAATTAGGATAAGGTGGGTATTAACATGGAGAATATAGGTTGATTTATCTTTTGGGGGCATATATGATTTTATTCTGGATTTATTTTGGGCAATGATTACAATATTTTTTGAAAAATATGACTATAGAATTTAATTTTTTTATGAGCCATTAAGAGTGATTTTTTTTATTTAGAGACAAATTTTATGTTTATATTATAAAAACATGTGATCATGTAATTATAATATTTAGGTTACAATCTGAGTCAACAATATTTTGAATAGTATTAAGGATTGTAATTTTTTGAATGATGTAAGACAAAAGTTGGGTATTTTATTTGGTGCTTTGATTATTATTGTTGTATTTCCACAAATAAAGGGTTATTCATATTATATTACCATTTACTAACCATTTTGGTTTTGGTAAATGTCTAAACATAGATGGAATTATGATTAATTATCTATGTATTTTTTTCATCTGGTATGAAAATGTTATATAGAATATTCATATTTTTTGAGAAAAATATGATAAATGGTATAAAATTATTAAGTGATGAGATTACACATTTAAAGTAATTATATTTCTATATTTTCTTATTATATATGGTAAAAAAAATAATCAACTCTAGAAAAATGATATCGAACCAAAAAAATAATAATATTTTCATTATTTTTATGGATCTATGGTCTTTTTCACTCATGTGTGGTTTATGGTTTTATGGTCGTCAAATTAATGACGATCATTCAATTTATTGTGACCAATGACATTTTTCACTCTATATAATAATATTTTAATTATTATTTTCTTCATTTTATATATTTTAAATTCAAAATAATGTTCTCCAATTTGGAAATGATGTTAAGTGTTACTCCATATTGCCTTTGTATTTCCCATTTCCACATTGTAAAATGATGCTTTATTAACCCCTATTACGATGTGGATTTTCAACTAGGGTGTTTTCAATTTTCAAACACTTGATTACCAATATCAATATCATATTTTTGGGATGTAATTTATTAAAGGGGGTGAGTGTAACAACCTGATATTTAAAAAAACAATTTCTTCGATATTGCATACAACACGCAAAACCGAGAATAAATGAACCGTGAAATAATATTTAAATTTGGCCCTTATAACCCGGTTATTAAATTAATATTTAATAATAGTAATAAAAATATTATGAAAAATATGTTTTTTGGTTTTATATAATCAAAATTTATTTATTGATTCTTAATAAATAAGTATTCAATTTGCTGTAAAGTTGTTTTATTGCTTTAAAATATGTTTTATTCAAAAATAATTTTCATGGTACATATGTAATATAATTAATTAATTCCATATTTATAAAGGATATTTTATATAAAAATATTTCATTCTTTAATACAATATATCCAAATTTTCTTAAGATAATTTTTTTTTAATTTTTTGAAGTGATTATATTTCAAATGAATAGCAACAAATGTATTTTCTAAAACTGTCAATTTTTTTTATAAAAACACACATTATTATTTGAATTTGGTCTAAAAGTAAAATAATTAAAATTTAATTAGATATATAATAAATTATTTCATTTTAATCATCATTACTCGTGATTATGTTATAAGTTCATTTTTTAGATTAAAATGCATTTATTGAAAAATAAATTTTCATTGTGTTTTATGAATATTATTGAAATTTGTTTATTCTAAATATAAAATGTTAAACAAGAAAAATGGATTCCATATTTGGAATTAGTTCGTTCAAAATTTTTTAAAACTACCCTTTTATTTTAATATGTTTTGAATAGTTACTATTGTAAAATTTATCAACTCGCTTATGGTAAAACTGGGAAAACCTGGATAAAAGTGTGGTATAATACCCTAAAATAACTCAAAAAACATATCTTAATCCTATTTAATTTTTTTTATAACTTCAATAATTAAACAATTATTAAAAATATAGAAACAATAATATATTTATCTTTGATTATGATGTAAATATTATTTTTGTGAATTTCAATAAATTATCACACTTTTTAATTTAACAAAAATCAATATTTTATAAAAAAATATGTAATGAATTATAAATATATATATTTCTATTTATTTTGAACATTTTATATTTCTGATAGCATAATATTTTTAATTTTTTAGATATTTTATTATTACCTAGAACTCTTACACATCCATGATGTAGTGCTTGTACATGCTAGTAATAAAATGTTCAAATATTTAATAGTAATAAATTTTATGAGTTTTAGATAATTTAGTGTTTGGGATAATTTTTATATATCTAAATAAGTTTTCATTGGTGTTTATATTATAATTACATTATCTTCTTGGATTGTTTAATCTTCTATTTTAGTGAATTGTAGATGAAATAATTTTTATATGTGATATGGAATAATTTATCATATCAACATAACATAAATTTGACATATAAATCGATGAAACATTTAGAAAAAATTTAAAACAATTTACTAAAAGTATAAAATAAAAATAATTCAAAACATAAAAATTATAATATATTTCATGACAAATATGTAAATCATTTTTAGTATCGATAAATTATTGGAAAAGTAAAATTTGGTGTCTTGATGATAATATTTGAGAAGGAAAATATATTTTCAGGACTTGGCTAATAAAAATTTTGTATAAATTATTATTTGGATTTATATTTTTATCATTGGATTTATATGATAAGAATCTAATCCAAATTTAGTTCAATGCTAACAAATGGTGAGACAAATCAAAATAAAATATTAAATATATTATCCCGATATGAATGAAAATATATATTATTTATGAACAAATAAAAATGATAAACATTATTTATAATTTAAAATTTATTTTATTTGTGTATTTTTTATTTTTAAAATTAAAAAAATTCTTTAAAACCCATTTGGTTTGATGGTGTTGTGTACATGAAAATAGTGAAACAATTAAATATATTATTTAAAAAATAAAAAAAAAAATATAATAATTAGAGGAGATTGAGTATCCCTTGAATCTAAATAGACATTTTGGATTAATTGGTTTTTTTCTAAGTGTTTATTTTTAAATCAGTAGTTTTGAAGTTTTTTTTTAATGTCATTTATTATGAATAGTGATGAAAAATACCTTAAAGAGAATTTAATGATTGAATATTATATTTAAATCCTTATAAAAATAAAAAAAAACCTACCTTGAATCATATATATATTAGTTTTCTTAATAAAATTATTTTCCCTTATTCGCATCAATTTTTGTTTTTATAATTATTTTTAAGAACCTTAATGATTGAAAAATGAGAAAACACTGCTAATTTTTTCGTATAAAAAGATAATCACTTCAACATTTTTTCACAGTTCAATAATTCAGTTTTTCTCTAAAACATATATCCTAATACCTCCCTAAAAATCTATTCCCACGTACCTCGGTCACTGGGGTGATCATAAACCTCTCCTAAAAATTAATTAAGCTCAATCTTTGTGTGGATACATAATAGAAAAGTTAAGGGTTTCTTAACTCAGGTTTCTTTCATTGTGTTATATCACTTATTCATTGATTATATTATGACAATATTATGTTTCAAATTAATTTTTGTTATTAGTATTACTAGTTGTTTTATGTTGATTTAAATTTGATACACATAATCTCTCAAAATATTAATTCTTAATTCAATGATAATAAATTTATAATGGTTTTTTATCTAAAATTTTATATCTTTGGGGAATACATTTATGTTATTCAACTATATTATTTACTGAAGTTTATATACATACAAATTGAATTTTTTACGGTGATTATTCTTATATTCCGGATATATAATGTTTGATATGATTGTATTCTTTCATGGGGATTATGATTCAAAAGTAACCAAAGTTGTATGAGATATATGGTTCAATATCAATTTAATCAGGATTTTTTTACATGAATTCCCATTTGGTAAATTATACAATCTTTATTTGACAAACCCATTTCATTTTAATTCTCCCCTAGATATTTTTTTTCATTTTTAATATTTTGGTAATATCATTATCTCTTTGGTACACAAAATGATTTACAATTTTTTTAATAAATTGTAACTTTATTTCACATATTTTTGTCAGAAAAACTATATATTAAATTTCCTTGTTTTATAAACTGATTTCAAGAATATTTTTCATATTATTAAATTATTTTTTATTTTATTTTTTACCCAGGTTTAAATTTTTACAAAAAAATGAAAAAGAGTCTTCTTTTAATTTCTTAAAAAGGTTCTTTTAATCATATGTGTCAAGACAATCTATATTTTAACAATTATATCATAAAAAGAACTTCCCATCACCATGAACACTAAATTATTTTAATATTTTTTAAAATATTCAATTTTTATATTTAAAGATAATATTTTTTGTAGTATTCTATAAATTTTTAGTTTTCAATAGTGACATTCAAAATTGGAAGGTTTATTTTTATCATGAATGTTTTTAATGATTTTTGGGGCATTCTATTCATAAATGACTGCAAACCTTGATGTTACTTATGATCCACTGGTGATATATAGTAATTATACCATCCGTATTCGTTAATTGGATGGATCTTAATTGTGTTTAAGATATATTAATGGATCCTTTTTCTTTTAAATTAATGCGATAACTTATTAATTAACAATGGATATTATTATGTTAAAATGTAAAATCATTAAAATAATATTATTATATAGTATTTAGACATATTTATGGATGATTTAATGGTGGATCCTATATAAACCAATGATGGTTGGTTCAATTATAAACAAAATAAGAATGGATATGCTGTAAAAAAATTTGGGTGGTCATGTTATATCCTTATAAAGTATTGGGTTAAAATACAAAATTAATTTGATTGAAGTACCTCCAAAGAAAAAGAAGAGTTAATTTACTCCCAAAATATGATTGAATTATCCAATTATAGTTTAATTTAAATATATATGGGAATTATGTGGATAAATAATTTAGTAAATAATGATTGATGTTCCAAGATACCTAAAAATGTTTTCAATGATTTATATGAGTGGTAATGGATCCATTATTTTAATATTATTTTTAGATGTCACATGATTTTAGAATTATATTGATGTTTTATTATGATGAAGCATTATTCCAAATTTAATGATTTATTATCCATTTTTTATTCGTATTAATTATTTTATGTTATTATCATGTACATTGGTTTTATTAACAATAAAATATTTTCATATTATGATCATTCGTGAAGTTCAATTGTTAATGCTTATTTTACCCTTTTTATGAGTTTCATCCCACCCTTAATAAATTTTCCATTTCCCACATGTTGTGAGAAATCGTTTAAATGTTATATACCAAATATGGTTAAATTTTATTATGAACTTAGTGGGAGATGAATTATATTTTTATGAAAAAGTAGTTTATGTGTCCATGTTTTTCTATAAGAGTTTTTTTAAATCTCTAAAACACCAAACTAAAAAAAGGTCAATAGGTTTATAAGTTATCCAATATTTTAGTATCATGTTATATGTTATTAAGGGTTAAAATAGGGTCATGTTTCTCTTTTAAAATCCAGAAAATTATTTATTATGCTTTAGTAATGGATATGAGAGTATGGGTTTTGGGAAATTATAGTCTATTTTTTCAAAAGTATGAAAATAATATGAAATATTTCCCTAGTTCAGTCCATTAGGTATTCAAATTATATACAATAATGGTGATACATATCACCCCGTATACATTATGTATTTACATTACCATAAAATAACCTGTATATATTATCATTATAATGAAATAACCCTTATGGATTGTCTCTATAATATAAATTTATCTTGTATACTCCCTTATTCATTAAATAAACCATATATATTATCATTTACTCTTGAAAATGAACTGTTCATCCTAAGAAGTTCTTCAAATTTTAAATAGGTAAAATTAATCATTTTATATATAAAAGTGATTTATTTAGTACATAAATGTAATACCTATAAAAATTACCATATGTAAGAGTCATTATTCCATTTATATAAGTAATTCCCTTTACTAATTTTTAATACATAAGAGTCATAGACATTGTTAAATTTTAAAAAATATGTTTCATTTCTTTAAACTGTAAGATTCTTCACCTTCATACCTAAAATCATTGTTCTTCGTTGTATTGGATTTTTTTGAAAGTATCAATCTTTACCTGGTTCTTTTGAGTTATATTTTATGATTCAAAAATATATTATTAATAATATAACCCTAATATTAGGTATTATGTTATGAAATAAAATTCAACTCACATATATTGTATCTTTTATATAAGATTGGGAAAATTTAAATATTATAGTGTGGTGATTAATATTCCTAATATTTTCTCATTTCTATTTAAATTACGTTATCTATATAAATTTTTTACTAGGAAAACCCTTAGAGTATACTAATGTGATTCATTCATATTAATTTCATTGTATATATCTTATTCCCTCCTATTCCTTCATGGTTAATTTCATATTCTATTTACACATTTGGATATATAGATTATACCATTTTCATTAGGTGGATTTTAGGACAAATTTCCGGATTTTGGTTTCTGGTATCCTCTCACACTCTTGTTAGTTGTTGGTGATATTTCTCTATATGTTGAATTTCTTGTTTCAAATGTGGTGGGGGATTTATAATACATTCTCCTATATTCTGTAGTATGAGGGGATTGATAATCTATAAAACCTTATAATATTTCTATATTATTTTTCCGATGTTTGATATAGTTAAATTCACATTTTTATAATGTGGATGTTATGTCAAAAGACAAGTGTTAGGTTTTTGGAAGCCTCTCACTATCTGTTTGGTGATTGGTTTCATTTCTCTCAATATTTAATTTCATATATCAAGTGAGGTGGTTAATTTCAATGACTTCTTCTATATTATATAATATATGTGGTGTTATATTCTATTAAAACTTTTATGCAATTTTTTATATCTTCACGCCGCCTAAATTGTTATCCCTTTGAAACTAATGATAATAAATATATTTAACTATATACCCATAAAAAATAATTATTCAAATCATCATCATTTCCCTTAATTAAAACCACCGCATTAAATCATATAAATTTGGAGTTATTATACATTTATAAAATATGATAACCTACCCTTATCCAGGAACTAAAAAATAAGGTTGTTTAATACTCTCTTGTTAGGATTGTTGGTGATAGTTTCTCTGGGGGAGTGGCACCTATTTAATTCTGACTTTCACTATTAAACTCATACCTGTAGCTTTGGATTACTATTTTAGTTTGGGGGATTGGGTTTTTAAAAAGCTTATTTTTTACTTATATTACTCCCATATATCAAGATCAACTTTGTAATTTTTTTCTAGGGTAAGGGAATATTATGTTTTCCATCATTAATTTTTTTCATTGTTTAGGGTTTATTATACCATGTTATCTTAGATCTTTTTCTACTGTCAATAATTTCAACCCAATATTTATATTGTCATTATTCCATGATTTTATTATTATTTTATGATATATTTGATTTGTTAATGTAATTTAGTATAAATTGTTTCATGGGAAGTATTACATAAATAGAATTAAAAAGGAAGTACAGAATGGTAGTGAAGAATGTTGAAGAATGAACAACATAAGCTAATTCTTCATTATAATAATATATATTATTTCTGTATTTAATATAGGTTGTTTCATTATTTTTTAATTTGAAACTAGAAGGGTAAATAAGGATGGTAATATTTTTATAGAAAAAATATGTCATATAATTAAATGGAAATGATTTAATTACCACGATTTGTTTTCATATAAAGTATTTTTATCATAATATATATTTCACAGTTGTTTTATGATAGAGTTATTATTAATACCTATAATTTATAGAATAGTAGTTTATATATGATATGGTTATATATTTTTTGAGAGATACAGTATGCTTTTAGTCTGATAATATTTATTAGTTAGTCCTTTCCCTTCACTATGATAATGTCTTTGGGATTGGAGTCGGGTTGTGAGAGGTTAATAGAAGAACACATTTGGGAAATTTGATGATATGGTACTATTATAAAATTTATATTTTAGATAAAGGTTTTTTTATTTGGATGATGTCATATTTGATAGTTTATTTTGGGTCATTCGTTTCTGAAATGTCTAGGTCTTAGTTAAAATTTGTATTTTGTTGTGTTTAATTATTTAAATAAATAATAAAAAATTAGTTAATTGATAAATTTATGGGTAATCTATGAATTTATAATCGATTTTATATGATACTTGGGAGTGTTGTCTTATATATGAGGTGATTTTTTTAGTTCATTAATTGATATAGTAAGTTAATTACTCATTTCATGATGATGTCTCTTTTAGAACCCCATGATGTTACATTGATATTTATTAATATTTTATATTTTTTATTATCATTATTTGATTTTTTTTTATTTTATAATCATTTTCATATTTTTTTATTATATATTACTATAAATTTAGTATATAATTTTGTTTATTTATGAGTATACCTATAGTGGCTATAATGTCTTAGGGCATAGTGTATCGATGCATGGGTTTCAATGGTTTGAATTTATCACATGTATAGTTATTATATGATCAAATGGATTATGATTGTTACATTAATTTATATACATAAATTTTGTATAACATATTATGGTGGAATATATATGTGCACACATTTTTTGGGATGTAATACATAAATGTTTCATCATGTTCACCCATTTATAGGATGTAATTGCGTAAGGTATTGACTTGTACTCATTTACCTTGGCTTTAATGGCTTAGGATTTTTCCATGTATTTAGTTTGTGATGGTTAGAAGTCATATAATGATTCAATGTAACACATAATATTTCAATTTGTATTTATCAATTAAATAATTATATGTTTTATTAAGTGTACCACGATCATTGCCGAGCATAAAATAAACTGTGATATTCCATAAAAATGTTAATATTTTATTAAAAATGTTATTACCTAGACATTAGATTGGTGGTGTAAATAAGACTAATCAAATTATGAAATATATTTAGAATGTTTTTTATAATTTAAATTAATAAAAAAAATTTCATTGATTATCAATTGTTTAAAAATAAAGATAAAATCATTTAATGATAAAGTACATATTTTTCATAAAATACTTTTTATGAGTGTAATGGATTTTTATCTTAATAGATTAAATTAATATCTATTTATAAATGATTATATTATATTTATAGAAAAATTATGTTTCATTAATTTAATTATATCCATTATTCAATGCATGAGAATAAATTAATTTTATACTTTAAATATATATTTTCTTCATAAATGGGTTTTTTATTTCAGTTTACAGATATTAGAATAATTTATTCCTAATTTTATAAGTTTATCTGATAAAATAGAATGAATTTTTTAGATAATCAATTCAAAAATAATATAGAGTGATGTTTTGGGTGTTTTTCTCGATAATATTAATTTACGAGTTAATAGTGAAAAATATTTATTTTTTAAAATGTGTAATTTATTTTCTGAAAATATGGTAACCAAAAATTCAATTTTGTATTATGTTTATAAGTAAAGAGATATCAATTTCATTATATTTAAAGACCCGGAAATTTGGTGGAAATTTCTTTTTTAAATACTTGTAATTGTTAGAAGTCTTTGAAAATTTAAGAAGCTTGATTTCGTGGTCCGGTGTGCCCATAATCGATTTCTGATGTTTTTTTCAGGTACATTCAGTAAACATATGAGGGGGGTTTTATAAATACTGAACAGGTGCATGGAAATGAAATCTGAGGGCACCGTTGAACTCACAGCACCGGTATTATCTTAAGAAGACTTTCACCTCGACGACAGTGGGACATGTTTGAATGATTGTTTATGTGTTTTATAAAAAAATTAACAAAATAAAGTGAGCCAACACTTTATATTATTTTGAGCAACCATTTGGTGTGTGGTGGTGAAAACATCCCCATGGAGGTTGGAGGTGAGGCCACGTCAACATAACCATTGCAGAGAGGTTATGGAAGTGGTGCCCACCCGAACCTAACCTCCCGCGCGAGGCTACGGGGTGGGGACCACCAGTGACAAAACCCCCTAATTAATGGTACCGCCACCTCCCTCTTCAGTTAGCCGACTCCCCTTATTTATTATTCCAAATCCACCTCTTTAATTGTTGAGACTACAAATTTAATTAAATTTTCTAACCTCAAGAATTAATTAGGCGGAGCCTTCTCATTTATTTTTCCATTTTGAAATTGTTGTGCCAAAAAATAATAGACAGCGCTTTCTTCTATTATTTTTCCATTGGAATTTTGGTAGAGCTTGGGGAGGAGAAGAACTCTCCAACGAAGAACAACCACCGAAGAATGAAGAACACTCTCTTGACGAAGAATGCCGATGAGAGATGCCTTTGACTATAAAGAACGACCCCTCCAACCTTCTTCCTCGAAATCCTTTGACGTGGGACGTGTTCATCTACCACTGATCGTGACCATCTTTCTGCAACGTCAACGATCGACGACTGATGAATCAAAGGTAGGAGGATTATTACATGTTGATGTTGTACCCTTTTTCTAAACTTCTTCAAAGGATAAAATGGGATTGATGTGGAAGTATTAATGATCATCTTCTTCTAATGATGAGCTAAATGATACCTTCCTAAATGCAGAGGGTGTGGGCCAACCTAACGTGGCTCGACATCCTCTGTCGCTTTCTCTCTTCTTGTGGTGTTCTACGACATAGCGATGAGGCAACGACGACAAAGTCGACAACGACGAAGGCCGCACTACCCGTGGCCTACGTGAATCGCACCGCCCGCTACAGCGCACCGATGCTTTCGTCCAAACACCGCTGGCCCGAGCAGTGCCGTAACTACCTACCCGCGGCCTCCCAGCGTCCTGGCCGGCATGCGGCCCGCCTGCCAACGGCCTCCCGGCGCACAGCCCTCCTGTCGGCTTCCTCCCAGCACCATGGTAAGTGCGTGGCCTGCCTATCTGCAACCTCCTCTCCCGGCACATCATCCAGTCGGCTCCTCCTCAGCCTGCCCAGCCGATGTCGAACCCTTCCTTGCATGCGGCCCGCCTCCACGCGGCTTGCCCGACCCCTACCGCACCCTACCCGGCGCACCTGCGGCCTGGCCGGAATTCAGCCGGCCAGCCCGCGCCCCGCACGGCCTGTCATCTGGCCTCCCGAGATACATCGCACGAGCCCCACCCGTCGCGGTGCTGGCTGAACCAGCCCCATCCTTCAGAGTGAGCCGCCTACATGGTGACAACTGGGTCAAACCGCAATCGCAGTCCACTCGACCGGGCCCAGCGGACTGGGCCGAACATAACGGGCTGACCTTCTCAACAGGCTGGGTCACACCTAGCGAGTCAGACCAGGCCGACCAAGACCAGGTCGGCCCAAACTAGGTTGGGCCGAGTCGGTCCGACTGGGTCGGACCGAACCCGATCCCACTATTGACTACTTTACCTTCGTGGTCCATATCATTGGCACCGAATGTCCATTTGATGAACTGTCAGTGACGCCGGGATTCTTGGAGGAAATCCATCCCTTTGAGAATACGCCGCTAGAGTTCGAGGTAAATTTAAGATACAGTGACGTTAGATCATACACTAATCAAACCAGGACCCCAGGACAAAAAGGCTAATAACTAAAAGACTGGTCATTGATGTGCCATCTATTGCGTTGAGGACCCTATGATATGGAGTTCCTTTGAGACACATCTACCTGAGACTTCGTGACAGTTAGAGTATCGACTAGTATCTTGTGAAGTGGAACTTCTAGAGATGAGTAGGAATTTTTGCAAGAACCTAGTAGCTGGATGAGACTTGACGACTGCTGATCAATTCAACTTGGACTAGTTCGACTAGCCCAGCGTGGAGCGCTTCTGTGTGAGTATGGAAGACCCACAGTGGGGAGCGCCTCGGTGTGAGAGCGAAAGAACCATGTTACTCAACACGAGGATTACCTCATCAATCTCGGAGGCAGAGCTCCTCTATGTGAGCGTGGCAGACCAACAGTGGGGAGCTCCTCGGTGTGAGCGCAGCGGACCCATTGTACTCGACAGAAGGAGTACCTCAGCAGTCTATGCTAGTGTGAATCACCTCTGTGTGACGTGGCAGACCCACTATACTTGATAGAGAAGGAGTTCTCCAACAATCGATGGTTCATATTGATACTACCCCTAGATTAAAATCCCAGTTGATCTGATTCAATGACTTTAGTGTTTTCATAATGATTGAGATGGGTTATTTGATAACTTAGGTATATGTATGGGCATATACCTAAGTAGTGGTTATCCATTGATATCATACATTTTGGTTTATCTTTGTTGTATTATGTGAGACCTTGAGGGTCTCGGGGTCCCTACTAAGTATTGTTATACTCACCCTTTCATGGGATAGGCTCGTACCTCATTTTCTTTGTTACAGATGATAGACAATAGTAACTGAGGCAACGATTAGAAGAACTGGACGGTACCTGGAGGTGGACCACTCGGTGTGATAGTACACGGAGAAGATGGACGAACGAGAGTTCTAAGAAGGCCATATATACCTACCCTTCAGGTAGGAACCTCGTAGGATCACCTAGTAGATGCATTAATTATATCAGTTTTACTTTCTTTCAGTAGTACATATACTTTCTTTTTGGGATGGTATTCCCGGCCCCTTTTACATTACAGCACTTCTTTTGTATACAGTTTTTCATAGTTTTTTTCATCTAGTTGTGTATTCTCATGTGTTTTTTATAGTTATAAAGTAAATGTCATCACAGATTAGGGATTTACCCCTTTGGTGATAGTCGCTAGCCCCTGGCCTATGGAAGGCGATAATGGGGTAGTCATGATACGGGCCTCGAGGGACGCGTTGTGATAAATTGGTATCAGAAGAGTCGGTTCCACCACAGAACATTGAACTCTGATCATTATTTTCTTTGAAAAATTAGTATTAAATGTACTAAGTGTGGTTTTCAGTTCCAGGAGTCCAGTGTAGGTGATGGCGGCTTATGTATCCATACATCAGGACCCTGAATTTTGATTTCTAACTCACATAACGAAAACATTGATTGCGTATGTGTTTCCAAATGTTTTCATTAAGTGAGCTCAACCATGTCTGCTCACCTGGTATAATCTTTTGACCATGCCGCATATGTTTCTTTCAGGATGCCTCCCTTCAGAAGACCAGTTAGATCCTTGAGAGTTGTATGTACTGACATCCCATAGAGTGATGAGGCCTCGGTGCATGGCCCTTTACCAGGAGAGGCACCAGCGGTACTACTTCTCGATGGGCCACTGATGCCAACATCCCCAGCTGCAGACGATGCATGCCACATGAGCGTGTTGCATGAGTTCCACCGCTAAAGGCCATCAATGTTCAGGGGAGATTTGGACCAGCAGGAAACTGAGGATTGGTTGGAGGCTATTGTGAGTTTCTTCAGGCTATTAGGTACACCAGCAGACTTCATGGTGATCCTTACCGTGAGTCTCCTTCTGGCAGTAGCAAGTAGATAATGGAGCTTGATGCTCCAGCTGCATAATGAGGTGACGCTACACATGGAAGACTTAGAGAGCCTGTTTGAGGCGGAGTTTGTCTCAGCCACTCTTCGTGAAGTGTGGATATAGAAGCCACTTCATCTACAGTTGGGTAGCATGATGGTGGCGCAGTACTCAGCGATGTTCACCAACCTCTCGTGCTACTCCAGAGATATGGTGTGGGACCCTTTCTTCAAGGTCCAAACCTTCGAGCAGGGGCTTAGACGGGAGATCAAAGCGTCGAATATCTCACTCAGCATCCCGACGCAGGTGGGGGTGTTAGAGAGATCCCTCCAAGTGGAGAGTTTCCTTGATGAGTAGTCACCATCAGCGAGACCCATCACTAGTCAACATAAAGCAGATTCTTCTACATCTAGCGGTAGATAGATGTCGAAGAGGTCCAAGCGGACCAAATTATCTGGTGGAAGACCTCAGGATATAGGATCAGTTGTGAGGGGCGCACGAGATAGAACTAGACATGCCAGGAGTGGGAAAATCTACACTTGGGGCGGGCAGGGTCACATGGCTCGTGACTATTCGACCTGTCATTCAGATGATCAACAGTCAGTTGAAGGACCTCCTTGGTAGAGGCAGAGGTTCGATTGAGGCAGACCGCAGGGAGTAGGTAAATACAGTAGAGTAGTTGGTTGTACAGTTGGTGGTGGATGAGGATTCGAGGTGTTACAACAACGACCACCAGGAGGTCCACCCCGACTGGAGGGAGCAGGTGGACAGGGGAGATCTTAGCTCCAGGTAGCTGAGGCCTATGATCACAGAGATCCATAAATGATTCGAGGTACAATCTATGTCTACTCCACCTTATCTGCAGTTCTTATTTACATAGGTGCAAGTCACTCTTTCATTTCCACATCCCTCGTACGGATCTCAGAGATTCCGAATGAGATGTTAGTTCGATCCATACAGCTAGACACTAATACATGAGCAGACTCGACAATTACGCAATAGTGTCAGTAGTGTGAGCTTACTATAGGAGGCAAGAGCTTTAGCTGGGATCTCCTTGTTGTGGCATCGAGTCTATATGATGTCATATTGGGTATAGATTGGTTATCTACAATCCATGCTCATATTTGCTGTATTAGGAGAAAAGTGCAATGTGTTCGAACATATTGGACCAGGTTTAGCATCGCCGGCGATAAGGGAGCCTTTGCGGCATAGGATGGACATAATCGGAGAGGGTGTAGCCGATCACTCATTAGTTGGAATGACTTACCCTCGGAGAAGTTTATGTGTAGAGTCTGAGTTATCCTGTAGTGGTGGACTAGTACACGGATGTTTTCCCTGAATATGTTCCAGAACTACCTCCTCACAGAGAGGTGGAATTATACATTGAAATGTACCCCAGGATGACACTGATATCTACACCAGCATATTGGATGGCTCCCGCTGAGCTTTGTGAGTTCCGGGTATAGATGGAATACTTGTAGGGAAAGGGATTCATTCGGCCTGTTGTTTCTCCCTGGGCAGCCCCGATTCTTTTTGCTAAGATGACGGATGGGAGCTTGAGGCTCTTTGTTGACTATCGTCGCTTGAACAAGGTGACCGTTAAGAATAAGTAGTCACTCTCGAGGATTGAAATCCTCTTTGATCAGCTAAAGAGTGCTTGATGGTTCTCAAAGATAGACCTCAGATCAGGCTATCAGCAGCTCAGATTTCAAGACGAGGATGTAAAGAAGACGACCTTTAGATGTCGATAAGACCACTACGAGTTCTTGTTTATGCCTTTTGGCATAACCCATTCTCCAATAGTGTGCATGGGACTCATGAATATGATTTTCCATCCATACCTCGATCTCTGGCATATAGTCTTCATCAACGACATTCTGATCTACTTGACTACTGTGGAGGAGCATGCCTACCATTAGAATGTAGTACCAGACACACTCCGAGATCACCAGATTTATGGTATGCTCTCGAAGTTCCAGTTTTCGATTCGAGAGGTTCAATTCATGGGACACGTCATCTCAAAGGATGGATTAGCAGTAGATCTAGCGAATAATGAGGAGGTACTTGCATGGGAGCCACCTAGAAGTGTGACGGAGTTACAAAGTTTCTTGGGCTTGGCTGGATATTACCAGAAGTTCATTCCAGACTTCTCTAAAGTTGCAGCACCTCTACCAACATTAATGAAAAAGGGGCAACACATTGTGTGGTCGATGAGATGCCAGCAGAGCTTTCAGGAGCTGATGCAGATGATGAATAGTGCCCCTATCTTGAGGCATCCAATTGTAGGCATAATGTACATAGTTTACTATGATTCATCATTAACCAGACTCATGTGTGTCTTGATGTAGGAGAGAGAAGTGATCGCATATGGTTCTCAGCAGTTGACATAGCATGAGAAGAACTATTCTACACATGACCTTGAGTTAGCAGCAGTGGTCTTCGCCTTAAAGATGTCGCAGAACTATCTGATGGGAGAACGTTTTATCATTTACTTTGATTACAAGAGTCTCAGGTATATCTGCTCTTATAAAAAACTAAACATGAGATAGAGGTGATGTCTTGAACTCCTCTAGAACTATTAATTTAAGATAGTCTATACTCCTGGGAAAGGGAATGTGGATGCAGATGCACTCATCAAGAGGTCTGGTATACTATAGCTTAGAGAGGCGACAGAGCAGCTGGCTGCTTTATAGATAACCTTTGTGAATAGAGGTGGGGAAGCCTTTCTACAGTCTCTTACAGTCATTCCTCCACATAATGAGCGATTCATAGAGGCATGTCATGGGGACACAGACTACGAGACACGACGTGCTCAGATATCCAAATGGCATACACCTAATGGAGTTTCTGAATGTGGGGAGGACATCATCATCTTTAGAGGATGTACCTTGGTACCAGTGGAACATAAGGAGGTAGTGTTGAGGGAGTCTTACACACCCCCTCTAGCAGTACATCTAGGTGTAACGAATATTCATTAGGACCTCAGACGGTAGCACTCGTGGTCATGTCTGAAGAAGGCAGTAGTGTAGTTCGTCTCTTGATTCCTCACTTGTCAACAAGTGAAGGCGAAACACCAGGTACTAGTAGGCACGATACAACCTTTATTGGTCCCAAAGTGGAAGTGGGATGAGATATCCATAGGCTTCGTGATGGGTATTTCACATACATCCCGGGGTCACAACTCGATTTGGGTGTTCATCGATCGACTCAACATGTCAGCCTACTTCCTACCTATCAGAGAGAAGGGTTCATTAGAGAGATTGAGATGTCTCTATGTACAAGTGATTATGCGACTACATGGAGTACCTTTCTCTACTGTATCCGAATGTGATGCATGGTTTACATCTCACCTATGGAAGTGCTTACATGAGGCTTTTGATACACAGCTTAACTTGAGCACCACCTTCCATGCTCAGACAGATGGTTAGACTGAGCGGACCATTCAGACCCTCGAGGACATTCTACTTGCATGTGTCCTCGTCTTTTGACATAGTTGGGAGGATCCCTTTCCTTTGGTGGAGTTTTATTACAACAACTGAAATCACACCACCATAGGGATGACACCATTTGAGGCCTTGTACGGGCGACCTTGCAGATCACCTTTGTGCTGGACTGACCCTGGGGAGTCAACACTAGTGGGACCAGAGATGGTACGAGCTATTACGGAGAAGGTGTAGATCATCCCAAAGCGGATGAAGACTGCACAGAGCTGGCAGAAGTTGTATGGTTATAGGAGACGAAGAGCTATAGAGTTCAGGGATGGTGACCATGTCTTTCTACGGGTCTCACCTCGATGATGTTTACGGAGATTTGTCCAGGGCAGCGAGTTATCTCTGTGATTCATTGGATCATTTCAGGTCAACAACATAGTGGGCGATGTGTCATACCTCTTTTCTATTCTACCTCTATTGCACTGGGTGCACGACATCTTCCATGTATCTCAGATAAGGAGATACGTGCATGACCCTCCCCACATCATCAACCATAGAGAGATAGATGTCGACGATGGGGAAACTTTTACGGAGGTTCCAGTGGAGATTGAGGAACCACATGAGTGGGTCTTACGTGGACTGTTGATACCTATGGTGCACGTATGATGGTAGAATGAGAACCTCCATGAGATCACATGGGAGAGGGAGGCTCCTATATGGGCTCAGTACCCCATTTGTTCCCATAGTTCAAGTTGTATCATATGGGATGTAAAGAACTGAGGTGGGGAGAATTTAAAGACCCGAAAATTCTGTGGAATTTTTTTAAATACATAGTCTTATTACGAGTCCGAAAAAATTTACAGTGGTTGATTTCGAGGCCCGGTTTAAGTTTTGGTCAGGTACGTTTAGTAAACGTTTGAGTGGGATTTTATAAATTTTTAACTGGTGCTCGGAACTGAAATCTGAGGGCACCATTGCAATCACTGCAATGGTATTCTCAAAAGAAGACATTTGCCTTGATGGTAGTGGATTGAGTTTGAATGATTGTTTTGGGGTTTCATAAAAAATTTATCAAAATAAAGTGAGCCAAAACTTTATTTTATTTTGAGCTTACATTTGTTGTGAGGTGGTTAAAACCACCCCATGGAGGTTAGATGTGGGGCCACCGCACCGTAACTTCTCCTAAGAGGTTATGGTGGTGGGTCCCAGTTGAACCTAACCTCCCACAAGAGGTTATGATGTGGGGACCACCTGGGACTAAACCCCCAAATTAATGGTACCACCACCTCCCTCTTCAGTGAGCCAACTCCCCTTATTTGTTATTCAAAATCCACATATTTAATTGTTGAGAAAACAAATTTAATTAAATGTGCTAACCTGATGAATTAATTATGAATAGCCTTCTCATTTATTTCTCCATTTTGAAATTGTTGTGCCAACAAATAAAAGAACAGACTTTCGTCTATTATTTTTCCCTTCGAATTTTGGTGGAGCATGAGGAGGAGAAGAACTCTTCAATGATGAAAGACCACAGAAGAATGAATAAAACTCTCCCGATGAAGAACGCCAACGAGGGACACCATTGACTATGATGAACGACCCCCTCCAACCTTCTTCCTTGGAATCCTTCAATGTGGGACATGTTCTTCAACCACAGATTGATGACCATCGTTCAGTACCATCAACAAATGATGACCGGTGAATCAAAGGTAGGGGGATTATTACTTGTTGATGTTGTACACTTTTTCTTACACAGTTCAATGGATAAAATGGTATTGATGCAGACGTATTAATGATCATATTTCTCCTCATTATGAGCCAAATTATACCTTTCTAAACGCGGAGGGTGAGGGGGAACCTAACATATCCCAACATCCTCCATCATGTTCTCTCTTATTGTGGTGTTCTATGGCATGGCGATGAGGCGACGACGATGAAGGCAGCAACGATGAAGGTTGCGCTACCTACGGCCTCTGCTAATTATGACGTCGCCCGCGTTGCACCGATGCTTACGGCCAAACACTTCCGGCTTGAGCGGTGCCTAGACTACCTACCTGTGGCCTCTTGGCATGCGACCCGCCTTCCCACAGCCTCCCGGCGCCTTTCCCGACACGCAACCCTCCTTTTTCGGCCTTCTGGTGCCCTAGTTGGCCAACCTCCCGCCAGCCCGCGGCCCCTGCCCCCAGCCCGAGGTGGGGCCCGCCTATCCGCGGCCTCTCGGTGCCCTGCTCGACTGCTGTCGCACCATGCCTGGCACTCGCGGCCTTGCCTTTTCCCCCGCGTCTATCCCAGACGCTGTTGCGCGCTGCCCGATGCCCTTCCGGCAACCCCATGGCCTTTTTGGTGCCCCCGCGGCCTGCCCGATCTCTATCGCGCCCTACCCGGTGCACCAACGGCCTACCCGGAGTCCATCTAGAATGCCTGCAACCCGCACTCTCTTCCTGGGGCTTGCCCGCACCCCTCGCGGTGTTGGAAGTACTGACCCCGACCTTTAGGCCGAGCCGCCTACAGGGTGGAATCCATGCCAAACTGGCCCCGACCTTCATGCTAAACCACATACACGGCGTCATTCTGGCCAAACTACTCTCGGTGTCTGCTGGGCCGGGACGAGCGGACCGGGCCAAACATAACGGGCTGACCTGCCCAATATGCCAAGTCAAACCCAGAAAGTCTGACCGGGTCGACCCAAACTAGGTTGGCCCAGACTGGGTTGGGTCAAGTCGGTCCGACTAGGCCAGACCGGACCCGGGCCCACTATTGATCGCATTACCTTCATAGGCCATATCTTTTCCACCGGACGTCCGTTTGACGAATTGTCAGTGGTGCCCATATTCTTTGAGAAAATTCATCCTTTTAAGAATAAACTACCGGTGTTCGGGGTATAGTTGAGAAATAGACTGGTTGGATCTTACACAAATCCCACCGGGCCCTGGGACAAAATGGATAATAACTAATAAACCGGGCATCCGATTGATGTGTCATCTATTGTGTTGAGCCCCCTATGACATGGTGTACCTTTGAGATACATCTACGTTGGACTTTGTGAATGTTGTATTATTGTCCAGTAAATTTTGGAGCGGACCTTCTAGTGACGAGCATGCATTTGTGCGGGAACCTAGTTGTTGGCTGAGACTTCATGACTGCTGATGGATTCAACTAGGAGAGTTTCAACTAGCCTAGTGGGGAGCACCTCTGTGTGAGTGCGGAAGACCCATGATACTTGACACATGGAGTACCTCAATAGGCTACTATGGTGAGCACCTCTGTTTGACCACAGTAGACCCATGGTGGAGAAAGCCTCTATGTGAGCACGACAAGTCCACGGTACTCGATAGGAGGAGTACCTCAGCAGTCAATGTCTGTGGGAAGGGACACTGTTTGGTATGGCAGACCCACTGTACTCAATATAGAAGGAGTTCTCCATCAGTCGAGGGTTCAGATTGATACTACCCCTAGAATGAAATTCTGGATGAGTTGAGTCAATGACTTTTGTGTTTTCCTCATGATTGAGATGGGTTATTATATAACAATGGTATTTTTATGTGAATATACCTAATTTCTGGTTATCCATTGACTTAATACTTTGTGGTTTATCCTTGTTGGATTTTGTTAGACCTTTAGGGTCTCGGGGTCCCTACTGAGTATCATTATAATCACCCCTACACATGCTATGCCTGCACCTCGTTGTGTTGGTTGTAGAAGAAGGACATCGCTGACTGAGGCAGAGAGTAGCAGTACTAAACGTTACCTGGAGGTGGACCACTCTGTGTGATGGTACAAGGATGAGACGGACGAATGGGAGTGCTGAGGAGGCCATCTGTACCTATCCTTCAGGTAGGAAACCCAGAGGATGACCCATTAGCTTCTTTACTTTTCTTGTATTGTACTTGTACTTTCCTGATGGGATTGTATTTCCATCCCCTTTTACTTTCCAACACTTCTGTAGTATACAGTTTTACTTAGTGTTTTGCTTCCAGTTGTGTACTCTGATGTGTTTTTTTACAGATATAAAGGAAATGCCTTCCCAACTTAGAGATTTATGCCTTTGGTGCTAGTCACCAGCCCATGTCCAATGGAAGGAGGGCTTGGAGTAGTCATGGTACGGGCCCCGGGAAACGGGTTGTGAGATTAAGCATAATATAATTATTTTCATAGGAATTATTATACATGATTTTGGTATAAAATCATTTTTATTCTAAAACCATATATTTTTATAAGATATTTTTTTATTTCTCACATCACACTTATATTAAGATTATTATTCTTTTAAATTATAGAAATTAAATATTATGCAATGGATTCAATTTTTTGAATCATTAAATTCAAATTATTTAATAATGTAAATTTCATTTTTAGTCGTGATGAATAGTAACCATGGTATAAGTTTATCACAACGGTAAAGGGTAAAAATTTTAAAATGAGGTTTGAACTGTGTTATAAGGTTTAAAATTGAATACCACACATGATGATAATTTATCGGATGAGTTTATTTTTACTATAGTCATTCTATTTTTGAAAATACGTCATATTTTGGCCACTTTCTTTTGATTAAAACCTTTATATTATTTTTAGTAATGTATAATTACAAAATTTCACTATCCATAGACCTAGACCCTATGGGAAAAAATCCAGTGGTAACATTATTACAATGAAACTAAATAAAATAAATCACATTAGAAAATGACCTATTATTTAATCGTCCAGAAAAAAAAGATATATAGTTGACACTCACATTTCACTTGAAATCAAAAAATACATAACACGGGGAATGTAAATATTTTTCATTCATGAAATCATAAAAATATTACATCTACATAACCTAGGGGATGTAGAAAAATAAGGGTGATCATAGATATTCAGAAAGGGTTACGTACAATGGAATAAATCGTAGGTAAATAGGGAATAATCAATATGGAAAGAAAAATAATTGTAAACAAATTCAATTTAATAAATCACTTTATCAAAAAAAAATCCAATAACATAAAAATGATGATTGAATAATTCAATATAGCTAATATAATAAAAATGGGACTAAATATAGGGATATAATAATAAACTAAATAACAAAATGGATGAAAATAACTAGATTTTGAATGATGGAATCTATAATATCAGACATGTTAAAAATACCATTGAGGCATCACGCTAAGACGTCCAACATAAATGGGTAATTTCTTGACCAAATTACCAAACAAGTAGGTCTAATGAGGATTACCAATTAATATAAGTTCTATTGTAGTCCCTTATTGTTACATACCATGTCTAATTCATTTATCATATTAATGGGACGAATAATAGTTCAATACATAATTTATATAAACATTCGTGTTGAAAACAAGCATATTAAATGTCTTTATTTACTTAGTCAAACTGATTTTAAACCATCTAGAGAATGAATAATAATGGTATCATTTAAACATATCACCAATGTAGTATATTAAAAACAATGGTTTATTATCTTTATTGAATACCATAAAAATACTATTAAAACATTCTTCAAGAAAATACAATTTTAATTTTGAAATCCAATTTTAAAAACTGTACATTTCTAGAATATTAGGAACAAATTTGATATTAAAAAATATAAATTTTTAAAGGAATATTTAAATAATTTAGTGGTAATGATAGGGAAAATTTTATTCATTTCTTATAAGTTATAAAATAATTTTGTTCACATATTTGTAAGAAAATAAAAAAATGCCCCATTCGTAAATTGACATTTCGATTCCTTTGAAACCATTTTTTAAACTTCCAACATGGTAAAAAATGTATGTAAAAAATAATTGTAAAATAGTTAATGTAGTCATTAAATATTTTAAATTAAAATATGGATATGGAAGAAAGTATTCTCGGCCTAGTATATTTACAATTTAAGTTTTTATTAAAATATTATTTTTGTATCTTGAGTACATAAGAGATGAAAATTAAATGAAAAAAATAGTTAAATAACCATAGTATAATTAAATATATTAATTTCAAGATATAAATATCAAATAATTCCCAAAGTATAGACTTTAACATAAACAATCCAAAATAATGATGATATTGTGAAATAAAACCATACCACTTTTGTAAATTTGGAATCATTACCCACATGAAAAAAATAAAATCAAATGGATTTTTAAATAACAAGAGAATTAATATATTCATGATAGAACATGTTATATGTGTATTAGACACATCTCATAAAACAATATTGGTGAAAAACAAAACATATGTCCCATAGAATATAATTAGAGACAAAGAACCCTTACCACAGGTATAACATCCATCATATGTGTTAGAACCTACTATATAATAAATATATATTTATATTACATATCTTAAAAAACCATATTCATATTTATAATACCATATCTTATTTACTTACAAATTTTTATCACCCTTTTATTAATAATTCAATATGAAAATTTCTATTTAGGGTAATAAGAACATTGTATTTAATGTATATTATGGTTTCATAGATGAATTAGTTTTAATTTTATCATAGTTACATCATATCTAGTTTTTTAAGACATATATAAATATCATATATGTTTATTATAAATATATATATAGAAATTTTTAAATGATAGATATAGATAAATGAATTACATTTTTTTGAGACGGTAGGCCGTACATATGCATAAAATCTGTTTTCACTTATTGATGGATAAAATAATGAATGATAAATAATAATTAACATTTATTGAATCATTATAATATACTAAATATCAGATATATATTCCGTAATTTTATCCTTTTTATATTCTATGTAAATAATTAATAAAAATTGAATAACATCGCTTTAGAGAGGAGGAAGTCTACACGAATGAACAAGAAACATTATCCTTTTTCAACAGATTTGAATTTAAGAAGTTATATATTATATTATAAAGTAACAAGAATAATTATCTCATAAAAATAGTATATATACATTAGTTCTGTCATTATAAAGATAATTGTAAAATGGTGATGAAAAACTAATTACATCCCTTCGTGGAGATGGTAAGCCAAGCGTACACCTGAGAAATGTTTTCACATTTCATTGGATTGAAAAGAGTTGATAATTATTCATACTATAAAAATAATCAAAATATCAATATATTAATTACAATATACTTAATATTTTAGTATGTTTATATCATATTTTGTGGATGTAGTTGAATAAATAAATTTTTAAGTGTTTTAAAAATGAATGCCTTGTCATAGAGAATCCTTCTATGGATCCATACTTAATAACACAAGGGATGGTGTTTTCAGGGCAACAAAATCCAAATAAACTTATATAATGATAATATTAAGATAAATTTTTATTTTTTTGTTTATATAGGTTTATAAAAGTGGTGTCAATAAAATAGGTAATGTGTTTCCGTTTATAAGTGATGGGAGGGGTATTAGTAGAATTTTGTAATGTATTAAATTAATATACATTATTGTTCTTATGTTCAAATGGATATAAAATGATTTATCTAGAATATAGTATTAATATTATTTTTAATCATAAACTAAAATAAAATTTTGATAAGATTTGTAAATGTTTACACCATTATCTTCTAGTTTTAACCCCCCTGTTAACCCTTTTGATAATTAATACAATATTATGTTTTTACACATTATTGGTCAATAAGGATTCAATAAAAAGGAAAATTATCCATAAATGGACAATGGTAGGTTTTTTCGACCGTATCCAATTAATGATTCTAAACCTAATATTTTTATGGATTTTTTATCCTTTACTAGAATATTATTTAATATAAAATATTATTAATGTAATTTTTGATACTAGTCATTTAATATTACATTAAATAAATCCATGAAATATGTAATTTGAATGTAATACTTTCAAAAATTCGTTACTTTTGATATAGATATATAAAATGTATGGAACACATTAAATCTTTCAAATTATATGACTTTAATATTTTTGAAATCTAATATTTTATTTTTTTAATAATTGAATAAATATTGTGTATGTGTTGAAAGAATTTTTAAGTTAATTATTTTATCATTTAAATTTATAAATATATTACCTTGATAAAAATATATACATAACATTAAAATAACTATTTATAACTAAACATTGTCCCTATTTTTCCTTATTTCAAAAATTTAACGATAATAAAAATCGAAAATGTAATTGTCTAAATTCAATTAAATAAAATAATATAAATGTAAAAATAACAGCCAAATGGAAAAACACATATATTTTAATACGAAAAAATTATGGATGAAATGGGTCAAAAAATGAAAATAGTTCATGTTTTATGTTCACTTTCAGTCCTTCTCATATGATTTTTTACATTAATTATTAGATTTACGATTACTGTGGTGATAGTTATTTACAATGGTTATAATTCATAATGATTTAATTTAAATGGGTCCTATTAAAAATGATTGTACCTAATGATTCCAAATATAGATTTAATTTTACAATATAAAATATATATATGTATCAATAATTAATTTAAAATCAAAACGCAAAATGTAATGAAAAGCAATTGTTCATAAAATTGTATTTTTATCTATAAATTTATTATATAAAAAATTAATAATAATTTATTCTTATGAAATAAGTCATATAATTAAAAATATAATAGAAATTTTTATACTTTTAAATAATTTTACAACAAAATCTAACTTTTTAAATGGTTGAATAAAAAAGATCGTTTTCAATAGAAATTTTCTTTTTCACTTTTCATTGAAAATGTAATATTTTCAGAAAAAACCAAAACACATTATCCTATGATAACTTTGATATGATGATTTAAAAACTCATATAATTTTTAGGAGATAATATTTATAGAATTTAAATAAATTAATTATTATATATTCTCACAAAATTAAATAAAAATAACTTTTTATGAAAATATATTTCGGAAACATAAAATAAAATTCTTTAAAAGTGAGTACTTATTTACTAAGAATTGGAAAATTAAATTTTATTAGTAATTCCTTTATTTATATTTCCAATTTTTTTTTAAAACTATTCATGAACCGGACCACCAGGGTCCAAATCTAAACTACCCTAACCACACCTTCAATAGGCTAGGGGTTGGCGACCAATACCAAGTAGGCATATCCAGCACATTGGTCGAATTATCCTAATTTAATACACACAAAAACACACACACTATAAAAACCCGACCCGAGAAGCCCATAGTCGGTGCATTATTTTAATACATTGTCAAGATTATAAGGAATAAAGTCCCAAATGACCAATCAGTCTAGCAGTCTTGGAAAATAGATTACATACATGAACGTTACATTACACAGTAGAAAATAAAACACAACAGAAATTATCCTTTGATAATGATATTAATCCCCTAGCATAACACTGGTTATCAATAATAATACACTTCTTCAAATACTGGAAAAAATAAAACATAGAAAGTGATGATATCAGATGCTCAGTAGGGATAACAATATAGCAGAAACATTCATAAATAATCATAAACATTTAAGGAAACGTATAAAACTAAAACAAAATGATTTTAAACATAAAATTAATCATAATATGGAAAAGGTAAATAAAATAATTCCATTTACATATTCACATTGATATTCTACTAGTCAAATAATCACATGTAATATCAATATCCAATTACATAATGTTCGAATGCATAATGTCAGACTTCATAACCACATAGTTAAGGACTAGTGCCAAAACTACAAATAATATATTGTCAAAGACTTGTTCCAAGACACTAGTTTGTCTCATGAGACCTACCGATGCATCGAGGAGTTATAGAGGGATCCACCCGTCACTTACTATGCCAAATGCAATCCTCATATAAAAGGGTTTAAATAAAACATAAACATTCGTATTAAAACTATAATATGAAATGTCAATACATTATCTATTAACCGTGAATGGTATAAAAACAACACATCCATATTAAAACATGTCACAACCCCTTCAATGCAATATTGAAGATTTTTATAATAATAAATCAACATCAAACAAGTTTAAAATCCATCAATGGATGTTGACACAGATAAAAATGATTTTCAAAACTCTTTGAGAGAAATATCCCTTTTCATAAAAACATTTAAAAGTCACACTATTTAAAAAGGAATACATTCAATGAAATTTTTGAATAAAAGTGTCCCATATCACTTTTAAACATTTTAAAAGTATTAACATTTTAAAAACATTCAGGTTCATATAAATAAATCCTTAAAAACATTTTGAAAAACATGGACATTAATGAGAATGATTTAAAAGAATAAATATTTAAACCATTAAAAATAATTATATAGTTAATGATTACCTTCAAATAAACCTAAAAATATTTCTTTTAAAAATATTTTTATGAAACACAGATGTGGAGGATAAAGAGGTCTTTGTAGATACTCATTTAAAAACAACCTCAGATAGTGAAGAGAATTCAGAATTAACCCTTACCTTGCACTTTGCTTTAGTCAAGGGTACATTTATATTCATGTATAATGACCATAGTATGTTATTAAATTACTCCAAAACCATATTCAAATTTATTATATCATAAATTTTTAATTTATGGCTTTATACTTCCCATTATATTAAGATTTCCATGTAAAATTAACATTTTGGATAATAATCACTTTCTTTATCATGCGTGTTTTAAATTCTAATTCTTGATCATATCATTTAGATAATGATTTAAATACTTACATAATATAAAATTTATTTATATATAATATATATTTAGAATATAAATATTTATAATAGATAGATACATGAAATGGAAAACACAGTTTATGGAAACGGTGGGTCGTATGTACGCAGAAACGATGTTTCAGTTTTCATATCGCATTGAACGAAAATAACTGAATAAGATATATGTAAGTACATAAATACAGACATATATATATCTCCCATAGAATTATTATGTCATATATTATATACTTTTTAATAATATATGTTTTTATAATCATTGTTGAATGGTGAACCTGAAATTAATCTCATCGTGTCGTGGAGACGGTAATTTGTACGTACACACGAGCGAGGATATCATTTCTTTAATTATTAAAAGGTGTTTAATTGGATGGTGTATTAATTATAGAATATAATTATCCATTTTTATTATTTAATTAAATTTTAATCATCATTATATCCATCTGAATAACATTGTGTTGAATAACAATATACACCACGACGTGGAGACGGTAAGTTGTAAGTAAGCACGCATGGTTACATTATCATTCATAGGATGGATAGAATAATGAATATGGTTGGGAAATATTTATAATAACATAATAGTATGTATTAGGTTCTGGATTTATTATTTTGGTATGGTAAAAAAAAGAAAGTAGATGTGGAAGAAGAAAAGAACTTGAAAGAGGTTGGTGAAATTATTACCTCTCCATCGGGTGTTTACTTTTGAGTTGATCCAAAGGGATCCTTATGTGGTATTTATAATAAATTTAAGGAAATTAGGTTGAATGGATGGTATTTGGTAATATATTTGGGTAGGTTATGGCAGAGAAAATGGCTTTGGAGGTGTGATTTTGATAGAAGGGGAAGTGCCCTTTTATAAAATGGGTGAGGGTTACTTTAGGAAATGATTGAAGTATTAATTTATTATACCATAATATTTGGTTTATAATGGTCCCAAAATGATTTTATTTATAGAATAATGTGTTTATGGGTTGAAAAACTATCAACCAATTGGTTTTAGACAAGTTTAGGTTACAATTTTAACCTTATGTTTTAGATTTAACTCTTAGTTAAATAGTTTAACTTTTACCCCATCTTCTTGTATTCTTACACTATATGGTTAATAAACATACTATAAAATTCCATGAGAACCTCAAGTGGTTAATTAATGACATATAATATTATTTAAGGCCTTTGGAAAAAACATATATTTCTAAGAATATTATATCAACCAATAATATAGTTTTTTTTTTAAAAACTTTTTTATTTCAATTTTATCACTATTATGTATTTGTTTTCTGATAAAATCATAACATCAATATTACTTCAAAATAATTTATTTAATCAACCCTACCATGTCATATTACCCTATATAATTATTTAAATTTATCAAAACTCTATAATTAAATTTATTTGGGTATTTATAATATCAATTATTTTAATAATTTATTAATATGGTAATTACGGCATCCTCATTGTTTCATAAATAAATTAAATTAATCAATTTCTAAAAATTATAAATAAAATACCATTATGTATGAAATCGTTTTAGATTTCTAACAAATATTATAGTCAAATTTTTATTGTGTGTAATGCAATATTAAAAATGGTATAGTTATTAATCATTGAATTTATATCTTTTACCTCTTTTTTAAATAAAATACTAATAAATATCCTAATCTAATCCATGTGGACCGAAGAGAATCATATTTTATTTCTAAGGATTTTTTGGTCGAATTATTCTTATCTAAAAGAATTAGGTCATTTTTAGGGTAATTATGATATCATTTTTACCCTTAAATACTCTATTTACTTTTAACCGTGGTAAATAAAAGTCAAAAGTTGGTATTCTCCAAAATAAATCATCTTATTAAACCAAATTTATCATACTGATATGAACTGTGTCTCTTGTATTTTGGAAATTCAACTCACATATGTTGTAAAATTATATTTTTGCAAATTTGCAGATGCTCCTAGAAGGTGGATAAAAGATGGTAAAAAGATCGATAAAATTTCATATATGTGACGTTATGATAAAATGACTTCAATGAATTACATTGAAAATATATATTTATTTTTTATATATTATGAACAATGTTAAATTAAAATAAAATAACTAATTATTTAAATAAAAAGTCGGTTTTAACCAATAACGAAGTGTTTTTCACTATTCATCAAAAAATGACTGTTTTCAGAAAAATACAAAAAATTTACCCTTATATAATTTTGATATTTTTAATTCAAAAATAAAGTATAATTTAAAAAAATAAAAACATAGAAGCCATATTTCTTAATTGAAAATTAATTCCCATCGTAAAAACCAAAAAGTGAGTTTTTTAAAAAGAACTAAACTCTAAAATGATTGACATGTGTTTCTGTTAAATTTAAATGTTAAATTACATATAATGATCTAAATTGTATTAAATGAAAAAAATATAATCTCACAATACTTAAAAACAATTAAAATTGATAATTTATCAATATATATATTTTCGATTGAATTTGTTTAAGTAAAACATATTATCTTTCACGATTCATCAAAATAAGAATGTTATCAAAAAAGAACCAAAAATTTCTCCCAACTAAATTTTTATGTCCCTATTTTAAAGAAGAATTTAATTTCATTAAATTTAATATATAAAAGTGTCAAATATTTGTTTTATAAAGGGTTCACAATTAAAAGGTTGTAAAATTTCATTTTTTTGAAAAATACTTATATTATCCAAAAAAATGAATTTGGTCTTATATAATGTCTAAGAAACATATAATATGGGTGTTAAAATTATGTAGAGTATGTAAGATTTAAAATTCAGTTACTAATATTCAAATACTATTTCTTAATTCTTTGTGTAGTAAGTTGGGGTGTGCTCGAACTCAGTGTTAAGTGTAGCACAAGATATTGAATTAATTTAATGAGATAACATACTATGAAATCTTGGGGTGTTGCATTCTCCCCTCCTTCAATAAATTCTGTCCTCACAATTTAAAATTATTCTTCAAAAATAAATGGATTAAAATAGAAAAATACCTTTGTGGAAAACCGACATCGTAAATTGGGTTAAAAACATTTATTCTTAATAAGAGGGAAATCGAAATGAAAAAGTCACCACAAAATTATGATCTCGATTAGGATAAAATTGTTGGCAATTAGAGACACATAATTAGAGGAAAAACATAAATATTTATTGGTAATGTTTGAGGTCATAAATCACTAATAGGTGTAAAATTGAGGGCCTCAAATCCATAAATCTAAGATGATGTAAAATATCATTTGTTCAAAAAACATATGGTATTAGGATAACACATTTTTAGATTTAGGATTCCTTCCCAAAATTTTATGAATTAATTTATTAATAGAATTAAAGGAATATATATATATATATACTTGACAAGTACAGTTTAATCCTTCAATAAATTCCTACAACATACTCATCTTTCACTCTAAATGATTATTGAATTCAAAAATATTCTATATATTTTAATCATATACGGTTTAAAATTGGATTTATATTCATTTTTAGACTTAAAAAATATAAATTATACAAACCATGACATCACATAGGCCAATGGTAGGTGATGCACTCTTGTTGCCCTTCGGTTGTGGGTTCAAGTCTTGCGGCCTTGCCGGACGTGACAGATTGTCGCCCGACCTCTAGGATGACCTTTTATGAAAATTCAAAAATAATCTCATGAAATTATTTTACCTTAAAAATAGTATCCAATTTCAAACTTAATTTATTCTAGCCTTTAGACTGATCCAAAATACTTCTGTCCAATCTCATAGTCCTAAATTTATAAGGAAGGAAAAAAGAATGAAGATCCCTTTTTCAGATATTAACATGTGAATACCTTCATCATTCATTCTTTTAAAACACTATAACACACTTAATTACAATAAATCCTTATTGATTACATTTATGCTCTCTTATTCCTTATAGATTACTGGATATACTCTTTATATCCATAAATTTTGTAATCTCCAACAATTATATAATAAACAAACCATTTTCTAGTTCAAGGGATGTCAATAATATCCCGCATAATTTATCCAAATCAATCATGTCATATTCCAAAATCAATACCTCATTATCAGGACCATATTAATGTTTTTTCATTCCTTAAACCATGTGTTTTCCAAAAAAATTACCTTGTCATTGAGTCACTTTTCTTTGTTACACACAATATCAAATCCTTAATGAAATAATTATGTAGTACAATCCTTATATACTCGGTAATTTTTATAACCTATACATCATTAATAAAATACTCAAATGACAAGATACTTTAATAAAAACATAAGAACTCTTAATCATTCATCATCATCGTCGGTCGAATCATAACTTGATTATTATTCAATAGTAACATTTTCGGTATACTCTGATGATGTGGAAATTGATTTGCATAGTGTCTCAACTCCTTTAAGATGAAGTATTGTACATTTGAAACCCTGTTCATACCCTTACCATCACGTACTTAGTTTCCTTTTTCTCCACCCTAATAAAAACTCACATTCCCATCAATCATTTACCAAGGTGATTCTTTCCATATTTATCACAAATGGGAATGTCCTTCTTTCCCTTATTCCATTTATCCATCTTTCTTTCTACAAACCTTTTATTATTTGGCTTCCCTTCAAGGCCATAAGACTCATATAATTCATCACCTATCTTATTAACACATGATATTATTTCTTCATATGATGATAATACATGGGAGACTATTTCCTTTCAAAATGTCGGCATAATACCATGAAAGATACGATCCTTATTACTCCTTGGATCATGCTTATTGATGGTGTTCTTATTCTACTTATTGGGATCCATTTCTAAATAATCGCATACACTAGGTTCTTTTATGATGTGGAATTCATAATTCCAAACTTTTAAAATACCTAACGTAAATTGTAAAGATAATTCATATAATCAATAATCATAAAATGTATTCTTTGAGAAATTATTTAATATTAAATCCTTTATAATGGCTTGTAATGAAAATTTGAATTATCCTCATCATATCTCTTGGGAGTTTCGTAACCAAGACTGAAGCAATGATCATTGTTGTGCACCAATTATCGTTCAAGTCTATCTCAAAGCATTGTTTTCAGGTTTTACCTATAGGTACAACTATGCCAGAGCGGCCTCTACCTTCTCATATCCAGACATGGATGTATTTCTTGGGAAACTCAAAAAAAATATACAGTAACAAAATTATAGGAAGTTCTTCTATACTAATCCTCAAATTATATTGTAGGGTAATGTTGTCTAATCAAAGTTTTACTAAATCTATTTCCAAGGTTGATGCTAAACTTCCACTGATACCATTTGTAACACTCCAACCCCAGATGCCCAGAGTTGGTGCATTATTTTAATACATTGGAATGATTACAAGAAATCATGCCTCGAAAGACCAATCAATTTAGCATTGATGGATAATAGATTACATAAATGAACGTTACATTACAAATTAAAAAATAAAACATAACATAAACGATCATCGGAGAACACTATTAATCGCATAAAATAACCCTGCTTCTCAAACATAATACCCTTCTTGAAATCCTAGGAAAAGTAAAACATAGAAAGGTGTGATATCAAATTCATTGTAAGGATAAAAATATATCTGGAAATTTCATAAATAAATATAAACATTTAAGGTAACGTATACGACTAAATTTAATGCCTTTTGACCTTAATCTTTAGCATAATTTGGAAATGATAAGTCAAATAATACCATTTAATTATTCACATGGATATTCTACTCATCGAATAATCACATGTAATATCAATATAAAATTTCATACTGTTGGAATGAATAATGCAAGACTTCATAACCACATAGTCAAGACCATATTCCAAGACTACAAATAATATATTGTCAAGGCCATGTGTCAAGACACTAGTTTGTCTCATTAGACCTACCGATGCATCGAGGAGCTATAGCGGGCACCACCCATCACTTACTAATTCCAATACATTCCTTATATGAAAAGTTTTAAACAAAATATAAACATTCGTATTAAAACTAGAATATGAAATGTAAATTCTTTACCCATAAACCATGAATGCTATAAAAATAGAAAATCCACAGTCAAACATATCACAAAACCATAAATAAAATATTGAATATTTTTATCATAATAAATCAACATTGAAACGTTTAAAATCTATGAAAGAATGTTGACATAGATTAAAATGATTTGTAAAACACATTGAGAGAAATATTCCTTTTTCATATAAAACATTTAAAATCCACAAAATTTAGAAAGGAATAAATTTAAATACATTTTTTAATAAAACTATACCATACCACTTTGAATATTTTTAAAGGAATTGATATTTTAAAAACAACCATTTCTATATAAATAAATCATTAAAACCCATTTTGAAAACATGGACATTAATGAGAGTGATTTAGAAGAATAAGTATTTAAACGAATTAAAATGATGAACTAGTTAAATATTCCATTACATAAAAACATAAATTATTTCTTTTGAAAATATTTGTATGAAACATGGATGTGTATGATAAAGAGGACCCTGTATATACTCCCATAAAAACATCCTCAGATAAGGAAGATATTGTTTAGTTAACCCTTACCTTGCACTTTTCATTGGTCGAGGGTACATTTAACCTCTTGTATAATGTCCATAAAATGTTTTTAAATTATACCAGAACCATATTATTATTTATTATATCATACATGTTTCAAATAGGACTTTATACTACCCATTTAATAAATATTTCCATGTTAAATTAACATTTTGGGAAATAATCGCTTTCTTTATCGTACGTGTTTTAACTTGATTTTCTTGATCATATCATTTAGATCATTATTTAAATACATCCAGAATATAAACATGATTATATATCATATATATTTAGAATATAAATATTAATAATATATTGATATATTAAATGGAACACACCATTTATGGAGATGGTAGGATGTATGTACGCATAAACGTTGTTTCTGTTTTCATATCATATTGAATTGAAGTAAGTGAATAATATATCTGTATGTAAATAAATAAATAAATAAATATATATATAATATCATTATTATTTCATATATTACCTAATTATTAATAATATATATTTTTATAATCATCGTTGAATAGTGAACCTGCAAATGAATTGCATCGCGTTGTGGAGACAATAATACATATGTACACACGAGCGAGGATATCATTTATTTAATGATTAAAAGGTGTGGAATTGGATGTTGTAATAACTGTACAGAAACATTATCATTTTATTTTCATTATTTACATATGTATTAGACATCATTATTTCCATCCAAATAACATTATGTTGAATAACACATTACACCACGGTGTGGAGATGGTAAGTCATACGTACGCACACATGGTGACATTATCATTCATTGGATGGATAGAATAATGAATATAGTTGGGACATATTCATAATAATATCATAGTATGTATAAGTTACTGGATTTTTTATTTTGATATGGTAATAACAAATAAAGAGAAAGTGGAAGAAGAAAAGAACTAGAAAGAGGGTGCTGAAATTATTTCCTCTTCTACGGGTGTTTCCCTTTAAGTGGATCAAAAGGGCTCCTTATGTGGGATTTATGATCAATGTAATAACAATAAGTTGAAGTGATATATGTTTAGAGGATATTTTGTTAGGGTTTGGTCGAGCCAAATGGCACTGGAGGTTTGATTTTGAGAGAAGAGGAAGAGCCCATTAATAAGAGGGGCGAGGGTCATTTTTGGAAAAGAGTAAAGTATTAATTTATTATAAATTCATATTCGGATTATAATGGATAAAAATAAATTTATTTCGAGTCTTTCGTGGTTATGGGTATAAATACTTTCAACCAATATGTTTTAGATATGTTTAGTTTACACAATTAACCTTATCTTTTAGATTTAACTCTTAGTTAAATAGTTTAACTTTTACCGTGTCTTATTCTATTCTTACACTATATGGTTAATAAACATACTCTAAACATCCAAGAGAACCTCAAGTGGTTCATTAAAGACATATATAATATTATTTAATCCATTTCTCCCAATCTTATGTTTTTAGGAATGTTATGTCAACCAATAATATAGTTTTTGTTTCAAAAACTATTTTAAGTCAATTTTGACACTATTTGGTATTGTTTTTGTTAAAATAATAACAAAACAATTACATCAAACAGAATTTATTTAATAAACTCAAACAAGTCATATTAACCTATAAGATTTATGTAATTTATCAAAAGTCTAAAATTACTTTTATCAGGGTATCTATAATATCAATTATTTTAATCTTTTATTTATAAGGTAATTACTGCATTATCATTATGTCATAAATAAGTTAAAATTTTCAAATGTCAAAAAAATTATAAAAAAATACCATTATGTATTTAATCTCATTATATTTATAATTAATATTTATAGTTGAATTTATATTGGTTGTAACCTTATATTAAAAATGGTTTAGTTATGAAACATTGAATTAAACTCTTTTAACTCTTCTTTAAATAAAATAATGATAAATGTCCTAATCTAATCCATGAAAACCAAAGAGAATAATATTTTATACATAAGGTTGTTTTTGGTAGAGTTATAATTATCCAATAAATTATGACATGATTTTGGGTAATTATGATATCATTTTTACCCTTGATTATCGTATTTAATTTTATTCGTGGTAAATAAAAGTCAAAAGTTATTTTTCACCAAAAAATTATTTTCATCTTATTTAACCAAGTTTTTATTAATTATATTTATCGTGTCTCTCAAATTTTAAAAATAATACTCACAGAAGCAGTAAAATTATGATTTTTGCAAATTTGCAAATGCTCCTAGAAGGTGGGTAAAAGATAGTAAAAAGTTCGATAAAATTTCTTATATATAAAATTATTATAAAATGACATTAATGAATTATGTGGAACATATATATTTATTATGTATCTATTATGGCCTAAAATAAATTAAATTATAATAACTAAATATTTAAATAAAAAGTCAGTTTTAACAAATAACGTTGTGTTTTTTCACTATTCATCAAAAATATAATGTTTTCGGAAAATTAACAAAAATTTTCCCTCAGATAATTTTGATATTCCAAATTCAAAAATGAAGTCTATTTTAACAAATCCATATTGTAGATATTGCATTTATGAATTTAAAATTAATTCCCATTGTGAAAAGAATAAGGCCTTTTTTTAAAGTAAAAATTATAAAAAGATTGACATGTGTTCAAGTCAAATTTAAATGTGAAATTACATATAATGACCTAAATTATATTAAATGATAAAAATATAATCTAATTACACTTCCAAACCATTCAAATGAATAATTTACAATTATATATTTTTTCGATTGAAAAAGATGTTTTTAATTAAAATATGGTATTTTTAACTATTCATCAAAATTAGAATGTTATCAGAAAAGAATAAAATATTTTTCCCAACTAAATATTTATATCCCTCTTTTAACAGAGAATTTTATTTAATTTAGTTGAATATATAAAATTGTCAAAAATTGGTTTTAAAAACTATTCTCCATTAAAATGTGGTAAAAATTCATTTTTTTGAAAAATACTTATTTTATCTGAAAAAAATGATATTGATATTATATTATGTCTAAGAAACACATAATATTGATGTTAAAATTATATAGAGTATATACAATTTAAAATTAAGTTACTACTCTCCATAACTATTTTTCAAACAGTTTTTTAGTAAGTCGTGGTGCACTCGATCTCGGTGTTGCCTGTAGCGCAAGATATTGAATAATATTAATGAGATAACGTACTATAAAATCATGGGGTGATACACTCACACACATATATATCAAATCTCATTCAATGATAAAATTTAAAACAACTAAAACCAATGAATACATTCATTCTATGATCCCATAATTTTAGTATAATAACAAAGTACTAAATTCGGTAAAGAGGGACAAATACAACTATAACCAAAAATTTCATAGAGTATAACGTACTCCAAGGGAAAATAATATGATAAAATGATAACAAATAGAACAAAATTAGTCTTTCAAGATCAATCTATACTTCAATAGCTCCTTTTCCACCTAAGACATCATCAAATGGGTCGTTATTTTTATACGAAATGACACGTGGGGGAAGAACCCATATGTGAGTGAGTATACAATAACCAATAGAACACCCTGAAAAAAAAGATAAACTTGAGGCATCCAAAATAGTCCATTCATAAAATTGATATAGAACCCAATGAATGATTGAAGAGAAAACCCTGAAACACATAAGAATGACACTATGCCTCTAGAATATCACAACAAACCTGCCAACTATAGGACTCTTTTATAAGTAATACTTGTTCTTAATGAATCCACTCCATGATCAATATTTTAACTGAATACTCTCATATAAGAGGTTGAGATCATTTTTCCTTATAAGATCTCTATTTTTTCTGGTATATATCTCTTAGTTTTTTGTTATACTCCATTTTGTTGTGTTTTAACTCAACCTTAGACCATTATAGTCTTGTTTAGTAATTGATGACTATTTTTATGAATAAATTTATACATGGGTTATGAGAATAATTTAGAAAACAAGAGGGTATCTACTGAAGAAGAAGTTTAGGGATTCTATTTGACATAATAGTGTCTCGGTATAAGTTTGTAGATTGTTATAAAGTGTTCCTCGTAATGTGAAAATATTTGAAGAATGTTTCAGTTTTTCAAAACGAAACTATCCTAAAACCTATATTTATTAAATTTACACTCAATGTAATAGGGTTAAAAGAAACATCAATGTCACTAAAGTCTTTTCCTAAACTCATTAATGACATTAATTGGTTTCACACTATAAACCAATCATACAACATTTAATGATTGGTGGAATTTAATATCTTGTAGAGGAGATGGGTTTTTTTGTATCCTTATAAAAAATAATACATGATGTGTAAATAAATTACACATCCTGTATTTAATTTTTTAGTAGATTTAATGTGTGATATGTGTATTATTTCTCATTCATCTCACGTGATGCCTTATACTCTCAAAACTATTAGATCTTCCTTGATATTTTAGAGTTACTCTCTCCATTTTGAACATCTCATTTGTGTAATTGATCCTTAGAAAAATGATTATATTTGTTTTTATTTATCATCAGTCAATATCCGATCATTGGGTGAAATATCTTGAAAATTTTCATTATTGTTTTTCATTATAGATGTTTTTTATCTAGGGTCTTTTTACGATCTTATTCACCTTAATATGTGTTGTTGATTTCCATTGGAAGCATTGTGGTCTTTGTCGGTTAAGGTGGGGGTCTAAATCATAACTGTATGGTCTCATTTTCAATTGTGAACTATATGAAATATTATGATTGTGTTAATTCATGTTCTCAATATATAATTAATTAATTATAATAATGAAAATACTATGTTGGATTCATTTTTGCATCCATTTGGATTCAGTAGACGATGTGACCTAGCTTATGGAAACCCATTTCATGAGAGGACCATTGAAAATAATTAATATAAAATTTCATTCCAATTATTTTAGCATGAAATGTGGTTAAGTTGAGTTATTGATAAATATACTTCATAGAAAATGTCTTGATTGATTTATTTAAATAATTTTAAATTGAAAGAAAAATAGTAATAAGATGAATTTACTATTTGGTTTTATGTGGTCATAGTGTTATATGCTTATTGGTAATATATTCCTAGAAACATGGAGAGATTTTGTTATATCAGGTTATACCCTCACACATGTCGAGATTCATATATACTAGTCTATGTCGTGTAACATGCTCAAACTATAATATACGAGGCTATTCCCTGACACATGCTATGATTCTTATATACCAGGATATTCTAAGAGATTTGATGAGATTCTTATCAACCAGGATATGACTTAACACATTATGAGATTCTTATATAACATGTTATTCCTTGACAAATTCTAGGATTATTATATATTAGGATATTTTTTGAAAAAAATATATTATTCGTATATATCAGGCTATTGCCTGATATATGTCTAGATGCATATATATCGATTTGTTCCCTGGAACATGTTGAGATTCTTATATTCCAATCTAGACCCTAACACATGTTATGATGCTTATATATTGGTCTTCGCCCAGTGATTTGTTATAACTGGGGTATATGGTTATGGTTGTAATTGTTGTAATAAATGATCAGAGACATTCCAAAATGGTTCGGAGGTAGGTTAAGATTCACCATGGTTATATGGTTATGGCTGGAATGGTTTTGAGACATGTTAAACGATATTCCGACATTATATAAAATTATGTGGTGATTGTATTTCATCAATTGTTGAATTAATTAATACACTTATTTATCACATTATTTTATGAGATTTTTATAATAATTATTTGTTTATATAAGGTGGTGTAAACCTAATGATTTTTAATGACTCCAATTTCGGGATGTTGTTTGGTACTCGAGAAGATTTTTTCGATGCGGTTTTGGACATGAAGAAAGTACCTTTTTTAGAACTTTTTGGTTACTAGATTGGTTGGAGATAGGTGATGGGTCTGACTTGTGTTCAAGACCAGAGTATTTTGGGTTTATCTTTTGTTAGATCACTCTTTTATTGATTTTTTTATCCATTTGACTTTTAGATACATATCATCTTTCTGTTACATGATACGTCATATTTAATATATTGGTTTCTCCTATATTTTGCTAGTTCATTTATTTGGTTTCTTCTCTTTCTATAAATCAAATTTATTCTATTAATATGGGATATTTTCACTATTATTAATGTCCATACCATGGGATATAATCTCCCCACTATAAATATCCCACACCTACTACTAGTCGACATCCTCTTGAATGTTGGGAGCACACATGAGGTCTCACAACCAATGCTTTTTTCACATGAGAGAGTATAGGATTGGGGGACATTAAAAATTGGAATTACGGAATTATATTTTATTTTCCATTACTTTAGTAATTGGTAAATTTATAATGGGGACTAGAATGTTTCAAGACTTGTTAATGACCTTGTGCATGGGAGTAGTTATCCTGGGTTTGGGTAAAAACCAGGGTGCTCAATAATGGGATCCATTTTCCTGATGTTCACGAGTTCTGGTTGGATGTTATTTCATCTTGGGGTGATTTCCTTGTTTTGTGGTGTTATTTTTTCTTGATATTTATATTCATGGCCCCACATATAATGAGGGTTTTATGTATTCCTCATGATAAGAACATATGAATATATACTGAAATTCATAGATCCTGATAGGGACATACATATGTACATGATATTTATTGCCTATATAGGATATGGTATGAGATAACTATTATATCTGATAATAGAAATAGAAGAACTATTATGTCTTGATAAATCACATGTTAATACATGTTTAGAGATACCAGGAGTCGGTGGTTCTCATTTGTAGTCACATGTTGAGTTTGGACTTGTCATTACCTAGTTCTCTAAGGTGAGTGTTGTCCAGGTAGAGATAAGTTATACTTTTAATCTTAAAATTGATCATCAAGAGACTCGAAATCAATACTGTCATAATGTAACTAAGCTAGAGCATCTAATATCTCCCAAAGATCATAAAATTTTTCAACATCATAGTATATTTTTGAGGGCCATGGGAACCATGGAGTGGGATATTGTTTGTACAGTGTCTTATATGTATGAGATCATGAGAGATAGGCAGATGTAGCATCTGTATATGTTCACTAGGTATAGAGGCCCCCTGGATGTCGAGTTCTGGATCGAGTTCATTCGAGAAATATTCAGTCACATCGAGAAACCCACATATATGTTGGTGAGTCATCCTTCATATATACTATGTGGAACATCCATGAAATGGGGGGATATTTGAATAAATACAATCTATAAGAGGAGTTATCATATATGGAATTTGAGATGAATTTCATAATCATATTCTATACATAGATGTTGATAGATTAGAAGGCTCGTGAGTTCATTCATCTAGAAAAGAATGGAATTTAATTTCTAGATTGTATTGGATAGTTCACAGACCTACATTGCTTTTCACCATCCTTGGAAGCTGATGAGATCTATAAGGTGATTTTTTTTAAGGATGGGCCTTGCTATGAGATCAGATGTTCAATGAAAGTTTGTCATTTGAGAAATTTTGAGGTCACGATGATTCAAGAAATCACTATGGAGGAAAATCTGATAGATGGATTGAGCAGAAGCCAGTTTATTTTAATAGAGATAATTGGGAGCTCTTATTTAGATATCAAAATCTACATTTATAAATGAATTTTCCATGGATGTAGTAGGAAGAGCATCAATGAAAGTGGACAAAAATATTTGGGTTGTCTTCCATTAGAGTGTTATCAGTGTGGAATGTTTTTCAACAAACACTCACAATGTTCTTACCCCGTATTTTAGTGTCATGTATTTAGAATAATGGTTGATCTTTTAAATTATTTGATGGAACTACCCACATCATAACAATTGTGTTGGATCATGATAGACACATAATTCAAAAAGTGTCTCATCTACCATTTAGTACGAATGTAGAAAAGTTTATCTAGTATTTCAGGCTATGTAAGTGGACGTGGTACCCTAGTGGTAGAACAACTTAGAGGAAACAACATAATGTAGCTAGACTGGAGCCCAAGGTAATGGGATGAGCTAGATATATTCTTTAATGTCTACTTCAACCAGTTTGGATGTAGATCCTTCAACCATCATAGGTAATATTCTTATATCATCAACCATAGATTTTCTTTTTGTTATATATAAGAAAAATACATTCTATTTTATCTTCTCATTTCTGAAATGGTATGGGGTTGGCTGTGGAAATCACTAATGGTTCTGTGACCATTTATACCCTAGTGGGAGTGTGTTCATAAAATTTCAAACATTAAAATAAGTTCTCTTTAATGGTTGGAAGTTACCATTTATTTTGGAAACTTTTTATAAAGGAACTGAATTCTTTTTATTTGATTCTTGTAATGTATTGGATATTTCTAAACCATTATAATATTTAATGTTATAGTATGGTAGTTACCATTATATCTCAAGAATTAGGTTGCTATTCTCAAGAAGGTGATTTTAATTTTTAGGCTGGTCATGAAGAACCAATTTAGGAAAGATTAGTTTACGTTATGGTTCAAATAGCTAGTATTTCTCTAGATGATGGTGAAATTTAGCTAGATTATTTACCTCCTATGGTATATCAGTTTCAAGACATCTGTCCATATTATTTTTATAGATTATCTACTGATTGAGAGAACAATTTCATTATTGAGTTAGTTCTAGTAGGAGTAATGGTTTCTATTCCGCCTTACAAAATGGAACCATCGGATCATCCCGTATTGAAATTAATGTGGGATGATCATGAAGCTATGTTTTATATTGGGCCTATTACATCTATTTATGGTTCTCTAGTTCTCTTCACAAAAATTTCATATAGTACCGTGTGATTATATGTGAGAGATTTTACTTGATGAAGATCAATAACTGATATCCACAAACTCTCATGGAAGATATCATCGATAAACTGAGAGGTGATAAAATCTAATAAAATATCAATTTGAGATAAGGATACCACCAGTTAATGTTGATACCATTAGACATACCTCATACTGCTTTTAATAATTGGTAATACTTGTAAGAGTTCATAGTTATACTATTTATGTTGACTAATTCCTTAGTGGTATTCATGGCCTTGATGAATAGATTATTTTATCCTTTTTGGACCATTTTATTGTGGTTTTCGTTAATAATATCATATTTTACTCCCCATTAGTAGATGAGAATTCCCAAATTTTGACACCATCTTGACTACATTGAGAGATCATTAGATTTAAGCCAGTCTTACAAAATGTCATTTCTGGATTGATAAACTAAAGTTCATGGCCCATGTGATCTCATAGGAAAGAGTTTACTTAGACCCATAACAGTTTCATTCATTGTATCATATGATCATTCTAATAATTCCTTCAATATTACAATGTTTCATGGTTTGGAAGGTTATTATCGACACTTTATCCATGACTTATCTATTAGGGAAGCAATAATGATAGGAATGACCAAGAAGATGTTTTTTTATTTTATATGTTTTAGAGTTATCTTTCAATAACCTAACAGTAGGTTAACCTCAACACCTATACTCACATTACCAGTGATGGTTAATGTATATACCGTGTGCTATGAAACATCCAAGGATTGAATCGGAGTTGTTCAGATAGAGATGGATCGAGTGATTGGTTATGGAACTAGGTAGTTACAACCACACGAGAGGCATTACCCTACTCACAATATAGAGTTATCAATGGTGGTATGGTCCCTGAGATGATGGAGACATCATCTTATGGGAGAGTGGTTTCTTGTATATATAATCTATAAGAGCCTCAGGTATATATTTTCTCATCGGTACCTAAACCTTTAGTAGAGGAAGTGGGGAATGTATTTGTAGTCTTTGGACTTCGAGTTGTCATATACCTTATCAATGGGAATGTCTTTTATTTATTGAGTTGAAGGATATATAAATAGGTAGTAAATAAGTCTTGATATGAGTGGTATATGATAGCCCTATTTTTATGCATATATCTATATGTTTATAAGTTTCGAGGGTGAGTAGCTCTGACTTCAACATCTCTTGTACGCATTTTTTTGGCATAAATCAATACAGAGAAGTTATCTATTTTGATGGACATAGTGGTGATATCCCGATCCCAGGTTTCACTCAGTGGTGCCCTGACCCCGATTGGTCACATGGTCTCAATCACATCTCCCTAAATAATATACGCTTTCGACATAATCTAGTGTCTTGGGTGTGTTCGTGTGGAGACTATACCATCATTACTAGACTATATAACAACTGATAAATGTTAATCAATGTAAATAGTTGAATAAGTATGATAAATAGAAGGTGGAATAGAAGTATAGACTATAGAAATGGGACTAGTAACCTTCTATAGAATATGTATACATGAATAATAATTAATAGAATCAATTGATAGTAATAATAAAATAAAATAATAGAATCACATACAAATGTTGATAATGATATATACTATGTGTCTATAAAAATGTAATATAAATATATATATATATAGAATCAGAAAACATATTCCATATAATAAAATAAAAAAATGAAAAAAAAATATCTAAGAATCCCACGCTAGAGCTTATTATTCTTCTACCATGTTTCGTCCTAATACGATAATGAAATATCAGGTGTCCAAAGTAGGACACTTCTCATTGTCAGCACATGTGTCCATGTAGTGTTCTTGTGTACCAAGGGAATTCTAGATAGGGTGTGAGAAAATTATTAGTAGGCCAACACCAATGAAATCTGAAAAAATAATTTCCATTTAATATAAGTTGATACAATATTCAAGTTTTCATATATAAATGTAATGAAATAGAGATATATTTTTACAAAGTACCTTATTCAACCTAAATGGGTCTCTGAACATACAACCATTTCATTTAATAACTATATTTTTGTTTTTTTAATAATTCATAATTTAAAAAAACATCACTGAAATCTGGTCATGATAAAAATTTTAATAAATGATCCAACATATAACAAGGCATAACATAATAAAGATAATATTTATATAAAAGGATCCATGGTAATAAACAATGAATCCATGACCATAGAGGTTGAGAAAAGTCACTATGAACTTGTATTCGAGTTATAAGTCTAAGAATGTAATCCAAGTAAAATCTCCCAATTCATTCTACAATAACATAATTTTAATTTATTTCAAGGATCTCGTGCATGGTAAAATGAGATATGAAGTTATTGGGAATGATGGTTGTATCCATGGTTCCATATATCAATAGATGCCATGATTCATCCAAGGAGTGTATCCATGGAATCATATAATTATAATATAGGGACCATACAATGTCATATTGGGTATCAACATCTAGACAAGGATTTGGATCCAATGTGGGTGTCAACCATAGAAACTGGAATCCCTAAATTGGATTAGCATCCTAAATTTTTCAAGTAATTCCCTTAGAAATCCAAGGTCAGCTAGAGTTTGATCACTCCTAAAATGATAATTAGATCCATATTCAATAGTAAACTTATACTTGATTCAAAACATAATTTTCCCATGTAATACTCATGCTTTTAAATAATTGGTTTCATTCATTACATTTCCTTTCATTAGTGTGAAAAGGAATAAATATTCATGAAACCATTTATTAATTTATTTAAGTCGTAATCATTTTATAGGTTCACTCTGATGCATTCCATTATGATAGGGAAGGTTTAATAAGAACATAAACCAAATAAATTTAGTTACAATAAATGAGGAAATGTCTTATTTATAGTATAATTTCAAAATATAACCACGATTCAATAATTATATTGAAACATTTAACTGAGGTGGTTTAAATGATATTATCATATTCATGGATAACCATTACAATTCATAACTCATTTTATGAAGGAAGGTACTACCACTAATAGGTTTAAGCCACTGTATACCCGAAAGGTGGTGTAGATGAACCTACCAAACAACTAAAGGCATAATTATCGAAAAAAACCTACTATGGGTGTCCATCATTGACCTCAAAAAATTAAACATGGAATTAAATTTATAAAAAAATGTCTTCAAATTTTATTCTAATGAATATAAGAATGTCATGTAATTTTTTAATAGGAAATGCCTGATTAAATCATTGCACACACAACTATAGTAATTAATGAAAAGTAGAAACATGATGGATGAGTCATAGACCGAATTCCTTAAACTCATAGGACTTTCTTTTTCTAGTATCATCCTTATGATTTACAAAATCAAAAAAATTAAATAAATAAATCAATTCCCTAAAAATTTAGAATATGATCCCACATCTAAATAGCATAGTTGAGGGAAAGAAGAATGATGAAAGAATCAAAAGGAATCGAGTATATAACGATGCCCATCCAACATGATGAGTGGGAATAAAATCAAACATTGAATCTGAAAAATGGAGAAAAACACGTGGGTGGGTATATAAAGATTCAAAATGGGAAATGGGGTAGCTTTCTACCTTCTAGAATAAACAAATTTGGAAAGAGGGGTATGTTTATTATTCTATAAGGGTAAAATGGTTATTTCAAAAAACAATATAGGTCATAGAGTTTGGCCACATGGTTGGACAAACCATGCACCAATATTATACCAATAACTTCTTAAGGTGGAAACCTACAGGGTTTGGTCGTACGGTTAGAGAAACAATGTACCGACCCTACGAATCACCTCTATGAAAAACTGAAGATAGTTTACAAGGGTGTGTGACACCTGGCATGCAGTTAGGGAATATCATGAGCCCTACTTTACCAAAATATCCATCCCCATAGGTATAATAGAGACTATTCATGCTGGGTTTTATGGTTTCTACTAACAATGTGGCCTAGTTTTTCTCTCCACTACTCATCTTTGTAGTCTCTGAACAAGCCCTAGATATCCCCTGAAAATTATACATCCTCATTTTCCACCAATATTAATTCGAAAATAAAAAATTATTCCAAATTTAAAAGGATAAATACATGAGATAAAATCCACGTTCTTACAATCATCCACCTTAATGGAAATCAACCCCAAATTCACCTATTAAGGGTGAAGAAACAACGTTTTAGAATAAAAATGGCCAATACCCATGTACATCAGCCGCCCTCTCCCAAGTATCATCCTATAAAATTTCGTGCATCTATAGAACCCATACTAATGGAACATATCAGCTTCAAAGATCCTCATGTCTCAATCAACTATGTGGGTATGATACTCTTCAAACAAAACATTGCCACTTAACTCAACATCCATGAGATAAAAAGTATAAGATGATTCAAATTGATAACAACAACTATTTTAAACAATGACGATTTCATGAATAGAATTGAACCTATATGGTAGTAACTGATGGTTCCGGGCGTAGCGGAAGCTCGTGGGTGGATGTACCCACATAGCTTTTTTTCATTTACAATGATCAATATGGCATCAATACGATTATAAATGCTAGTCTCCACGAATCGAAAACAGAAATGCACAAAGAAAAGGAAAGTCTCGGAACCACAAAGTAGGATCGTTAAAGGTTGATTATAATTAATTTAATCAATTTAAAATAAATACCTTTTTTTGTTCTTTCTTATTTGATGTTCTTGATCACGTTCCGATGTGACTCTTCATTGCGTCGTAGAATCCAAGTATTGACTTCCTCTAGCGGTGATCCACATGTGTACCTCGTATCTTGAGACGTCGCCAAAGGAGTCAACGGGTGCTAGCGTGGAGAAACCATTATCGACGTTGTCCACCTTAGATCATCTTGATCTGATGGAAGACAATCTATCTCGGTCTTCACAGTGTTCTTGGAGGAAGAGGTTCTTTCAACCTTGAAAAAATTCTCCAGAGTTGTTGTGCACAACGATTCTCTTGTGTGTTGGAAAAGAGATGGGGTTGTGAGGATATTTATAATTAAGTTTGAGGTTGTAGATTTATGACTATAAATAAACGTGTTACACATTTTATTTATTTCATTGACTCTTATTTAAAACCCCAATTTCGAATAATTAATTCCTTGACATGCACCCACACTAATTATAATAAATATCATTTAAAACAATTTTATATCCTCAAAATCATTACTGGAAAAACTACACGACGTGTAATAATAAATACACAGCGTGTACTTGTTAATCATTGAAAACTACACGGCGTGTACATTCAATGTACACGACATGTATATCTTGTGTTCATTTATTAATTTCCTTTCCATAAATAAAACTACATGGCATGTAATTATTAATATACGGTGTGTACTTGTTTTCCATGAAAAACTACATGGCGTGTAATCTTTAATATACCGCATGTATGTATTGTTTTTCATTTCCTTATTCCTCCATCATTAAAATTATTTAGTATTCCTTGAATAATTATTAAACCACGTATGAGAATAATCATTATTCTACTTGAGATACTTGAATAAACATAGTGTGTGACCCTTTAGGCCTCTTTCTAGTTGGCATTTGGCGGGTTTGCCTAAAGTCCATGATTACTGTCTAGCAACGGGTCAAGGCACCCAAGAGAAAGGAGTTGATGCCGCATTGATGTATCACGTCATATGAACGCTTACAGTGTAATTTAATCCATTTTTCTGGATATCTCATCAACCAGGATTCATTGCAGTGTCATAAACATATATGCTTGATCTGTCATTCTTTGGATTCCTGAAATAAACTCTTTGTTTACACCATGGAAATGGAATTAAATGCGACAGTTCTATTTCAATAAAAGGTCCGAGATATCAACTTCCATAAAGGGATGGAAAAAATCCTTCCTCATCTTATCCATTATAAACATGTCACTCGTGACGCAGCCAACGTACCCTACTACCCGTCAACTGTCTGCGTAATGGTTTTCGATAGTAAATCTAAGTGTGCGAGTCATGACATGAGTTTATGATAATCTTCCAGTCTAACGAACATTACACCTGCTTGTAGATAGCAATGTCCGATGACAAAAAGACATACAGAATTTATACTAGTGGGTCTGTTATCATAATCTCCCATCTTGGAGATTACCAAGTGAGAACTCCATGAGAGAGAGTCTCATCTTCTTACAAGTACTTGCTCATGACAGTCTGTATACTATGTGTCATATCATAGTATGTTATCCAACATTAGAACATTATTTAAGAATGTTTTAATTTCATTTCAAGTTTCTCATCATAGCGGGGATCTACCATGACTTTATCAATGCAACAAATATTCCAGGACATTATTATATTATAGTCATGTAGAACAATGAACAATATATAATAAGTTAACATTAATGTAATCAAAGTAAAAAATAGTTGGTTCTCAGGACACCAACCCTTACAAACTCCAACTTGAACTAGAGCAAACTGCCTATGACTTATAGTTCTCTAGACCTAACATGATGATCATGTTTCTACTAAGTCAATGCTTTAGTCAAGGGGTCCGCCATGTTTTCTTCCATGGATATACTTCTCACAGTAACTTCACCTCTCTGAGAAAAATCCCTCAAGATATGTTACTTCCAAAGTATGTTCATTGTCTGCTGATGTTACCTTGGATTTTTTCCAAGTGCCACCACTACAACATTATCACAAAAGAGTGTGATAGGATCTTTAATATTCGGTACTACATCTAGCGCTTTGATGATGCTTTTCAGCCATACTGCTTCTTTACCTACCTCAGAAGCTAAGATATACTCAGACTCCGCTGTAGAATCTGCCACCACACTTTTCTTTGAGATATCCCAGCTAACAGCACCTCCATTCAAACAGTAGATGTATCCAGTCTGCGACTTCATGTCATCTTGATCAGTCTGGAATCTAGCATCTACTTGTCCTCTGATGACTATTTCCTCATCTCCTCCATAAACTAGGAACATATACTTAGTACGCCTCAGATACCTAAGGATAGTCTTGACTGCCATCCAATGGCGGTCTCCTGGATTATCTTGATATCTGCCTACCACACTTAATGCGTAAGAAACATCTAGCCTCGTACATATCATATCATACATGATTGACCCAATCGCAGATGTGTAAGGATACGTACCATTCCCTTACTTTCCTCATGTTTCTGAGGTCACATTATATTTGTAAGATGAATTCCATTTGACACTGTCAACAATCCCCTCCTGGACTGTTCCATACTAAATCTCCTCAATATCTTGTAAATGTATGTACTTTGACTCAGGCCCGACATTCTCTTGGATATATGATGATCGATCTTGATCCCAAGAATATATGCTGCCTCACCCAAGTCTTTCATGGAGAAGCATTTATGCAACCATGCCTTAACTGACTGTAATACAGGTACTTCATTTCTAATTAGAAATATTTCATCAACATATATTATTAGGAAATCGAATTCACTTCCACTAAACCTCTTCTATACACAAGGCTCACATTCGTTCTTAAAAAATCCAAATTTCATTGAATCTTCATCAAAACGAATGTTCCATGACCTTGATGCTTGCTTTAATCCATAACGGGATTTATGCAACTTGAATACCTTGTTGGCATCCTTTGGAGTCACAAACCCTTCAGGTTGTGTCATGTAGACTTCTTCTTGGAGGTTCCTAATAACGAATGCTGTTTTGACATCCATTTTCAAAATTTCAAAGTCATGGTAAGCTGAAATGTCCAATAGGATTTTGATGTATTTTAGCATCGCAACCAATGAAAAGGTTTCATCATAGTCAATTCCTTGGAACTGTCTAAAACCTTTTTCAACTAGTCGTTCCTTATAGGTGCTGACATGCTCCTCCATGTCCAATAAATTCTTGAATACCAATTTATTACCAATAGGAATTAAATCAACTGAAGGATCTACCAAAATCCAGACTTGGTTTTGGTACATGGAATCCATTTCATAATTCATGCCTTCTTGCCACTTGGAAATTTATGTTCCTTCAACTACTTTTTTGTATGTAGGAGGATCATCATTGTCAACCAATAATGAGTTACCATCCTTGGTGACAATAAAGCCATATCATTCTGGTTATATCACCTCTCTCATGCTCCTAAGAAGTTCTTGGGTATCTGTAATAGATTGTTCTTCCACAGGGCATTATGGAATCTGTTCTTGTAACAACTCATGTGTATCTTGAGCCTCGACTTCATCGAAGTCTATCTCGCACCCACTATCACTTTTGGATATGTTCTCCCTCTCAAAGAATATGGTGTGTCTTTCCACTGTAACCTTTTTGTGTGAGGGGTTTTATAGGTAATATCCCCTTCTTTCCTTGGGATATCCTATAAATATACACTTTGTGCCTTAGGGTGCATGTTTGTTACATGAAGAGGCCTTAAAAAATTCTTCGCTACCCCACACATGTAAATTCGATAACATGGCTTTGTGTCCACTCTATAACTCGTATGGAATACCATTTATCAATTTAGTTGGTACTTGGTTTAGTATGTGTTCATCTATTTTTAATGAATATCCCCAAAAGGATAATGGAAGACTCGCATGACTCATCATTGATCTCACCATGTCCAACAGGGTGCGGTTCCTCCTTTCACATACACCATTCCATTGAGGTGTGTAAGGTGGAGTGAGTTGAGATAGAATCCCATCCTCTCGTAAGAAATCAATGAAGTCTTGATTAAGATATTCTCCTCCTATGTCTGAGTGGAGTTTCTTAATCTTCTTACCAAGCTGGTTCTCAACTTCATTCTTCTATTCATTGGACCATTCAAATGAATCTGACGTATAACTCAGTAAGTAAATAAATCCATTTAAAAAGAATCATTAGTAAATGATATAATGTATGAGAACCGACCCCTTGCTTCAACTGGAAATGGTCCTCATACATCTGTGTGAAATAATTCTAGAAGCTATTTAGCCTTATCACCTTTCCCACTAAATGGGGTTTTGGTCATTTTTCCATGTAGACATGCATGAAAAAAAGAAACTGTTTTTATTTCGATAGAATATAAATACCCATATTTTTGTCATTTTGTCAAAAGTTTCTCATTGACATTACCTAGCCGGTGATTCCAAAGTTAGGTGTGGTATGAGTCATGTGAATTAACTTTTTCATCGATTTCCATTACTTGGTTTGTGTAGTCTAAAACATAAAGGTCGTTATATAAATGTGCCCTACCAAAAAATGTTATCTTTATAAAAGTATTAACATCCACTTCCAAACATGAAGATGAATCCATCAGTATATATTCTGGATACTAAAATATTGTTTTTGGTTACAGAGTGTACATAATAACATCCTTCCAAAACCAAGACCATCTCAGTAGGCAATGTGAGGTGGTAGTCTCTGACCGCTGTAGCAGAGAGTCTGGCTTCATTGGCTGCTCGTAGATCCACCTCACCTCAGTCAATCTTTCTAAATCTACTTGGTTTATGTATTTGGATACAGATGTGAGCACCACAAGTAGTATCTAATAAAAAATTAGTAGAAATTGATAGATTGCATTCGATAGAAAACGCACCTGAAGCATCCCCATGCTTCCTTGTCTAGGAGCAGTTTTTCATCACGTGGCACTTCTTGACACATGCAAAACAAACAGCATCCTGTTCTCTTGCCTCCCCTTTGATCATATTTTTCGTGGAAGGACTTGAAGAAGCATTTGGCTTAAATATCTTCACCTTCCCTTTCCTTTTATTCACCATGAGGAAATATGGCTCTTCACGCTTCATGTTATTGTCCACATGGTGAATGAGGATAAGAAGATCAGACAGAGACTTCTCAATGTTGTTCATATTAATGTTCACAACAATGTTTGAGAAGCTCTGGGGTAGTGATGCAAGAAGGAGATCAGTACATAGTTCTTCATGGAGTTTAATCCCTAGAACCTCCAAGCACTCAATGTAGCCAATGAGCTTGACTATATGAGGCCCAGCTGGGGCACCCTCTCCAAGACTTCTCTGAAATAGATCCTTGGATATCTCAAACCTTTCCTATCATGCTCTGTATTGGTATAGATCATGGAGGTTCTCGACAATGCTGTAGGCATCAATGTCTTCATGATACTTCATGAGCTCAATAGACATAGATGACAACATCAAACATTGAACGTCGAGTGAATCTCTCAAATGTTGATCATATACTAGGAAATCGTCATCACTCTCCCCTTGGAAGGGCCAATCAGGAAGTGTGTACTCCAACATATAAAACATTCATTCATAGAATAAGATAACATGAAAGCACCTAAACGATTCCTAAAAGTTACTGCAGGTGAGGATATTTCCTTTATCCATAATTGATCTGAGAGAAAATATGGTTGATGAGTTTGTCATTTCGATTCTACAAATAAAAAGAGGTGATTTATCAGTACTTTCTTGATTACATTTTATGAGAAATAACAAATTTTATTAAGTCTCCCACTATTTTATCAAGTCCTAACGGCCCTCACCATTGAACTTAGAATGTCCAGTTTCTTTGACATTCTAGTGGAAAGGATCCATATTCCCCCTTACACAACCCCAACAAGGGTTGGTCAAGCTATTTTAAGGTATTTAGGTAGGCATGTCTTTGCCAATTGTGAGCTTACATTTCCTTGATCTGTTGAGTGTACTCCCCAATCCTGAAATCCTGACATGGATTTCCTCAACTCTTTCCTCCAATATTACACCAAGTCTAGTAAGGGATACTCCTCTTGATGTAATATGGTTAAGTCAACCCAAAACCTTTTATAAGGGATTCCATTATAAAAGTAAGTGTCCCAACAAGGGGTGGAAAAAACATAGTTTTATTCCCCTTAATCATGTAAAATAAGGCTTAGTCTAACTTAATATGGTATTGAGGGGTTTTAATCCTTTATGTGTAGTTTTGCATTATCACATGCTTGTTAATATTAAGTGATGCTTGCTTAAGTGATTAACCATGTTCTGATAATTTTTAGGCATAGTCCGGTTTTAATTGTTATTCCATCTTTTCTTGCTTGTTTATTTCATTATTTATGTGGTCGTGATAGCACATACATAATTAATAAACCAAGAAATCAGACAAAAAAAATAAGATGGTTTGATCATGAGATTCTATTGGTCAGCTTATCTAGTGGTTTGATATGCAAACCCTGAATAATTGAAAAACACCTTAAACCGATGGTTCGTGTTTTGAAGCTCCCACCTTTCCACATTTGTATCTTCTTGGGTTGGTTTCTCCATAGAATTGGGTTTTGAACTGTCTGATCTATCTTGGGAGATCCTCCATTACCTGGGGTTTACATTAAAGAAACTATGGGCACGCATGCCCAACATTTTATTGGAATAAGGCTCGCAGACCAACAAATTTAAGTTAAACAAATTTAAATGAAACCATACAGACATACACAAGTTCTTTGTTCTAGCTCATGATCATCCATAGCATGCAACAACATTTACACATATTTCACATTCAAATTATTCTAATTGTTCTATTAAACATAAGTTTCTCTTGAAATCACTTAATTATGATCTTATATTTAATCAATTATTTATCATAAATTACTTTCTGAATGTCCTGGAGATTCATCTCATCCATATCTCTTGTATAGGTCTTTGTACTTTTGAAGGAAACCTGGTGAAATTCTATTTCAGGAAAGTACACGGTGTGTAGTTTATATTTACATAGCGTGTATGTCTTTTCACTCTTTATCCAAAGTACATGTCAGGGGCTTCGGCATGTTTTCCCTACATTGTAAATTTTGGTGTACATGACGTGTAAATAAATCATACACGGTGTGTACTTCCTTGTTATGTGGTAACTAGCATGGCGATCCTGTGTACGTGGTATGCAGCTTCTCCTTTGTACACGGTTTCACTTGGGTCGGATCAGACTACACGGCGTGTTGCTCTAACATACACACATTGTATTCCGGTTCCCATGTGTAGTTAAATTCTTGCCAACATGGCGTAATAAAAAATTAGGAATTCTCAATTCACACGGCGTGGTTTGGCGCATAAGTGTCGGTTTATTGATCCTAAATACACGGCGTGTAGTTTTCCCTACATGTCGTGTATTCCCGTGTTGTATAGACAGAAAGTGCGGCTCCTTTGAATGAGTTCCCCATTTTTTATTTTAATCAAAAATTAAAATTAATTGTCGTTTATGTGATATGAATCAAGGAACGAAGGAGGAAAAATAGATATCATTTATTCGGATTTATTGAACGATTTATTTTGAATTGAATCAAATATAAATGCGTAAATTATCAACAAAAATTAAACAACTATAATCAACATTGAAACCTCGCTCTGATACCATTTCACTATTCCGGGCGCGGCGGAAGCTTGTGGGTGGATGTTCCCACTTGGATTTTTTTCATTAATAATGATCAATCTGTGAATAATATGATAATAAATTCCAGTCTCCATGGATTAAATCACATAAACAGACAAAGAAAAAAATATGTCCCGGAACAACAAAGTAGGATCGTTACAAGTTGATTATAATTAATTTAATCAATTTTAAAAAATACCTTTTAGGTGTTCTTTCTTCTTTTATGTTCTTGATCATGTTCCAATGTGATTCTTCATTGCGTCACAGAATCCAAGTGTAGACGTCATCTAGCGGGGATCCACACATGTACCTCGTATCTCGGGATGTCGCCAATTGAGTCTCTGGGTGCTAGCATGGAGAAACCTTTGATCAAGTTGTCCACCTTAGATCGTCTTGATCCTATGGAAGACAAAATCTTTCATCCTAGAGAGAATTATTGGAAGAAGAGGTTATTTTGGCCTTGAAATAATTCTCTAGAGTTGCAGTGCACAATTATTCTCTTGTGTGTTGGAAAAGAGTTGGGGTTGTGAGGATATTTATAATCAGGTTTGAGGTTTTAGAGTTATGACAATAAATAAATGTGTTACACATTTTATTTATTTCATTGACTCTTATTTAAAACCCCCATGTCAAATAATTAATTCCTTGACATGCTCCCACGCTTATTATAATAAATATCATTTTAAACAATATTATATCCTCAAAATCATGACTGGAAAAACAATACGACGTGTAATAATAAATACACGGCGTGTACTTGTTTTTCATTGAAACTACACGGCGTGTAAATTCAATGTACACAGCGTGTATATCGTGTTTTCAGTAATTCATTTCTTTTCCATAAAGAAAACTACACGGCGGGTAATTATTAATACACTGCGTGTACTTGTTTTCCATGAAAAACTACATGGCGTGTAATCTTTAATACACGGCGTGTATATCTTGTTTTTCATTTCCTTCTTCCTCTATCATTAAAACGATTTAGGCTTCCTTGAATAATTATTAAAACACATATGGAAATAATCATTATTCTACTTGAGATACATGAATACAGTTAGTGTGTGACCCTCTAGGCCTCTTTCTAGTTGGAATTTGGCGGGTTTGCCTAAAGTCCAAGATTACTGTCTAGGAATGGGTCAAGTCACCCAAGAGAAACGAATTGATGCCGCATTGATGTATCACCTCATACGAATGCTTACTGTGTAATTTAATCCCTTTGTCTTGATATGTCATCAAGAAGGATTAATTTCAGTGTCATAAACCTATATGCTTGATCTGTTGTTCTTTGACATCCTAAAATAAACTTTTTGTTTACACCATGGCCATGGAATTTAACGCGACAGTTCTATTTCAATCAGAGGGCCGAGATATCGATTTCCATAAATGGAAGGGACAAATCCTTCATTGACTTATCCATTAACAACATGTCATTCATGATGCACCCAACGTACACTACTTCATACCAACTGTCTGCGTGATGGTTTTCATCAGTAAATCTAAGTGCGCAAGTCATGACTTGAGTTAATGATAATATTCCAGTCTAAGGAACATTACACACGCTCATAGATATCAATGTATGATGAAACCCAGACATGTACAATTGCTACTGGTGGGTCTGTTTTCAAAATCTCTCATCTTTGTGATTACCAAGTGCGAACTCCATGAGATAGAGTTTTTTCTTCTTACGAGTACTTACACATGACGGTCTGTATATTATATACACTATCATAGTATGCCATCCAACCGTAAAACATTATTTAAAAATGTTGTTATAGAATTTCAAGGTTCTCATCATATCGGGGATCTTCAATGACCTTATCAATCCAACAAATATTCTAGGACATTATTATATTATAGTCATGCAGAATAATGAACAATATATAATAAGTGAACATTCATGTAATCAAAGTACAAAATAGTTGGTTCTAAGGAAACCAACCCTTAATGTAACAACATATAGGAAACTAGGATGACAATCTTCAGGACCTCTAGAAGCCCTACAAAATGAGGTAATATCTTCCCTTTACTTTTTATCCATTTATGACCAAGTCTGGATGATACCCATAGAAAAAAAATCCCAAACCCCAAACATTATAGGTTATCGACGAAAACAAACATAATTTTTCATTATAGACTGATCACTAGACATAGACCTTGTGATCATCTATACATTCTCGGATGTATACTCCATGAGATGAGGACCTAGTAGGAATTACTCTCCTATATCTAACACAGATAGGGATTTATAGAACGACCTAATGTACAATGATTCAAAAGGATATATCTATATCATTTCATGAAATACACTATTATATATAAACTCGATGAGGGGTATATGATTATCCAAATGATCACTAAAATTGGGGATATATGATCATCAAATTTACTCTAAAATAGGTATCATCCTTTCCAAATGGCCATCAGTATGAGGATTAAAACATGTTCTCAGAAGAACCTATATACCCATAGAATTATGTAACACTTTCTATAACTCTAACATGAAATTATTATCCCTATTTTTAATGATAATACAATGGACCATGTGTAGTCTGATGATCTCATGAATACACAATTTTCCAAAATCATCAGTAGATAATTTCTTCTTAATGGGAAGGAAGTAGGCTACATTCATACTTTTATCAATGACTACCCATATTACATCGCTACCTCAGGTTGACCTCAGTAATCTTAGTACAATGTCCAGTGAGACATCTTCCTATTTCAAATACAAGAATAAAAGCAGTTGTAACATTATTTTAGGTATCTAGTTCTCTATCTTCACCTTTTTACAAGTGGAACACATAGTGAAAAATCATTCTATCTAATGTTTCATCCCCGGACTCAAATACTAGCGTCTCATATCATTATAAAACTTGGAGATTCCTAGATGAACCTCCCATTGAGAAGTGTGAGAATCACACTTAATTTCCTATCTCATATCATTAATAACCTATACTCATCAATGTATATGTGGGATGTTGAATCTATAAATTGACCAATCTAGAGGCAGGTCATCTCCTAAAATACTATCCTAGAAAACCAATCTTCTAGGATTAGAAAATTGTCTACTATTCACCTTATCCAGGTGGGAAGTTGTAACTATCAAGGCTGGCATATAAGACTATCTGTGAATTCAATGATTCTCAAGATGCATCTCAGAAAAAAAATGTCAATGATTTTTATTCATCAATGAATTCTCATATGGATTGTGCCTATGATTTCTGACTGAGCTCATCAGCTTCTATATATCCCATTCCATGCATATTGTAAATATTAAAATCAAATGAATTAATATATTGTACTTATATTCAATATTTATGACTCAATTCATGTTGTGTGACAATATATTTTAAGTTCTTCTAATCAATATACACAACAATGTTCTCATCCATAAGATAGTGTCTCCTACAATGTAAGATATGGATAAGTAACACTATCTTGAGGTTCTCTGTCAGATGACTTCACTCATGATACCACAACTTTCCAGGTCTTAATGAAATGAGTTAATCCTCTTACAGAAGCTATAAGTAACCAGCCTTAAAACATTATATATTATTGACCTTTTTATATGAACATGAATTTTTTACTTGTTGGGGATATTTTAAAGATTATAGTTTTATAGAATTATGACATATGAATATATATCATCACATAATCATACATGCAGATAAAAAAACAGCATCTATTTTTCAAAAATACTAAACTTTTAAAATAAAATAAAATTTCATTGACAAAACCTCATTAAATTTAAATTTCATTATTTAATTATTGTACATATCCACATAACATGTGAAAACTATTTAAAAACATGGGATGAGCACAAAAATCATAGTAAGGGATATAAATAAATTAAAACCATTAGTCTAGTGAAAACATGAAAACTCGTTAAAAACCTTTTTCTTGAAAACATATAAACATGCACAAAAAATCATGTAGTTCCCTTGAGACATATTTACCATACCACACTTACAATCACCCTTTGACATGAAATAACCCTTCAGTTAACTTTATATCTGTAGAACCCAATTCATTTGACAACTATAATGGGGCTCACCTAATATATCTTAAGCTATAATTGGCCCAACCCAACATATCATAACCTATAATGGGCTCAACCAAAAATATCATGAGATACAATGTTATCATCCCAATATATCTTGAGATATAATGGGATTGATCCATCGTAACTATTTTCAAGGAAAATATCATGAATTAATCACTTGATAACACATTTCAACCCTGCAGCAAAACACATTAATGTTTTCAAAATTCCTTTTTTTGAAATACTAATCACTGATAAAATATTAAAAAATGCCTATAATAATAAAATAATATTAAAAAAACTACAATTTCAACCTATAATGGAAACATAATCGTTATAAATCATTATGAAATTATAAGAACTAATCATTCAATTTAATCATTTTTTTAAATTTCAAAAAAGATACTATTAAAATAATTTTATAAGGAAAGTCCCTTAAAAATATAATTGGAGTGATAATGAATATAATGGAATAGATATATGTATACATGATATATAATCATAATAATACATTATATAAACAAAAAACATCACCCCAAACACTTTTAATGACATATAAACAAGGAAGTAGAAGGTTAAAAAAAATGGTAATCGGGTTATGAATTCCCTTACCTCGGGTTTTCATAGTTAAAATGTGTTTAAATCTCAAGTATAAAGTTTAACATAGTGCTATTAACATTTTACAGAAATTTATTCATCTTTATAACTCCTTTCAAGATCATTTTATAACATTATTCCACTAATTCATTGGTAATATTTTTTTAATTCCATTGTTTTTGGGTGCCTTCTTCCCATGGTTTCTATGATGGGTTCATGATGGATATTCTGATCGATTAGAAGTAAAGAAACATAATTTGAATGGAATGAAATTTAAATATTTCTAGATCTATAAATTATACCATTTAACAATTTTAATTCTTACACGAGTATGATTCATAAGTTTAAACATTATGGATATTTGTTTAGGTCATTTTGGCAATTCTTCGATCATAATAAACAAATTTAGTTTAATAAATTAATAACATATGTAAAAATGAATCTAGAACAATATTGAATATATAATACAAAAATTATAATATTTTTCAACCATAAAAATGGTTTCATGACCAGTATTTAAGAATGAAAAAGAAATTTAAATCACATCATCCATGATGTCGGAAAATCGACACATCATGGAAGGTGTTTTAATTTCATGAATAAGTGGGATAGGAAAAAAATTATAATGGTGAATCTTCCAAAAACATGATGAAATCCATAATATTCAATATAAAGGATAATTCATACCTCTTGGATAAGGGGAGGTGTGGAATGAACAATAATATAAGTGAAAATGAAAACAAAAAAAAGAAAAAAAAGAAGATGTTTACCTATTGATCTCTTCTCTTTGAGATCATTCTTAAGGACCATGATATTGTCCTCTGGAAGAGACCATTTGGTCTTCTTCGTAGTTAAGATCTATTTCAAGGAGATTCAGAAGAACATATACAATGTTCAAAGCTTGGGTGATGTGTGAGGAAGAGGGGGTGAGGGGTGGTTTATATAGTTGAGGGGAGGATAGTTTTATTAATATTTTAATAAATAGTTTATTATTTTTCCCAAAGCAAATAAATAATGATGAGTCCATGAAAGAAAATAGTAATAAGTAAATATGAGTTTTAATTAATGGTTTCTTACATCATCCATGGCGTATGGAATTGTGTATTTATCTCATAATGTATTTATACAGTAATTACAGTGTTTTACTATTCACAAAAATTATTGTATTTCGGAAAATTCCATAAAATTCACCCTAACCATTTTTTTATTTATTGAATCCAAAAATGAACTCCTTTTTTTGAAAATAATTTTCTAAACATGGTTAATTTAATTTTCATATAAAAACATAATTTAATTGAAAAATTCACTTTTAAAATAAAAACTACCTTTCTAACACTTTGAAAAATTACATAAGGTCCATAAAAATTATCATATAATCATAAATAATAAAAATAATTATTTATGAATACATTTTATGAAAACTAATTTCATTTAAATTGTTAAATTAATCATAAATTTTTGATTAAACATATATATGAATTGAAAAAAAATACCAACACTTAAGAAATAAATTTTAGTATATTTATTTTCTTATATTATTACATAGATATATAATATTGAAAATTAGATATTGGATAATGTATATTTAAATTTTTTTTGGTGAATTTACTATACATAAGGTTCATGTTACTATTCATAAGGGTTCATTATTATTCATTTAGGTGAAGTAACTATTCATTAGAGTACAATAAAATTGATAATGGTCATGTTATTATTGATAAGGATGTGTCTCTATTCCTAAGGGTATGTTTATAATCACAAAAAATTATGTTTGATTTATCAGAATCCAAAAAAACACACTAATCGCAACCGTGAATGTCCATTTTTTAAAATTCAAAACATAGAAGCGGCATAATTATATTTAGTTATAATTAATTTATATATACCTGAGTTGTAACAACATTCCACATGCACTTCATTGAGACTGAAAATAATCTTTATTACATTCACGAATAGAATATAATTTCCATGTTCTAAGATATTTTTGTATAATATTTCTCATATAATATCATTAATAAAATTTATATCACAAATATTTTTTCATGATGTCAGAAAAATACATAGAATTTAAAAAACTATATTTTTTTCTATTCATCAAATATTTATATTTTACAAAAAAAATTTTAAAAATCGTACTAAGATGATTTCAACATACTGAATCCAAAATTGTTTTTTTCTAATAAAAATTCTATATTTGAAAAATTAATTTTATAAAATAAATATAATAAATTATTTAATTTGAGAACTACAATTTTAAAATATAATACTAAATATATAAAAATAAATTATTCAACAAATAAAAGGGATGTTACATTGTCCCCTCCATAATTAAATTGCATCCTCATAGTTTGAATTGAGGAATCATAACTATGGGTCTACTAATTAGAATATCATGTTGAAAACACACATCGTAAAAATAATAATAAAGAAACCTCTCAATAAGAGAGAAAATAGAGTAAGAGGAACACATGAGGTAACACATATTCGGTTTCCATATAGCAAAACAAGGATATGGAATGGAAAAAAGTCTCTTAAATGCTAATAAAGACTAAGATAGAACATGATCATTCGAATTTAATGCTCCACAATAAAATAAATATATGATGGGATACAAATGATATTAATTTCTGAGTAAGAAAATAAAATAGAGAATGTTTTTATTTAATGATACATTTTCCAAGTTTTGAGAAATTCCATTAAAGTTGATATATGGATATGCACAAACTTAAAAAGTGGAGTTTCATACTTTAATGTATTTTTCATTACATGCTCATGTTTTTATCCAAATTAGGACCATTAAAATTTCATTCTTATAGATCTATAATAAACTCTTATAGATCTCAAAATCCATAATAGGAAAACAATTAGTTCTTTACAAGTTTTCAATTTAAGAAAAAAACTATTCGGATTAGATTTTCTAATTCTCAAAAATAATTATTCACCAAAAAGTAATTCCCAAGGTTCATCAGAGATCATTCCACAAAGAACTATCATGAAAATTCCAAAAAATTTAATTCTATAAAAATATTAAAACAAAAAAATAAAAAGTATTAGGCCTCATATATCTTCGATATAGTATTAATATTTATCACAAAAAAATCATTGATGACTTCTTAATGTCTCACTTCAAAAATTATATGCCTAAATCATAAAATCTCCATGAAATGTTAGTAATATTAATAAGTCACCCTAATTCCATGATAAAATCAAATTTTCCACCAAAATATGATTAACCTTTATTCCAAAAATAATATCTCAGGTATTCTATTGACCTTATTCATTATATTATTCCTAAAAAAGTATAATTACATCAAAATAAATGATCCTAATGTTATCCATGCTTTATAATCATTTCCTAAAAGGCAAAGGGATTTTTTCCTCAAAGAAATATTTTTCACATTACAAAATAAGGATTACATATAACTCAATCTCAATAAAATAATCCCAAATTACTTCCATTGTCAAAATTGTACTCCTACTTTTCTACATTTGATCATCATTATGTCTACCATAACTCTTGAATCCATTATATGTAGTCATCTTAATCATTCATTGTTATTCATAGTGCATAATCTATACATTCCCACCTTATTTAATATTATTGAATTTCTTCAAGTAAAGGATATGAATTATAACCTCATAATTCATAAATATGAATCCCATTATATTTCGTACTTTTTTTATAAGAAAATAATTCATAACTCCAGTCCATATTTTAGAATCTTATTGATGATCCCTTTTTATTCCCATATGTTGACCTACTTTCAAAAATTAGACGTTTATACCACTCATAGGATTTCAATTTCTTGGAAATTTGGAAGAGTTGAGTTATTGAAATAATATGAAAAATATTCCATGACCAATTAAAATTTTTTTAGAAAAAATTTGGTGTTGGATAACTCAAAAAATTTCTGGCAGGTGATTTGAAAAATCATGAAGCTGTCAAAATAATTTGAACAATCCTTCACAAAAATAGTGATGATAAAATAATTAGGGAGTGATAAGAAGGTTGCATATGATATTTATCCATCTATCTTAACATATGATACCTAATATGTAGAATGTAACATCACATAAATATAGAATGAATTATTAAAAGAAAAATACTCAGTGGGGTTAATATAATAACAAAAAAAAATATAATTCTAAATTCCATAAACATTTGTATATATATTAGTTGATTAGGGTTTTCATAAAATCTACTAGGATTTACATAAATGAATATGTTTTTTTCATATGATTGTAACCCATTTGGTTATAAAGAAACTATATTTTATACTTAATTAACATCTGAACCTATAAAGTTACCCAAATCATCTTATGATACCAACTGTAAGGACCTAGGATTTAAATATTACCTATTATTGTGTTTTATATAAGAATATAAATTTTTAGTCCTGGGGGTATTTTTAGGTTTTTTGTTTTAGAGATATAGAAAATAAAACATATTTAACATCCCATAATCATACTTGCAGATACCCCAAAAATTATATCCATTTTCCAAAACATTAAACTTTTCAAATAAAATGTAATTCATTTGACAAAACATCATGAAATTTAAATTTTCTTCGTTAATTCCATTAAACATCCTCATAACCTATGAAAAAACATTTAAAATCTTGGTATGAGCAAAAAAAATCCAAGTAAGGGATATAAAGAAATAAAAACTATTAGTCTAGGGAATACATGAAACCCTTTAAAACCCACTTTCTTGAAAATTAAAAAGAATGCATAAAAACATAATGTAGTTGACTTGGGAACTATTTTCCATATCACTATTAAAATCACCATTTAACATGGAATAACCCTTTAGTCAACTTCTATCTCCAGAGTACCCATTTCATTAGATATATTTAATTGGGCTCACCCGTCATATCATGAACTATAATGGGATCAACACAACATATCCTGATCTATAATCGGCTAAACCCAAAATATCATGAGATATGATTGTATCTACCCCACATATATTGTGATATATTGGGCTCAAACCATAATTAATATGTCCAAGTAACATATCATGAATAAAACACTCGATAACTCATTTGAACCCTTGAGCAAAACACAATAATGTTTTCAAAATTCCATTTTTTCCGTAAAACAAATAACTTTTAAAATATAAAAACCATTCACATAATAATGAAATAGTATTCATCATAAACTACCATGTTATATAATAATGCAAACATCATATAATTAAAGCATCAAGAAATCAGTATACCTTCTCATTATTTATAATCAATCTATTTGAATTTCATTAAAGAGATTATTAAAATAATTTTAAAAGGAAACCCCCTTATAAAGGTAGTTGAAGTTAGATTTAATTGAATGGAATGGATATGTGTATACACTATAAATAAACATAAGAAAACATTATATAAACATAAAACCATCACACACATCAATTTTAATACTACATAAATAATGATTTAGAAGAATAACCGAAAGAATGAAAATTTGTTTAAGAATTCCCTTTCTTCAAGTTTGTCTTAGTTCAAATGCCTTTAAAACTCTTGTATAAAAGTTAAAATATTGTTATTAATATTTTAAAGAGTCAATTTATTTTTCATAACACTTTAATAATCATTTTGTGACAACATCCCACCAATTCCTTATTCTTAATTACAATGTTTTCGGTTGCATTCTTCACATGGTTTCCAAGATCTATTCCTGATGGATATTCTTGTCAATTGGAAGCGAAAATACTGAATTATAATGTAATTGTATTTAAATATTTATAGAATATAAATTATACAATTTTCAATTTTTAATTATTATATGGGGATTATTTATAAGTAAAAACATTATTGTTATTTGTTTTGGTCATTTTGAAAACTCTTCTATCATAATGAACTAGTTTTGTTTTATAATTTAATAACTAGTCTACAAAATGATTCCATAACATTATATAAGTTATAATACATAAATTATAATGTGTATCATGGATAAATATTTTTTCATGACCATTCTATAAGGAAGTAAAGGAAATTAACATCACATCATCCACTATGTTGTTAAATTGACACATCACAAATGGTGTTTTAATTTTTTTCATTATGTGGGAGAGGAGAATAAGTATAATGGTCAGTATTCGATAACAAATATTAAATGAAGAATATATAAAATTACATATAATTCATTCCTCTTGTATAAGGGTAGGATTGGAAAAAATGAATAATATCAGACAATATGAACAGATAAGAAAGAAAACAAAATAGGATGTTTACATCTTGATCTCTTCTCCTTGAGATCCATCATAAGGCATGTGGTTTTTCACTTTTGGTGTGACCATTAGGTCATGAACATGAGGAAGAGAATTGGGAAGGAGATTTTTTAGAACCTAAACAATTCTGAAAACTTGATTGGTATGTGAGGAAGATGGGGTAAGGGGTGGTTTATATAGTGGTGGGGAGGTGGGTTTTTTTAATATTTTAATCCTTAGTTTATTATTTTTACAAAGTCAATAAATATTTCCATGACCAAAAATAGTAATAAGTTCATGTGAGATTTAACTAATGGTTTCATACATTATCCATGATATAGGGAATTTTTTATTTATCTCATTATGTATTTATTCCGTAATTACTGAACAATACTATTAAACAAAAATTCATGTACTCCAGAAAAATCCAAAAATTTCACTCTTAAAATTTCATGAAATATAGAATCCATAAATGAAATCATTTTTTTAAAAACATTTCATGTTATGATGAATTAATTTTTAAAAAAAAAATCACAATTTACTTGAAAATTTCAATTTTTAAATTAAAACTGATTTTCTAACACATTGATAAATTACTTATGGTCCCAATAAATTATCTTAAAATAATAACACATAAAAATAGTTCTTTATGAGTACATTTCATGAAACTAAATTTTAATTTAAATTATTATATTATTCATAAATGTTTTATTAAATATATATATGATATAAAAAAATTCCACCATATAAGAAGTAATGTTTTAATTATTTATTTACATATATTATAACATAATTATATCATATGGAAACTTATAATTTGGACAAATTATATTTATAAATTCATTGGTGAATTTTCTATTCATAAGTGTACATTACTATTCTTAAGGTTCGTGTTATATTCACAAGGGTACATTACTATTCATTTCAGTCAAATCACTATTCATAAGGGTACATTACTATTCTTAAGGGACTTGTTACTATTAATAAGGGTATGTAAATATTTATAAGTGAAGGATACTATTCACCAAAAAAATATGTTTCTTCTACTAGACTCCAAAAAACATACTGATCACAATTGTCTATGTTTGTTTTTTTAATTCCAATAACAGAAGTGGCATAATTCTGTTTAATACTGATTACGTTATATGTACCTAAGTTGTTATAATGCTCCAGAGTTACTCCCTTAGTACCTAAAATAATTTATATAACAATCATGAATATAATATAATTTTCATGTTTTAATTTATATCTATATAATGTTTCTCATATAATTTCATTAATAAATTTTATATCATAAATATTTCATTATGTTGTCACAAAAATAAATTGTATTTAAAATATTGTTTTAATATTCATAAAAATATAATCATTTTCTGAAAATTCTGAAAAATTCATACTAATATGATTTTAACATGTAGAATTCCAACATGTTTTGTCTAATAAAAATTCTATTATTGAAAAATTAATGTTTTAAAATAAATAAATGTAAATTATTTATTCTATGAACTACTTTTTAAAAAAGAATAGTAAAAATATAAAAACAAATTATTCAATAATCATATGGGTTGTTACATCATCACTACACCTTGGAAAATGTTGGATGCATGATAAAATATTGTATATCATCTTCCAGGCTCTAAAAAAATCAGAATAGGTTTTCATGGAATCCTTTCATTCACCTACTGAAAGGGTTTCTCACACTCTTATATCCAAAGGAACATAAGAAACATATATGTAGAACTGGTAAGAGGATCATAAAATCATGGTAAGTGATGTACGAAAAACCGGTAATATCCATCCATCCCCATGAAACTTCATATATCAAAAGAATTCACAAAATTCCCCTAGGAAACAACAACATTCACCTTCTCTAGGTCAACTAATACTCTTGATTCTGAGATAATGTGACCCATGAAGTGATCTTTGTTGAAACCAAAGTGGAACTTATAAAGACTAAAATAAATTTTATTTTCATTCATTGTATTTATATTTATATCAAGATAGTTCTCACGGTAACTATGGGTGTGAAAATACACCGACATTTCGTCCACAAATACGAAGAAAAAACCCTATAATAAGAACATATTCATGAAATCCATGAAAATGGATGGCGCATTTGTAAGACTTAATGGCATAATGAGAAACTCATAGAGACAATAACGAGTAAGAAAATATGTATGAGGTATGTATAATGGTCTGAGTCATTCCTGATGACAGCCTGATAATAGGTTAGTCTTAGAGAATATCCTATCTTCATAGACCTGGTCAAATTGATCATCAATTCAAGGAAGTGGATATCAGTTCTTGAATATAAGTTGGTTCAACATTTTTCAATCCATGAAAAAAAGGGTATCATCCTTATTTTATGAAAATTATTGGTGAACCTCAATAGGATATTTTGATCTATATAAAACCATTGGCTTCTAGATCCTCCAATTATTTATTGATCTCTTGGAGATCAATAGCTTCCATCCAATACGAATGAATGGACACTACGGACTCTCCTAGAATAAGCTCAATTGTAAAATTGACCTCCCTCTAATGAGGTAAACTAGAAAAATCATCAAGAAATATATCCCTGAAATGATCTAATATTAGATGGAATTTAGCATGATTTAAACCATGAACCTCTATGGAAATATTAATAATATGGGAATTCACTACACCAATACAATGATTATGTTTTTCATCCCTACCATCCTAGACATTCCACTCACCCTTGTATAGATAATAGTTTCCATCCAGTTATATAATGATACCCTATAGAGATAGAAGTCTATAAAGCTGTGATACAAGACCAATCATTCCATCCTAAAAATAATATTGAAGTCTATCATCTTGAGAATAATTTTGTCCGAAAAAGAGTAATTTTACACCTCATGGGGATATTACATACTTTTTTATATTCTCTCTGACATGTCTCACAATTGTTTATCCAGGGTCATTATATCCGAGTAATACATAATTTTAATCCTAATAAATTCCATAATAGATAAAGATATGAACAAGTTTGATGAACTTATATCGAACAAAACAGATACTATAGTTGAGTGTACTAGAAAATTACCTCATGCAATTGATAGTTCTATACTTTAATCTTGGGAATCAACTATAAAGCCTGGAATATGCCTGATAATGGTAATTCACTACAGCTAGATAGGCTTGACTGAGTCCACTCTTCTGGCATTGTTGACCTAATGTTTGGATTCCCTAGAAACAACCTCATAGTCAGCTGGTTCTGCTTGGGATACTCCAAATCCATTCATAACATAACATTGAGTAACCTACCCTTTAAGATGAAACTGGTGTGGATCCTCTTCCACTGCAAACAAATGGAAAGGTCAATCAAAATCTATGTAGATTCCCAATACTTCAACAAACACGACACTCCATTGGGTCTCTATCACAATTAGGCTTCTGATTGTCTTATGGTTAAAACTAATGAATTAAAATTATGTTTCCAGTGTGGTTACTCTAACCATCACTACTATTACATGAAACACCCAAGGAATTATTCCTTCTACTGGAATATCTACTGGAATACATCACCACTAACTCTATATACATTGTATAATCCCCCTACATGTTTCACTCAATGAAGATATCCGAATTGACGATCTCATAGAATGTATTCAGGTGAAAATATCACCTAATGATGGCATACTAGTTCTCATCCTCAAAGCATGTAGAATGTGAATAATTATCAATAGATAGAAGCAGTGAAAACAGATGTACCTCAGTAAAAACTTTTTGAATTATCCATGAAAGTAATATCACCATACTTTGTATTAATTAACACAATGTCGCAGTTATCTTTTATTGTTTGGGGAAAGAATATATAATATAATGAAGCCTTGAAATCAACCCATTACATGCCCTGATGGCTATCATCATGGGTATTTACATCCCACCAGTGCTTGGATGAATCACACATCCTATATGTAGCATGTTTTAACCTCCACTCTGGAGGAATATCAATATGGCCAAAGATTATAGAGTGGCCTCCAACCAATACTCGTCAGCCTGTAATATTACAATCCCTAAGAATATAGAAATATTCTGCTAGTGGGACTCATGGGTCGGATCATCCATTATAGGTGCTGCTCATAGAGCACCCTGCATGGACTACATATGACCTAGGAAATTCTAATGAAGCTTCAATATAATTCAATGATGTTGTATAATAGTTAGTACATCAAGTGGAACTCGTAGTGGTACTTCTGGAAGCTTAGGGCCCACCACATCTACATAATGGTCATCACCACCATCCTAGCACATGAAAACCTGATTTTGTGGCCAAATTGGTATTAAAATACCATGAACACATCCTAGATAACGAAATTAGAATAGATAGAAGCCCTAAGGGAATAATAAAAAATAAAAAGGATTACTTCCCAAGATATAAAACAACAACTAAATTCCTCATAGACCAATTGTTGGTAAGTGTTCAATTATTAATTACATGGGATAAAGTATAAGAAGGGTCAACATCACCTTACCTCTTCATTTACTAGAAAACATTTAATTTTTTTGCTTTGTTTCACATTTTTTTGTTTCATCTGTTAATAAAGATATATCAAAGAATAATTAAAATGTATTTTCATTACTAGTGAATCGGGTCTCATGCACCATATTACTGATGGTGGCACTCATTTAATCTCAGTTTAACCACATCTACATTTGATCTCAGAAGATTACATGTTATGTATGATTCATTGACTTAGTAAGCTAGACATTCCCACCCGTGAGATCCTGTAAACCTCTTGAATTGAAACTATAAATCACTCAATCATAGCCGAAGATTATAATAGGCCTAACATAATTACCATATCATAACTCAATATTCACATGAAAATAGTAAAATAAAAGGAGTGAAATAAACCTATATGGCATGACATATGAATGGCTTGTGAATTAATGGTTCCTGTAATGATTCATGTAACAATTCTATTTAATGCCATATAATCAGGACCATTCTGAAATAAAGTTCTAAATAAGAATAATAATAATATCCATCACATAACATGTGCTTCATGAAATTATGAAATGGTATCAACTATAATGGGAAAAAGAATAATGATAATTATTATTTAGACAACTTAGAATTTACCATAAAAAGAGTTAGATGTTCCAAAGAACAACCTATTTCCAACATCCAAATAATTTTGAATATCCCATCCTTTTTATCTAAACAGTTAGAAATAAATGAATCACTCTAATTTTACATTATGTCATCCCGAACTCGGGTTCCACTCAAAGGTTTATTCTGCTAAATTATCCAAATTGCATTAAGTGCATCATTCTGAATGTCAGAGGCTACTGACTAGATACAAGGGCCTAGGGTGTATCTTTGGGGCCAAAGTAGCCTCATTACCAGAGTGTAGTAGAACGTAAATATATAATAATACATAAATATTGGAAGAAGTATGAAAAAAAGTTGACCTAGAATAATTAGACACTATAAACAGTAGACCATTAACCCATCCTAATAGAAGTATACAGGAATATTAAATAATAGAATAAACTAACAATAATATTAAAAAATAATAACTCAATCACATAAAAGTGATTATAATAATGTTTGTCATGTGTCTAACAAAATGGAAAATTCGTATATATGGTTGTATTCAATACATGATTTAAAAAAGAAGAAAAATCAATCCAAAAAATATATAATCATTATAAGCTTCGACTGATTCATATGTTACCAAGCTCCATCCTAATGCATGCAAGAAATATTAGGTGTCCAAAGAAGGATACTTCACCTTATCAAAACCTACATACATGTAATATTCTTGGGTAAAAATGGCGTCTTAGATAGGATGTGTGGTAATTCTCTGTCGTCCACCAACAATGGCATCAATAACATCATGTTCGTGTAATATAATCTAAAATAGTGTGCTGACATGCATATATAGAAGTAATTTAGTACAGGAATGAAAATACCCAGTAAAATTTTCAGCCTCAGCTAGTGTCTAAATAAGAAACCGTTTAATTTATTAATTTTTTTTCAATTTTGTATAGTAATTCAAATGAGGTACAACTAGCTCTGAAATCATGTCATGATAAAAATATTGATAATGGATCCAGTGTATAACAAGGACTATAATGATTATTATATTTATAATGAAATAGGATCCAGGGTAATAACTAAGGAATCCTTGACCTCATGGATCAAGCCAACTCAGTAATGACATGTTGAAAAATTATAAGTGTAATAGTGTAATACCAGGAGAATATCCCTAGTAATTCCACAATAATATAATTTTAACCAATTCTAAGGATCACATCCACGGTAAAACATCTTAAGAAGTGAGTTTTCTTGATGGGTGCATCTAAGGAGCCTCTTGTCTTTAGATGTCTCATTGTATTTAGGGAGTGTATCCAAAGATTACTATAATGATAATGGAGGGATTATATGTTGTCATATCATGCATCTACAAGTATACAAGGATTGGGTTACAAAGTGGGTATCAACCATGGAAACTATAGTCCTACAATTGGATTAGAGTCCATGAGTTCTCAAGGATTTCCCTCAAGAATCCAATGTTAGATCGAGTCTAAACACTCCTATAATTATAATCAGTTCCATATAAAACTGGAATCTAATTCAAGATTTATTAATTAATTAGACCAAGTAATACTCATTTCATTTAATAGGTTATTTGTTTCAAGTCATTTCCCTTTATTAGCATGGAAAGCCATAACTAGAGATGCAACCATTTATTAGTTCACTTAAGTCATAATAAAATTTTTATGTTTACTCCACTACCTTTAACTAATCATTTAATTGTTTATACATATATGAAACCGACCCATTTAATGAAATTAAATTAGACAAATTCATATCCATAGTATTCTTTCCATTGATAATTATGATTCATTAATTATATTGAGACACTTACCTTTGAATGGCCAGGTGACATTTTCATATACAAGTCTAACCATTACACATAATAATATATTTTAGTAAGGAAAGTATTACCATTTTTAGGTTCATTCCATTGCACACCCTATCATGGGTGAAAATTAATATAATTAACCATTATTGGCATAATTACGGGTAATAAACTACTTGGGGTGGTCAGTGTTGAGTTCATAATGACCAATAGGGGAAATCATTTATAATAAGGGTCATAGAATAATATTATAAAAACTATAACAAATAAATTTTATTTTTTACAGGCCATACCTAATGAATTTGTAATGAAAAAAACTATGACAATTTATAGAATGGTGAAACTAGAGGGATGATTCCTATACCACCTACCATATAGAAACACTACTATATATTTTACATTAATACATAATTTATTACATTAAATTACTCTTAATACAACAAATAAGTTAAATATTTTTAGTGTATTTGGGATCTAGGTATATAGAATAATATCATGAACATGGGATACATCAAGCTTATTAAAAACATGCATAACATGCTTCTAAAAATTTCATGAATTTAAAAACTACATGGGTTGACCTAAGGAAAAAATAATAATGGGGTGAGATATAAATCCCATTAATGGAATAAACATGGAATAACATGAAAAAGGTAATATATTCTAGAAAATATTCATATCAATGGGGCATAAAAAGAGTCAGAATCATGATCATGAATAATGAGACATGATATAGCTTGATAATCATAAAGGAAACACCGAAAATGTGGAAAAAAATTAAAACATCGAATCAAAAACATTGCTCAATGATAAAAAATCCATGATATCATGGTAGAAAACGTTAAATAAAGGAAAATATTGAGTTAAAGAGAGGAAGGTGAGGATCCCTAACTTCAGTGTTTGACTAAAAATTATTGAGAGTGGATTCATAGGTTCTTGGGGAACCTTTACAGGAATATACTGAGTTAAGGGTGGAGTACGGATGTGCTCTAAGGAGTTTCAGTGAAATTAAATGGGATATTCTGGGGTTTATATTAGAATATTGGGGTGTTTCATTATTATTTTGGTTTTGGAATATAAATAATAAAATATCCCAAACCTCAAACCATCATATGGTTTGGACCACATTATTTACCAAAAGGGATTTTGATTTTATTATTTTGTAAGGAAAAGAAATGAAAATATTTAAATAATTCCCTTTCCTATATAGAGGTGAGTCACACTCCCTATAAATGAATTTAAAACCTGAAAATTTATTATTTTTTTGGTATATTCAAAATGGATTAGTAAAATATTTTTAATAAACATAGAATCAAATTATTTTAAAGGTAAAAAATTTATTTGTTCCTGGATTCCATTTATAGTAATTAATATATCACTTTTTTATTTTTTGTCTTAAAATTAAATGTATATTTATATGATATTAAAATTTTACATTAAAATTTGACTATCTCTGAAAATTTTGAAAATTCACGGCATGTTATTTTTTATGTTCTGATTCCAAATATAATATTAATTTTATCTAAAAAATCTAAATATATGAATAATATATTTTAAAATAAAATTAATTGGTTAATAAATGATAGTTTTTTTATTATAACCACTCTCAAGCCATTTTTAAAATTACATTGGACCTCTTAAAAATTATATTATAATATATATTTGGAAATCCAAATAAAAATAATTTCCCTCTTATGAAATTTCACCATTGAAATATTTATTTTCCCACACTAAAAAAATATAATTGTTACTTTGCTTCAAAACCTCCTCTTGTTCCCATCTTCTTCAAATTTTTTGTTCCTCCATTACACTATCACTAAGAGCATTTTCTTATTCAGTAGAACATTTTCTCTTGGATCTAATATTTTTCCCAGCTTCTCCTCATACGAAAGTTCATTCTCAAATGGTACCATCTCTAGATTGAGTATTTTTGAGGGTTCTATTATGCACTTTCTAAATAGTGATTCATGGAATACATGAGGTACATTATATAGGTTTGGTGGCAGTGTTAGTCAATATGAGACCACTCTAATACGATCTAGGATCTCAAAGGGGTCAAAATATCTTCTATTAAGCTTTTAATTATTATCAAATCGCATAACCTTATTCTATAGAGATATGTAGAGGAATACAATGTCTCTAATAAAAAACAGTAGGTTGCATTGATGATTGTTATCATAACTCTTCTATTGACTCTGAGAATATTATATGTGATTCTAAATAGTTTTAACCTTATCCATCATTTCATATACTATTTCAGGACATAGAAGTTTTTTCCCAACATCATCCCAAATGGTCGGGGATTGAAACCTCTTACCCTAAAGGGCTACCCAGGGATCCATTAGGATACTTGAGTAGAACTGATGTTTTAAGAGAACTTTACCAAAGGAAGGTGTTGGTCCTCTCCTCTTTTGAAGTTTATAAAACATGTTCTCAACATGAATTCCAGTGTCTAAATATTCTGTTTATATTGGCCATTAATTTGGGGATTATATTACCACTAAAACTAATATCATTATTTAGATAATTTTAGAGGACTTTTCAGAACATAGTTGTGATGCTCGGATCATGATCAGATATAATCAATAGTGATACCCCAAACAACCTTACCACTTCTCTGATGTATATTGATGCAAGTTGATCCTGTGAGAATTCCTCTTGAATTGTGATAAAGTGAATTGTCATTATAAGATGATACACAACAACACATATTGAATTGTTTCCCCTGGATGTCCTCAGAATCCTAGTGAAACATTTTCATGGTGTTTGTTCACATTTCAATGATGGTTTGGGAAATGGTTTCATCATCCCCTTAGACTTATGACCTTCGACCATCACTTTCTATAATACTAATAAATTTTATGTATATTACACGATCATATTATTTATATTGTCCCACAAATAGTTCTTATAGATCACTTGATACATCTTTGTACTTCATGGGTGATAGAATAAAGTCAACAATTGTTCATCACCCAATTTCTCCTTCTTAAACATGGGATTTAATGTAACATGATGCCTTAACCCAAAACACAAAATTCTTTTGACATTAACATTGAACTATGGGGATTTCCCTTTTTATATAGTTTCCACCTACTTCTAAATTCCAACATCATTTTTATGTGTATCCTTTATATTTTCTAGAATATGTGTTTGAAAAGTCATTTGTGAATGGATTTATTATTATATTATATTTATTATTCCCAAGTACATACTCTTCTAATCTATGAAGATCGGATCCCTATAAATTTTTATTGAAATAGAATTGTTGGATCTATTATACTTAGAGCATATTCTACCTTATTATCATTCCTAAGATGGTGCAAGATTGAGCAGTTGTAATCCTTGATGATCTATAACCATCTTCACTAGCACATATTATGACAATTTTGAGTTAATATATATTTTAGTCTCTTGTGATTAGTATATATCACACAATTCTCTCCTTAAATATAATGTTTCCATATTTTCAGTTAAAATATGAAATCATCCTACTCCAGATAATGTTTGGGGTAGTTTTTTCCTAAATGTTTTAACTACCTTATTTCGTATGCTATCACATTATAATTTTTCATCAATAAACAACCTAAAACATTTATTGAGGAATCACAATATACAAAAAGGATTTCTCCACTTTTTAGTAGTGTGAGAACTAGTGTAGTGATAATACTCGTTTCTGGATCCTTAAATATTTCACCAAATTCTTGTATCCAGAAAAACATCACTCCCTTCTATGTTATCTTGGTAAGAGGGTTTTATAATAGTGAAAAACATCACAATGATAGGTGATAATACCTCGCTAAACCAAGAAATCTATAGATATCTGTCACATATTTTGGACTCATCCATCCTATAATTGCATCCATCTTTGAAAGGTCTATATATATCCCATTTTATGTGATGATATGCCCCAAAAAGGACATCCTATAACCAAAAATCACTTTTTTTTTACTTGGAAAAAATATTCTCCTTCCAAAGGGTCTATATTATAGTGCTTTGATATTTCTTGTGCTCCTCCTTACATTTAGGGTATATTTGAATATCATCAATATATACTACCAAACATTTTCTGAGGTGATCTCAGTGTAATATGTCCATAAAAATCATAAAACATTATTGGACCATTATTTATTTTTAAATTCATCACTATGTACTCATAATACACATACATTGAACAAAAAAGTAGCCTTGGGGATATCTTCCTTCTTCACCATTACATCATAATATCACGGCTAAAGATCCACCTTGTAGAAGTATTTTTTCCTATATATCTGATCGAACAAGTCATAATAACGAGGAAAATGATACTTTTTCTTTATCATGACATAGTTGGTCTCACTATAATCAATGCAAAGGTGAATTGACTCATCCTTTATTATGAAACAGATGATCGGTGTACCCCAGGGTGAAGTACTTGGGAAAATGAACCCTTTATCTGAATTCTACTATATTTGATTCTTTGACTACTCATGTTCCACAATATCTATTCTATATAGATACGTGGATATTAGAAATGAATCAGGTATAAGATTGATTGCAAATCCAACCTCTTGGTCTGAAGGAAGACTAAGCAATTCTGCTGAAAAAACAATAGTGTATTCCTTCATAATAAGAATGTATTCAAGGATAATTATATCATATGAATCCATTATTCAATATATATATATGATTCATCATAGGGAAGTAATATCCATGTTTTAGATGTTGGTGCTAAATAATATTCATCTTTCTCTTTTCACTTATACAAAATCCTGGGGTTAATTTGTAATACAGAGAGTTATTTATTTCTCGTGGAAATTTACATTATCTCTATATAGGGAATTCAAATCAAAGACTAAAAATTCATTAAATATATTACAAATGAATTATCATAAGGTTATATGGAAATTTTATCCCAAAAAAGTTATATGTGATGATTTATATACATGGAATTCAATAATTTCAACAATTTCCATTTTCCTTAACAACTCTACTTCTATACCTTGTGTTGATGTTTGAACAGTTCCATTAAACATTCATGATATGAATGAATTTGTAGAACCATAATAAAAATACATTTTCACTATTCTTGAATGAATAATTAGTGTACCCATCATCATTTTTTGTATCCACTTCAGTGGAAGTGATGGAGAAAATCTCTCTCTTGTTTCCTTGTAGGTTGCTGATTGTCTCTAAAATCCTTGTCTTGTGGAATTTATTTTCCACATTCCCATACTCTTTGAAGTAGAAGAAATGAACAATAAATTAGTGGTAGATAAGATTATTCTATTCCACCATCACATTAATAGGTTTCTCATGTATGAAAAAATTATAAAAGTTTCATTTCATCCCACACCTAAAGAATTTATTCATTTACTTTAGGAAATGTATGGGGTGCTTATTTTTTCACCATTGAAATGTAGGATACAATAATTACATAGAATTATTAAATATATAAATTAGAACACAAAAAATTAACACTAATTTCCTTTTCCTTTCCCCATGATCCCCCTGAGCATCTCCAACATCCATTCCAATTTTTAGGTTACATCGAATAATTTCTTCATAGCTATCAAAGTCACAAATCATTAGGGTTTTTTGTAGACTAGGTTTTATCCAAATAAAGAGGCGGGAAACATTGAATTCAAATCTAATGAAAAAATAGTGCAATATTATGCAAGTATTCTGAATTATTCCTCGTACACCTAATATATTTGTCATCCTTTTCCATGAGTAAAATGAAATCCCTTTCCATTTTAAGTCAGTAAGTGTGAGGAGAATATTTATCAAAAAATAACTTATGAAACTCATTCCACTCCATTTCATAGATCACTTCTTCAAACTCCATATGGTTGATAAATTTACAAAACTGATCAACTTCTCCCTATATACGATAAACATCCAGTAAAACCATATATTTTTTAGATTATTAAAGGATAGATAATATTTTCTCAATGGAGTGGATCCATCATTCTGTGATTGAGGGATCATATGATCCATTAAATTTAAGAAGTCTTTTTTTGCATGAAGATATCGATTGTGGCTTGTTATATCTTATAGGGGTTTGGGAACTCCTCTTAATCAATGATTCTATTCATTTCCTGATTTAGATGAGAGAGTGTCATCAGAATGTTTTTGATTCCAACTCCCATTGTGTTGGCCATCTCATTGGGGTGGTCATCGCATTACCCATCACATTGATTGTTTACCAGATTCCTTCTATTTCTTTCCATTGGAAATAATAAATGTAAAATTAAGCATGACTATTATTCTATAATTAAACACGTAAAGGTAAATCCAATAATATTAATTCAATAACATTTAAATAAAAATTAGTTCTTTAGCATGTGAATTTCTATGCTTCAATATTTTTTATCCATGATTTATTTCCGAAAATATATTCTTTTGGGAATATTTTGTATCCCTTAATGATGGATAGTAATGATATTTTGAATTTACCAAATCATATTTCCTGGGAGTATCTATCCATGTGCGATGTAAGTGCCATTACAATGTACTCAGTTACCCCATGTTAGGCCTGCAACAGCTTGTCAAAGTTATTATCCCTAGGTACATGTGTGCCAGAACCACATCCATGTGTAGTTTCTAAACACTAAGGTATTTTCTTGATAAATCACATACTCTATAACTAACAAAATTTAGGGAATTTTTCTTATCCTTATAATTATCCCTAATTCATTCACTATGTTTTCTAATCATAATCCAAAAAATAACTAAAAAGTTTCTTTGATACCAACTATCAAAGCCCTTCTCTTTATTTCACATTAATACACAATTTATTACACAGAATTAAACTTAACAAAATAGAAAAAATATAGAAGCCTATTTTATTTCATAATTATGTAAATATAATAACATCATTAGTACAAAAAAATTATGGAAAAAAATTCAATAATATGACTCTAAAAATTCTATGGATTTTAAAATTTCACGGGATAACCAGAGTAAAAACATTAGAAATACGTGATCTATAAATCACAGTAAGGAAACAAACATGGAATAACACGAAGATGAAAACAAATTTTATAAAATATTCACATCAATGGAACATAATAAAAGTATGAATCGGGACAATGAAAAATTAGACATGATATATCATGATAATCCAAAATGCAACTTAAAAGATGTTGCAACAATGTAAAAAATTGAATCCTAAACAATGGTCAATTATAAACCCTCTAAGAAATATTGGTGCATAATGTACCATAAAGAAATAATGTTTACTCTCTGTCCCAACATGACAATTCATGATATTAAACATTACCCAATGCATCAGAGCATTATCTTGGTGCACTAGTCATTTTAATTTCATTATCATGCATAAGTGTGACACATTGATCATATGACACAGATTCATTCCTCGTCATAATTTATTAAATGATTAAGCAGTGTGAAAGAAATATTTTTAAGAAATAAATAAAAAATTATATGTTCATAAATGTGAACGCCCTTGATAGAAAATGTGTATGATATTCACTACATAGCTGTCTAGGGAAGGAAGATCAGAATGAAATTTCAGAAGCATAATGACATCACTTACAGATTCATTAAAATGGAGTGTTGATTGAGCGAGGGGACCACCATCACATATAAATAATGTGTTCAGTAATACCGACACTTAAAATCGTATCCCAACATTTTAAATTTTGAAATATAAGGCATAATGTAATGATGAAACTTGAATAGAGAAATGATTCATAACAATATTTATACCTTGTAATTGGTGTACATTTAGAATTATGGGAGGATTAATGATAGGGAAAGGGGGTCTCGTTATTTATATATAAAATATATATTAATGGGAATTTGAAATAAAATATCCCAACATTAAAAATAAAATTTAATAGACATAACAAAGAAATAAGTTCTTCAATAGAAATGATAATAGGGAAATACCTGATGAAATTGTAGCATAGTAACAGCTTATGGAAGGGTCAAAATGAGAGATTATAAATTTTATATCCTTAGAATAACATTAATTTTAAATTATGTTAATGAGAATAAATTAATTAAAATATAACAAAACAAAATTATAAATACTAATTTCAATGATGGTTCTTGAATCCAAAGAAAGATAGGAAGGTGGGGATCTCTTACATGAGTGTTTGACTCTAAATTTTTGACAGGGACTTCATGGGAGTTTGGGGTCACATTGGGAGGACACTAAAGAGTTGATGAATGAATATGTACATGCTCTAATGTTTTTTAGGGAATATAAATACAATATTTCATTTCATTATATCTAAAAATACGAGGATTTCTTTATTATTTTGGTTTGGGACTATATATAATAATATATCCCAATCCACAAAATAACCCATGGTTTTTCCCATGGTTTTTGAAAAATGGGAGGTGTTTTTATTTTCTTATAATTACAAGGTTCTAATGGGTTAAAATATACATTTTATTATGTGGAGGTGAGCCATAGTCATAAAAAAATTATTTTAAAAAGTTACAATATATTATTTGTTTTGGAATATTCATAATGGATTTCCAAAATAAACAAAATAAGTGTAAAATAAAATAAAATTAAATGGAAAATATTTATTTGGCCATTTAACCAATTTATTGTAACTATTACATCACTTTTTGTTCATTATGATATCATTAAACACAATCTGTATTTATATGATATTTATTTTTTACCTGAAAATATGACTGTCTCAGAAAATGATGAAAAAATCACCATTGGATAATTTTGTAATTTTGATTCAAAAAATAATATTCATTTTATATAAATAATTTTCTAAATTTTTAAATTTTCACATGTAAAATAAAATTAACATTTATTATGAAATTCTAGGATTGGAGGATAATAGTTTCTGAAGACTTATAAAAAGTACATTTGAAATCATAAAAATTATATGAACATATAAATTTGATAAAAATTATTTAGTAATTTTAATATATTTTTTCTTCCAAAAATACATAAAGTCAATAATTCATTAATTGAATATCAATATTAACCAAAAAACAATTTGACTTTATGATAACAAAATAAAAATCAATTGCAAAGTAAGAATAATAGGATGAGAATATTTTCATTTTTGTATAAAATATTATATTAAAATTAAAACAAATAATTTGTTGATACATATCCCTTTAATAGACCCTTATACTCATAAATAGTAAGGAGTATGATGGAGGGATTTTCAGGGGTGGTTCGAAGAACATTGTTTGTGTCATGATATCACTGAGCTTGAACGTATCCCATAAAAGGTTTTTCTCAAGATTAAGTTATCAGCTCTCAACCTAGGCTTGGTCAGGGGGGAATACCGATGATTCTACCACCTTTTAATTCTATGATAAATGGTCTTCATAGGTTATGATCATACTAGATGAGGGTGTTTCTTCCTTTTTCTATTTCAGTTTGATTTGTTAAAACCTAATATTTATAGGAATCATTTTATCACTGTTCAAAAAATATATTATCAATAGTAATGATACCTAATAATCAATCCATTCCAATTAGATATAATAAAATACAAGCAGGTCATGTGTTTTCTAGAACCATATATCATAGTATGTCTTTTAATTAAATCAAAAGGGTAATTTTTTATATAACTGTTTGGTTCATTACATATCATAAAATCATTAAACACTCTTCAACCATTGGTTTAATTTAGTTTGGCCTAGATATAAGAAATAATATGGATATATAAAATTCCCAAAAATTGGGTATATGATCCCTCATCTAAACATCATCATCGAGGGAAATATGAATTATTAACAAATAAAAAGGAATCAATTACTTTTTGATGTGCATCGAAAGTGAATAATGTGGATAGAATTGGACATTGGATAATAGCTCGGGAGAAAAAACAATGAAATGACATTCAAATATGAAAAAAGGGATATGGTAAATATTACTATATGTTGTAATGAACAAAAAAGGAAGGGGGGGTAAGTTTTCTACTCATTAAAAGAAAAATGGTCATTTCAAAAAAATATCATTGTCACAATGTTAGGATACACTATTATACAAACAGTAATCCTATCGTTCACCTTATACTAATTAAAGAAAGAACTCATACGGTTAGACCACATGTTTAGGGAAACTGTTCTCTGAGAATATGAATCAGCTATACTAAAAACTATAAACATTTCACATGGGTCTGGGGCCCCAGGCGCATGGTTAGAGTAAATCATGCACCCTTATTCAAGCCATCATCTAGCCCCACACAGTTTGTAGAGACCATGTGATCTTGGTCACACAGCTTTTTCTAACCATGTGGACCAATTTTTCCTCCATTGTATGGGGTTATAAAGTCCAAACAATCCCTGGATACACATAAAACCATTATAACATCATTAGGTGTTCATATTATATCCTTAATAAAGAATTAGAAAAAATTTAAAAGGAACCATCCCTAATAAAAACTAGGTTCTTTCATTAGTTGTGAGATACATCATATATAGTGGGTAGATTCTATTAGGATAGTCTCTTGGTAGTGGAAATTATCTTCTTTATCATGGCTGAGTATGGGTTCCAACGAAAACATTTGATGAGATGAGGAGGGAGTTTCGTGATTTTATATTTATGGTACATAATATTTTGACAAATATGTATAATGACTTTAGTATATAGTACGAGGAGTCAAGAATGAATAATGAGGTATCAAGTGTTTTGGTGGTATTTTCATTCATCACCAGGTTAAATTCAAGCATTAGAGACCAGCACATATTTTTTAGCCTTTTCCAACTCCTTAATAGAAATGGGATGATGTGAAAATAGATTTTTATATAGGATTAATTAAGGCACCTCATAAGAACTATAGTGTATGGGAGATAATGGATTGAATAAAAAAGTTTTCCCACTTCATGATTAGGTAAACCAACAAAGTTGATGATCTGGGTATTATTTACATGTATGTGGTAGTTCAATTGTATATTCCTCTATGTAGTATCATTTTTTATATAGATCATTGATCCATGAAATGGTTCTGAAAGGTTCATCAGAAGGCATTAAATTCAGAGTTTCTTTTTAGCACACCATATCATCCTCGAACTGATGACCAATATTAGCAAACTATTTAGGATCTATAGGATATGTTACGAGCCTGTGTATTCTTTTTGGGGTTTCATAGAGAAATATATAAAACATGTGTATTTTTCATATAATAACTCCCTCCATGAATACATTCTGATATCAACATTTGGGGATTTTTGTGGAAGGGCATTCAGTTCACATTTGTTTTTGATTAGTTGTAGGTGAGTCAATGATTTTTTTACTGGGACTCATGAATGAAATATCTTAGAAGGTTTAGTTTACGTAGAGGTTTTTGGTATACAGAGCATGAAGAAATATTATGATGTCCATCTGTTATGGCCTCTTTAGTTTGAGGTTGGTCATTACCATTTCCTTCATGTGACACCAATATTGGGGAATCTTCATTTGTTGAAATTATATAATCATACACCTAGGCTTCTCGGGCCATTTAATATAGTGGAAAGGGTCAGTATAATGACATATTGGTTATCATTTCTTTAGTACTATAGTTCAATTCTAGACATGTTTCACATGTTTTGGCTTTTGAGATATATTTTAAACCCTTCTAATGTTATATATGTAGTAGACACCAAGCCTAATATAGAGTTTTCATTTATGGAGTATCTAATATGGTTCATGGACACTAGTGTGAGCTATCATTAGGCTAGGAAAATATCATAGGTTCATGATGGGAAAAATCCCTTAAGGCCTCCTCTTGGTTATTTTGGGTATGATAATGTTTTTTTACAATTCTGCACAACTGTGAATGTGTTGGGTTTTGATTTCCAAATATGGTTTTTAAGGTCACATTGATTCCATGTGTTTGCCAAATTTTTGGGCCTTAAATTTGAGGGTTTCTTTTTAAATAATTAATATTTCTATATAGGAGTACACAATATGTGGACCACAAACCATAGTTCATGGAATGAAATAGGTGGTACACATAATGGAATAGGAATTTCTATAATGTAAGGATTCCACATAGCAGCACTAAATAGAATGCGAAACATGGTAGGCGATGCATGGTAGGCGAACCGTGTAGGATTAATGGTTCATGGGGTGATGATAGTTCATTGGAATGAAAGAGACATACAGAATGCTTGATGTTCATGGGATCGATCTTCATTCACCGAATGGTGATTTTAATTTGTGGATCTGTGAAGGGATTTGTTAACACGATAGATTTTCCAACACATTTAAAGGACAATTTGAGGGAGGAAAAGTATTTGGTGAAGGTTGTACCACATTGAATATTTATGTAAAATGGATTAGTAGTTTTTTTGGATATATTTTCCTATTTAAGGGCCACCAATACCATCATTTATTAGATAAATTTTTATCAGAAAGTATATTTTCTCTAGAAGTATTCGGTTATGTCTAAAAGTGGTTTTTGAGGAAGGATTCTATGAAGAAAAATAGTTTTTGAGAATAGATTGAAAAGATGCTTTTTGGTGATTTATAGTTTGTAATGGTATGTTTTCTATAAACGAGGAGTTGGTCTGCCAAAAAGAACTGATCTATGGAAAAAGCCTTTTGTGGAAGAAGTAATTCCATAGAAGTGAGAGAAGTATGAAAAATAGGTACATAGATGAGTTTTGGGGAGATGGTTCACGGAGGTAGTTCATAGAGGTAGTACACAATTAAGCATAGTTCATGGAGGAAACTGGTTGTTCATAAAGGGAGTCAACCCATTCAAAAAAGTAATTTTTTCTAAATAATAGTGTGTGGAAAAGTTTATTTCATCTATGGATGAAAAAAGAACAACAAAAGAGCATCAACCTACAATGGACGATGAATTCTTTCTTGAAAATGGAGGGACCTACATTTCCATAAACTATGATTGGATCTCTATAAAGAGAAGTGAGCAATGGAAGAGGAAGGAAGTGATTCATTTTATCAATAGAGAGATAGAAAATGATACATATGGAGTGACCCTTGGGAATACAGTGAGAAGACCCTAAATCTTTTAAAGGTAGTGATCCAGGGTATAAGAAGTAATCTAGACTAAACATTGTGATTGGTAGTGAGTTTTAGTGGATTTAGTACATCATCACATCGGTATTGTATGCTCCTTGCACAAATCCCAATGATGGTGAACCGAGTAAAATCGATGTGTCATGTGCATTATTTCTTTTCTATTCAAATATTACAATGGGAGAAAGGGAGAAGTGTTTTTTGTTTAATAATTAATCATGACTTGATGTGGGATTAGATTCAAACTGTCATACCCTGATCCCTCTAGGTTATTTAACCTAGTGGACCTCGCAATTTGATTAAAATTAAAACATGGAAAATTTCAAGAGGAAACATTGGATATCACGTATAATATTAATATGTCATGGCTAGAATGTTTCCCCAATATTCCATAGTAATGTTTATATTTGCCCATATATGAGCTATAATATGACAGGTATCTTTTAATATCCCTTATTTTTCATATATTTCATCATCTTAGTTTTTCATTAAACATTTTTTGGTTCAATTTTTTCACATTTTTAAACAATGGCCGCTATGTTCATCCTGGATGTCTATCTGTTTTAATAAACACATTAATTTATTTGATGAAACTTGAGAAAACTGGAGTGTATACACATGGAGAGTGGTTTGGGTATTCAGTTTTAATTAATGGAGTTAGGGTATAAATGGATAATGTGTTACGAATGGTTCTTGGTAATTTTAGAATCATTAAAGTGGTTTATGTTTTCATATGTAAACTATGATGAAAAACATTTTTATAACATTTACATGTCATGTTAATGGGTTACACGATTTGAAAAATCCACTAGACACAATCCATGAACATGTTCACGGACTAAAGTAGTTACACATCGTGAACCAATCACATGACATTAATGTTAGGTTGAATTTAATATTTCACCATGGAAACAAGGTTTTCAGTGTATCCTTCTATAAAGTAATACATGACAAGTAAATTAATTTTACACTATGTAAATTCTTGAGAATTAGTTTTAACATTTTTTATGTGGAATATTTCTCATTCATCTCACATACAGCCTTATCTTCTCAACCCTGGGAAAGCTTCTAGGTTGTTATAGAGTTCCTCCCTCTATTATATATGTTCTCTATGTGTGACTGATCCCCGGTAAGTGGTTATTCTTTTTTTTTCCTTTCACTTCCATCATTCCCTGAACATTGTAGTTTAATCTCTATAAAATGGTCATTTTTTATTTCGATCGTGAACTATTTTTATGTAAGATATCTTTTGGGTCTTCTTCACCATCAATGACATATGATTTTTCTATTAGAAGCATATTTTTCTTCACCATTTAAGGTAGGTGGTCTAAATTTTAACCATAATATATGGATCTCAATTGTGATGTATATTAAATATTGTGATTGTGATAATTCCAGATCACAATAATTAATTAATGTATTTTTATGATTATAATAAAATGTTGAATTCTTTGTTGGACTCCTTTGGATTTAATTGATGATGTGACCGGCCTTATTGATACTCGTTGGGTAAAACATCCTTTGAAAAATAATGAATTGGAAATGGATTGCATATGATTTTAGTATGAAATGTTATTCATAAGAGTTATTGATATATATTGACCATGGAAAATTTATTTACTTATTAATTGAAATAATGAGTAAATTGAATGACAAAATGTATTTCTCATAATTAACAATTTGGTTTTCTGTGATCATGTAGTGATATGCTTTCTGTTGGATATGTCCTGACACATGATGACAGTCTTATATAACAGGTTATGCCCCGAAACATGTTGAGATGCTTATAAACAATTCTATGCCCTGACACATGATGATATACTTATATATCGGGAAATTTCATGACACATATTGAGATGCTTTCATACGAGGAAATGCCCTGAAACATGATGATATGCTTATATATCTGGATATTCCCTGACACATGTTGAGATTATTATATATTAGGATACAAACATACACAAGATGACATTCTTATATACAAGGTAATGTGCTAACGCATGCTAACACGTTTATATATATGGATATTACCCGACACATGTTGAGATTCTTATACACCATGTTATTCCCTAAAACATACTGAGATGCTTATATATTGGTCTTGGTTGTAACACATGATGTGATGTATACATAGAAGTATTGGTCAAGTAATTTCTTATACCAGGGGTATATGGATTTTGTAGGAATGGTTGTGGGACATTCTCAATGAAGTTTTAGCATGGAACTAAGGTAGGTTTTGTTTTGTAGGGTTTATATGGATATAGTTTTAATGGTTGTTAGACACGCTCATAGATATTCTTCCATGATTCTAGAAGTAGGTGGATTCTTCATTTTATAAAGTTTTAAATTAATTAATACACTTTTATTGGATTATTTCAATCAAATATTATCTGGCTGTTTTTTTCTAGAAATGGTGTTGTCGACCAACAATTATTTACTCACACCCTATTTGGGATGATGTTTGGAACCCGAGAATATTTCAAGTATGCAAATTTAGACATCAGAAAGGTTCTTTGTTGCTGATTTTTTATTTATATATGTGATAATGTTTGGAGATGGGTTCATCATGGGGTTCGGGAAAATACCCTATTGGGTTTATCTTGTGTTATATGAATATTTTTTTGTAATGTTTTCATTCTGAATTTTAGATATAGATCTTTCTGTCATTACATGATACATCATTTTTGGTATATTGGTTTCTCCCTTATTTTCACTATTATATTATTTGGATTCCTATATTACTACAACATGGATTTTTTTTATTTATGGCTTACTTTCACTTCTAGGACGCTTTATTCCATGGGTTACAATATCCCCACTATACATATCACTACCTCACTACTAGTTGGAAGCCTCTAGTGTATGGGGAGGTCCTCTTGAGACATAATAACCAAACCTTTTTCTATGATAGAGTGTTCTAGATTAGGGGATGTTACAGGATCCTCTGAATGGGTCTCACTAGTCGCAAAAGTCAATGATACATAGACTGGGATCACACCCCAAACCATTAGGGACACCATGAACCCAGTCTAGATCAATCCACTACATAGTGGATCATATTCCAATGGTATCGTGAACCCTACAGATATGTATATCATGATGGAGGATCAACTGCCTACTCAAGTTGGTCATTAAAATTCCCCAATCCCTACCTAGGGTATAAAAATGATGGAATCACACTTCAGTCTCAAGGAGGGACACCACAAACTCTATGTGAGACTCATTCCCCAAAGGGGATCATAATCTTGAGATGTATATGTAATGAAGCACAATATCATTGTGAGAATATAAAAAGGGAACAAAATAAAATGATACTAGTTTAGACTAAAGAAATAAAGGTTTATAAACACCCTCAAATGGGGTACCTGTCCTGTGCTGTTGTTCATGGCGTGTCTAGGCTACCCTAACTCTACCTGTTTGGTGTTGTTTTACAAGGAATGTAAATATCAATATACATTTACTTTATGAATTTTACGTGTATTATATAGATCACTCATCACCATTTCCATTATATCTTCATGTGCTCATGTATCTGTGGTCATGCATGTGTACCAAAATGTGGACGCCTAGAAGTTATCATTTAAACATGGTCATTTTTATTCTTATGTACACAAGACTATATATTCTAGTCGTGTCTGTGTAATTGGCCTACCCATACCCATGTATCATCTGATATATAGATCGAGACATATATCATGTGTCACTTGTAATGTGGTATGGTCACATTTCATGGGATATTCATCTCACCATGGAAACCCTCGTGATGCATAGGGGGGCCCACACCGTGTGTAACACTATATTGAAAGTCATGTAATGGAGTATTTTCTAAATACATTAATTCATCCATCATGACTTACACCATATCACTGAAGATTCCATTCAAACCAAAATCAACATATCGAAGGTTTCACAACCTCAAAGTCACAATCTCACTAGATTCTAGTTCTTGATCTTCTCAGAAAATAATCTATCATGTCGAGCCATAACCACCATGATCCACCATTATGTATACTAAAGCGGAATAAAACTCTTAGTCTTATCTAGCCTCATTCCTCTAATCACCCACTATCATTTCTATCCCTAAAATCGTAACCTACATCACAATACATACTCATGGTATTTATTTTTTGTTCTAAATAATGGATGTGTAGTGATAAAATATCGTGTAATCATTGAAACATAGTCCAAATAAAATAACTGAGAGAGATTCATGAAGAAGCAGGGGATAAACCCATAAGACACAATATTTGAGGAATAAACCTCATCCTTTTTTCACTCATACATGATTTATTGTTCTTTAATAGATGAAAAAATAGAGATAGACAAACAATGGTTAATAAATTATATCCATAAATTTAAATCATTTTTCAATGAGAGAAATAATCATCTTTTCATAGAATTGATCTTTATTGAACCAGTATTAAATAATGGAATGGAAATCACAAATCAAAATTGAAATTGGAGTTTGGATCGATCATTGATGAAGAATGGTTTTCTGTTGGCATTTTTGGAGTGATCCACGAACTCCAATGCCATAAATAACCTCGATCGAGATATGATCAAGAGTCTTCTAACAAGGATGTTCAATAAGGGACCTCTAGGACTCCATTGTTTGGTGGTCTCCCCAAATGCATCTATATAACCATATATTTATAGACAAATAATATCATTGATGTGTCACTTTATATAATAAACCAGTTAATTAATTTATTTTATTAATTCTACACCCACAAAAAAAATTCATAAAAACCACATACCAATAAAGTAAATGGCATTCCTAGGGTAAGACCCAGGCTTTAAACTCAATGGTTCCCTTTTATTTGTGATATAGTGCCTAGTTTAAAATTTGTTCCCTTTTTTAGATTAAATGAACGATCATGATATTTAATATATTTCAAAAATTAATTTTGTTCACATAAATATTTATAGTTTGATATCAGATCAGTTCCTAGCTCTAAATATAATCCATATAATATTCAAAAATAACACATGGGAAATATATGTCGTTGCATTCTCTCCAATATATGGTATTTCATCATAAAAAGCAAAAAAGATAATTAAAAATATGATTGTACTATGCTCACATATGGGTCTCCCGATCCTTGATGCTCTCTTAAAGATTCTCATACAGCCATTGGACATGTACTAGGGGAATCAATCAACCACAAAGGATCCTACACCTCTGATCATCAATCTCTAGTGGGTACTCATCAATGGTAGCTTCATCCTCGATGTCTATCTCACCACATTCGATGACATGAAATAGGCGAGACACATACCAACTCTATTGTGACACATAGAACATGTGGTGCATCTAATCCAACAATGATGGTAGAGCTTAGTCGTATACCACATTCCCACCTCTACATTGTATTTAGAAAGGGACAATGAAATTTGGAGATAGCTTTATTCCCTAGCCAAATCTATACAATACACATTGAAGTGAGACACTCACAATCACATTGTATCTATCCACGAACTCCATAAGTCTCTATAATTAGTCATCAAATGACTTTTGATGGCTTTATGCAGTCCCCATCTACACCTGGATGATCTATACCTTCATTGTAGTATCATACACCAATTATGGGCCCGTGATTGTTGTATCACCTTGATCAGTCCAAAAATGTGGTGACCAGTACGGTTGGACATAAATTTCCTCAAATGGTGTAATAAAAAAAGCACAATGAGATGTTTTTTTATATGTAAACTTCATCATGGGTAGATGGTCCTCTCAGATGTGGCTAAAATCCAATGTGCAAGCCCACAACAAGTCTTTCAAGTCTTTAGTAGCCTACACGTTCTGGCTATCAGACTGTGGGTGAAATGATGTTCAATAACTCACATGAGTCCCAAATTCCTCCTAAAATCTTATGTCTAATAATAATGTGAATCAAGTATCACAATATAAATTGATTATTAAGGGAACTCCATGGTGTTATACTATCTCCAACATCTAGAGTAATCTAAATCTCTCTGTTGAACACTTCCCTCAAATTGAATGGAAGTGGTATGACATGGTATGTCATTCGATAATCACTCAAAATGAAATTATGTCCCATGGATGTATGTGGTAACATATTCATTAATTATATGTGTATATCATCTCATATTCAATATGTAGCCATAGTGGGTAATACTAACCCCACTAGAACCTAGAGCTCAGCCTTCACTTTTTGATATTTCAGAAATCAAGAAACAATCTTAGAAACACAAATCATTAATTCTGGCCACAAAAAAAATCATGTCAAAGGTCCTGATACATTTTTTACACACCTAGATGTTCCTCTAAATGGGATTTATGAAACACCCACATCACATACTCCTTAAATGTAAATGGTTCTATTATCCTTCCTCTAAAAATGAATTCATGATCCCCAAATTCATAATATCCCTTAAAAAAATTATAGGGGATATTTGAGAATGCAAGGTCTCACCATTAGTATCTCCGTGATGGGAATCCCTAAATCATTTTCAATGGAGCGGGGTAACAACCATTAAATAAATATATGAAGCATTATACTTTTACAATAAGGACGACTACAATTAGGGTAACCTCTCCAACGCCTCGACCAAAAATTGAGAACAAGATCTATGTATGAGATTTTTCCCCAACATTCCCCTTCTATGTATAAAAAATAATGAATTCATATCCATGGAAGAATTATCACCATATCCTATTTCTCATGTTATGATCCTTATAAGATAATATATACTTTATACTCTTCTCTTCAATGTTGATGATAAAATGCTCACCCATCATGTAGTGTCTCAACAAATTTTATGTGATGAGTAACTCTAATTTGTAATGGTCATAGTTTATTTAGTTATCCTCATGTGTTATCAAATGATGTTAACCATAGGAAATCACCTCATGGATCTACATAAAAAGCCTATTTTGGTCCCTAATTCATCATAGAACACCACATGCTTGACACACATATCTAGAAATTCCATGATGGGAGACCTCATCAACCTATACTTCAAATATTGAATGAATTAATGACACTATTCCATCCATCTGATACACTAACCCTTTCAGGTCAATGCAATCAATGATGATTCCACTTTAGTGAAATCAGCTACAAACAACTGATAGAACACATCTTGCCTAACGAAACTATTCATATTGGTAACACTCTTGATTGTGTCCCAAAAATAAATTCCAAAATATTTATTTAGTCCACTATCACTCCATATTTTAGGATGATGTGTCCAAGGAAGTGGAAATCTAAAAAATAAAACTACCACTTTGAGAGATTTCAATAATATCATTCCACTTGGAGTGTGTCCAGCACCATCCTCATGTGTGTCGTATTCTCCTCCCCATACGCTAAGTGCACAAGGATATTTTCTTTGAAGAAGACTATTATGCAATATAATAATGGTTATAATAACTAGTTAATGTGTCTCATAAACACTACTAGGAAATTACTCATGAAAAATGGTATAAAAAATTACTCATAGTGACCATAGAGGCATCTAAATGTTGTCCTTGGTATATCCTCAACCAATAATTGTAGCTAGTGATATCATAATATAAGGTGAATCTTTAATAACAATCATGTCCCACTAAAATGGTAAAAGAGTTTATTGATCCTTAGTAGTTGACACTTATTCTTCATGTTCACCTATATTAGGATCATGTAGGAAACTCATAGCCTAATTCTCCCTTCTAACTTCATTGAAAGAAACACTAGGGTTTCTCAGGTAGTAACATTGGGTCTCAAAAATCCAATCTCTTGTAAGTCCTCCAACTACACACATAGATAATGAAGAAAAGTGGGACCCATCTGATATGCAGCTGCATATATCGGGGTCTTACCAAGGAGTAAGTCAATAAAGATGTATATCTCATGATGGGGAGGAATTCCTGAAACATCCTCTTGAAAAACATCCCCATACAATGCCACAACTATAGGGAACCATTAGCCCCTGGAATCCATCACTCCAAGATTCATGCTAGAAAACTAGTTATTAATCGAGTTCCCTATCCTATCATTGATCCAATCCAACTTTTCAATTGTTTCATTTTCACCCATATAGAAAAACCTCATCTCATCATTAGGGGGAAACATCATCCTCTTCCTAAAACAATTAATGTCGGAATGAACATTGGTTAACTAGTCCATACCAAAGATGATGTAAAAAATTCAGCATCAATGATACAAATAGACACCATAAAATTTTCTCACCTCCATGTTTCATATTATACTATAATTAGATGTCTTCAATAGTCGAGTCACCTCATGTAAGTGTCTCTCAGATAAAGGGTTGTGGAAAAGGATCAACCAAGAATCTATAAGTCTAGAATAAGGGACGTATTATGAAAGTATTGACTCACACTTGTGTCTATACGTTTTATAGCTAATTTATAAATGGAATATATCAAAACTTGTATCATACCTTGAGCCTTCAGTTTATTGGCCTTTATAGCATGTATTTGTCTTCATCTATGAACACCAACTCCTTGAGCTAGGCATGGACCGCCTTGGGGTGGTGGTGGTAATATGCCAAAACTATGACCACCTATTACTAGACTCATGGACCCTCTTCTATGTCTTCTAACATCTAGACCACCCTACTCCTACAGAATTCTCGGTTTCAGTGGTCCCTCGACCATCTCTTGATCAGCTGTACGATAGGTCAAAAAATCACATTCCATATTTCCAATAATTTTTGTAGGTGAACACTACATTTTCCTCTATTGATTTTAACAATCATTATATCCATGCACTACCAACCCTATGACATGGGATCGCCTTCTAAAGTATCTAAAATGCTTTCATAACTATGACTACTTTCAGATTCTTACAGTTGAGGTTACATCTTCTATGTTCCCACAACCATCATTCAGTATAAGGACCTACTCTATAGGAAATCTCTCCACACCAAGGCCATCTCAAGCACCCCATATTATGTAGCTCTGAAGATGGATTTCATTGAATCCATGATATATCGGTGTAATCCCTGGTCAAAAGATCATACTCAAAAAAATGTATCAGAAACCAAATATTTAGAGTGTTATGAAAGATCAGTTAACCTTTCCAAACAATCCTTCATAGTCAAACAGCTCTAATTCAGATGTAGAAGTTCTTCGATGTGCACTAATCACGATGTGTAGAGATAAAACTTATCCCTAAAGAGACACTCGATGTCTGACTAAAAAGGAGTTATATCTTTGTGTAACTGGGTTAATATACTCATCAAATCACCTAGTATATCTTTAAAGAAGATTCTCTGTAGGAACCAATTACTGATCAAAAGGAATACCCACAAATTAATAAACCTCATTAAATGCATCTATCTATTCCTGAGCCACTGGGGTTGGTAATATAATGAATCTTGGGAGGTCGTTGTATTTGGAACTCATGCAGTGCACTCATTAGTTGTTCATCATTAGCTATCACTTCCAACACTAGATATTATTCAATTTGTATTTTTATATTTTTGAAACCACTCAGTGGAATTATCTCCAGTACATGCCCTTGTACTAAAGCCTCATCAATCAAGGGATCATAATGGAGATCACATGGTGGAATACCGACTAGTTTTCATCATGGACACATTCTAAAATAAAAATGTTTGTTCATGGTCAAAGAGTATATCTGGGTAGATGACTCATGAAGGACATGTGAAATAACCATTCATATATGGTGCATGTACCAACATTTTTCCTATAACCAATGTCCACAAGTGTCAAGTTGAAATGAAGGTAATCAGAGTTGTGGTGTATGAATAAGTTAGGTGCCACACCAAAACTAGAATCCGTAGCCAAAAATTTGAAATATAAACACTTAAGATTATTTCCACTAACCAATATCACACTTTAAACCTAAGGTATAACATACTCGGATACCACTCTAACAGGACTCGACCCATCTGGGTCTAAAACATGACTATGACAAGACCACCTCCCATTTTTCGAGTATGTTTACTTAATACTAGTGACCATACCCTAGACAATTATATGTGGGATTAGGGTATTTGTGGTTTGGATCCCAATGTTTCAAGGGTTGATTGAGTTAATCCAAAGATTAGTTTTTTCTTGACCATGATGCCACCCACTCACTAGATTCCAATCCTAGATCAACTCATAAATAGTCAGTTAAGCCGATCTATAAACATCATAAGTCAATGTCACATAAACAAAATGGGAAGAGAACTATTAGTATGATCTAGCCTCATTATTCCATGAATCATCATTCATAATCATTGATCCTTAATTTTCTACCTATATCGCAAGTCGTACCCATGGTATTGATATGTTGTAAAGAAGAACTGATGTGAAATGATCCAATACCAGGTAATCATTGAATATTCGGCCAAAGGAAATATCAATGATGAATTCATGATGAAACAATGGATAAAACCATAAACCACAATATTTTATGAATGAAACTCAAACTTTTTTATTCGGACTCGATCCATTAGTGTCTCATTGATGAAATAAAGAGGGATAGATAATCAATTAAAAATAAAATAAATCCCTTGATTTAAATCTCTCATTGATGTGTGAATAATTTATTGTTCTTATAAATTATAAACATTCATCCAGAATTAAATAACACTATAGAAATCACAAATCGACACCATATCATCTGTTTGGATTGATCACTGATGAATAATATTTATGGGTTGTTGTTGTTGGAATGATACATGAACTCCAATGGAACAATGACCCTCAATCCTAATCTGATCCAGTGTCGTCTTAAAAAAACACTCTCTAATGTATAGCTAGGTAACCAAAGAATTGAATCCAACCCTGATACATGTATATTACCGTGTATTTAAAAAATAGTTGATGCATCACCTAATAAAATAAATCAGTTAATGTATTCATTTTATTAATTATGAACCTACAAAATCTTTTTCAAAAAATGCCCCATGTTGAAAATGGTCTTGTCCTTACTAGGGTATAAATAAATCCATGAACTCAACAATACCCTCATATTTTTTATCTGGGCCCCCATATTGTATTTACTCAACTTTTAAAAAAACTACACATCTGTGATATTTAATATATTTAATATATTTACACAAATTAATTTATGGGACACTGGGCATTAGAATCTCATGTAGTCTCATCTCCATGCTCTAAAAATAGTCCATATAGTATCCAAAATTAATATATAGAAAATATGAGATGTTACAAAACTATTCATACCATCAAATTCAATAACTATGTTATAATGATCACATTTAAAAATATAATAACTTTTTGTTCATTTAGGAATGGTGTTTCTTATTGTATCTTCTTTTGAACATAGAGTACTTCTAAAATAATTGTATATTAAATACCCCCCATCAATAATTTTCAACCACTCAATTTGAAATTTTTATGAGTAATAAATGTTTGACTGTTGAAATTTAGTTTATAGAAACCAACATCATGAAAAGGTTTAATAAAAATTTATTTTTGAAAACAGGGAAAGAAAATTTTGATGGTCTACTATAATAAAATATAACAAGGTTTCCAAATAGGAGTACATATGTGGGAATTGAAAATATGGAAATTTAACCAAAGAATATTGTCCAAATAATGATGGAGAGTGACATAGATAATTGATCACAAAAACCTAAATGATCATTAGAAAATTAACAACCCCAAAATAATAAAACATTGATGTGTGAAAGGATAATTGAATCATTAAAAATTAATGTAATAGGATAAATTTATTATAGATCCTTTACCTATATTTTAGGAATTAAATTACCATATATACTAATAACATAAGAAAATATATTTACTTGAAAAGTATAATTTCACCCATAAATATATTTCTATCACAATCTCATCTTTTTCTCAAAATAAATAGTATTGAAGATGGATAATTATGCCTGAAGCTATAAAATCAACTTTTAATGGATCACATCCTCCATAAAAAGATAAAAATAACATCCTCATATCATTAGACACTATCCAAAACATAAATTTTTAACCACAGGTAAGATAATACACAAAATTTACATTCCTTCATGTGAAGAGATAATGTGTTTTACATCAAAATTTTCCCAATAACATCAAGGGTTCCACATATATTTATTCAAAAATAAAAAACCCTACATATCATATAACATCAATGAAATCAATATTAAATAATTATTTTTACCTCAAAAGTTATCTCATGCCCTTAATACTACACATAAAAATGTAATATCATTCTTACCAAATAATTATTGATTTTAAAAATAATGGTAAAAAATACCCTAACCCAAAACATTTCCTTAAATATCATTATACTAATAAAAATACCATATATTTAAAAATTATGGATCCTGTAATATGATTCGAAAAATCATCCTAACATTAATCAATCAAATCATTTAGGTAAAAACAATGGCATGAAATCCAGAACATCAAGTTGGCCAGTGGTAGGTGTCCCACCCTTGACTCCCATTAATTGTTGGTTGAATTCCCAAGGCCTTTATGGATGTGATAGGCTATAACAGAAAATATGGCTATCATTTTCAAAAAACAATAACAACACCAATAATGTGATGAACATACATGAAAATAATAGTATCCATCAAATCACTTTTTATCCATTGAGGTTTTATAGATAATATATTACAAAAATATAATAACTCATTTTTCTTAATAAACCATATATAAACCAACCTAAAAAATTACCTTAACAATAAAGGCTGTCAATGAATTTAAATTCAAGTCCACAAAATATAAAACCTTTATTCACTGAATAATGTTTTTACTAAATCATATACTAATCCAAAAGATTTTATTCCAATAAATGTATCCCAATATATCATTAAACATATTATAATCCCTTCACATAAAACTAAAAAATGTGTATTTATGACTTTAAATTTATCATCAAACATAGGCTTATCATCCCAATGAAGTATAGATTTTTTCCAACATCAAACACATATTATGGGTTATTAGTTCCTCAATATTATGTTTTCCCCTAAATAACTTTTCATCTCTATCAGTACCATTATTCATATATTTTTAAATCCTTATATAAAAACTACTTCTAAATAATACATTTGTGTTTTTTTTCTATATCTATAATATCATTGATTTAATAATTATAAAATATAAATAAAAAAATCTCAATACATAAACACTTTATTCCTTCTAGTTTAACGATTAACATATCATAGGTCCCTATTTGGTGTATGAGTTAACCCTTGGATATATCATTGACTTGGATAATTCTCACATTCCCCACACATAATAAATTATACTACAAATGGTTTCAAAGAATAATATTTTTCACTTCCATAAAACACATATTATTCCCCAAAAAATCATTGACTTATTCCCTTCTTTTCCACACATATGACATTTTCCCATCCCAATAAGACATTAACCATAGTGTCTATTTCATCATTTATAACATAAATTAAATTATAAATTCATTACTATATGGTCTCCACTACTCAAAAACTCAGATAACTATGTCATTTCAATATTTTGTGAGTCCAAGAGTTGGTTATGATGATAGTTGTTAATTGTATATCTGGATAAATAATTAGGTATAATGAAAATATATTTCATTCGAGTAATCATCCAATTTAATTGATCATAATCACCACATTTTATATTAAATTAAACATTAACATGGTTCTTTCTAGTACAATCTATCAACTAAAGAAAAATAATAATAGTATTCGAAGCAATAATCATTTTGGGAAATCATGAAATATAATTCACAAGATGTCTAAATCATGACACTTAATTTATAATCTATGACACGATAGGTTAAAACATATCCATCCTTAGTCATTATATATTCAAATCCTTTATAATGGGTAAAAATGAAAATGTTCTTTAACCCATGAATATCCCCTAAGAGTGTCAAACTAGGTTCATAGTAAGGGAACACTCGCCATTCACTATAATGATTGTAATGATATACACAACCATCTATTTTGGGGGTTAATTCCCATGGATGCACATGGTCCAAAACCATTTCCACTTGTAGAATCCAAACATAGATTTATTTCTTCGAAAACCACATAATTTCAACCTTTCTAAATTTTTATTATTTTATCATGTAATTATACATATCATCAAGTCCATTCATAGGGTTATTTTCTAGATTCTAGGATTTCCTAAGTCTAGTTCCCAAGGTATATAATAATATTTATCTAATACCAACTCTAAATACTATGATCCTGGTATCCCAAAGCTAGTGGTCTCTTTATAATATTTTTACAAAATACATGTGATAACATGCCAATGATCAAAATAGTTTAGTAGGCTTCCATAATTCAATCACACAATACAATTCTAAAACATAAAATACATAACATAGTGAAAGTAAATTTTCTAAATCAATTAAATCATTCAAATATTAACTCTTCATTTCTTAGGTAAATGAAAAAATAATGGTTAGATCATATTCCTTTTAGGGGTTACATACAATAGAAGATATCATGAGTAAAAAATGCGTAATAAATATTTAATTGTAAATAAATTAAAACATATCCCATTTAATTTAAAAAAAATTCATAAATAATAATATTGAGAAATTGTAATCAAATAATTTTGTATATCTAATATCATAAAAATGGGGAATAAATCCATTGATATCATAAAAAAATAAATAATCATATTTATAAAAATAACAAGTTTACAAATCATAGAATGAATAATGTTGACATCTTAAAAATACTATCGAGGCCTCATTCCAATATATATTCTATAAATGGGTAATATAAGATCCTGGACTTCGTGCTGGTATTTCCTAATTTGAATTTATGTTTTATTATCTTATTTTTGTTTAACGGAATGTTTAATGGTTGTTGGAGGATGTTCGAGGGCGTTCCAAGGGTTCAGTATATGAAATAAAAAGGATTTTTTCCATCCAGTTCATGATTCATAGTGGGTTCATGGTTAGTGTAAACTGTTCACCCAAACCATTACATCTAGGGGAGGGAATGAGTGGTTGAAAAAATGGTACCAAAGGGAGATACCCACTGAATGGGCTTGGATAGTGGTAGCTCGCACAATTGGCACATGGTTTTTCAAACCTTGATGTAACACTCAGGTAACCGTGTGAACACAATCTCTCTTGTATAGTGGATGGCACATAGTTTTTACATGTTTTGGAAAACCATGTTCTCCGTTGGAAGGTCGAAAATTACTAAACTACCCTTGTGTGTTTTTGTATCTCAACAGATTTTCCCCATCATTATTTTTCCTCCTACCCTAGTGACAAACAAAAAATTTCTATTCTCACCATGTTTCTATCTCCTTAAATAATAGGCTATTTGGAGTTCCGTTTTTTACAGATTCAATTACCAGGTAAGTCAAATGCCCCACTTAATTCACTTTTCTAGAGTAGGGTTTTTTGTTCCTCTCATTTTCTTTTGAAGCCACAAAACTGTATTTTCATAATTGAATATAGATTAAGGATTCAATTTTCTATTAATTTGTATCAAAGGATACGATTAAGTGTTGGTTTGTCAAAAGATTCATGGTTGGTTCCCTATAAGTTATATCCCAGAGTGATTGGGATGATTTGTGCTTGTATGGTTGAATTCATGTTAATCTATTGTTTTTGATTTTGATTACTTTGTTGTGATTTGTCTAAATGAGCACCTAAAAGATGAATTGAACCCCTCATGATCTATATGGGGTGATTTGGGGATGATTTGACTGAATTAGGTCCACCCATGGGTTGCACTGACATTTCAAGAACCTAGAAATTGGTATGGTTAAGTGTAGAGTTGGTGTGTGATAAACTAGATCCCATTAAGAACATGTTAATATTGCTGGATGAGAATAAAATGGAATAATTACAGTTGTTTCTAGGATTGATAATTGATAAATTGGTAGTTAGGAATGAAATGACAATGGTTTAATTGGGTTATCTATGATTGTGTGAAATGGATTTTGAATTATGTTAGAAATTCATAACAGGGTTATATATTATGAAATGATGGACTTGTTAAATGGGTAAAAAGTTTGGAATATTCGAATATGATTAATGGAATTTCATTAGAGATTTAATAAATGTATTAAATAGGGTAATATAAATAGAATTATTGAACATGCCTAATGGGATAGGGAATGGGATTTGGAATTGGGAAAAATAGGGTATGTAATATAAATTTTATATGTGATTTTGGGTTGTGGTATAATATTAATTCCCATGATTATTATTAAAGATTGTGATTGTTATGTTTATTGTTTTCAGTATGGTTTGTGATATGGTATATGATTGGTGATTGTATAAAAAAGCATGTGCACATGGTTTGGTAGTGTGGGTTATTGACTTGAGGATCCACTCCCATAATTACTATTAGACTAAGGCTCTAAACTCCACCATAAAATGAATAGGTTCGAAAAGGGTATAGAGGATTTATTCCCCCAATGGTTTCATTCTAAGAGACCATCCATACATTGGCTTCAAGGTGACTATAATTTATTTATTGTGATGTGTTTACCCCTTGTGAGATAGAGACTTGATTTTTCCCTTATTCATAGTGAATGAATGAATTAGAACCTTTTTTAAATGATTTGAATTCCAAACCCATAGAACACATGAGGAAAATTGATTAAGTAATGAAGATGGTATAGGTGATAAAAATATTCATAATGATATAAATCGTTAATGTAAATATTGGTAACTAATTGAACATGAGTTATATTTGTTTCACTGATCCTTTATTTATTACATCAATTCCCTATATTTTTATATTGGATATTTTGTATACACCATTGGTGGTGGCCTACTTATTTATCCCCACAACTTGCCCGGGCGTTATTAGATACCTAAGTAGATTTGAAGGATGCATGTCCATAAAAGGGAAAAGTCCCAATTCTTGAGAGTTGAGTTGGGATTGGGAGGTTCATGGATGAATGTTTGTACATTGATTCAGGTCCATTTTGAGGTTTATCTATTTCTTTTTATTTTGTTTTTCTGCACCTTTTCAATTGTCAGCATGACATGACATTGTTCTTGTAGGTATATGGTTCGTACCCAACTTTGGGAGATGCTACGATTGGAATGTTTATTGGGTATTAAATGTTTCTATGCTCTTTCTCTATTCAATTATTTTGGATTAGTATGGTAAAGAATTTATAGTATCCAACATGACATATTATACCCTTTTTGCTAGTCAGTTACATCTGTATTTTGGGGAGGTGCGCTTGAGGTTATTTGGTGACCCAACTCAAAGCACTGGTTTAGTAGCTTATATGTAGAGAGTATTAAAAAATCGTGTTATAGTAGCTCTTTTCTATTAATTACTATTTGGGGATAGTATAATGAATATTAGGAAAGTGTTGGGCCTTGGAAATTAGCATGTTCTTGGGAGCATCTATCCTATGATTGAGGGAAAACTCAAGTTCCATGGGGTGAGAATTTATGTTCAAAATGTGCATTGTAACATTTGTGGATATTTCACCATTTGGTGATTCACATAATGTCGTATGTGAATATTTTATGATATTTAGCTCATGGATATAATCATATGGAATTTTTCATTCCTGTATCATTATATGAACCTAGGTATATAAGTGGATTTCATCATGATAGGAACACATGGGATGTGTGAGCGAGATATGAAGGGTAGAATGCATTTACCTTATTGAAAATTAAAAAAATGGTTCCTAATAAAATGATGAAAATGGGTAAAAAGGGGGGAGTGATAAATAAGGGTTAAATAATATTTCATAATTAAGGGTTCAATGTCAGTTGAAAAGGATGGTCATAACAATTTGTGAAATGGGAAATATGACTTATAGGAAGTATTTTCATTGTAAGTATGGAATTAATTTTAAAATTGTGTCTAATGTCAGATTTATAACCATGTATGTTAGGGTACCTCATTAGTCCATGACCAATATAAGGAATTTTTGAGGGAAGTGGCTGGGATGTGATGAAGACCTTTGGGATAGTGTATGTGAATTAGTTTTTTATAGCTAGTAGAAAGCCTTATTTTATATTAATTGTGAATGATTTATGTTATGTGTTATAAATCTCATGTTTGTAGTTATAAAGATATGCCACCACAATGATTTTTCTCAAAGGGAGATGAGATGATGTTATATAGAATGATCCCCCAGTAGTGGAGCAATAAGACTTGGTGATTATGGGTAATAGGGAAGAAAAGTTTCATGAGAAATTTACTCGTTTTATGTAGATGATGGAACAGGAGCAGGGGGTGTACTGAGTATGGTTGATCTGAAAAGTGTGTTTTAGATACACCACCCTCCTTACTTTATCAGAAAAGGTGGACCAGAGGCATCCATGTTTTATATAGACTCCATCATGAGTATTCATGGTCGTTCAGAGACTCATTTCTAGAAGAAAGTCATGTTAGTGGAATATATATTTTGAGGTTAGGAAAATAATAAATGAGAAATCATTGTTCAAACTGATTCAGTTAAATATGGAATGATTTCCAAGATATGTTTCTAGAACAATTATATCTATAATCTTTGAGGCAAGATATGGTTGTAGTGTTTTTGAGCTTGAGCTTAGGGGGTGTTTTAGTGATGGATTATGATAGTCGATTCACTAACTTTTGGAACATAATTATACTATAGGAATGAGACTAGGAATCTATTGAGAAACGTTTCAAGGATGTAATTATACAAGAGATCAGGTCCAAGATGAATATAATCCATTTTCATAGGATTTCATTGGTAGTGGATTAAGAAAAATATCAAATGGGAACCTAAAGGGGGATTCAAATAGTGGACTTGTTGTGACAGTTGGATGGATATGTGGGTTGACATCTGAGGGGAGGACATTGTTTTTGGAAATTCTATCAGGTTTGATGTGTGTATATTAGTTTTAAGAGAGATTCATTATATTAGGGTAGTGATAAAGTGTTATGTTATTAGTGTGACAGGTCAGAGAATATGTGTGGTCTGTGTACAAGGCCACCAGTAGAGTGCCATTAGTGTTGTTGGATGGGGAATGTGTATAGTTTCTATATGAATCGTCAATAGTAAGTTGTATATTGGGGATTGAAGATGATGTCAAGTGTAATAAGGTGGTATGATACCCTATATTAGTTAGGTTATTGGAAATCCATGGGTCATAGAAGTTGGGGTGGGGGCATGGTATTATAGGGTAACAGTGTCCATACCTGCAGGGTAGTGCATATCCAAGTACTAAGGCCAGAGACTATAGTATTGTGGTCTATTAGACTCATAAAATTTAGTGTATACCAGGAGGAGGTGATGTAGTATCGTCAACTATTTTAAGTATCATTCTTATAGATTCCATTCTTTCTAGTTCATTGTATGACATAGGTGACACACATTCTTTTATATCATCCTAGTTTTTAGTTGTGTTGGGTCTATTAGTTGAACATGTTTGGGGGGTTATGTCGAATGATACTCTCTTGAGGGGTGTGATATGAGGATATTAGATAATATATTGGTTGTCCTTTGGAGGTCGGTGGGTTATATTTTCTATGGGACCTGTTTTTCCTCAATATGTTAGGTTTTAAACTTATTTTGAGCATGGATTGGCTCGTGTTGTACCAAGATCATATAAAATATTACCATCATCAGGTAACATTCATGTCTCTTGAGGGAGACACATAAATTCATAAATAATATTTTGACATTAGAGAAGGCCATATAGGGTCACTTTTATAGAAATTAGGAAAAATTACAACCCATGTGGCTTGTCTTATGGTTGGTAATATATGAATTGAGACACCAGTCATCCCTTCTATTGTGGATCAATTTCAATATGTGTTTCGTAAGTAATTATTGAGGCTACCACCTAAGAGATATGTTGAGATTACAGTTGAGTTTTTTCTAGGGGTAGAACAAATTTTAATTCCTCTATATATATTGGTCCCAACAGAAGACCCGGGGATTAAGACTCATTTAGAGGAGTTGGAGAGTAAATGTCTTATCCATATGAGTATGTCACCTTAGTGACTTCTACTGTTGTTTTCCAAGAGGGATGATAGATTTTTTAGGATATGTGTTGATTATAGGATGTTTAATTATATCACGTTTAAGAACTGTTACCCACTTCTATGAATTAATAATATTATATACATGTTGTTCGGTGAATCAATGTTTTATAAGATTAATATGATGTCTAGGTGCCATCAATTAATGGTGAGACCATTTGACATATTGTGGACTACTTTTAATAGAATTTACATGTTGTATGAGTTTGTGGTGATGTTATTCGAGTTGACCAATGTGACAACATTGTTCATGTATTAAATGAATCAAGTATTTCACCCATATCAAGAGAAGTTGCTATTTTACTTTGTTTATGAAATATTGTTGTTCTCATGGACTCATGTTGATCATGAAAAAAAATCATGACATTGTCTGGATTACTCTAATGGAGAATATCTTATACACTAGGATATCAGGTTTTCACTTCCTGATATATAGGATGTATTTCATTAGTAGCATCATCACCAAAGAAGGTGTGTCAGTGGAACCAGAAAAATTATATGTAGTGTTATCATGGTATAATCCCAGGAACGCTACTAATATCCACTGTTTTTTTCGGTTAAGCGGGCTACAATCAATGTTAAATCAAATCCTTTTCCTATTTGACTGTGCCACTTTTAGGTTTGACCAATAAAGGGATTAGAATTGAGTGGTCTGAGGCATGTTAATATTTTCTCTAGGAGTTAAATAATTTGTTAACTACCATGTGAATTATAATTTTTCTTCAGCCAGATAATTAGTATATCGTGTTTTTCTATGCTCTTGGAGTTGGTCATGGGTCGATGTAGATGTAGGATGATTGGGTTATAGAATATAGGTCAACACAGTTGAGCCCTTAGGAATGAAATTACCCACACTACTAAAAATTTAGGCTATAGCCATTGTTTTGAATCATGTATATATGTCCAAAAACTGTGGTTATAGGTTATATACATGGTTTAATGAACTATAGATGGTATTGTCTTGGATATTGGGAATGAACTATAACTTCTATTTCAACAGTGGATAAATCCCTATAGCCATTGTTCAAACTGTGCTTATGGATCTAGAACCACATTTCAAAGGGTCGATAAATCCCTAAACACATGGTTTGAAACTGTGACAAAAGCCTATGACCTAAAGGAATATAGCCATGGTACAATGATTGACAAAAGGGTTGTATCCATGGTTTGAAACCATGACTGTAGTTCATTCTGTTTCATAAACAAACACCCCCACCCAATCCCCTATACACCAACCTGGAAAGACACCCCCCCCATCTGGAGACCCCCTCTAACTTGGTCACCCCCTATACATAAACCCTTGACAGTCCTTTCCCCTCCCCCTGGACATACCATGTTAGAACGAACCCTTGGACACCCCCCCCCCCCTCTTGAACACCCCCTGATAGACCTCCCTGAAAAGCACCCCTCCCCCTGGATCGACCCCCTAACCCATAGCTTCCCCCGCAGTCACCACCCCCCCTGCGAACCGACACCCCCTAGACAAACCCCACAATCATGGACACCCACTCCATCCTAGTCCACAATGATCCAAAAAGATTTTGGAAATATTTCATTTCTAAACAAAGACGAATGTATAAAATGAAACAATAAAAATGAAGGGGGATGCCATTTTACATAAAATTTGAAAAATTGAAACAGAACTCAAAAAATGTGAATGTTTATCATCCACAGAGTTATCATGATAACAAAGAATGTAACTTGAACCATTATTAATTAAAACCTCAAATAATTACCTAGAATATCTCATTCATGGTTTAGTATCTTGTTTTAGCCTGAATCTTCCCTTGAAATAGCTTGTATCAATACATGCTACTGGGGTAAAGCTTTCAATTCATGTCTCGATACATGTATATATTTTAAAAATGTTGTCCTGTACATATTTCTCTCGATGCAGGATAAGTTCACAAAACATAACCCTCCCTCAATCTTCTCAGCCCATCATTGAACAAACTTCTTCATATATAACAATTTAGTCAATAATGACAATATCCAATTCCCAAGAAAACCTCTACTAAAATAGGTGAATAAGTTAAAAAAATTATTAGAATTTTGGGAATTGGAATGCTTACCTACATGGTTTGGAGTAAAAAATTATAGGCATGCCCATATCATAGGATAATTGCATTGTTTCCTGATGGGACCCACTACCTGTCTAATGGTGATTGATGCAACCACTTTTGTATTATTGGACTTCTCCTGAGAGGATTGAAATTTTCAATTCATGTCAACTCAACATGAAATCCCTAAATTAGAAGATTCCCTTTAATAAATGGACTCAAACCCTCATATCCTAATCATAATCCCATATATATTTATGTGTTCATACTGGGGGAGAAGTGAAACAACACAATATTATAACGACACTTATAATTTGCATAATATTTTTCATTATAAATGTATTTAAAACCCATGGAAGAGTACTATGTCTTGGTGATAGAATATATTTTTTTTTGACCCCCTAGTTTTTTCTTGAGGGAATCAATTATTTTTGTTATTATTAAGTAAATTAAGTCTATGAAATTTTTTTCAAAAAATTGTCTTCAGAAGACCCCCATGTTCCAGGGAACACATTCAACTAGATTATGATGAAACACTTGTTCTAGAAAACACAATAAAATAGATTAAGATGTCTCCCCCTCCCTCTTCGAGGCCCCAAGACACCCCTCCCCCTCCCTCCTAGACACCACCAAACACCCCCTACACCCTAAAAACCCCCTCCCTTCACCCCTGAACACCCCCTCCTTCCTAGAAACACGCCGGAGACCCCCTCCCTCATGGACAACCTCTCTCTTGAATACCCCTGGACATTCCCCATCCCTTCTCGACATCTCGCGGGACACTCCCCTCCATCCTGCACACCCCTAGATTCCCCCTCCCTCTTGGACACTCTCCTTTACTTTTGGATACCCCTAGACATTCCCCCTCCCTCCTGGACACCCACCCCTCCTAGACACCCCTCCCATCTAGACGCCCCCTGGACAACCCCCTCCCTCCTCGACCCCCTCCTTCCTAGACATCCAACCCCCTCCTGGACACCCACACCCCCCTCATAGACACCACTTACCTCTTAGACATACCCTCTCTCCAGGATACCCCCTCCCTCACGGATGATCAATGTATGGTTTGTAGATCCCCTATTTTAGTATCTAGAAACTACTATTTTTTGTTAACCACATCGAACAACATCTAAAAATATGTTAAATTGATATATTAATATTCATCCTTGACGAAGATAGTGGATATTAGAAACCATTTTTTTAAAACAACAATAAAATTATGGAAACAAGTATTTTAAAAATTCAAGAATTTTTAGAATACAAATTAAAGGTGTAGGAAGAGGGAACCTACCTCAGCCTCAAGGCACATTGGCTTTTAGCAATGACAACTCGAATCTTAATTTTTTCTACTTTCACACATATAAAACATCACACACACTAACACACACATAAATATATATATATAGATAGATAGATATGGGGACCTAACCCCTATTTACATATTTTCATGGAAAAAATGCACATGGGGGCCCTATAAATATTCTTATGCTTTCATCAACCCCATTAGAAGTTCACATGTATACATTTCTCATATCTATATATAAGCGCAACTATTTCTAATATATATTCATACTTCTATGAGTGAGTGTATATAATGGGGAAAATATATATGTATATTTCTACCAATGCATACACAAGTATACCTTCTTCAACAACGACTCGAATCCACCTCAATGAAATCCAAAATGCACTAAAAAAATATAAGGAACCCAAAAATTATTAAAAAACTAATTAAAATTGGGCCAAAGAATAATAACATAATAATCCTTAACAAAATCAAATGTTGAACTCACTGTCTTCGATGGTCGAGGAAAGAACTGGTCTCATCATAAAAATCCACCAATAAGAAAATCGTGGGAAATGAATTGAGATATAACAACTTCTTATATATATGTGATCAATGTGTCAATTGTACATGCTAAATGATACATGAATCCATAAAATACAATGGAAAAAATAATATTTAGATTGATATGTAAATCCCAATAGTAAATATCATTATCATTAATAAACCTCTTTATTTTTCTAACATCACCATCAATTTCCTATTCGAAAATAAAAAATCACCAAAATATGGGAATAATGTAAACTTCCATCCATACTTAAATGTGAGAAATCAGGATTAGACATTGTTGGTAACCTTTAAAATTCAGTCCATGAATATATAAAACACATCAAACTCTTCATACCTATATCCTTATTGATTTTCTAAATTGAACCCTCATTTTTTAGAATGTTCTGCTTCAGGAATTAAACATTATTCTAAATTTATATCGGTTTATAAATATTAAAAAATAAAGATTTTTCCATATGTTATTCTTACATAATATGATAGGACTTTTCAAATAGAAGTTTTATGGGACTTAATTGTAATACAAATCATGATAAAAGTATTTTATATGGACTTATAGAGTGATAAAATTGGACTTACAAAGTTATATAATTGGATGTAATGTCACACACACTACCTCAATATGTCATTCACTAGCCATGAAGTAATATGGTTGGACTTCTAAAGGGATACACTAGCTAAAAGACTCATTTTGGAACCTGAAATGACTTATTCTTATAGTAGACATCCCACCTTCTTCATTTTTCTACATTTCTCCATGAAATTCTAGACATCATCAGATGACTCTAAAACTTCTTCAAATCATCCTTGGTCATTCTTAAATCTTTATGAATCATATTATAAATGATCTTTATAATAATGAGAAATATAAAAAATTAAAACTCTTTCTGAATGATTGTAATCCCCTTAGTATAATGTAAAAACTCAACTAGAGTATTTCAATGAGCTCCACTATAATTGAATGTCTAGTCTTCAAATCATCAATATAAAACCATCCCCCTTGAATATCCCCTTGCACCCCCCTATACCCTTCACATGCCCCTGCCCCTTCCTCCTCCCTTGCACTCACCCATCCCCCCTCACCTACACACACCCCTACTGCTTCCCCAGCACCATCCCCCTAACCTACAAACCATCATCCTTATGGCTCGCCTCCCCTACACACACCCTTTCCCCTTCCTGAGCACAACCCCTTGCACCAGCACCCCACATTCCCATGCACCAGCACCACCACCCCACCTCTCTCCTCCTTTCAACCACACCTGCCCCGAACACACACCCTTCCCCACCTTGCAATCATCCCTTGCCTCTTTCACCCCCACACCCCTCCCCCTCACCCTGCTCACAGCACCCCTGCACAGACTCTTACCCCCTTCCCCATACCCCATCCCCCATCACCAGCACCCCCCCCCCACACACCCTTCTCCCCTCCTCCATCCATATGACAACCCTGGTTTTTATTACAACTTAAACATGATTTATTACACAAAACTTCACTTGATACAACAATTAATATCGAGAGGTTTAGTGTCTTTGGGGATTAGGATCATTACATAAAAACATAAAACATGAAATAGAAAATCTTTATTGAAAACTTCCTTTACATGACCACTACATTCCCTCATACTTAACATTCCATGGGATAACCTGAGGACATGCATAAGAAAAGGGTGAGCTATAAATCCCAGTAAGGGAGTACACATGGAATAACACGATGAGTAAAATACATGTTAGACAATAGGTATATAAATATATCATAAAAGAAACATGAACATAAAATCATGATAAAGCATGATAATCATAACATGGAAATGTGGCAACAACACTTAACATGGAATTAGCATGAGCCAAGTCTCATTGCACATAAAGCATGAGTAGACCCTCATTGCACATGAAGCACGAGTAAACCCTCATTTCACTTGAATTAGAATGAGTCAACACTCATTGCACATGAAGTATCATGATACAATACTTTACCCAAGGCATTGGAGCGCTATAAGGGTGCACCCTTCTTAAACATTTCATTTCATAAATATGTGTGCCACATGGATCATAAAACTTGGATTCATAAAACATATGCATTTATTCCATGATAAAGGAATGTGGAATTAATAAATGAAACTTTATAATCAATATGTAAATGTGCATAAAGGTGAATACCCTTGATGGAGAAATGGCCATGGTATTCACTACACAATGACATTGTCTTAGAAAATCGGTGTGATTTCGGCAGCGTAACGGCGTGACATAAGAATTCATAAAAAACATTGATGATAGAGAAAGGGGTTCCTCATCATATTTAAATGTAATGTATAGTATGTAGGTCATATAAATACATGTCCCAACAATTTTAATGGAATTTATATTCATGATACAAAATTATTTTCTTGAATGTAAAAGAAGATATAGAAGTTCCTTTCGAAATTTCGGCATAGTAACAGGTGTACATGGGAGGCAATTAATGAGAGATAAAGGGGTCTCCCATCATTCAAATAGTAAGAGGGAAGTATGGGGGAGGTGTGAAACCATACCCCAAAATTCATAATTGAAATTAATAGGGCAAAAAAACTTAAAAAATTGACAAAAATGAGAAAGGATGAAAAAACCCCTTACTTGGAAGTGTTCTTCCAAAGGATAGAGAGAGGCTTGTGAGAGGCTTCTTGGGAGCTTGGGGCACCTTGGGAGGATTCTAGAGAGAGTTGGGCAGAGGTTGGACGAACTCCAAGGGCTTTTAGTGAGGAAGAAGTGGGATCTTGGGTGGGTTTATATAGGAAAGGTGAGGTAATTCTTTTTTATTTTGGTTTGGGTCCCCTTACATTAAATTAATCCAAACCACAAATCATCCCATGGTTTTTGCCCATGGTTTTTGGAAAAATGAATAGGAAAACATTATTTTATAAGTCCAAAGTCCGAACTTCATAAAATATAAGGGTTTCTTATGTGGAGATGAGTCACACTCCCATGGAAATTAATTTAAAAATGCAAAGTGTTGAATAAGTCTTGAGGGGTCCATTAATGCTTTGAAAAATAAGTCAAACAAAGCCAAAATCACTTTATTTTAATGGTAAAACATATATTGGCCGAACATAAGGTTTATAGTATTTTATTACATCCACATTGGTTCATTATGATGTCATAAAACACATTATATATTTAAACAGTATTTAATTTTTACCCAAAACTTAGACTGTCTCAGAAAATTATGAAAAATTCACCATTGGATAATTTAGACGTCCTGATTCCAGAAATGGAATTTATTTTATCTAAAAAATTTTCTAAATATGTTAATTTTCACTTTTAAAATAAATAGAGACATTTATCGAAAATTCACGGGTTTTGATAGAAATGGCTTTCATGCCTTAATAAATTTTTTTTATATCATTCATAAAATTATAAGATCATTTATATTTAATAAAAATTAATTTCATAATATTATTATTATTTTATTAAAATATTTCTTAATTCAAAAATCACTTAATTTAATAAAATAGATATCTTAATTAAATAATAACTAAAAACACCATTTGTACTTTAAAAACTATTTACAATGTATGAAAAATGACTAGAAATTATATTCATTATTATATAAAAAAATAATGTAAATGAAAATAGTACATCTTATTTGTTATATAACCCCTTAAAATAGCTGCATAAGACCTAAGGGTAAGGTGTGCTATGGTGACAGACTCTTTGGGTGGCTCAGATAACATCGCTCAAGTGGTAATTTCAATCAACTTCCAATTTTCCCGTAGATGGTCACGTCTGAGCTTGACATGATGAATCTCATCTTGGGCATGGTCAAGATCAAAGCCCAAGGATGCCACCTATTTTCTGAGCTCTGACAAATGGGCTTCGTATGGTTCAATTCTACTGGACGGGGCCATCGCTTCTTTTGTCTGAGTAAATTGTATTTGTTAAAGTCCTATATTTATACTAACCTTGTGATCACTGTTCAACGACTATATTAGCAACGATCAAAATTATTAACATAAAACCAAATTAGTTGACATCTTATAAAAACATTTTTCATAAAGAGACATTTAATTAGATCAAGAGGGATTTCCATTAATGAATCTTTGGTTCGTTACAACATTCCCCCCTTAAGAAATTTTTCCCTCGAAATTTTTCCTTTTCCCACACTAAAACAGATGTGGGTAACTTAGCTTCATATTTTCCTCTGATTCCAAAGTCTCTTCATCAATCTTGTGGTTTCTCCACAACACCTTGACGAGGGGCATTGTCTTATTTCATAGAACTTTTTCTCTATGATCTAAGATCATCACTAGTTGCTCCTCATATGAAAGATCTTATTCCAATTGTACCACCTCAGAAGAGAGTACATGTGAAGGGTCTGGTATATACATCCTTAAGAGGGATACATTAAAGACATCATGTACTTTGTCCATAGTATGAGGAAGTTCTAGTTGATAGGTCACAACCCCAACACGATCAAGAATCTTGAAGGGGCCGATGTACCTTGGAATTAACTTCCCTTTCTTTCCAAACCTCTTGGCCTTCCTCCATGGATATATGCGTAGAAAAACCGTGTCTCCAACTTTAAACTCAAGGCCTCCTCGATGATTATCTGCATAACTCTTCTGTCGACTCTGGCCTGCCTGGATATGCTGGTGAATGGATTTCACCTTCTCCACTATTTCTTTGACCATTTCTAGTTCAAGCAGCTTACGTTCACTGACCTCATCCCAACATGCCAGTGTTCTGCACCTTCTCCCATATAGAGCTACATATGGTGCCATTTGGATGCTCGAGTGGAAATGTTATTATAAGAGAAATCAACCAGAGGAAGATGTTGATCTCATTCTCCTTTAAAGTCCATTTAGCACGCTATCAACATATCCCCAAGTGTTTGGATAGTCCGTTCGGATTGGCCATCTGTTTGAGGATGATATGCCATACTAAAGTTCAGTTCAGTATTCAGAGCATGTTGAAGACTCTTCCAAAACATAGAGGTGAATCTTGGATCCCGATTAGACACAATAGATAGTGGTACAGCATTCAACCTTACCACTTCCCTAATATATATCTATGCCGGTTGATCCAAATAGAAATCCTCCCGAATAGAAATGAATTGTGCAGTCTTTGTAAGACGATCCATAACAACCCATATTGCATTGTTGCCTTTGGATGTCCTGGGAAGTCTGGTGACAAAGTCCATGGTGATGTTTTTCCATTTCCATTCTGGTATGGGCAATGGTTGGATCATCCGCGTAGACTTCTGACTCTCTGCCTTCACTTGCTGAGACAGCAGGCACTTTGATGTATATTCAGCGATCTCCTTCTTCATATTATCCCACCAAAAGTTTTCTCGGAGATCTCAATACATCTTTGTGCTCCCTTTGTGAATAGAGAAATTTGAACTAAGTTCATCATCCAAAACTTCCATCTTCAACTCTGGACTTGATGGAACACATAGTCTTTTCCCAAACCACACAATTCCTTCTTCATTAACATTAAACTCTGATGATTTAGATTTTTTGATAGCTTCCACTTTTTCCTGAATTCCCACATCATCCTTTTGAGCATCCTTTAAACTTTCCAAATGAGATGGTTGAGAAATCACTTGTGAAAGGATTGATGATGTTCCCTTCTTTATGATTCCCACGTCCATCTTCATAAAGGCTAAGATGATTGGATCCTTCTCTATTCTCATCATTGATAAAATTGTTGGGTCCTTTCACAAGGTGGTAATGTATTAAACAGTCATAATCCTTGATGAGCTATATCCATCTTCTCTAGCGCATATTAAGCTCTTTTTGTGTGAATATTTATTTAAGACTCTTGTGGTCTGTATATATCTCACATTTCTCTCCATAGAGATAATGCCTCCAGATTTTCAAGGCAGAGATCACAGCCGCCAACTCTAGTTCATGCGTTGGATAGTTTTTCTCATGGATTTTTAACTACCGTGAGGCATAGGATATCACTTTATCATTCTGCATCAACACATATCCTAATCCCTTCTTCGAAGCATCATTGAATACCACAAAAAGCTCCCCACTTGTGGGTAAAGTGAGCACGAGTGCAGTGATAAGCCTCATTTTCAACTCTTTGAAGTTTTCTTTGCATTCATCACTCCAAGCAAACTTTACTCCCTTTTGAGTTATCTTGGTAAAAGGGTTGGACAATCGTGAGAAATTTCTCACAAATCGTCGATAATATCCAGGTAACCCTAAGAAGCTACGGATATCCGTTACCGATGTTGGCCTTAGCTATCCCTCAATTGCATCTGTTTTGGAGGGGTCCACAGATATCACATTGCTTGTGATGATATGGCCCAAGAATGAGACCACCTTCAACTAGAACTCACACTTTCTGTACTTTTCATAGAGCTTCTCCTTGCACAATGTCTCTAGTACAGTTTTTAAATGATCCTCATGATCCTCCATGGTTTTGGAGTATATTAGAATATCATCTATAAAGACTACCAAAAATTTGTCAAGGTAATCTCTGAAGACTCTATTAATCAAGTCCATGAATACTGCTGGAGCATTGGTGAGTCCAAAAGGCATTACTATTAATTCATAGTGCCCGTACCTTGTACGAAAAGCAGTATTGGGGATATCTTCCTATTTCACCCTTACTTGATAATATCCCGACCGCAAGTCCACATTGGAGAAGTATTGTACTCCACCAGCTAATCAAACAAGTCATCTATTCTTGGGAGAGGATACTTGTTCTTTATCATGATTTTGTTAAGGTCACGATAATCGATGCAAAGCCGCATTGACCCATCCTTCTTTTTGACGAAGAGGACTGGTGCACCCCATGGTGAAGCACTTGGGTGTATAAACCATTTATCCAGATTCTCCTATAGTTGTTTCATCAGCACTTCAAGATCAACAACATCCATTCTATATGGAGTCTTGGATATTGGTAGCACCCCAGGTATAAGGTCAATTGAGAACTCAACATCTCTTCTTGGAGGAAGACCATGCAGTTCCTCAGGAAACACTTCAGCGAATTCCCTCACAATAGGCATTTCATCAAGGATGGTTTCTTCCTTGGACTCAATCATTTGAGCCAGATATGCATGCTCATAAGGTAGTAATATCCATGCTTGAGATGATGGAGCTGAAGGAGATTCATCTTACTCCTAACACTTGTAAAGAATCGGGGTTGATTCTCCATATGGAGTGTGATTTCCCTCTCCCGAAAATTTATATTGGCTCTATATAAGGAAATCTATTCCATGCCAAGAATTGCATCAATTTCTACCAGAGGGAGTATGACGAGGTTCTCCGGGAAATTCAATCCACAGATTATAATAGGGGAGGACTTATATTCATGGGATGCAATGATTGCCCCATTTTCCATACTCACCGGCATCTTTACTTCCATGATTTGTGGTGGTGCAGGGATTGTTCTACTAAACATTCGAGATATAAAAGAATGCGTATAACCTGAATCAAAAAGTATGTTCGCTATTCTTGAATGAATAACTAGCGTACCTATCACTACTTCGTTGTCGGGGTTCACTTTGGCAGAAGTGATGGAAAAAGATCTTCCTTGATGTCTTGGAGGTTGTTGGTTGCCTCCGATAACCCTTAGATTAGGGAACTGATTTGAAAAATGACCCAGTTATTTGAATTTGTATCCTTGAACAATGCGTTAAGGTTCGATCGGAGTCTTCCTCTCTTCTGTCGCAGCCGCGGGTCCTTCTTGCCGATAGTTAATAGCTAGGTTCCCTTCTCTTCCACAACTGAAGAATTATCTCGTCCCCTTAAGGCAATTTTTAGGGTACTTATTTTCGCAGTTTTGGAAAGTGGGGTGCTCGATCTTCTTAGCACCATTGGATTTATCCATCAGATCACCAGCATTGAAGTCCACCTTACGCTTCTTGTCCCCATGATACCCATGTGATTCCCCGATCTCCATTTCGACCTTGAGGGCACACCGAACAATTTTCTCATAGCTGTCGAAGTCACAGATTGTTAATGCTTTTTGCAAGCTAGGCTTCAGCCCACCAAAGAAGTGGTCAACCTTGAATTTGGGGGGTAACGACATAGTCAGAAGCGTATCGTGCAATCCTTGAGAAGTTTTCCTTGTACACTCCAATAGATTCTTCATCTTTTTTCTTGAGGGAATGGAAGTACCTTTCCATCTTAAGCTGGCGGGTGCGCAAATAATAGTTTTCAAAACAAATCTTCTGAAAATCCTTCCATTCTAAAGCCTCAGTCTCCTCCTCAGGCTTCGTATTTTTTATCAATGTCTACCATTGATCAGCTTCACCCTCCATACGATAAGCCTCTAGGAGAACCTTCTCTTGATTAGAACATTGGAGGATTGAGAATATCTTTTCAATGGAGGTGATCCATTGTTCAGCGATCATGGGATCAGATGATCCACTAAAAGTAGGAGGCCTTTTCCTCATGAAGCTCTCTATAGAGACTTGTTCCTTCTTAGGGGGGTTTGGACGTTCCTCTTGACCCGTGATTCTATTCAAAACTTGAGTTATCTGAGAGAGAAGCGTGACAAAGTTCGCGATTCCCGCTCCCATTGGATTGGGCATCTCATTAGTACAGTCATCACACTGATCTTCACAATAGTTATTAGCCCGAGTCCTCCTATTACCATCCATTGGCTGGAATAAAAGGAAAGATAGGGGTAACACATAAAGGGTAATCCAAAGACAAAAGTTGATGACTTATAAATAAACTTTAATTCCTTTACCCATGAGTCTACAGGCTTCAATCTAGGATTTTCATGATCTACTTTCTAACATATATTCGCAGGGCCTTTTTTTATTCCCTTAATAAGGGTTCATACTAAGCTTGTGAATTTATCAAAACATATCCCCCGGGAGTGCTGTAACCAAGAGTGCAACAAGGCCAATTGTCGTGAACGAGTTCCCATTCGAGTCTAGCTCAAAGCGGTGTTTTTTGGGTTTTACCCCTAGGATACATCTGTTCCATAGCCTCCTCTACCTGCTTGTTTCCAGATAGGGATGTATTTTATTGATAACCCACTTACTCAATACTCACCAAAAATTAGGGACGTTTTTTTGTACTTAGTCTTGTATCTAAGGCTTTACTAGGGTTTCCTAATCCCAAAAATAACTAAACCTATCCTCTAATACCAACTATGACAACCCTGATTTTTATTACAACTTAAACATGATTTATTACATAAAACATCACTTGATACAACAAAGAAGATTAAGAGGTTTAGTGTCTTTGGGGATTAGTATCATTACATAAAAACATAAAACATGAAATACAACATCTTTATGGAAAACATCCTTTATATGACCACTACATTCCCTCATACTTAGCATTGCATGGGATAACCAGAGGACATTCATAATAAAAGGGTGAGATAAAAAGCCCAGTAAGGGAGTACACATGGAATAACATGAGGAGTACAATACATGTTAGACAATAGGTATATCAATAGAGAATAAAAGAAACATGAACCTAAAGGCATGATAAAGCATGATAATCATAACATGGAAATGTGGCAACAACACTTAACATGGAATTAACATGAGTCAAGGCTCATTGCACATAAAGCTTGGGTAAACCCTCATTGCAGATGAAGCACGAGTAAACCCTCATTTCACTTGAATTAGCATGAGTCAACACTAATTGCACATGACGTATCGTGATACTATACTTTACCCAATGCATTGGAGCGCTATAAGGGCGCACCCTTCTTAAACATTTCATTTCATGCATAAGTGTGCCACATGGATCATAAAACATGGATTCATAAAACATAATCATTTATTCCACGATAAATAAATGTGGAATTCTTACATGAAACTTTATAATCAATAAGTAAAAGTGCATAAAGGCGAATACCCTTGATGGAGAAATGGGCATGGTATTCACTACACAATGACATTGGCTTAGAAATTTGGTGCGATTTCGGCAACGTAACAGCGTGCCATAAGAATTTATAAAAATGGTTGATGAGAGAGAAAGGGGTTCCTCAAAATATTTACATGTAATGGATAGTAAGGAGTTAATATAGATACATGTACCAACAATTGTAATGGAATTTAGATTCATGATACAAAATTATTTTCTTGAATGTAAAAGAAGAGAGAGAAGTTCCTTTTGGAATTTCGGCATAGTAACAGGTGTACATGGGAGGCATTCAATGAGAGAGAAAGGGTTCTCCAATCATTCAAAAAATAAGAGGCCAATATGGGGGAGGTTATAAACAATACCCCGACATTCATAATTGAAATTAAAAGGGAAAAACAACTTAAAGAAACTTGAGAAAAATGAGAAAGGAAGAAAAAAACCATTACTTAGAAGTGTGCTTCCAAAGGCTAGAGAGAGGCTTGTGAGAGGATTATTGGGAGCTTGGGGCACCTTGGGAGGATTCTATAGAGAGTTGGGCAGAGGTTGGACGAACTCCAAGGGCATTGATTGTGGAGGAAGTGGGAGATTGGGTGGGTTTATATTGGAAAGGTGAGGGAATTCTTTATTATTTAGGTTTGGGTCCCCTTACATTAAATAAATCCAAAACACAAACCATCCAATGGTTTTTGCCAATGGGTTTTGGAAAAGGGAAGAGTAAAACATTATTTTATAAGTCCAAAGTCCTAAATTCTTAAAATATTAGGTTTTCTTATGTGGAGATGAGTCACACTCCCATGGAAATTAATTTAAAAAGGAAAAGTGGTGAATAAGTCTTGAGGCGTCCATTAATGCTTTGAAAAATAAGTCAAACAAACCCAAAATCACTTTATTTTAATGGTAAAACACATATTGGCAGAACATAAGGATTATAGTATTTTATTAATTCACCATTGGGTCTTTATGATGTCATAAAACACATTATATATTTAACAAGTATTTAATTTTTACCCAAACATTTGACTGTCTCGGAAAATTATGAAAAATTGACCGTTGGATAATCTTGATGTCCTGATTCTAGTAATGGAATTTATTTTATCTAAAAAAATTTCTAAATATTGTAATTTTCACTTTTAAAATAAAAACCGACATTTATCGAAAATTCACGGGTTTTGACAGAAATGGCTTTCAAACCTTCATAAAATATTTTTATTGCATTCATAAAATTATAAAATCATTTATATTTAATAAAAATTAATTTAATAATAATATTATTATATTATTAAAATATTATTTAATTCAAAAATCACTTAATTTAATAAAATATATTTCTTAATTAAATAATAATTAAAAACACTATTTTTACTTTAAAAACTATTTACAATGTTTCAAAAATGACTTGAAATTATATTCATTATTATATACAAAAATAATATACATGAACATAGTACTTTGTATTTGTTACATAAACCCTTAAAACAGCCGCATTAGACCTAAGGGTAAGGTGTGCGATGGTGACAGACTCTTGGGGTGGCTCAGATAACATCGCTCGAGTGGTAATTTCAATCAACTACCACTTTTCCCGTAGACGGTCACGTTCGAGTTTGACATAATAATTCCCATCTTGGTCTTGGTCAAGAGCGAAGCCCAAGGATGCCACCTATTTTCCGAGCTTTGACAAATGGGCTTCGTATGGAGAAATTCTACTGCACGAGGCCATCGCTTCTTTTTTCTGAGTAAATTGGATTTGTTAATGTCCTATATCTATACTAATCATGTGATCACTGTTCAACGGATATCTTAGCAATGGTCAAAATTATTAACGTAAAACCAAAGAACTTGACATCTTATAAAAACATTTTTCATAAACATAAATTTAATTAGATCAAGAGGGATTTCCATTAATGAATCTTTAGGTCATTACAATCCACATACACCACTCTATACAGCCCCGTCCCCTGTACTCCCCCTCTATGTAACACCGCCCTTTCACACCTCCCCCAATGATTTCCCATCACCATTTCTGGCTACTCAAGAACCTATAACACACAACAATAATTTCTTAAAAATGATATAAGGCTATGTAAAATGTGACGCCTAAAACTTATTATGAAATATTTTCTTAAATAAATTTTATCTTTTAGTAGCTTATTTTTCACATAATCATGGTTTTAAACGAACTTTTATATGCCCTTAATATAAAATTATCATTATAGAATAACTTTAAGGATTGAAAAAATAATTTTAACTAACTTAGGAAAATGCATTATGAAAAATATAAATCAAATAGATATATATATTTTAGAGTGAATTATTTTTGTAACGAAATTTATAAGATATATATGTGTTATATACATAATAAAATATTTTTCATATTCATTCAATTGATATTTTTGTTATAGGTTATGAATAAATCCCTATGTGATGTATTTTTTAAAAAACGTAAATTTTACACCATAGAATAGTGAAACCTTTTTAAATGAAGACATTGACACATTAATGATTTTTCTTTAAAAACATAAAATGGTTATTTTGAATCAGGTTAAAAAAATTTCCTTTGGATAAATTTTTTATATTTTTTTGATAACATTCATATTTTGATGAATAATAAAAATATGTAAAATATTAATTAAAAAAAATTCATTGAGATAGTTTATATGGTTAAATTATAATATTGAATGGTTTTAATGTTTAAAAAGAATATATTTTTTCCAATTAATGTATGTCCTTATCATTAATTTTACATTGAACTCATATTTAGAAACATTTCTGTCTTTTGTAAGGATTTAACGTTTAAAAACCCATTTTCTCAACAACGAGGATAATTTTAAATTAATTTTGTAATATTAAGTGTTTTGAATTCTGAAATTTGGATTCCATATTTCGAATTATTTGGATTAAATTATGTTATTATGATAATTTTATTTTTTGTCATTATGAATTGTAACAATGGTAATTATTTTTATTACCATGGTTAAAGGTGAATCAAGTAATTAAGTGAAAACGAATATTATAAAATTATTTTAACAACTGTAAAAATACTATTGGAAGATTAAATTATACCCTTGTCATATTTTTTTTGAATCTTAATCACTTTATTTCCACATACCTTTAAAAAGACCTGAATGTAATAAAACCTAATGAAATGGACAAAGTGCCACAATCACTTTTTATACAAGTGTATTAATTTTAATATATGGATAAAAAGGAGATAAAATATACTATAGATAATATATGGAAAGATAAAATAATTACCCACTTCATAAAAATTTATTTATAATTTTAAGAGATTATGTAATTACCATTAATGATGACAAAATAGTTATGCAGAAATTATTTTATTAATAGAACTATCAAATAAATGGTTTTAAAAGAGTTAGAAGAAATATCATATGAACTAATTAATGATATCATGAATTTTATAGGTGACTATGACATGTTATAAGTGTATTTAATATTTTTTTATAACTTATCTTTAGTGTGAATTTTATATAAAGTCTAATAAATGAATAGTTTCAAAATTGATTCAATTGATATTTTATAAAACTAATTTTTTTAAAATTATTTAAAATATCATAAAAATATTTAAAAATTAAAATGTTATAATTATAAGGTCTAAAATATCATGAAATATCCATTTATGGTCAATTAACACCAGATAAGTAAATATTAATTACCGTTATATGTTTTGAATGTTATTACCAAAATTAAACATTAATAGAATTACTAAGGGTCAATTAAAAAGATAAGGTTTAAATTGAAAAAATAATCTATCAGAATTTAATTGGGTTATGAGATTGAAACCCTATATCATCTCATGATAGAATTAGGAACACTTTGGAGGTTTTTTGGGTAGGGTTTAATTTTATTATATATTCATATTTCTGAGATTTTTCTAAAGTTCCCCTCTCGTCTCTTATAAAAGATCACCTCCTACGTATCCTCTTCACTTCATTTTGAGCTTTAAAAGTTAGCCAAACCATGGACATTACACTTTTCAACGTACCTAGTAACATTATGGAGGAAATGGTATTCTCCATAGACCATGTCTAGTGCCCTAAGTGGAAATTCAAAGCAGGCAAGTCGGGGAAAAGATAATCTCTTCTACCAATTCTTTCAAGTTTATTTCATCATCTTCTTCCCCTTAATTAGTTTTTAGTTATAAAATAATATTTTTAGTATCAATAAGTCATATGTTATTAAAAATATTAAACAATCATATTTCAACTACTATCTATCCTACAAAAAAATGAAATCATCGTGCCTGCGTGCATACAACTTATCGCCTTCACACAGTGGTGTAATCTATTTTTCACCAACACCATATTTGTTGGATATAATGGTGTAAATAATACCTATATATGAATAATATAACATTATACATATTATGAGATACTATAAAACATCCACTTCAATACCATTCAATGATTATGGGAATGATATCGTTGCGTGTGGATACGTACAACTTACCGTCTCCACTGTGTGAAGTGATTCATTCAATATAATCATCATTAAGACATGATTATATAAATGAATTAAATAAATATATATGATATATATTAAACTAATACAATTACTTATAATATATAGCAATAACCTAAAAATGGTGAATAATTACGTCTCCGAAAAAACATACATAAGTACATAATGTAGTTAATACTCGAATAACAAGTAACAATGAAATGTTACTAAAAAAGGATGAAAATATTATCATAAATGTTATCATCAAAATTATTATGATTCTGGAATAAATCTATTACATTATTTAAATAATTATACAAGAGTTCCGGATACATACGAAGCATATCAAACCTAATGTAAGGGATAAATTTTCTAATCTCATTTATATCTGAGATTGTTTATTCATAAGTATTTACTGGGGTTATATTTATCATCCTTGTCCATGTTTTATAATAATGTTTTAATAAAATGGTTAATATACTTCCATTTATGTTTAAAGTCATTTAAACCCTTTTTTGACTTTTACCACATGGTATGGAAAGAAACATTATTCTTTTTATCATACAAGGTACTTTTTTGACTTTTCCAGCAAATGTACAAGGTGAATATTTTTTTAACCTAAATGGAATGAAAATATTTTTATTATTTCATAGGTAATTATTTACATGAAGCTTAATTTACAATTTTCCTATTTTATTTTCAATTATCTTATTTTCTTTTAAATTTTCATGATATATTGTGAAAAAATGTTTTTGAAGATGAATGGATATTTTCCTCAAGAGCTACATTTAAGTGTTTTATAAAAATAATCTTTCTTATAAAATTATATAGGGTTATATTTATATCAATATTATTACTATTATCTATTTATGTTATGATGGAATAATTTTTATGAAGTCCTTTTATCATATAAGGATTATGTTATGATGGCATGATGTTTAAGAATCCCATTTTATTACATGGGTTATTTTATGATGTATGATTTATGTTTTTGGGGTATATATAAGAATGGTTTCATTATGAGATGTGTGAGACATATTTTTACCTCTAACTAATTGGGTAATGATTTAAATTTCATTATACATACATGGTTGGAAAGGAATGTTAATATGGTTATGTGATACAGGGATGGAACAAGGAGAGAACTCAATCGAGTAATGAATTGTGTCTGCTATGATGGTCTTTGAAAAAAATCATGACTAATATGAAATGATTTTATATTCATATGTGTGTTTAAAAAAAATCGTGTCTTATGTTATGATTATTGTGATTACATTGAACTTTTAAGATTTCTCCCATGACAAGATATTATGATCTCTTATAGAGGATAAGATTTTTAGATTTTATATTCTTATAAATATGATATGATTGATATTTCATTTTTTACTCTTACTAAGAATATGATATCACCCTTTTGTATGTTTCATTTACCCAGGTCGAGAAGAAGGTTATTAAATATTATCTCCCAAAAAGGATTCTAGTTATGTTGAAATAAATGACATACAAGGTAGCTGTTTTATGAACTAGTTTTTTATGTCTCTCTGTTTTTAAAGACACTATACCTATATAGTCCTATCATGGTTTTGTTATATGTTTAAATATATTTACTTAAATTCTTATTTAATAACAATGTATGTAAATTATGGGTCATTATAGTTGGTATCAGAGGAAAGGTATAGTTAGCCATTGGAAACTAGGATGGGAAAGCCATATTAAGAACCATAAAGATATTTCTAATTATAGGATACAATCCTAATGTTTTAGAAATGGAAATGACTAACCTATGATAAAACCTAAAGTGAGTAAAAATATAATTTTATTCTTCATTATCTTGTTTCCTAATATGATTAGTGTTTCTCACACTATGGTTATTAGATTTTTTTTAATGTATGGAACCTGAAGGATCAGTGTTAATGTTGAATGAGACAGGAAATGCAATGATGAACCCTTGGACAACCAACTGTTATGGGACCTAGAATGAAAAAACTTGTATCCATGCACAAACAACTTTATCAAGCTGTGATTCATACAGGACTTCCAAATGGGAAAAATAAGGAACAACATTCTGTTTAATCCTTCATGAGGCGCCATCCTCCACCATTCAACGGGACTTCTGATCCACGAGATTCTGAAAAATGGATCTGTACCACTGAAAATATAATATTAGGCCTAAAATGTTTTGAACATGATAAATTCATGTTATTAGTATATCGTTTGGAAGTTGAAGCTGATCAATGTTCGAATCATAACCTGAATACAAGGAAAATAGATAAAATTGAGTTCATGGAATAATACGAGTTCAAGAACATATTTTTCAATAAGAACTTCCTTTTTATTCTTCAAACAAAGATTGAGAAGAAGTTTCTTGTATTGAAGAAAAATGATGATGAATATATTGGTAAATATGAAGAAACTTTTTCAAGACATGCATTGTATGCTTCGGGAATTATTATCCAACCAGAGAGTAAGATCGATAAATTATTTTGTGGCTTAAAACCATGTCTCTGATGGGCCTTATCCATAAGGGACTTAAATAGATAAGAGGAAATTATTTGATGTGCTCTTCAGTTTGAGATGGAGAATGGAGTAACCCATCAGTCATATTTATTTTATAAGAGGAGGAAAATGAAATTCAAAGTAAAATATAAATACCACAATGAAAATAATATTATTTTTCCCTTAGACTCAATTTGAGGAAAGAAACATGGAGGGAACTTTTTTTAAGGGACCATTAAATGTTTTAAGTGTGTAAAAAAGTTCATCGGGAAATTGAATGCCGAAGTGATGGGAAAAATATGTCTAATGATGTGAACAAGGAAAATGCTACACATAATGCACCTCCTACACTTAAATGTTACAACTACAAGGAAATCAGGTACTATTCTAGTCAATGGAATATTGATGATGATCAACATCATCAAACTCTTAAGGCCAAAGACAAAGGAATGTCACATGACATTTTTATTGATGATATGGAGTACGAAAATGAATTGATTAAAGGTACACATACCATCCAATATAAAGTAGAAATTTTTTTGTTATATTATAGATCCACCCACTATTTTATTCATGAAGAAATTTCTAAGGGTATCTCTATATTACCCAAAAAATTAGATTTTGAGTTAGTTGTGACAACTCTTAATGGCACAATGGTTATATAAAAAGTTTAATATTCATCTCTAATTCATGTTTGTGGAAATTTACTTCAATAAAATATTTTGATCCTTCCTATAGTGTAATTTGATGTGATTCATGGCATGGATTGGATTTCACTATATGGAGATCATTTCATTTTCCAAAGAAGGGAAGTCACATTTCATATTCTAGATTTATCTATGACCATCTTTCAGTTCATGGATGAATATAAAATTCTAGTAAAAATTTCATCCATCATTACGGTATTGATTCCAATAAATGAATGTTATTTATCTCAAATGGTTGGGGAGAAACTCATGATTAAGAATACGCCCATTGTATGAGAGTTTAAAGATTTATTTTTGGAGGAATTACCAGGTCATCCACCAAATAGAGAATATGTGTTTTCAAAAGAAGTCATACCGTGTGCTATTCCTATTTCAAAGACACTTTATAGAATGGCACAAATAGAGTTTCACAAATTAAAGAAGAAAATTCAAGAGAATCTTGATAAGGGATTCATACACCCTAGTGCATCACCTTGGGGAGCACCTATTTTTCTAAGAATAAATAAGGATCAATGTGACTCTGTATTGATTATCAAGAACGTAACAAGATCACTATAAAGAAAATATATTATCTCCCATGCAATGATGACTTATTTGACCAACTATGTGGAGCTCAATACTTTTCCAAGATTGATTTTCATTGAGGGTATCATTATTTATGGGTCAAAAAGGAGTATATTCGAAAGAAGAAATTCATTATAGGGTATGGACAATATGAATTTATAGTGATGCCTTTTGGTCTTACTAATTCCACTATTATCTTCATGGATCTAATGAATAGAGTATTTAGAGACTCTTAGATCAGTTTTGGGTAGTCTTTATAGATGATATTCTTGTCTTTTCAAAGATAAAATAAAAACATGAACATCACTTAAAAATTATACTAAATACCCTGAGAAAGGAGAAGCTTTATGCCAAAATTACCAAGTTTGAATTTTGTCTTAAAAAAAATTCTTTTTTGGGTCCCATAATCTCAAGAGAGGAGATATCTGTGGATCCATCAAAAATAGAGGTTATTGAAAGATGGTCTTGGAAAACAATAGGAACTAGGATCTGATGTTTTCCTAGATTGGATGGATATTATCAATGTTTTGTGAAATATTTTTACGATTATCTGATCCACTCAGCATGTTGACATGGGAAGGAGTTATGATCATTTATACAGAAGAATGTGAATAGAATTTCAAAGAGCTAAACATAAGGTTATCCAGTGCACCTGTGCTCACACTTCCTCGTAGTGAATAAAGGGTTGTGATCTACAGTGATGAATCCAAGAATGGGAATGGGTCTGTTCTCATGAAAAATGATATAGTGATAGATTATATTTCACAACAGTTTACAATCCATGAGAAAAATTACCCAACTCATTATTTGGAGTTAGCTGCAGTAATATTTTCATTAAAGATATAGATAAATTTTCTTTATGGTGAAAGGTGTTATATTTATAATAATAATAAAATTTTAAATTATATTTTTACAAAAATGGATATGAATATATTCCAAATAAGATTTTTGGAGTTAATTAAAGAATATAACTAATTAATACATTACCACCATGGGAATGAAAACAATGTGGAGAATACATTAAGTCAACCACACTATTCCATATTATCCATGATGTGGATCACGAATGATTAAACATTAATGTATTTTCAGTCGATGGATCATGAAATTATAATGTAAGGGATGAAATGTTAGCTTTGGCAAATAAATTTTCAACCATCTATATATGTGAAGATTAAAGAGATGAAAAAGTAATATGTATAGTTACCAAAGAAGATGAGAAATGTTCCTGAATTCAACCATGATTGTAAGGAAATAATAAGGTTTTGGAATCTGGATTTTGTTCCTCCCATACCATAATTAAATAAAGAGTAATTGGATGTGGCTCGTAGTTATTCATTCACTGCTCACCCTTGAAGCACGAAGATGTACCAGGACCTGAAATAGCACATCTGGTGGGATGGAATGAAAAGAGATATCATTGAATGTGTATCTCGATGCTTGGTTTGTCAGAAATTTAAGAATGAAATATTGAACTATAAGGGGATTTTACAACCATTACCCACACAATAATAAAAATGGAAATAGATCACTACATACTTTGTCATCGGACTTCCCAAAACACGCAATGTCAATAATTCTATCTTGGATATAGTTGATCGCCTTACGAAGACGGCAAAAAAAATTTCTATTGGAGAGGATTTATCTTTTAATTAGATTTACCAGATATATGTAAAGGATGTGGTAATATTGAATGGATTAGTACTTTACATTATATCTGATCAGGATCCTAGTTTTACCCCCGAAGTTCTGCCGAAGTCATCAACATACTCTAGATAAAAAGTTAAGTTTCATCACTTTTTATCATCCTCAGATAGACAGTTTTTCTATGAAGAGAATTCATGCCCTAGAAGACATGTTGAGATCTATCTCAGTGAATTTAAAAGGTGGTTTGGATCAACACCTACTATTGGTGGAACTTTATTATAATAATAGCTTTCACTCTAGTATTCATATGGCCCTTATGAATCCCTCTAAGGATAGAATTGCAGAACTCCAACTTTCTGGGATGTATTTGGGGAATAAAAGATATTAGGACTTGATCATGGTGATTAAATGGCAGAAAATTTCAGATCATTTCAATAACACATAAGGACAGCTCATAGTCGAAGAAAAAGTAATTCTGAAAACCGAAGAAAATACCAAGAGTTTGATGTGGGTGATATGGTGTTCTTACGAATATATGACTAGAAGAGAGTAATGAGATTTGGAACGAAGGGAGAGCTGAGCCCTAGTTATATCGATCCTTTTGAAATTATGTATTGTGATTGGATTGTAAATTACTGATTGGAGATTCTATTGAATCTCTATCATGTTCATGATATGTTCCATGTATCCCTCCTAAGAATGTGCATACCTCATCCTTTACATGTAATAAGCTCAGATGTCACACTGTTGGAGAAAGTCCTTTCATATGATGAATAACCGATAGAGATTCTGGATCATATCGAAAATGTTCTACAAAACAAGAAAAATATCTTAACTAATTTTTTATGTAGGAACCACCAATTAGAATAAGCTACATGGGAACTCGAGGATTTGATGACGGAGAGGTATTATCATCTTTTTATTTCCAAGTGATGAATTTCGAGGGGGAAATTCAGTTTAAGGGGGGGGGGGGTAAACTATTACACCTGGTTGTTTTTTATGAAATATTTTATTAAAATAATTTTCACAAATCAATAACTTTCACTACACACAATCGTGAGTTTAAATGAACTGTGAGATTCCATTAATATAAAATTTTTGTTATAGCCTAGCCGTTAGGATAACAAGAATAATTATAACCAACATTTGAAAATGCATTATGAAAAATATAAATCAATTAGATATTTGTATTTTAGTTTGATTTAATTTTTGTAATGAAATTAATATGATATATATGTGTTATATTATTAATAAAATATTTTTTATATTCAATCAATTGATATTTTAGTCATAGGATATGAATAAAACCCTGTTTGATTTATTTTTTCAAATGGTTAATTTTACACCTTTGAAGTATGAATCCAAATAAAATTAAGACTTTGAAAAGTTAATGATTTTTATATGACAACATAAATATATTATTTTGAATTGGGTTATAAAATTTTTCTTCGATTAATTTTTTTAAATTTTTATGATAACTTTAATATTTTGATGAAAAGAAAAAATACATTAATTTTTAATTAATTTTTTTTTCATTGAGATAATTTATAGGGATAAATTATAATATTTAGTTGTTTTAAAGTATAAATAGAATATATTTTTACTATTTAATATATTTTATGTCATTATCAATAATTTTACAATGAATTCGTATGTATATGATTTTCAATCTTTTGTAATGTTTTAACTTTTAAAAACACATTTTCTCAACAATGAGATTAATTTTAAATTAATTACTGCATCTTCTGTGTTTTGAATTTTGAAAAATGGATTCCATATTTTTAATCACTAGGTCTAAATTATGTTAGTAGGATACATTTATTTTTTGGCATTATGAATAGTAACTTTGGTAATTTTATGTATTACCATGGTTAAAGGTGAATCAGGTATTTAAGGGTCAAAAAAATATTGTAAAATTATCTTAACATCAGTAAAAATCCTATTAGATGATTAAATTCAACCTTATTATCTATTTTTTTATTGTAATCAATTTATTTCCACATAGCGATGAAAATGACATGAATATAATAAAAACTAATGAAATGGACAAAGTGTCACATTCAATTTTTATATAAGTGTATTAAATTTAATATATGGATTAAAAGGAGATAAAATCCACCATAGATAGTATATAGAAATATAAAAGATTATCCCACGTCATAAAAATTTATTTATAATTTTTAATGATTAAATAATTACTAGTAATGATGACACAATAGTGATGTAGAAATAATTTGGTTAATAGAAATATAAAATAAATGGTTTCAAAAATGTTAAAAAAATATACTATGAACTAATTAATCTTCCCCATGAATTTTCTAGGTTAATATGATATTTTATGTGTTTATTTAATATTTTGTTTCAAATTTAAATTCTGTTTGAATTTTAGTTAATGTCTATTAAATTAATAGTTACAAAATTGACATTATTGATATTTAATAAACATAACATTTTGTTAAATTATTTACAAATCATAAAAATATTTAAAAATTATAAATTTATAATTATAATTTATAAAATAACATAAATTATCCATTATTTTTCAATTATCTCCACATAAGTAAATATTAGTTACCATTAAATATTTAGAATGTTTTAACCAAAATAATACACTAATAAGAAAACCAATTTTCAATTAAAAGGGAAAGGTTTATATTTAAAAAATAAATTGTCCAAAATTTATTGGTTTATGAGATTAAAAAACTATCTCATATAACATTATACTTAGTTACACTTTTGTGGTTTTGGGTAGGTTCTTGATTTTATTATATATTAATATTTTTGAGAGTTTCTTAAATTGCCCCTGAAATATCATATAAAAGGGAACCTACCCCTATCCAATTCCGTTAAATTTGAGCCTTCTTGCTTCACCAACCACTTCCAATTAATATTATATACTTCCTTAATAACATTATGGATGTTCTGGTCTCCTCAAAAGACCATATCTAGTTCCGTAAGTGTAAATTCATTGGAGGCACGTCGAGGAAGAGGTAATCTCTTCTACCAATACATTCATGTTTATTTCTTCTTCAAATTCCTATTCATTATTTGTTTCATTATAAAATTATAATTTCATTATCACACATATACTAGTATGTTTTTATAAACATATAATGGCTTTATTTCTCCTTCTATCCATCCTACGGAAAATCTAAATCACCGCCTATGCGTACGTATGGCTTACCGTCTCCATGTCGTGGTGTAATATTTTTTTCACCACCACCATACATGGATGTGTATAATGGTGTAAATAATACCTTTATATGAATAATATAAAATTATACTAATTATGAGATACTATACACCCTCCACTTCAATGCCATTCAACAATTATTGGAACAATATCATCGTACGTGCGTACGTATAGCTAAGCCTCTCCACGGAGCGATGTGATTCGTTCTACATAATCATCATTAAACCATGATTATATAAATGAATAGAATGAATATATATGATAGATATTTTACGAATACCATGATTTAAATGATACAACTATAACCTAAAAAGATGGAAAATGACTTATGGACAAAACATACATAATTACAGAATGAAGTTAATACTCGAATAAAGAGTAACAATTAAATGTTACTAACAAATAAATGAAAATATTATCATAAATTTTATCATAAAATTGATTAAGATTCCCGAAAAAATTAACAATATTTAAATCATTATATAGGAGTTTCGGATACATACAAATCATATGAGACCTAAGATAAGAGACAACTTCTTAAATCTCATTTATATCCATGAATGTTTATTCGTAAATATTTACTCGGGTTATATTTATCATCAAAGTCCATGTATTAAATAAAAACTCATAAAATATTTAATATTCTTCCATGTATGTTTAAATTCATTTTCACCCTCTATTTACTTTTGCCACCTGGTATGGAAGGAATGAATCTTTTAGTTACCATATGTGGTACTTTTTTTACTTTTCCAGAAAAAGTACAAAGAAATTGATTTTTTAACTTATATGCATGTATTTATTTTTAATATTTCATAGTGAATTATTTCCTTTAACATTCCTTTGCAATTTTTCATGTTTATTTTCAAATTAATTATTTCCTTTTAAAATTTCAAAACATATTGAGAAAATAAATTAATTTTGAAGAAGAAATTTTATTCTCATAAAGACCTAAGTTCAAGTGTTTTATCAAAATTAGTTTCCATCTATGATGATATCGGATTATGTTTCTATCCCCATTATTTAATTAATTTGATTAATTCATGATGTAATTATTTGTATAAAGTCATTTTATCTTATATAGACTATGTTATGGTGGCATGATGCTTAAGAATCACATTTTATTATATGGGATATACTATAATGTATGATTTATGTTTTTGTGGCCCACAAAAGAATGGTTTAATTATGAGATGGGTGGTAACTATATCTTCCTAAAATGCATTGGGTAATGATTTATATCTCATGAGATAGATATGGATAGAATGGAAAGTTAGTCCAGTTTAGTGATACATGGCTAGAAATAGGAGAGAACTCAGTTCAGTAATGGACTTTTTTCACTATGAAGGTCTGGGAAAAAAGAAATGACAAATGAGAAATGATTTTCTATGCTTATATGTGTATGCATCAATGTTTGATTTTCTATATTATTATTAATCTGATTACATTTAACTTCTATGATTTCTCCAATGACATGATATTATGATATCTTATGCTAGATAAGATTTACATATTATTTGTTCTTATGAATATGATATGATTGATATTTCCATTGTATATTATTACTGAGCATTTGAGCTCACCCGTTTATATTTTTCTTTTCCCCAGGTCCGGAATAAGGGTATTAAATATGATATGCCAAAAATTATTCTTGTTATAATGAAATAAACTAGAGGCAATGTTACTATTTTATGAACTAGTTTTTTATGATTCTCAGTTACTAAAGAGATTATACCTCTATGGTCATGTCATTGTTTTGTTATATTTTGTTATAAATATACATAAATTATGAAGTAATAATAATGTATGTAAACTATAGTTATTTATATAAAATATATAATGATTCATAACATATCAATTATATTTCCTAATCCTCGCCCAATTTTGACATTATTTCTTTGAGAATTTTCTCCTTAGGCATGCTCAAACAACATGGGCCACTTCATGCACACCAAAATTGAGTAATGAAAACATAATAAATATATAGGAATAAGGGGTCATGTGAATTGGTAATTGGATCAATTTAATCAACAGATGAAAAACAGTGACGCTTATGTTTATGAGGCCAAGATAATAATAAGGAGGGGAGATATTTAAGTTGAATTGTTTAAATTGGTTTTGATTGGAATAACCTGATCCCCACCCCCACTCAGGTTATATATAATGTGAAGACTGTAATTATACCAAACATAGTTGGTCAATAAAATCTTATTTACCATAAAAACGACAACGGCTAGAAAATCACATTCCAAAATGTCCACTCAGATTAAATGTACTCTTTCTCCAAAGGAAAACGTAAATCACTGTGAAATATAAGACATTAATTCATGAAACCCAAAAATAGGGAATGGTTCAACATTACAACACCATTCAATGTCTAGGTAGAGTTTAGAACTATAACAGCTACCCCCAATGATGAGAAGAATAATCCTCATGGTCATCCAATGTGACACACTCTATAATTTCTACTTAGACCATTATGGGAGAATTATTTTATATATAACGATCCATGCTACCATACTATATATGATTTATTCCTCAAAAAAAATCTTTTTTTAACTAAGGTATTATCTAAAATCACTTAAATAAGAGAAAAATAAAAAAATAACTTTCCAAAAAATATCACCATTTTAAGACGAAGAATTAGAACACATTTAAAATAGAATATAACATTGAAAAGAATCTCAGTTCCCTACAAGAATACAAAATCCATTTCATAGGTTAAAATTAAAACATCCCATTTATTATGTTTTAAAAAATATTAACACTAGATTGGATAATCTTGAACTTATATAGAATAAAATCTCAATCAAAATTCATAAATTTATTTTATATTTTCAAAAAACCTCATGAAATTCATCATAAGGCCAAAAAATTTCTTGATGTCGAGTTTCTTTTTAAATCATTTCCTAAATTATTTAATGTAATAATACACTTTCAAATCATCATGTGAAAGTCGAAAAAAATAATAAAACCTTATTTTTTTAATGCAAAACATCCATGTGTACCATTTTACAATTAATCACTATAATATTTTGAAATTACCACACTTCATGAAATGTATTTTCATTTTCAGACATTTCATGGTTTATTTTTAAACCTTACTACTCTAGAAAAAATTGTACATGACATTCAGAATACTTTACAAAGATTCCCTCAATATAGGTTTGGGAATCAAAAAAATCTATAAATGTACTTTTGTACAAAAAAAACTGAATCACCAAACATAAAAAACCATAATGTGGGACAACATAAAAAATAAATTACATTAACACCAAAAAATCACTAAAACTGCTTTTGATCCATCTCCCAGGGTGTAAATTTTATGAAGATCTATTGTAAATCAATATAAAATAACATAATAAATCCAAAATTGATGAAAAGTTGTGCATGACTTGGCCACATGGTTTTGATGACCATATTCCAATCATACAATATCATCGATCACTCATGCACAAAAATAAATAGCATCAATATAAACGAAACAATCAAATATAGTGTAATATTTTAGAAATAATAAATGTTCACAAATCACATCATCACATAATAAAGTAATAAGAATAATCCCATGTATATAATAAACTAAATGAAATATCTTGGCCAACATGGATTATATATAAAAAACTAAAAATATGAGCAAACCTAGATGACTACTAACTACCTCATTATGACTCACAATCACCCATACTATTCTATACCATCTCTCATATGACAACATGAACCTTAACCAATGTAAATGTACATACAAATTCCTCTTGAAAGTAAACATGAAATATTGATACACCCATTAGTGTATTCATGATGTGAACCAAACTATGCCTAGTAGGATTTCACTATGGAGTTTGTATAATTCCTTTGAAAATATATCTTATAAATGGTAGTTTAAAATTTAAGTAGTGATTATGTTTTTCATAAGAGGTTGTAAAGAAAAAGTGTATCATTCAGTAACCTCTTTTATAAAACAACACCTATTTTCATTTTAAAAGGAACTTATTCCAAACTAAGGAAAAAATTATTTTAAAATCCATTAAAATAGAACTTATCATTTATCCCTTTCTCCAAAACCATATCTCAAAACCACACGTTTAAATCAAACATCATTATTTTCTTTAAAAATATACTATCAAAACTATGTTTAAATTTATTTTGAATATAAACCAAAACCATAAATGGAATGTAATATAGAAACATATCATCCAAAAAGATATCAATCAGAAAATGACAATAAGAAATAACTAAATTAATAAGGCAGATAAAATATGCCAGGGGATGATATCCTCTAAAAAAATATTCAATTAATTATTGACATCATGGAAAACTCATTAGGCCTTATAATGGGTGATACTAGACCTAGTTTTTCATATTACTCTTTGAGACCCTATATAAAATAATATCATCACATTCATCTTCCCCTTTCTAGTCTCTCCATGTATAAAATAGTTCCCTAGTAGGGTGATAATCTCTTACGGAAATATCTATCTAAAATACACTAAGATAGAATCACATGTCTCTAAACCATCCATTAGCTACCTTTGTTTTCATGATAAATCAATCAAGTGGAGGTGGAAAATCAGAATAATCACAAAAATGGATAAAATATTATTTTAAATAACTCTCATCTCACCTCCAAATCCAACTCCCTCACAAGAAATAACCCATTTCACTGAATCCATAAATAAAATTAAATACAGCATCTCTCCTCAAGGTCAAAAATTTAAATTAGGCATTATAAAAAAACGATTAATTTATGGTCTCATACTCATTATAGAAATAAATTTTATAAAGTGAAAATATTCTTTTTTAGAAACCATATAGGAATGAAAAGTCATTCCAAACATTTAAAACCCGACTTTATCACCTTGTTTATAAAAATTCTATGTGAAACCTCACTAAAAATCTTTTGAAACACCAACTATATATTTATTCAAGTCATTTTAAAATCCATTAAAACAATTTTTTCCAAAAAAATCCCTGAAAATAATATCAATACCCAAATGGGTTTTAATACCATATATTATAGAAATTATTGAAAGACAAGCCATATTGGAAATACCAAAAATGCTTGTCATTTAAAACAATTCATTAAATTTAGAGAAACATTATAAAACCATTATTCCAAGAGAGAAAACATTTTTAGAACTTTTTAAACCCACAATATCTGTTTAATAATGATTTACATTGATATAAATTTAGAAGACCCCTAAAATAAAATGACTTGATAATTTAAGTAAATACAAAAAAAATACCTTACTCAATCCATGAATAACTGGTTGTGCAAGACATATTAAAGGTGTAATTTTATGAAATGTTCAAAAAAATTGTATAGATGCAATACACTGTTGCGTTGAATAACTAATAAACAATAATGAAGACATAATTGTCTATAACGAATTGGAGGAGGATCACCTGGAGGGTGTTGGCCGCATCGGAGGAGGTGGTGATGCTACCATGGAGAAGCATCAGTGGGGGAGGGCTAGGGTACTATGTTTTTCGGTAGAGTTATGGGAGAAGGGTCAGAGATGAGAGCTTAAGGTGTGGATTCCTCATTCAGTAGTAGCGAGGGGAACCATCATGACCGTATTAGTGAGGGGTACCATTGGTGGAGGAGGATCAGGGAGGGGAGAGGTCTCAATGGGAAACATCGAGGATCGATGGTTATTCATAGAGGGTATCATGGAGGAGGGAACCTGTAATGTCCCATAATTTCGGTATAATTTTATTTAATTATATAGAACAATTTTGAAAATGCGAAATCTGACAGCGCATGATTCAGAGGCAAGGACTGTCTGGAATAATCCGTCGATGTTTTTTTACACTTTAATTAGCAAGAATAATCAGTTTTCCTGAAAAAGTAGAATAAATCATACATGGTTTCCTGAATGAGAAATATGAGGGAACCATTTTGTTCAATATGGTGGAATTACCCTTGGTGAAACTAAATATTAGTCAGCATAGGCCTCTTGGGAGAAAACCCGAAAATTGAATAACCATAAATAAAATAATTAAATAAATTAAATTTATATTTCAAATGATTATAACTCATGAACGGTGACTCGGATTAAAAATTTTAGACCAACGATGATCTTTTATGAGTATGTTCTCTTTAGGTAGATACTAACATTGGCTGGCATGGGCCACTAGGTAATGTTAGTTTTTTCCCATAAATAAAATATTTATGTGAAACTTATTTTATTGTAAAATTCATAACATCTAAAGTGTAACTCAGATGAAAAATTTAAGAGCACTGTTGAGTTCGTTGGGGCATGATCTCTTTAGAAAAATCAAAACATCAATTGTCCTGGGTTGAGGGTGAACATTATTAAGTTATTTATCTTTCCTTAAGGTACATTCAGTAAATGCGTGAGGAGTGTTTTCTAAATTTTGAACCGGTTTTCGAGATAAAAATTCAAGGGAACTATTGAATCTGTAGCACCATGATTTTCTAAATGAATAATTCACATTGACTATTGTAGGTTTGGATAAAAAAAAAAATTTGGGACTTTTTTTAAATGAAATAAAATAAAATAACTTTATTATTTTATTTTCAATCTTATCCTCCAATGGACAAGACAAGCATGGGACCAAAGATGTGTCGATCCATTAAATGGATTAAAACTTCAATCTAAGTAAAATAAATTTTTGGGAAATTAAGATGATTCAAAATTAATGAGCCCCATTAATTCTCAACGTCGTTACATAACCTCCCCTATCCAATTTATATGGAGCTTGGGGCGGTGACGGACGGCTTCACCAAGCAGCGAAGTGCTTAGAAAATGTCGAGACACCAAACCCTTGGAGAATAGAGCTATTTTCGGCGAACGATGATGAGTGAAACAATAAGAACAAACCAGATATTGACGATCGAATGATATCATTGGGGGATATTTGCGGGGGACGACGAGAATTGACCCACTTCATCAACCACATGCGTTTCTGCATCATTATTAATGTAGGGTTTAATTATTGTTTATATCAAGTAAATTTTTCATGAACCCTTTTTACACTCTCATGTTACAAGAAAATGAGGATGGTGCAGGGCTATCAAACCTAGAGAGGACCCTCCACTACTTTTATACACCATTCCGTTCTTTGGGTAATACCGCATCTGCGGTGACACCGACCAGCTATGAAGAAGGTGTGCGCCGATGCATGTCGTAAGAGGTCGTGGCACCAAGATGCGACAGTCATTGAAATGGGAAACACCGGTCGGCCACAAAGGAGGTTTGGTGTGACATCACGTGCCGCTAGTAAGCAAGGGACTGCAGCTTGTGAGCTACGGTGATTAAAGGAGGCCGCCGACACTTTAGCCGGAAGCGAAAGGAGAGGCGGAACGACTAGCACGTCATCAATAAAAAGAAGCCGCAGGCGTATCCGTGGAGGAGGTAGAACCCATGCCTCCGACGGGTTCCGTGGTGACTAGGAGAAGGCCACGAGCCCTCTACGGGCCATCACAAACCTATTCAGGGCGGGTCGGTCCGACTGGGTCGGACCGAACCTGGGGCCAACTTCGCTAAGAAACACTTAAACAGACATATATTGAGAACTGGTCATCCGTTTAATGAATTGTTTGAGGATTTATAACACATAGGATGGGGAGGTCCTTTTGATATACTCAAATTTTGTTTTGGAGAATGTCTAGGTGTGTCCAGGTTTGATATAATAGGAATCCAACCGGGCCCTATGAGCTAAAATGCTTATAAGTCATAGACTGGGTGTCCGATTGATGTGTCGTCCGTTGCATTGGAACCCATACAACATGGTGGGACATTGGGATACTTCTTATAGGGGAATTATGTTATTTGACATATGACTTATGTCTTGAGGAGAAGTTCTCCCAGACTTAAGCGTACTATGAGCAGGAATCCAGTGGTTTGCAGTGAGGCAGAGGTTGGAGATAGATCATATAGAGGTTGTACCAATCGATCCTGTATTTGTTAGCATCAATCCTATGTGGGTCATATCCAGTGTGGGTTAGTGCTCAATGATCTTGTGTGGGTCAGTTCATATTGATCCTGAGTGGGTTGTTGTGGGTTTAGTACCTATCAACTCTAGGCAGGTCAGATCATGTGTGGATCATTGTGGAGTTAGTATCTATCGATCTTGTGTGGGTCAGAATCCATATGGTTAAATGATGAGCCTCTTGACAGAATAAGATGATATAGCTTCGTGACTGATCATATGTACTTTTATACATCACTAATACCTATGTGAGATGAGTCCTTTATCTTAAATGTGATACATGTGTGGTACTTTTTTCTTTGTAGTGATATCTTCATGGTGATACGGGTTTGGTACTTTTACCATCATGGTGATATCTTCATGTTGTTAACTGTGTGGTAATTTTACCTTCGTGGTGTAATCTCCGCGGTGTTACATGTGTGGTACTTTTACAGTCATGGTGTAACCTTCGTGGTTTTACCTTTGGGATATTCATCCCTCATGTATGAGACGTGTATATCTTGTTAAATTAGCAATATAAATGGGCATACTACTGCTTAGAGTTATTGACTTCATTGTGCTGTGTGATTGAGGTATTTCTTTGTGTTCATTATTTTGTGGACCTCTGGGGGACCTTTAGGGGTCTCGAGGTCACTACTGAGTATTGTTATACTCACCCATCTATGGTCTTCAGCTGCACATTATTGTGTATTGTGTAGATAAAGGATAGAGTAGATCGAGGCAGAGGGAGCTAAGGCCGGATAATGCTTAGTGGTGGACCATTTGACATGGCGTGATGTAGGAATTTAGATCATGAGTTGTAACTACAATTCAGGTAGGATCCTTGGTGGAAGATCCTATAGTTTTTTTTCACTTTTTATTTATATTTGTATTCTTCAGTTCTACTTGTACTTTTTGTTTGGGCTTATATTCTATCCCTTTACTTTCAGCACACTTTTTACTATAGAAGTTTACTTGGTGGTTACTTGTTTTGTGTTCATGACTTGTGTGTTTGTATAGGATTAATGGAAATTCCTTCTCGTTAAGGGATACGCCTTTCCAGGGCTGGTTGCTAGCCCCTGGCCTTTGGAAGTCGGGCTTTGGGTAGTCACAGAATGGGCCCCGTGTGATGGGTCATGAAAACACAACCATGAAATAGGTCGATTGTTCAGAGGTTCATTGATCATGGGAGGATAGAGGAGGATCCTGACATGTTTTGGAAAAATAAGTGAGGGAAAATTTTATCCATTGTCCTATGATTTAATCATTTCTATAAATGAGTTTTAGGCATGGACTAAATTTCATTTGCTATAGGTCCATGGATATAGAATACATTTCCTGTAGTTCCCTCCCTTGATCTCGAGTTGGATCCAGTGGTGTATTCTTTGAAGGGTATGAGGCACTACATATTTGGTGAGCAGTTCACGGTGCATACTGATCATAAAATCATTATGTAAATATTCACCCAACATTGTTTGAATCATAGGAGGTAGAAATATGTTGATTATATGAAATATTTTGACTTCAAGCTAGTTTACAAACCATGAAACGGAAATATTGTTGATGATACCCTATGTCAAAATCTCAACGGCATAAAGTTTAGAAGTCCATCTCTGAGTGGAATATGATTTCATGGTTTTCTAAAACGCATCTAGAGGTATATGATGGGTATGGGAAGATGACCCATACATCCATAGTATTTTATTTTATTCTTTTTAACTGGTTCAATGAGATTCATCATGATGATATAGAGTGTTTGGCTATAAGTTAAATTGTTAATGGTGGGGAGTCACCTTCTTGTTGGACTGTTTGGGATGACGTGATAGTGTATGTTCATGGTCGTATTATGGTGCCAACAGTTATATGAGAATATTTTAGGTGTTAGTATTATTCATCATGATTATATGTGTATCATTGTTTGACTAATATGTTTAGTGATATTTTTGGGTAGTATTGGGGATTAAAAATGATGAAATATGTTATAGTTTTTGTTGCATGATGCCATACTGGTTAGAAACTGAATGCGGAGAATCAGCACAATGATAGTTTTTTTATAGCCATTTCCCATTCAATAATTGATGTGTGATGATGTAACCATAGACTTACTAGAGGGTCTGTTGAGGATTCCTTATAAGAATGAGGCAATCTGGGTGGTTGTGGATCTGTTGACTAAGGTGTCTCATTTCATGCCTATCTAAGAGACTTTAACTATTGACCAGTTGGGTGAGTTGTATGTTCAGGAGATAGAGTAGTTTCACGGTGTAACAGAGACTAGAGTTTAAAATAGTGATCTTCATTTCACATCATGCTTCTTGTGTGATTGAAATAGGTGCTTGGTACCATGCAATTTTTTATTATTTCGTTTCACCACATAGGGGGTGGGAATTCAGAGTGTACAATTTAGTTTTTGGAGGAAATTTTGAGGTTTTGTGGCCTAAATTTGTCTATTTCATAGGGAAACACTTATATATTGTTGAGTTATCATAAAATAAAGTTTCTATATTATGATTTAAATGGAAATTTTTTAGTCACTCAATGGGAGACTATGTATAACTCTGTTGTGTTGATTAGAAGCTATACAGTCTGAATTGTTGGGACCTAGTTTCATGCAGTAAACATCATAAAAGCTATATTTAATTATGAAATGTATAGAAATGGGTTAGGGTAGGAATAAGTCATATATAGGTCGAAATCCTTGACATATTGAGTTTATAGTTGGTGATAGTGTATTTCCATTGGTGTTTCCATGTCCATAGAATTCAGAAATAGGGAATTTTTCAACCAAGGTACATGGGGTCATTTTAGATCATGGAGATTATTGGAAAATTATATTAACAACTGTCTCTTCCGCATCGGTATAGTTGTATGCACGATGTTTTTTATGTGTCACATATTTGGATGTATCACCCTAACCCATATCATATGATTTCTGTTGAGGATGTCGAGATTCAGGCTGATGAATCTTTTATAGAGCATCTAGTTGGTATTGTTGACTATAGTGAGAAATTATTTTGGGGAAAGACTATACCTTTTGTTAGGGTTTTATAAAAGTATGGTACTTTTTAGGAAGAAACATGGGAAAGGGAGTCATAATAGTGTGAATAGTATCATCATCTATTTTCTTTATAATCATTGTGATTCTTGCAAGAACAACTCAAGGAAAAGTAGTAATTAAGTGTGGAGTTTCTAAGATCTTGTAGATCATGTTTGTATTTACTTATATAAATTTTGGATTAAATAACTTATTTGGGGTTAATGTAATGTCTACTAGATTATTAGGTAGTTTGGGGTTTTTTGGGGGTTCTAGACATGAAGGAAAAGGGGTTTTGGCCATCTAGTTCATGTTTCAGGGTTGACACATGGTTAGTGTAAACCGTGTGTCCAAACTATGCTTGCGAGGGGAGGGGTGTATGGTTTGGTAAACCATGTAAGACGGAGATCCAAACCATGTTGGCTTGGATAGTGTCATTCCACATGGTTTTCACATGGGGTTTGAAATAATTATGATATGTCTAGGTAAACGTGCGACCTCAACCTCTCTCGAATAGTTTTTGGTGAACAGTTTTTTTATAGTTTGGAAAAATATGCAGAAAAACCATGAGACCCGTTAAAAAGAGAAAAATTACTAAACTACCCCTTGTTATTTTATTTATCTCACCTGATTTTCCTACTCATTATTATTGTTATATGTATAGTGATTAACCAAACATCCAAAATCTTCTTAAGGGGTGATCTTTTTTTTATTATAGTTCGTTTGGGGTTTTGTTGTTTTGGATCGATGCTCCGTGTCAGTCTAACACCATGGATGCATTACATTGATATATTATTGTTTTTGGTTCCCCTAATATTATTTAGAATCCATAATACTCTCACTACCTAGTGTAATGTGGGTGGGGCCTCAAGGGGTTCTTGAATCTAGATCTAAGGATATGATTAAGGGTGTGTTCATCAACAAATTCTAGGTAGGTGATCTACAAGTTTTATCACATAGCCTTTGGGTTGTGTTGTTAAATTTTGGTCATGTACTTCATTATATATTATTTTTCTTCTTATAAAATTGGCGAGATTTTGTAAAATGAGAATCTATATTAGTAATTGAACCCCTTGTGATCCCCATGGGATCCGTTGAGGAGGATTTGACTAATTTAGGGCCACCCATGGGGTGTGTTTCCATTCTCAAACATAGTAATTGATAAGGTTAAGTGTATAATTGACATGTTATATCATAGATAACATTAATAACGTGTTAATATGTTTATTGGAGATTAAAATTGAATAGTGTTAGTTATTCCTTGTGTTGATACTGTCATAAGTGGTTGTTTCGCTTAAAAATGGGTTAATTAGGTTAACTGAGATTGGGTCAAATGGATTAAGAATTATTTTAGAATTGTCTAAGAGTCTTATGGTATATGAAATGGTGAAATTTTATAAATATTTAATGACTTGGTAATTATGGAGTATGTTAAATGGTATATCATAAGGGAATTAATGAATATGTTAAATGGGTTGATATAAATGGAATTATTGAACAAACTTAATGGGTTGTGGCATGAAAATGGGAATTGGGATAAATGGGACATGTGAAGTAAACGGTATATGTGTTATTAGATTATGAAATAATTTAAAATATTATGTTGAATTTTATGGATAGTTATTTTTATTTTTATTTATTTGAGTGTGGTTTGTGATACAGTATGTGTGTGGGGATTGGATAAAAAGACATATTCAGATGGCATGGTAGTGTGGGTTATTGACATGATACTCTATATCCAAAGGAAGAGTTAGATAGTGGCTCTAAACTCCATCCCAAAATGAATGGGTTAGGTAAGGCGGTAGAGGATATATTCCCCAAACAGTTTCATTCGATGAGACCACCAAGAGTAAGGCTTTTATGGGACTCTAATGTATTTGATTTTATGTGTTTACCCCTTGTCCGCTAGGGACATGGAATGTTGAATTATTCATAGTGATTGAATGAATTAGACCCACGTGTAATAGATTTAAATTCCAAACCCATAAAATACATAATGAAAATTTATTAAGTAATTATGACGTTAAGAGTGATTAAAATAATAATAATGATAGGAATGGTTAAATTAAATATTTTTAACAAATGGAACCTGAGGTATCTTTGGATTAGTTTTCATTTAACTAGTAATTGAATTCAATATATTATTATGTATTATATTTATTAGACACCTTTGGGGTTGCCTACTATGTTATACACAGACTATTATCAGGCATTGTTGGGTTCCTGAGAAGATTCCATGGTTGCAGGTCTGGACAAGGGAAAAGGACATATTCTTGGGGATTGAGTTGGGCCTCAATGGTTCAAGGATGAGGTTCAAGACATGGTGTAGAAACTATTGGGGTGGTTTATATTTTTAACTTTATTTGGAATTCATGTACCTTTTTCTATATTATCATGAAATGAAATAGTTATTATTGGTTTTTGGTTTTTACCCAGTTTTGGGAGATGCTTGGTTAAGCATTTTTTTTGGTTATTACCTTTAGATTCCTATATTTATATTGTTAATTATTATGGATTAATCTAGTAAAAAGGGTATAGTCTCTAAAAAGAATTATTATACCTTCACCTATAGTCGAAATACTCATGTATATGTGGATGCACACTTTAGGTCATGTGGTGACCTGGCTCAGAACACTAGTTTAGTGGATTCCAGATCGGGGCATTATTGATAAGGCATAATCTGAGTATGAAAATCAGTTTTTGACATGAAACATGTTGATTCATTGAGGTGATATATTTGGACCCTCACATTACATATTGTTTCCAATTTGTTTATCAAATTAAAGTTGAACATTAAATTCAATGCATAATTAATATAAACATTTGTATAGAAAAAATAGCATACAAAATATTAATATTTTCCCAGTAAAACAGAAAATAATGTATCTATAGAATTAATTATAATAGTAACATTACAATATATCAACACTAAAAAATAGGTAAAAAATGGTTTTTGTAATTAATGAATACTGTAAAAATTATTAAAACATTCTTGACAAAAATATTCTTTTCATGTTAAAATCCACTTTTTAAAACTGAAATTTTTTAGAATATTATGAAAAATATTATATTTAAAAATAAATTTGTAAAGTAATATTAAAAACATATAGTGTTCATGATATTATTAAATTTCATTCAATCAATATAATATAAAAATACATTCCTTTCAAAATATTGTATGAAAATTCAAAAAGTACCTCGTTTGGAAAATGACAGGATGATTTATTTTAAACCATTTTTAAAAAGTAAATCATGGTTAAAAAACACATTAAAAAATAATTATAGAAGAATAAAAATACAATTTATAACATTTTAATGAATATATGGATGTGGAAGATAGGATTCCTAACTAAGTTGAAAATCAGTGCCAATTTTCCCTAAAACATGATATCGGTATCTTCAGTACTGAAAGGGATTAAAATGAAATGAAAACATATAATTTATATATATATCCAAATAAGAACATTTATATGTGTTTAATATATAATTATCATATAATTATTATAGTATAAACTTTAACATAAACAATCCTTGATAATGATGAGATTGTAAAATAAACCCTTCTCATTTTGTTAAATTTTGAATAATAACCCCCGTAAAAGAAATAAATTAAAATGAAATGTTATATGAAAAAATTATAAATTTATTATTTATAATAAATTTCCAAGGGGAATTATATAACCCTATTTAAATAAGATAAGATTAAAATATAGCATATTTCCTAACTAAAATATTTTGACAGGAATAACACCTACCCTAGGTCTAACTTCATTCGTATATGTTTGAAGCACATTTATAAAAAATATAGCTTTATTATATAACTAATAAAATACTATGATAATATATATCAGACAATATATGGTTTACATATAATCATTTTTTCACTTTTTATTAGTAATTTTTTATTAAATTCATTGATCCTGGTACGAACTGCTTCATTTTTAAATAGGTTTTGATTTGATAGTTTCACATATGTTAATTTTGTAATTTTTTATCATATAAATAATATTAAACATGAAATATATATCATATATGTTCATTATATATTTATTTATATTAATATACTAAAGAGATAAATAGAAAAATGAATTACACTGGTCATGGAGATAGTTGGTCTTATGTACATATGAAAGTTGTTTCCTCATTCATATAGATGGAATAAAAGAATGGTAAATGGTAATTCACATTTATAGAATAATAATTATTGAATATATATTACATATATTAATTTAATCCATCCTTACTACCATCCATGAAAATATTAAATTATAAATGAATAGCATCGCTTCCTATAGGTGGTAGTATACACGTATGCACAAAAAATATTATCATTTTGTAGCAGATTTGAAGATTAAAAGATGGTTAGGTTATTATAACGTAACAAGAATAATTATTTCATTGACTTAATATATATTCCTTATTTATATATTTATAACCATCTTTGTAAAGTGGTGAGGGAAAATGAGTTACACCGCTATGTGGGGATGGTAAGTCGTGCCCACAAATGAGGGGTATTTTTAATTTTATTAACATGGAAACAAGATGTAAATTGGTCATACCATAATCATAATAACATCTCAGAATATTTACTATATTTTATTTATTATTATAGTATTTTTATTAAATATTTATAGCTATTAGTAGAAGAAACAAAATAGATTGGGTTGTAAAAATGATTAACTTCTATAAAAGAAACCTCTATTGGATCTCTTCTTAGGAACATAGGATTTCTATTTTTGGATAAAAATCACTTTTATAACATATTTTAGGACATATAAAAGATTAATTTGAGGATTTGTTTTGCAATAAGTTTCTCAAAGTTTTGTAATGAATAGAGGGAATGATTGTCCTTTTATAATTGACGGGAGGGGTATTCTTCAATTTTATTAAAGTAACATATTAATATATATTATTTTTTAATAAGAAAATTGCTCAAAAATAGTTATAATTTAAATATAATAAGAATATTACTCCAAATAAACTCAAAAAAAATTTACACAGATTTTTTTATGTTTTAACCCATAACATTTTTATGTTACACCCCTCATTAACCATTTTGAAAATTACCAAAATAATAATATTTTCAATCTCTTAAAGCACAAGCATGTTAACATAAATGATAAAAGAACCATAAATGGATAATGGTTGATTTATTATAAAATATCCATTTCAATTTTATTCACATAATATTTTTAATAATTTTAAATCATTTAATAAAAAATTCCTTATTTTGAAATATTATTAATTTCATTTTAGATACTACCTACTTAATATGACTTCAAATACCATAAGACAAATAGTGAATTAGATTATAATACTTTAAATAATCCTAAATATGACATATAAATATATAAAATTTATGGGACACATTAATTCATTTAAATCATTTCACTTCTAATAATATTAAAATCATTTAATTTATTTTTCTAGTAATTGAATAAACATTGTCTCGGTGTTATGTAAGTATTAAAGATATTTATTTCACCACTAAAAATTAGAATTAAATTACAATGATAGAAAATTATTTATATTAAAATTAAATATTTTTAACCAAACATGTTCTCCATTTATCTTTATATAAAAATATTAATGATAATAAAATAAAGCGATTTTCATATTTTACTTTTCATTATATAAAATAATAAAAAAGATAAAATAACATGAAAATGTGAAAATAAAACTCATATATTAGAATATTGGAATATCATGGACTATTTATCTCTATAAAATAAAATTATGGCTTGCTTTATTGTAATTTTCTTGCCCGAGTCATATTATTTTTATCTTTATTACCCAATTTACCCTTAATGGAGTGACGATTATTTATTATGGTGACTATAAATGTGGACCAAAAATAAAAGTTATATATTTAAAATTTTTGGAAATCTTGATTCTAAATAGGTAATCCATTTTTCAAGATTTAATTTCTATAAGTTTCATAAATTATTTTATAATGAAATCGTCAAACACAAAGAAAAACATTTTTTTAGAAAAAATAGTTTTTATGTATACAAACATTTCTATACCAAATTGAATAATAAAACTAATTATAATGAAAAATATATATTATTAAAAATATAATGAAAACTAATTTCACTTTTAAATCAAATTTCAATAAAATATTACTTTTTCAATTCTAGAATAAAAAATATAGTATTCAATGAAAATATATTTTTTCACTGTTCATTGACAAATCAATCTTTTCATAAAAATATGAAAACTTCACCATAAACTAATTATTGTATACTGATATCAAAAATAAAACTATTCTTATAAAAAAATTATTGAGGATTTAAAATATTTTTATAATATTTTCTCCCTAAAATAAATAAAAAACATTGGTGAAGAAAATGTATTTATTAAGTATAAAAAAACGTTACTCTAGATTGATTTTATATTTCCAAAGAATTAATCACTGAATTTGTATTGAGTAAGACCTTTATATATATATATATCATAATTGTTTTATTACATTTCATAATTACAAATTAAAAATGTAGTTCATAATGGAAACATATTAATAATTATTCTTTGTGGTTCATCTAGGCTTTGTGTTGTGAGTTATATACCCTATAAATCATAGTGTTCTCTAAAAATCTTGGGTTGTAACAAACTCTCTCACATGTTTTGATTATATGTTATTGATATATATATATAATATATGTGAACAAATATATATGATAAATTTTATTAATTATAATATATATTAATTATATTAATTTACTTTTAACTTTCAATGATGGTATAATTATAATGAATTCTTAAGTGATGTTGACACAATTCTTGTGAAGCAAATACAAAAAATCAAGTGAATAATTTTAAAATAATTAAAATTGATATGTTTTTTATAAATTAAAGTGTTCCATTAATTAATTGGATAATCATATCTTATAATTGATGATGAATGTATTTATAATCGAATTAAATTATTATCTTATTGAGTTTAAAATGAAAATATGTGAATAGTATTGAATATAATATTTAAGTGTATTTAATGTTAAAAATTATTTTTAGGTCATAATACAATCATTAAAATAATATATTAAGTTATTTTAAGGGGAAAATATATATTATATCATTCATTTTCCATGTATTTTATGATTTTATTTTTTTTAAATTACATTCATGTCCATTAAAGATTTGAAAATTTTGGAAAATAACATTGATTTTTTCCTATAAAAAGTGAATCACTTCAACCTTTTAAATAAAAATATCAAGTTTAATTTTCTCTGAAAAAATATACAAAAATATAACATTAAAATTAAATTCCCATATCCTCAATACATTGTAATGACCATAAACATCTCTTTAAATTGTCATCAACTCAATTGAAAGAAGGATATCAAAAGGGGAGGTATAAGTCTCAATCAATTTATTTTAATTATATTTCTTCTTCTACATCATTTAAAAAAATCATAACTATGATGATATAATATCACTAGTATCTGCACAAAACTAAACTGTTATTATGTTTTTGTAAAAACCTTTTTTCATCCAATGGATATTGAACACTTCACTCATGTATGCAAATAAACTACAACCTCCATAAATAAATGTCATTTTTTATAATACCATATAAAAAAGTTGGTTATAAATAAGGAATTAATGAATATATAAGTGTTTTATTATGTATATATGATTTTCTAATTATTCTTATTCTATACCTTATTTCCTTCCAATCTATTCAGAAATGATAATGTCGCATGTGTGTACGTGTGGACTACCACCACCAAGAAATTATATGATTAATTTTTCATTACAACCTCTAATGGATAGATATAAGGATAGTTTTAATGAATATATATAAATATTATGATATATATTTTATTTTATAATGATAGATTGTTATTTACCTTTATTTCATTCTATCCATTCAAGAAATGGAAACATCACTTGTCTGTATGTAAAAACAATCATCTCTACAAAATGATGTAATTAATACATCATGAATTACATAAATAGTTATGTATAAAATTATATTTAATGTAAAAACATGATAATTATAAAAAAATTTAATATTTTATATATGATTCCAAAATTACCCCTTTGACAGTGTTCGACCCACCAAAGCTGATTTGGAAATTAAGAAACGAATGACCTCAAAATATCTAATATAAATTTCACTAATTTAGTAAATAAATGAATGATAATAATTATTTAAATAAAATAAAAAATAAGAAACATGATATAGATTATTAATATTTTAAATTATTAGTATACTTTTATTATTTAGGTGTTAGAGAATGTATGAAATTATTTGGGACTCGATGTAAGGAATTTTTCTTCAAACCCATATTTCAAAAAATTTACAGGTACATTACATTACAAAAACAGACACCCAAAGATCCAAAGAATGATGTACAAGTACATTACATTACTGTAGAGACCCAAATAATGATGTAAAGGCACATAATATTACTATATAGAACAAAATAATGATGTATAGGTACATTAAATTACATTTTCGGAAAACATAATACATGACAACAACGGATTCCCAATGTCCGTATTAGTTTAGTGTCTTCGGAAACTCAGAACATAATCTTTTAATCATTGTGAAATATCTTCAAAATATCTCATAAAGATATTCCACTTTTTCTTCATTACCTAAAACCAATATTTATATCATGGTGAAAAGAAAACATAAAAAGGTTGTGCTAAAATGCTTAGTAAGAGTAAATATGGAGAACATAACACAATCCATAAACATTTGAACGTAAAAACATGAAAATGACATAAATATTAGATGTTCATAAGGAATAGATTTAAAAGGAACGTTGATCACTATAAAAGAGCATGGGAATAAAGCATGTAATTGTGGAAAACTATAAATCTCATGATATGATTTCCATAGTAGCTAAGGAATTGCTTCCAAGACTATCATAGTGGACAGATTCCTTTATTAAACTGGGTTTACTTATTGTTCCAGCCCTGTATTACTGAACTAGATTTACTTTCTGTTTCAGCCATGTCTATCACATGAGATATAAATATTTACCCAATGAATTAGACAGAGAAATAGGTCCCATCCATATAATAATCAAATAATTCTTACGTGTCCCACAAAATAAACACAAATCATTCATCATAACCCAAAGAATAAAATGGGTTTCATAAACATCATCTCATCATAACATAATCCATATAAAAAATGGATATAATTTTATCATAAGAAAAATCAAAACATTTAAATAATAGATACATTATACTTGAAACATTGAAATACCCAATAATTTCATCTTAGATTGAAAATAGTTCTGATAAGACACTTGAAATGAATTCTTGAGGAAAATATCCTTTCTACTTCAAAATCATTTTCTTTTCTCAAAATTCCATGAAATTTTAAAAGAAATAGATTTTTTTGAAAATAATCATGAAATCAGGTACAAGAAGCTTTATGAAAATAAGGTGTTATGGAGCCGTAAAAATATTTTCAAGCCGTATAAGTAAAAAAACATTATTCTCATACTTTTTCCGGAAAAGTCAAAAATTACCTTGTATAGAAAACAAAAGAATGATTCCTTCCATACCATGTGGTAAAGGAAAAAATAGAGTTAAAATGACATTAAACAAAATTGGAATAACATTAAACATTTTATGAAAACATTTTGAGAAAACCTAGATATGGATGATAAATATAACTCCGGTAAATACATACGAACAAACAATCTCGGATTAGAACGAGATTGGAATAATTATCCCTTACTTTATGTCCAATTTCTCTTGTATGTGTCTAATAATCCTATATAGTGTGTTATGACATATTATTACTTATAATAGAACCATAATAATAGTTATGATATCATATATTATTCCCTTACGACTTTATATTAAATTTTCATTTGTTAATTCCATGCTAAAGCAACGTTTTGGGTAAAATCATTTCATTTATCGTACGCGTTTTGAGTTGTAATTATTCATATGATTAGTTAGACCATTATTACTTACCTCCAGAATTTAAAACATGTTTTATATATATTATATATTCATTATATATATATATATATATATTATATCGACAAATGGAATGAAATACACCGTTCATGGAAACGGTAGGCTGTACGTACGCATGAACATTGTTTTTTTCTTATTAAATTGAATGGAAGTATTTAAATAATATATAAATAAATCATGTATCATTATTATGTCATATATTTCATGATTATTTATTACATATACTTTATAATCATTTTAGAATGGTTAACATGGAGAATGAATCTCATCGCGTCGTGGAGACGGTAATCCGTATGTATGCATGAGCGATGATATCGTTCCAATAATTATTGAAAGGAATTAGAGTTGATGATATAATATATAATAATTATTATGATGTTATTATAACCATGTATAGTTATTATTACCACCATTATACCCATTCTTGTAAGGTGGTGGAAAAACAGATTACACCACGGCGCGTAGACGGTAAGAAATACGTACGCATGCGCGGTGATTTCATTTTTAGTAGGATGGATAGAAGGTGAAATAGGGTAGTTTCATATTTATATTGGCATATCTAAAAATTTTTTATACTTATGTTATTACATTATAATGAAACAACTAAATAATATGAATTAGAATAATAATGAAACTTGAAAGAATCGGTTGAAGAGATTACCTCTTCCTCGACACACCTCCTATAAACTTCATTTTAAAAGACTAGGGTTGGTCTTTTCAGAAGGCCGAAACCTCCAAAATATTACTAGGGAAGTTTATAAGTGTAAGGGTCCGGGGATGGATGAGCTTGAAGGCTCAGAATGGTGTGAAAAGTATAGGGAGGGGTTCCATTTTATAATAGAGGGCAGGGGAACATTTGGAAACCTCAAAAATATTAATTTAAGATAAAATCAAACCCAACATAAAAACCCCAAAAAATACTCAAATTATATGATTAGATACTATAGGTTTGTTATATCATTAACCAATAAAATTTATACATGTTTTGAGTTTATTTTAAGCCATATCATTTGGATTTATCATTATTTAATCTATATAATTTTATTTGTGGTATTAATTTTCTAATTTTTAAATTTTTAAAAAAACTTACTTATGTGTTTTTAATTTTCCATAATTAGATAAATTATTAAAATTTCAACCTAAAAATATTCATTTTTAAATTTTTAAATATATTTTGTGATTTTTAATCAATTTAATAATATGTTATTTTTATAAAACATTTATTGTGTTAATTTTCACACTTTTCAATTATTTGAATTTAAATAAAATCCAAAAAAAGGTATATTCGAACCAAAATATCAAATATATTCCTAACATGTTATATGAATAAAAAAAATATGCAGCACATTAATATGTTCATATAATATTTATTTTAATATTTTTAAAACCATTTTTTTGATATTTCTCTTAATAAAATAATTATAACAACATTTATATATAATTATTTAATATAATTATTTGTTGAATAAAAATTAAAAAAATTATTATTATAAAGATTAATCTAATAAAATTTATAGTAATACTTTTACGTGAATTTATCATCATAAAATCACAACATTTAAATAGTTATATTTATTAAATTATAAAGGTGACAACTTTGACATCATTCAAAATAAAATAATATAAGTTTCATAATCACTTTTATAAGGCTCAAAATGGTCCATAAGTAGACCCTAGTATGATTAGGGTATAGATATAATCGACCAATACATTTTGTTCATGTTTCGGGCCCTTTTGATGGGTATTATTATTTTAATAAAAACTATTTTTATGTTTTTTCACTAAATAAATAATTTCCTCATCATTAATTTATAAGCTATTAAGGTAATTATATATTTCTTAAAAATCACAAATAAATTTCCATGATGAATAAAAAAAATTTTTCTTTCAAATTATTATTTATAATCAAATTTATATTATGTATGATTTTATATTAAAAATACATTAATTATTTATTTTGAGTGATACATATTTCACATTCATTAAATAAAATTAATTCAAAGACATAATCACATGAAAGTGGGTTCCAAAATATACCATTTAGACTCAAGTATATTTTATGAAGAAATATAATCATCCAATTCTATTAATACAAGTTTTAGGGTAATTTTATACTATTATTTTTACCCTTAATTACCCGATTTACCATTAACTGTTATAAATAAAATATACCATAGTTACTATTCATAATTCCATAAAATAAAAATAATCATATTATCATAATTTGGACATACTGATTCCAAATATGGAATCCATTTTTTCAAATTAAAAACACAGAAGATGCAGTATTTAGTTTAAAATTAATCTCACTGTTGAGAAAACGAGTTTTAAAAGAAAAAACATTGCAAAAGATTGAAATGATTTTACTTATGAATTCAATGTTAAATTAATTCTAATGACCAAAATTATATAAAATGATAAAAATATATTCTATTTAGACTTTAAAACAATTAAATTATATATTTTAACCATATAATTTATTTTGTTTAAAAGAGTTGTTTTCAATTAAAACTTAGCATATTTTTACTATTTATCAAAACTATAAACTGATCAGAAAAATATCAAACTTGTATCCAAACTAAATTTTTATAACCTAATTCCAATTAATAAGATTAATTTGTCAAATTTATCTTATAAATATTTCAAAAACTCGATTTAATGTCCGTGTTCCATCAAAAAGTGGCAAAACCAAATTTTTTGAAAAATCCTTTTTTTACCCGAAAAATTTATTTTGTTCTCATACCAGGTTCAAGAATATTTTCATGATGAATTATAATGTTATAAAATTCATAATGTCGTTAAAAATATTCATAATAGCTTGTTCATAATAATTTTATTATGATATATCGTTGTTTAGTAAAACTCGGTATTGCGTAAAGCACGCGCTATTGAGGAACGTCGCTCTTTCATGCAACACAAACCAATAACAGTGTTTGTGTATAATACAAGATAATATGGTGTTGAGTATAGTGCAAGCTAATCTTGGTGTATCATACAACAAAATACAAAAATTAAATTAAAAAAATAATATTTCTCATTAAGTCTCGAGGTGTTACATTCTACCCCCTTTAAAATGAATTTCGCCCTTGAAATTCAGCGAGGTTATAAAAAGTTTACTATTAGACATATTATTTCATAGAAACCGACATTGTAAAGAGGAATACTAAAATTTAATTTTAAAATAAATGTAAAAAGTATAAAGTTTACCGAAAGAAACTCATTAGTGGGTTTCCACATAGGTGAAAACATAGATATGGAAGAGATATCTAACGATCATGTTCTGATGGAGAGTGTTAGAGAATATGGATATAAAAAATCTCCCAATCACAAAGACATAAATTTGTGATGATCTAAGGTACCATATGATTGAATGGATATGAAGATAGTAGGACAACATTTTCGGTTTTCAAGATCTTTTCCCTAAATTTGATGGATTTGAATTACTAGAAATACTTATTGATTTTGTTACAATCTCACCATTGGTCATTCCATGAACAATTTACACTTCATATATTACAGAAATGAAGTTGAATTTGTCATTCGTGAAGTGTTAGAAGATCACGTGATTGAATGATGGGTCATTCCATCTGTCTCAATGAAAAGGTAAAAAAAGTTATTAAATATAAATAAGTCCATATATGTTGATTTTAATCATATATGGCTCTAAATATGGACTTATACTTTATATATCATACCAATTAATAAAATAATGTTAATTTTTACACACCAGTGAATTCCAGTAGACCAGTGGTAGGCGATAAAGGCTAGTCACACTTCAGTTGTGGGTTCGATTCCCTCAGCCTTGTCCGACGCGACAGGTTATTGCCCATCATACAGGTTGTCGTTTTTCTAAAACTATACTATTATAAGATTCCAGAAATAATATCGAAAAAATTTTATAGGCTTAAACAATACTATCTGATGTCCAACTTAATCTATTCCACCCTTTAGGCATATCTAAAATACTTATGTCCAAGCTCACAGTATAAAGAAAACAATTACCTGGAAGGTCATATAACAAGCATGTGAATACCTTCATTTATCCCCCATATATCATAAGATATATCATGTTGGTCACATTCCAAACATTTTAATACCCTAATCATTTATTCTATTGAAAAATGAATTTCCATAGAAACTTGGTGAAAACGCAAATTACAAGACCCCGTCCTTAAACCTTACATAATATTGAATTTAATGAATAATTCACATTGAAGATCTTTTTAGGTTTAGAGTTTTAGAGAATTAGGACATAACTATTACTTCTCAAAAGATTACAAAGTATACACTTCTACTAAGTTTCCATAAAATAAAAACTCTTAAAAAGAAACATGTCTAGTTCCATGTTTTAGATAGCATGAAATTTCCTTGATCCCATAATTGACCCTATTCCACATTAAGTCCTGTGAAAAACATTTCATAAACTTGGGGTGAGCATAAAAAGCTTAGTAAGGGATACACAAAGAAGGAAAACAATTAGTTTTTCAAAAAAACCAGTAAACCAAGAATACTTTATCAAAGTAATATATGTCACCTTTATAAAGTAGAAAATACTATTCATTGAATAAAAGATCATTACTTACCCTTTTGTAACCTAAATATTACCATAAAACCCATATAAAGAACACATATCATATAAAGGTAAATTCGGACATAAACATACTTAAATGGAATAACCATACGGTCGACTTCCACACATATCACTTAAAGGAATAGCCATGCGGACAACTTCCATACATATCACTTAATGGAATAGCCATACGGCCGACTTCCATACCAAATGCATTGGACGTTATAACGTAACCACCCATCCTAGTATTCACGGCACCACCTGTCATATGGTTTATCACGTAACCACTCGTCAAATGTCCAAGTACCATTATAAAATCATAAGACATAAAACAAATATAATGGAACGAAAATATTTCCACATTTTGCTCACAATATATCACTAAAATATATTGACATAACAAATCCATTATAAAAACCATTTTCAATAACAAAATACAGAAAAGATTATATGGTATTTATTTAATTTTAAAGACATTACAGCTTGTTGAGGAAGCCAAAGTCTAAATAATACTCATGGTGGCGGAAAAGGCCGTTGTCACCACGTACATTAAAAGAAACATTCCTTTTTTTTGTTTTGTAAAACGCTTCATAGAAAAAGATTCCTTTTGTATAAAATTAATATTCAAAGGGGTTTATAAACCGTATAAAAGGAAGTCTTGTATTAGAACAATATATGCCTCAATGAAAGGAGATTGAGACGAATTCCCTTACCTCGTGTCCGACGTGACTCAGTTGCTCTTTAATCTCCTAAATAATAAACTAGTGTTAATTTATACTTTCTTAAGAACCTTTTTCAAGTTTATTATTCCTTTTATACAACTTATTTCTATGTTATAAACAATATGTAATCATTTAAGTTAATAATGTTCGTTTTGTCGATATTTGGTACTTAAGTCAAAAATTGACTTCTTACAATTACATGTTGTTTATGTGGTCAAAGGTTCATTATATCCAGAATTATTTTCATTATTTGGAAATCATATATATAATATATATCCAGCATATACATGTATTTATAATAGTACATAACATTTAGAGTTACGAAATTAAATGCACAGTTCATGGAGACGGTAAGTCGTACGTACACATGAATGCTACTTTCATTTATATTTCATATTTAATGGAGTGAAATCATTATGATATAAGGGTATATTAAAATTCCATTATAATATCATATATAATAACATTAAATACATCCTTTATATCTCCCACATATGGAATTATCGAATCAAATCACTTTGAGGGGGCGGTAGTCCGTACTTCCTAAAATGAAATTATCGTGTTTACCCACAATGGAAACCATAATGGTATGCCACAAATGAAAAATACAGAAGAATAAGGAAAAAAATAAACATAATATATATCATATATAAATAGAGTAGCATATTAATGGACACCATGAAAGGTGTTAAAAGAATATTGAACAATCATCATTTTGTGATGCAGAAATTCGCCAACCACAGAAACAGTATGTTATTTAACCATTAGACGAAGGTGTGTGTAGGTTTATCTATAGTACATATTATAAAAACATCCTAGTATATTAAATATACTTGTTTTGTTACAAAATAATGTATTAAAAATAATTAGGGTGTTGGAGAAGCAATATAAAACATAAGAACAGAAGAGAAGACATTACCTTTAAATCGGGTAACTCCCTTTGGTTTGAACCAAAAGGGCTTCTTGAAGGGCTTCCTGCCTAAGGTGAGGATTATAGTATGAGGAGAGGGATGTGGAGAGATAAAACTAGAGGATCTTGTCTGAGACAATGTATTTAGAGGTGTGGGTAAGGTGGTAGAGGTGGGGGGTCTGTTATAAGAGGAGAGGAGGGGCACTCTTGGACAGTTATAAAAGGTTACTTTATTATAAAATGATTTTCTGAATTTAAAGGTCCCAAAATTATATATTTCGAGTATAAGGTGATAATAGTTCGAAATACACCCATTTAATATCGTTTTGAAAAGTTTAGGTCTTAGATTTTACAATATATATTCATTTTATTTAAATCGTTAAATAATGAGGTAATCACTGCATTATCATGGTGTCAAATATAATTTAATTTATTTAATCATTAAAAATTATAAAAAAACTATAATGATGTACGAAATATTTTTATCTTTCTAATGAATATTTATAGTAAAAAATATGACTTGTATAACCCCATGTAAAAATTGTTTTAGTAAAACAACACATGTTTGTGAAATTTTTATTTTAACATTAAATAAAAGGTTATTAATGTCATTTTCCTCCCAAAGTGTCTCCATGTGGTCCTAAAGTTGACCCATGCATTTTATTGGTCATCCATGACTCATCCAATAAATGTAGGACATGTGTCACGGTCATTTCATATTATTAAAACATTATTTTTAACTTAAATTACACTAATTACCTCTAATCGCAATTTAAAACATAAAAGTTACTATTCACCAAAAAATTATTTTAATCCCATTGAACCACATTTTAATTCCTAATTAAAACCATATTTTTCGGATTTTTGAAATTCAAAACACCGAGGTGGTCAAATTTCATTTAAACGAAAAATCAGTTTTTTTAAGTACCACTTAGTGGTTTCACTATTCATCAAAATTGAAGTTTTTCAGAAAAACACAAAAATTCACCCTAAGCTATATTTGATATTGAGAATTAAAAAATGATGTCTATTTTAAAAAATTAAAAACATATAAGTTACATTAATTAATTTTATAATTAATTCCCATCGTCAGAACAAATATCATGTTTTTATTAAATAATATATATCAAAAGATTGACACTAGTTTAAGTCCAATTTCTAAGTGAAATTAATTCCAATGACCACAATTTGATTAAATGATAAAAATATATTCATATTGAACATTAAAACCAATTCAAAAGATAATATAATCATATAAATAAATTATATTAAAAAGATGTTTTGAATTAAAATACATCATTTTTCACAATTCATTAAAAAATGAATTTTATCGGAAAAATACCAAAAATTACACAAAGTAAATTTTGATGTCCTGATTCTAAAGAAGAATTTTATTTGGTCAAATAGAATGTATAAGAGTGACCAAAACTATATTTAATTACGGTTCTCCATCAAAAGGCGATAAGTGGACCTTTAGTGAATATTAGAGTATATATGCCTAAAATTGAATTCTTTTCTTATTTTAAGACTTTATCCTTTATTGAATAAATGTAAAAACATTTAACAAACATATATAATCATATTTTAGTTGTTTATATTCATTCCTGACAATACAATGGCTACGTGTTAACTACCATTTAATATAATATTATTTTATTACTAGTGTGCAACTTAAGATTTAAAAGAAACACTTTTTCTGTATCGAGTACGCTTTCGAACATAGAAACCCCTTTAAATTAAAATTTATATAAATCTAAAATTTTAATAAATATGGAAAAAATTTATTCTTTAATTACATGGTATGTTACATCCTTCCCCCCTTTTGGGAATTGCGTCCTCGCAATTTTATTCACTAATCAAAAGAAGTGGGGGTATTTATCCCTAATAGAATTTTCAGATTCCCACGTTGCCTCATCAACCATATGGTTTTTCCATAAAACCATTACCAGGTGAATTACCTTATTCTGCAACACTTGCTCTCTATGATTAAGAATATGTACTGGTTGTTCTTCATAAGAGAGATTCTCTTCCAACTGAACTACCTCTGGGCTCAAAACATTAGATGGATCTGGAATATACTTTCTCAACATCGAAACATGAAAAACATTGTGTACCTGAGAAAAACTCGGAGGTAAATCCACTCGGTAAGCAACTAATCCAACTCTCCCAAGAATTTCATATGGTCCAATGAACCTTGGACCCAACTTTCCTTTCTTACCAAATCGCATCACACTTTTCCATGGTGAAACTTTGAGAAAAACATGACCACCAACCTCGAATGATAGATCCTTCCTCCTATTGTCTGCATAACTTTTATGTCTGCTCTAAGATGTTCTAATGTATTTCAGAATCAACTGATCTTTTTCTACCATCTCTTCTACCAATTCTAGTCCCATAAGATTCCATTCACCCACTTCATCCAAAAAAGCTAGAGTTCGACACCACTTCCCATATAATGCCTCAAACGGAGCCATCTGTATACTGGAATGAAAATTGTTATTATAAAAAAATTCAACCAAAGAAAGATGTTGTTCCCAAATTCCCTGATAATCCACCGAGAAAGCACGCAGCATATCCTCCAAGGTTTGAATTGTTCATTCTGACTTCCCATCTGATTGAGGATAAAAATCTGTACTAAAATTTAATTCAGTACCCAATGACTTCTGAAGTCCTTTCCAAAAGTTAGAAGTGAACCTTGGATCACGATCAAATACAATGGATAAGGGAACTCCATGTAACCTGACTATCTCTTTAAGTTACAATCGTGAAATTTGATCTAGAGAGAAAGTATCTCGAATAGGAAGGAAATGATCAGATTTAGTCAAGAGATCAATAGTAACCCGGATTGCATTATTACCTCGAGATGTCTTTGGAAATCCCACAACAATGTCCATGGATATAGTTTTCCATGTCCACTCTGGCACTAGTAAAGGCTAAAACATCCCTTTTGGTAAATACTGCTCTGCTTTAACCTGCTGAAAATTCAAACACTTCACAGTACAATCAGCAATATCTCTTTTCATTCCATCCCACTAGTAATACTCCCACAAATCTCTGTACATATTAGTAGTGCCAAAATGAACTGGAAACCGGGGATTATGAGCCACAAATAACAACTCATTGTTCAACTGTGAATTACCTTGCACACATAATATCTTCCCAAACATCAAAACACAATCATTATCAATGTTGAATTAAGGTAACTTACCCTTTTGAACCAGCTCTACCTTTTTCTGCAACCCATTGTCTTCCCTCTGCGCTTGCTTAATTTTTTCTGATAGGGATGATCTCACTGATACCTAAAACAAAACAGAAGAACTTCCTGCACCAAAAACATCTATGCTAATGTTCATCAAATCAAAAACCACAGGATCTCGTTCCAAAATTAGCATGGTTAATGAAGCATTACTTTTTCGACTCAAAGCATCACCCACATTATTTGCATTTATCAGATGGTAATGAATTGTAAAATCATAATCCTTGATTAATTATAGCCATCTCCTCTATCTCATGTTCAATTCTTTCTAAGTGAATATATACTTTAAACTTTTGTGATCAGTATATATTTCACACTTTAATCCATACAAATGATGCCTCCAAATTTTTAGAGCAAAAACAACAGCAGCTAATTCCAAATCATGTGTAGGGTAATTTACCTCGTGGGTTTTCAACTAACGTGAAGCATAATTACCTAATCATTCTGCATAAGGACACAACGAAGTCCCTTCAATGAAGCAACACTATAGATAACAAACTCACCATTCCTAGAAGGAAGTGCCAAAACTGGAGCATTCACCAATCGTCTTTTCAACTCATGAAAAAAAATCATCACATTCCTTTGTCCAGATAAATGAAACACCCTTCTGAGTTATCTTAGTAATTAGAGTAGATAACTGTGAAAAGTTTTGAACAAAACTTCGGTAGTAACCTACCGAACAAAGAAAACTACGGATATCAGTTACATTTGTGGGTCTTGGCCATTATTCAATAACTTTTGTTTTAGCATGATCAACAGTTATGCCCTTTTTTGAAACAATGTGACCAAGGAAAGAAATCTATTGTAACCAAAACACACACTTGATGAATTTTTCATACATCTTATTTTCTTTGAAGGTTTCTAAGATACCCCTTAAATGACTTTCGTGCTCTTCTTTACATTTAGAAAACACCAAAATATCATCAATGAAAACATCCAAATTCATATCCAAGAACTCATGGAAAATTTGATTCATAAGATCCATGAATACAGTAGGTTTATTGGTTAATCCAAAAGGCATAACTACAAATTCATAATGGCCATATCTAGTATGGAATGTAGTCTTCAGAACATCTTCTTCTTTTACTTTCAACTAATGGTACCCTGACCTCAAGTCAATCTTTGAAAAATACTGAGCTCCCTAGAGCTGATCAAACAAATCATCGATATGAGGCAAAGGATACTTGTTCTTAACAGTGATATTATTGATGGCTCTAAAATCAATGCAAAGTCTCATTGAACAATCTTTCATTTTAACAACCAAAACAGGAGCACCCCATAGCGGTGTTCTAGTTTGAATGAAACTTTATCTAATAACTCCTGCAATTTCTTATTTAACTCTAAAAGTTCAACTTGAGAAATTCGATAAGGGGGTTTTAAAATTGGCTTATAATTATGCACTAGGTCTACAGTAAATTCAACTTCCCGATCATGAATAATGCCAGGCAACTCATCAGGAAAAGCATCAAGACACTCATTTACCACTGGCACATCATTAATCTGAACAGTTCTTTTATTTTCAACAATATGTGCAAGGTAACATTCATTTCCATCTTTTACTAGTTTCTGAACTTCCTGATATGTTATCAAAATAAAGGGTTCATTCTTGTACATAAACTGAAAATATTTCTGAAAAGAAACCTCTGTAGCTTTGCAGTCAATCCTAGCATGATAAACAGACAGCCAATCCATGCCCAAAATAACATCAATCTCTAATAGAGGCAAAACAATAACGTTTACAGGTAGATTCTTTCCGCACGCAAGGATATGAAGGTTCTTATAATTTCTTTTTGTCTCGACGTTCCCTCCGGGTGTTTTTTCCATAAGTTTAGGATTCATATTTTGAGATGGAATTCTTAATTTACATGAAAACTTCTCAGAAATGAAAGAATGTGTAGACCCTGAATAAAACAACACATTGGCATAATCTGAACAAACAAACAGTGTACCTGATACTACTTCATTCGATGGCCCAACATTTTTTGAAGTAGTTGCAATGGATTTCACCACCCCTTTCTGCTTGTAGTCTGGCTTCTTTCCCTCAGTTGAGTTCTTTGTTAGACACTCATTTGCGTAATGACCCATTTCATTACACATAAAACATCTTACCACTGCCTTTTCATTGCCTGCTTGATCATCTTCCTTAGATTTACGAGAAATATGACCAAACTTACCACACCGAAAGCACTTTCCAGACTTGGATAATAATTCTCCAGGATGCATTTTACCACAATTCTCATAGGATGGATATTTGGTTTTCTTACCTCCTTGTTTATTTGATTAATTCTTACCCATTTCCTGCCAACTGGACCTCTTATTCTGTTGTTTGTCAAAGAACACATGATCATCGGTAAAATCCATTTCTACCTTCTCCGCACATCAAACTAGTTTTTCATAACTTTTGAACTCACGAGAAGCTAAATCCCTTCGATACTTTGGCTATAACCCTGAGTAAAAACGGTTGATTTTACTATCAAGATATCGTATGAAGTATGAAGCATACCTTGCCAGTCGAATGAACATCGCTTCATAAGCAGCCATTAAGTTATCCTCCTGCCTCAATTATAAGAATTTTTTTCCATCCTAAGACGAACCACCTTAGGAAAATATTTCTCAAGAATCATACCTTTGAATTCGTCCCACTGGAGATCATCATTCTCATCACTATCCCTGATATTTTTCATCATCGACCACCACTGATCTGCTTCACATTCAAAATAGTAAATAGCAAGACTACCCTTTTGATTTTATGAACACCCCATGACATCAAAAATCTTCTCCAGTGCTTTAATCAACATTTCAGATAGCACATGGTCAGATGATCCTCTAAATGATGGGGGATGATGCCTCATAAAGTTTTCCACCACTGACATTTTCCTCTATGGTTGATCTGGCTGATCTCATGCATGGATACCACCACCATTTATAGCCCGAGTCAATTGTGCCATCACTGCAACAAACTGTTCAGTTCCAATTCCGACCATCTCATGTTGCTGATTTGGAAGGTTGTCTTCCTCCTGATGCCATCCCAACATAGTTGCCTTGTTTCCTATGTGGAAAACCATTCTGAACACAGAAATATCTTAGGTGAAGCAACATGGTAATCTTTAAATGCTATATCATTTCAATCATACTATAAATTAATTTATAATTTAACAATTTTCATACACCTAAAGTTGTCTAAACCGACCGATGATACCAACTATAAGGCCCCGACCTTAAACCTTACTTAATATTGAATTAAATGAATAATTCAAATTTAGGATCTTTTCCGGTTTATATTTTTAGATAATTAGGACATAACTATTATATCTCAAAAGATTAAAAAGCAGACACTTCTACTAAGTTTCCATAAAATAAAAACTCTTGAAAAAAACATTTCTAGTTCCATGTTATAGATTGCATGACTTTTCCATGATCCCATCCTTGAACCTATTCCACATTAAGTCATGTGAAAAAAATTTAAAAAACATGGGGTGAGCATAAAAACCTCAGTAAGGGATACACAAAGAAGGAAAACTATTAGTTTTTTAAAACAACCCGTAAACCAAGAATACATTATAAAAGTAATACTTTTCACCTTTATGAAGTAGAAAATACTCTTCATTGAATAAAAGATCATTACTTACCCTTTTGTAACCAAAATATTACCATAGAACCCATATAAAGAACACATAACATATAAAGGTAACATGGGACATAAACATACTTAAATGGTATAACCATACGGTCGACTTCCACACATATCACTTTATGGAATACCCATACGACCGACTTCCATACATATCACTTAATGGAATAGCCATACGGACGACTTCCATACCCAGTGCATTTGAGGTTATAACGTAACAACCCATCCCGGTATTCACAACACTACCTGTCATATGGTTTATCACGTAACCAACCGTCAAGTTTCCAAGTACCATTATAAAATCATGAGACATAAAACAAATAAATGGAAAGAAAACATTTCCACATTTCGATCACAATATATCACTAAAATATATTGACATAACAAATCCATTATAAAAACCATTTTAATACCAAAATACATAAAAGATTATATGGTATTTATTTATTTTTAAAAACATTACGGCTTATTAGGGAAGCCAAAGTCCAAATTATACTCACGGCGGTGGAAAAGGTCATTATCACCGCGTACAATAAAAGAAACATTACGTTTTGTCATTTTGTAAAATGCTTCGTAGAAAAAGATTCCTTTTGTATAAAATTAAATGTCAAAGGGTTTTATACATCGTATAAAAGAAAGTCTTGTATTAAAACAATATATGCCTCAATGAAATGAGATTGAGACGAAGTCCCTTACCTCTTGTCCGACGTGACTCGATTTCTCTTTAATCTCCTAAATAATAAACTAGTGTTAATTTATACTCACTTAATAACCATTTTCAAGTTTATTATTCCTTTTATACAACTTATTTCTTTGTTATAAACAATATGTAATCATTTAAGTTAATAAAGTTTGTTTTGTCGATATTTGGTACTAAAGTCAAAAATGGACTTCTTAAAATTACATGTTGTTTATGTGGTCAAAGGTTCATTACATCCAGAATGATATTCATTATTTGGATATCATATATATCATATATATCCCGCATATACATGTATTTATAATAGTACATAACATTTAGAGGTATGAAATGAAATGCACCGTTCATGGAGACGGTAAGCCCTACGTACGCATGAACGCTACTTTCTTTTATATTTTGTATTTAATGGAGTGAAATCATAATTATATAAGGGTATATTATAATTATAGTATAATATCATATATAATAACATTAACTCAATCCTTTATACTTCTCACATATGGAATTAACGAATCAAATCACTTTGAGGGGGCGGTAGTCCGCACTTCCTAAAATGAAATTATCGTGTTTTCCCACAATAAAAACCATAAAGGTATGCCACAAATGAAAAATACAGAAGCATAAGGAAACAATAAACATAATATATATCATATATAAATAGAGTGACATCTTAATGGACACCATGAATGGTGTTAAAATAATATTGATCAATTATCGTTTTGTGAGGCAGAAATTCGCCAACCAAAGAAACAGTATGTTCTTTAACCATTAGATGAAAGTGTGTGTTGGTGTAGATTTAATACTTCTCATAACAACATCCTAGTATATTTAAAATACTGTTGTTGTTACAAAATAGAGGAATAATAAAATTTTAGGGGGTTGGAGAAGCAAAATAAAACACAAGAACACAAGAGAAGACATTACCTTTAAATCGGGTAACTCTCTTTGGTTTGAACCAAAAGGGTTTCTTGAATAGATTCCTGCCTAAGGTAAGGCTTCTAGAATGAGAAGAGGGATGTGGAGTGATAAAATCATCAGATCTTGGCCGATCCAATGGCTTGAGAGGTGTGGGTAAGGGGGTAGAGGTGGGGGACTTTTATAAGAGGAGAGGAGGGGCACTCTAGGAATGTTATAAAAGGATACATTATTATAAAATGCTTCTCGGATTTTAAAGGTCCCAAAATTATGTATTTCAAGGATAAGGTGATAATAGTTTGATATACACCCATACAATATGTTTTTGACAAGTTTATGTATTAGATTTTACATTATCGTTTAATTTTATTTAAATTGTTAAATAATGAGGTAATCGTTGCATCATCATGGTGTCATTAATAAAATAATTTATTTAAGGTTTAAAAATTATAAAATAAATATCATGATGTATGAAATCTTTTTATATTTCTAATGAATATTTATAGTCAAAAATATGACATGTATAACCCCATGTAAAAATTGTTTTATTAAAGCAACACATGTTTATGACATTTTTATTTTAACATTAAATAAAAAGTTATTAATGTCATTTTCCTACCAAATTGGTTCCATGGGGTCCCCAAGTTAACCCATGGATTTTCATGGTCGGACATGACTCATCCAATAAGGGTAGGACATGTGTCAAGGTCATTTCATATTATTAAAACATTATTTTTACCTTAAATTACACTAATTACCAATAATCGCGATTAAAAACATAAAAGTTACTATTCACCAAAAATTATTTTAATCCCATTGAACCACATTTTACTTCCTAATGAAAACCATGTATGTCAGATTTTTGAAATTCAAAACACAGAGGTGGTAAAATTTCATTTAAATGAAAAATCAGTTTTTTTAAGTACCACTTAGTGGTTTCACTATTCATCAAAATTGAAGTTTTTCAGAAAAATATCAAAAAATAACCCTAAGCTATATTCGATATTCCGAATTCAAAAAATGAAGTCTATTTTACAAAATTGAAAAAATATAAGTTTCATTAATTAATTTAACAATTAATTCCAGCTGTCAGAACAAATAGTGTGTTTTTATGAAACAATATATATTGAAAGATTGACTCTAGTTTAAGTCCAATTTCAAAGTGAACTAAATTCCAATGACCACCATTGGATTAAATGATAAAAATATATTATAATTTCACTTTAAACCCAATTCAAAAGATAATATAATAATATAAATAAATTTTATTAAAGTGGTTTTGAATTAAAATACAACATTTTTCACTAATCATTAAAAAATGAACTTTATCAGAAAAATACCAAAAATTTACACTAAGAAAATTTGGATGTCCCGATTATAAAGAATAATTTTATTTGGTCCAATATAATTTATAAGAGTGAAAAAAACTATATTTAATGACTGTTCGCCTTCAAAAGGTGATAAGTGGACGTTTAGTGAATATTAGAGTATATATGCTTAAAATTGAATTCTTTTCGTATTTTAAGCCTTTATCCTTTATTGAATAAATGTAAAAACATTTAAAAAATATATATAATCATATTTTAGGTATTTCTATTCATTATCGTCAATAAAAAGGCTACATGTTAACTACCATTTAAAGTAATATTATTTTATTAATATTGTGCAACGTAAGATTTCAAAGAAACTCTTTGTTGCGTATCGGGTATGCTATCAAACATAGCCTCCCATTTAAAGTAAAATTAATATTTAATTCGTAAATATTAATTAATATGAAAATGTTTTATTCTTTACTACCTGGGATGTTACATAAATGCTGTTAAAAGTTAATTTTTTCCACAAACCAAAATCCCAAAAATTCTATATACCAACACCATGATATCAATTTGTCATTATATCAATGTTGAGCTCATTAATATTAACAAACATAGTATTTTCTCCTTATCCCTTCATTATGCGCATATTATCTGCTTTCAAAAAATATTTCAATCACTTTTAATGGTTACCAGTACTATAAAATTATTGAAAACCAATACCTAGATATTCCAATATTACATAATAATATAAATGTCATTCCACAACACAGTTCTGGAATCTCGTTACGTATACACATAATCATTCCACCGCTTCATTGTCAAATTCAAAATCACCAATAGTGATCGCATATGACATCCCTTTATCCTTTTCCTTAAGAGGTTTTTGGTGTCGATTTGGATTAGGGTATTGGTTAACTACATTTCCCATTTCCTTTCACATGTAGCATTGATGTGTTGGTGGTGCATTCTCTATAGTCTTTTCACTATTCAGATAATTAGTTACCTTTTCAACATTATTTTGACACTCAGCTGCTCGATGAACTTATTTTCCAAACATAGAACATTTTCTAGTACCTTTAAGAAAATATCCTCCACGATTTTTCGTCACTTTGAGCATAAAGAAACATACGTCTTCTTTTCACCATTGTTTTGAGATTTTTCCTTCAACTATATCCCTCGTTTCTTGTCAAACCCATGAGATGGATATGTAACACCAACTTCCAGTTCTACCTTGATAGAACAACACACAATTTCTATATAGCTACTAAAGTCTCTTATACCTAATGCCCTACGAAAAACATGGTTTTAATCCATTGAAGAATCAGTCAACTTTACTTTCAGGTTGGATGATAATGCCTGATTCATACCTTGAAAGCCTTGTATAATTCTCCTCATATATACCAACAGATTAATCATCCTTTTACATAAGATAAAGGAACTCCTTTTCCATCATTTTTTAAATAATATGAGGGAAGTACTTATTGAAAAACAAGTTCTTTAACTCGTCCAATTCCATGGATTCAATTTCATCTTGTGGGCTTGTATTATGAATTAGATTCCACCACTTGTCTGCTTCACCTTCTAAATGGTAAATAGCCAAAATTAATTTTTCATGTTCTGAAGAGAGAAGTGTGGAAAATATTTTTTCAATGGTACATATCCATTTTTTGCATTAAGTGGATCAGAAGACCCATTTAAAGATGGTGGATGTTTCCACATGAAGGACTTAGTAGAATATTCTTCCCTTATCTACTCATTTATAAGTATAAAATGATTAATATCTTGTGAAAGTATAGAAATAATATTTTTCATTCCATCTCACATAATTTTGGTTTGTTCAGCAGAATAATCATTTCATTGTCCATTACATTGATCAACACTGTTCCTTCGGGTTCCAGCCATCATCTAAAACCCAAAAAAGAATAGTGTGAGAAGAAAAAATCATGTTAGGAAAACAATATAATAAAGGGGGAGTACCATAAATATCTAACATCTTAGGTTTAATTATATGATCATTACCATTATTCTAGGACTATAACTTATACTTACACTTAAACTTCGGTACATCCTTAGACATACCTTATAAATATCTCTAGGGATATCACTAGAGAATTTCCATCCTAGATTCCAATGGTTGACTAAACCATTGCTCTGAGACCAACTGTACAGACCCAAATATTGACATAGAGTTGCATTACATTTCTTTTGTGGAAAACATAATACATGACCAAAACAGATGCCCAAAGATTGTATTTGTTTTGTATATTTGGAAACATGGAATGTAATCTTCTAATCATTATGATAGATCATCAACAACTCTCATAAATATCTTCCCCTTTTGTTTTCGTACCTACAACCTTTCTTTATATCGTAGGTAAATGAAAACAAGAAAAAGGGTGAGATCAAATTCTCAGCAAGGGTAAACGTGGAGAACATAACACAATCCATAAACATTTGAATGTAAAAACATTAACCTGAAAAAAAAATCTTTGCAGTACATAACGCATAGATCACAAAGAAACAATAATAATGACAAAATTGCATTGGAATAAAGCATGTAATTTTAGAAAACAATTAACCACCTGATATAAATTCCATAGTATCCTAGGCATTGCTGTAAGACCGTCATAGTGGACAAAGTGCCTTACTGAACCGGGTTCACATGTCATTCCAGTCCTATATTACTGAACCAGATTTACATAAAATTCTAGCCATGTCTATCTTATGATATATAAATATTTACCCAATGAATTGGATTTAAATATAGGTCTCCTAAATATCATAATGAAACAATTTTTACATGCTCCACAAAATAAGCCTAAATCATTCATCATAACCCAACATTAAAATGGGTTTCATAAACATCATTGCATCATAACATAATCCATATAAAGAAAATGGATATCATTTAATCATAATAAAGATAAAACCTTTTAAATAATAGAGACATTATAATTGAAACATAATAATATTAAATAATTTCATCTTATATGGAAAATAGTTTTGATAAAATGCATCAAATGAATTTATGAGGAAAATATCCTTTCTACTTCAAAATCAATTTATATTCTCAAAATGACATGAAATTTTAAAAAAAATTGATTTTGTTGAAAATAATTAAAATAATTGTACAGGGATCTTCATGAAATTATAGTGTTATGAATATGTAAAAATCCGTTAATGCCGTATAAGTCAAAAAACATTCTTCTTGTACTTTTGCTGGAAAATTCATAAAGTTCCTCATATGGTAAACAAAAGAAAGATTCCTTCCATACCATGTGGTAAAAGTCTAAAAAGGGTGAAAATTACTTTGAACATAAATGTAATAATATTAAACATTTTATGAAAACAATTTGATAAGACATGAATATGGATGATAAACATAACCCCAGTAAATACTTATGAATAAACAATCCAGGATAAGAATGAGATTGAATAATTATCCCTTAACATATGTCCAATTTCTTCATTATGTATCAGAGACTCTGGTATATTGGATTTAAAAATATTATTTACTTATAAAAGAACCATAATAATAGTTATGATATCATATATTATTCACATACGACTTTATATTACCCGTTCATTTGTCAATTACATGTTAATGCAGCGTTTTGGGTAAAATAGTTTCATTTATCATACGTGTTTTGACATGCAATTATTCATATGATTTGTTATATCATTATTAATTACCTCTAGAATGTAAAATATGATTTATATATATTATATATTAATAATATAATATATATCTATATCTATATAATAGATCGATAAATGAAATTAAATACACCGTTCATAGAGATGGTAGGACGTACGTATGCATGAATGTTGTCTTCGTTTCCTTCTTAAATTGAATGGAAGTAAGTAAATAACAAATATATAATTCAAGTATAATTATTATGTCATATATTTGTTGATTATATATTATATATACTTTATTATCATTCTGGAATGGTTAACATGGAGAATGAATCTCATCACGTCGTGGAGACGGTAATCCGTACGTACGCATGAGCGAAAATATCATTCCCATAATTATTAAATAGAATTGGAGTGGATGATATTTTATTATAGAATAATCAGGATGTTATAATTATCCTATATTGTTATTATTTCTCCCATTATACCCATCCAGGTAAGGTGGTGGTGGAAAAATAGATTACACCATTGCGTCTAGACAGTAAGTCGTACACACACACGCGCGGTGATTTCATTTATTATATGATGGATAGAAGGTGATATAGGGTTGTTTTATATCCATAATAACATAATATTATATTTTTGATACTTCTGTTATTAATTTATAGTTAAACAACAGAAGAAGATAAATTGTAAAAATAATGAAACTAGGAAGAATCGGTAGAAGAAATTACCTCTTCCCCGACACACCTCCTTTAAACATCCTCTTAAGGGACTAGATATGGTCTTTTCAGAAGACCAGAACCTCCAGAATATTACTAAGTAAGTTTATAAGAGTAATGGGAAGGGTTTTTATGATATTCAAGGCTCAAAATTGTGATAATATAAGAGGATTGAGGTTCAATTTTATAAGAGAGGCGACAGGAACTTTTGGAAAGCACAAAAATATTAATTTATAATAAAATCAAACCACACATAAAAGAAGACAATATAACTGAAATTGTAAAAAAAGTTGATATAGGGTTGTAATATCATCATCCAATAAAATTTAGACATGTTTTGAGTTTATTTTAAACCTTATCATTTTGATTTATACTTATTTAATCTGTTTAATTTTAATTGTGGTAATAATATTCTAATTTTTTAATTGATATAAATATTTACTTTTGTGTTGTAAATTTTCCATAATTTGATACATTATTATATATTCGACAATATAATTTTCAATTTGTAATTTTTAAATATTTTTGTGATTTTTAAAAAATTTAATAATATGTTATTTTTATAAAATATCAATAGTGTCAATTTTGACACTATTCAATTATTTGAATTTAAATAAAATACATACAGAAGATATATTCTAACCAAAATATTTAATAGATTTATAAAATGTCATATTAATCTAAAAAATTCATGTAGTACATTAATTTGTTCATATAATATTTATTTTAGTTTTTTTAAAACAAATAATTTGATATTTCTCTTAATAAAATAATTATTACAACATTTATGTATAATTATTTAATATAGTTATTTATTGCATAAAAATTCATAATAAAATCTTGTGAGGAATATAAAACTAATATATTTCATAATAAAACTTTTACTCTAATTTATCATCTTAAAATCATAACATTTAATTTTTTATATTTATTAAATTATGAAGCTGGCAACTTTGACATCATTTAAAATAAAATAATATACATGTTATAATCACATTTATAAGGATCCAAATGGTCATAAAGTAGACGCTTGTATACTTAGGGTATATATATACTCTACCAATAAGGTTCGGTCATGTTTCCGGTCCATTAGATGGGTATTATTATTTTAATAACAACTATATTATTCATTTTTCATTAAATAAATAATATCTGCATCATTAATGTATATGCTATTATGGTAATTATATATTTAATAGAAATCAAAAATAAATTACATAGATGAGTAAAAACATTTTATATTTCAAATTAGTATTTATAATCTAATTTATATTATGTATAACACTTTTTTAAACATTCATTAATTATTAAAGTTTGAGTGAGATATATTTCACTTTCTTTAAATAAAATAAATTAAATGTCTTAATCACATCCAAGTGTGTTTAAAAATATAAATTTTTACCCAGGTATATTTTATGACGATATATAATCATCCTATTGTATTAATACAAGTTTTAGGGTAATTCTATAATATTATTTTTACCCTTAATTACTAGATTTTCTAATTAACTATTGTAAATAAAATTTACCATAGTAAATTCCATAAAATAAAATGTAGTATATTATCATAATTTGGACCTAATTATTCCAAATATGGAATGCATTTTTATAAATTCAAAACATAGAAGTTTCAGCATTTAATTTAAAATTAATCCCGCTATTGAGAAAATGGGTTTTAAAAGTTAAAACATTGCAAAAAATTGAAATGTTTTTACCTATGAATTCAAAGAAAAATTAATGCTAATGACATGAATTATGTTAAATGGTAAAAATATATTATATTTATATTTTAAAACCAATCAATATTATATTTTATCTATATAAATTATTTTTATTTAAAGAGTTGTTTTCAATTAAAATTTAAAGTATTTTTACTATTCATCAAAATATGAAACTTATCGGAAAAATATAAAATATTTATCCAAAGTAAATTTTTATATCGTAATTCCAATGAAGAAGATTAATTTGTCAAATTGAACTTATTAAAATATAAAAAATTAGCTTTAATTTTGGTGTGCCATCAAAATATGGCAAAAACTACATTTTTTCAAAAATAATTATTTTACCCAAAAAAATTATTTTTTTCTAGTACCATGTTCTATAATATGTGTAAGATGAATGATAATGTTATAAAATTAAAAATATTGTTAATAAAATTCATAAAGGAATGTTTATAATAATTTTATAACAATATATCATTGTATAGTGAAGCTCGATATTGCATACAACACACTATATTGAGGAAGGTCGATGTTGCATGCAACACATGACAAGAATAGTGTTATCCTATAATAAAACCTATGTCAGTGTTGTGTATAGCTCAAGCTAATCTTGGTGTAGCATACAACACAAGATATAAAAGTAATTATAAACAATATTTCTCATAAAATCCTGGTGTGTTACATTTACTCCAAGACTATATTCTATTAAATGTTTTAGAAATTTTATTATTTAGGATTAAAATAATTTTATATTTCATTTTAGAATACTTATTACTTTCTTTATAAAAATTTTAAAATGAATATGTTCGATAATTCTAGAATGGGATGTTTCGACCTTTTAACAAAAGTGCAAAAGAATATTTTTTTAATGTTTACCACACAACCTCCTTTTCCCATTATTAATGTAGTTATTAGTTATTATGTTTTCAATAAAATTTTTCATATATTTTCAAATAAAATGTCACGACCCGTCCTCGGGGCCCGTGTCGTGAGTACCCCAAGCCCGCATTCCATAAGCCAGGGGCTGGCGACTAGCACGAAGGCATAAATCCCAGAAAAAGGGCAAGCATTGCCTTTGTAAAGTAAGAAATACACCACAGAGCAAGCAAGCAGTAAAAGTAAACACTAAGTAAAAACTGGGTACAACAGTAAGTGCTGAAAAGTAAGTGGGCTAGTATACAAACCCAATGTGAAAGTAAAGTACAACTAGAAAAGGAAAAACATCAACTGAAAAGTAAAGCCACAACGTCGAGTTGCCCACTGGAAATCCCACCTGAAGGGTGGGTACAGGAAGCCTCCACTGCTCCTCAGGTCCAGCCGACCGCTCCGAGTATGTCCCACCTAGTGGTCCACCTCTAGGTACCATCCTGCTCTGCAAGCCTCAACCACGATCAGCGTTGTCCGTCATCAGCAATGAACACAATGTAGTGCGGGCATAGCCCGTGCAGGGGTGAGTATAAGATAATCATTAGGGACCCCGAGACCCCAGAAGGTCTCCCAGAATCCACAAAGGATAAACCATAAAGGAAAGATACAATCACGAAGTAACATCTGACACTGCTTAGGTATATTCCCATACATATACCTAAGTCATCAATTCTCGTTCGGCTCCAACATCCGAGTCCAAGTACAACCCAGTCCACACAGGAAAGAAAAACGTAAATCCACACTGGATAGCATAACACAATCCACAAAGGAAAGCAAAAGGGATTCAGCTCACATAGGAATACTTCTTCATATGATGATAAAGATGACCAGATAATGCCACTGATTCATCTAAGCCATCAGACCCACAAAGGATCGATAGGTACTAACCCCTGCAATGACCCACAAAGGATCTGACCCACAAAGGATCGAAAGGTAACTAACCCCTGCAATGACCCACAAAGGATCTGACCCACAAAGGATCGATAGGTATCTAACCCCCGTAATGACCCACAAAGGATCTGACCCACATAAGATCGATAGGTAACTAACCCCCGCAATGACCCACACAGGATCGGACCCACACAGGATCGATAGGTAACTAACCCCAGCAAAGACCCACACAGGATCGGACCCACACAGGATCTGTAGGCGCTGGCCCACATAGGACCGCTGAGAGATGACCCACACAAGATCGGACCGACACAGGATCGGTAGCACTGACCCAAAAAGGATCGCTGAGTGATGTAGTCTTCACCGTCGAATCCACTGAGGATCTCTACACAGTCGTCGTCGTCACAGTAGCAGTCGTAGCCAGCTCTAGGGTTCCCGCACACAGCAAGCTCGTTCGGGACGGTCCGCTCCACGAGCCGAGAGGCTGATAAATCAACTGACACATATTCCATAGTTGATGTATCCAAAAGTTCTGTATCGTCAACATGAACTCATCGTTGCAGACATTGCGTCAATCGGACGCCCGGTCTGAGAGTTATTGGCTTTTTTATCCCTGGAGCCCGGTTGGTTTTTTAGGAGAAACCAACGCGTCCGTACTCCACCTGCATCCAAACCTCGGGCAGATTAAGCCAAGATATCCGTCTAACTTAGAGGAATTCAACAAAGTCGACAGCACGTCAATCGGACGTCCGAAGCTCAAGATATGAGCGTTTCCGCTCCGAGCGCCCGGTTGGTTTCGTGTACGGACCAACACGGCCGAACCCAAAGTATTCCGAAACCTTGAGTGTGATATACGGAAACGACTGTCTCGATCCAAGGATCGCATCTCTGCTGACGGAACATCGTTCGAAGGCCTGTAGCTCAAGTTATGATCAAAAGACCGAAAAGGTCCGGAAACGGGGGTATGGGCCCGCACAGACCCCCCCCCCCGGGTCGGCCCAACCCAGGTCGACCCGACCCGGTTGGGCACGGCCTGACCTGGCCGAGGCGGCCCGGCCCGGCCTGAGCGCGACCCGGCCAGCGGGTCGGCTCGGCCATGTAGCCGAGCAAGGGAAGCCGCGTTGCTTGCTGTCCCCGCGGGAAGAGCAGCTGCGGCCCCGTGTGGGGCCGCGCTTGGTCAGCGGACACGTCAGAGCCGCGTCACATGTCACGCCAGACCCACGTGGTCGCGGGTCTAGTCTGCCGCCGCCACCGCGGCTTCAGCCGCTGCAGCTTTATCCGGGGGCATGCCGGGGCGCCGCCGCCTCCGTCTGTCGGCGCCGCCAGTGGAGTCTGCGGTCCACCGTAGTTTCTCTAGTGGTCCGATTCCATTTCTGTCTGCACCGTAGATCCTCCTGGGTCCCGTTCTTCACTGCGGAATCAACAAATCGTCTCTACTACCTGTTTTGTCATCGTCCTCCGTTCCGCACACCAAGAACAAAGGACGGTGGGTTCAGACTTGTTCGTTGGTCCGCGTCCACCGCATTAGCGGTTTGAAACAACTCCATAAAATCCCAGTAATTGATGAACCACGACCAGCAATAATAATCCATGGACCAACTTGTTAATTGGTTAGTCCGTGTTCTTGCCTTGGAGGAAAACAAACATGGGTAATAACATTTTCAAAATGACCCCTACCTCGTAGCTGTTGTCGGACAAGTGCGAGCACGTCGCGGAATTGACCGTCGCGGTAGAGGATGATCGTCGAGTCGCGGAAGATCATCGCGTCGTCGCGGAATACGGCGTCGCGTTGATGATCTCCGAGGGTCAAGAACATATAGATTTAATTATAACAATTAAATCCATGTAGATGTTATAACCCACAATGAAATAAAAGGACTGCAATCCCCTACCTCAAGATGCCGATCGAAGATTGTCGTGGGGATCGATCGTCACGGAAGATGCATCGGCGTCGCGGTACTCGGCGTCACGTCGTCAATCTCCAAGGGCTCGGTGTTCTTCGTTTCCCTTTTCGTCAGAGGCCGGCGTTCTTCACGTTCTTCGTGTTCTTCGCGTTCTTCACGTTCTTCACGTTCTTCACGTTCTTCGAATTTTTCGCGTTCTTCACAGAGGAGGATGAAGATCTTTAGAGAATCTCCAAAATTTTAACACAACATTCAGATAAGAAGGTGTGTTGGCCTTATTTTATTAAAATTCCAACAAAGAGAAAAAAAAAATAAGTAATGAACCATTAATTCATCGAATTAATTTCAACGAATAAACCGCCCAATTAATAGGGGCGTTAAGAATTTAGAAAACGCGTCAGTTGACTTTCGTTTAATAGGTGTTTCCGCGGTTGTGTTACTTAGCGTAAATGAAACGGTGGGGCTCGTGCAGGCCCCACCTCACAAATATCCTACCAAGAGGGTAGGATATTTTGAATTGCACCCTATCCACTTCAACTCAACTTAAGTAGCTTTAAGTGGCTTTTAAGTGTCTTTTATTGTAATAAAAATAAATTTGTCACACACATTATTTTATTTCTTAACTTAACACCAAAAATTTAAAAATCACAACCGAGAAAAAGAAACTCTAAAAGAGACGTTTCTAAGAAAATACCGGCGATGTGATTCCATCGGTGCCCTCGGAATTCGATTCCGAGCACCGGTTCAAAAGTTATAAAAACCCACTCATTCGTTCACTGAACGTACCCGATCCGAAATTCACAAAATGATTCCGGGCACACAGGGTCTCGGAATCAGGTGCCGTCAGAAACTGAGTTTTTGTAAAATTCCAATGAAAATTAAGAAAAAACATTCCATGAAATTTACGGGTCTTTACATCACTACCACCTCAGGGATTTATGTCCCCGTAAAGATACATCATGAACTAGGGAAAAAAATGTGGGTACTGAGCACGCATCTGAGCCTCCCGCTCCCATGTTCTCTCGTGGAGGTTCCTGTGCTGCGGTCTGATGCGCACAAGAGGAATTGATCATCCACGTAGGACCCGCTCCTGTCGATCCTCGATCTCCACTGGGTCCTCCGCAAAAGTCGCCCCATCATCCACGTCTAGCTCCCCATGGTCAATGATGTGCGTCTGGTCGTGCACGTATCTCCTCAACTGAGATACGTGGAAGACGTCGTGCACCCGGTGCAACTGAGGTCGTAGAGCCAAGCGATAAACCACCTTGCCAATCCTGCTGAGGACCAGGAATGGTCCGATAAAGTGTAGAGACAACTTTTCCTCCTCGACCAAATCTCCATAATCCATGTCGATATGAGACACAAAAGAAGACGTGGTCGCCATCCTCGAACTCTAGTGGCCTCCGCCTCCTGTCAGCATAAGACTTCTGCCAGCTCCGAGCTGTCCTCATCCACTCCTGGATAACCTGGACCTTCTCTGTCGTGGCCCAGACCATCTCTGGTCCCACATGTTCTAACTCCCCAGGGTCTGTCCAGCACAAAGGAGAGCTGCATGGTCGGTCATACAACGCCTCGTATGGTGCGATCCTGATGGTGGAGTAGTAACTGTTTTTGTACGCAAACTCCACCAAGTGTAGGTGGTCCTCCAAGCTACGATTAAAGTTGAGGACACATGCACGGAGCATGTCCTCGGTATTCTGAATGGTCCTCTCTGTCTGAACATCCGTCTGAGGGTGAAAGGCGGTGCTCAGAGGTAGCTGTGCCCCGAACGCCTCCTGCAACCCCTTCCAAAGCTGGGAAGTAAAGCGAGCATCTCGATCGGAGACAATAGCTGATGGCACACCGTGAAGTCGTACAATCTCCTGAACGTAAATACGTCCCAAGCTCTCCACTGAGCCCTGCTCTCTGATGGGTAAGAAGTGAGTCGACTTGGTGAGTCGGTCGACAACCTCCCAGATGGAGCCGTGACCTCTGGAAGTGCGTGGAAGTACAGTCACGAAGTCCATAGATATCCCGTCCCACTTCCACTCCGGGACCTCCAAGGGCTATACCAAGCCTACTGGTACCTGATGCTCTGCCTTCACCTGCTGGCAGATGAGGCATCGATAAACGAACTCTGCCACATCCTTCATCATGCCTGGCCACCAGTGTTGTCATATGAGATCCTGGTACATCTCCGCCACTCCAGGATGTACCGCTAAGGGAGAAGTGTGAAACTCTCTCAACACTTCCTCCCGTAAAGAAACTGGTACCAAGGTACGTCCTCTAAAAAGAATGGTGTGCTCTGATCCAACGGAGAATCCATCAGGTGCATGTCCTGAGGATATCCGTGCACGCCGCGTCTCATAGTCAGTGTACCCACTCTGTGCCTCTGTGACCTGTTGTAGTGGTGGAGGGCTGATTGTGAGAGACTGAAGGAAGGCTGATCCATCCCTATCCACAAAGGATATCAGAAAAGCGGCTAGCTGCTCTGTCGCCTCCTCGAGTAGCTGAATGCCCATACTCCTACTGAGAGCATCGGCTACTACATTCCCCTTCCCAAGAGTATATACTATCTCAAAGTCATAGTCTTGGAGGAACTCGATCCATCGTCGATGTCTCAGGTTCAGGTCCTTCTGAGAGAAGATGTACCTGAGACTCTGATGGTCAGAAAAGACTGTAAAGTGCTCGCCCATCAGATAGTGTCGCCATGTCTTCAGAGTGAAAACCACTGCTACTAACTCCAGGTCATGGGTAGCGTAGTTCTACTCATGCGGCCTCAACGGACATGATCCATAGGCGGTCACAGCCTGCTCCTGCATCAGGACACATCCGAGTCCGGTCCCTGATGCATCGCAGTAGACTACGTACCCTACTCCCTCCTCAGGCAACCTCAAGATAGGTGCGCTGGTCAATCTCTTTCTCAGCTCCTGGAAGATCTGCTGACATTTGTCTGACCACACAAATGTCTTCCCCTTCATCTTCAAAGTTTAGAGTGGTGACGTGACTCTGGAAAAGTCTGGCACAAACCTACAATAGTATCCGGCTAGTCCCACGAAACTCCGCGCCTCCGTCATGCTCCAGGGTGGCTCCCAATCTAGCACTGCCTCGATCTTCGCAGGATCCACTGCAACTCCCGCCTCAGAGATTACGTGTCCCAAGAAGTGGACCTCACGTATCTATAACTGACAGTTCGAGATCTTTCCATAATGTTGGTGCTCTCGGAGTGTGTCTAGTACAACCCGCAAGTGGTAGGCGTGCTCATCCTCAGCCGTCGAGTATATCAAAATGTCGTCGATGAAGACTACGACAAATCAAACGAGGTATGGCTAAAAGATCATGTTCATGAGGCCCATGAACACTGCTGGAGCATTGGTTATGCAGAATGGCATAACCAAGAACTCATAGTGGCCATACCAACATCTGAAGGCTGTCTTCTGCACGTCTTCATCCCGAACTCTGAGCTGATGATAGCCTGACCTGAGGTCTATCTTCGAGAACCATCATGCTCCCTTGAGCTGATCGAAGAGGTCATCAATCCTCGGTAGCGGATACGTGTTCCTCACTGTCACTTGTTTCAGGCGACGATTGTCGACACAAAGTCGCAAGCTCCCATCCGCCTTCTTGGCGAACAATATCAGTGAAGCCCAGGGTGAAACAGTAGGTCAGATGAATCCCTTTCCCTGCAAGTCCTCCAACTATACCCGTATCTCTCAAAGTTCAGCGGGGGCCATCCGATACACTGGAGTCGATATCGGGGTTGTCCCAGGGTATAGGTCAATATGAAAGTCTACCTCTCTACGAGGAGGTAGTCCTGGAACGTCGTCGGGAAAGACGTCTGCGTACGGATCCACCACTTCAGGAAAAAATAGGACTTCGCACGTCAACTGCTCCTAGGATGAGGCTAGCCAACTGATGAGTGATGGGTTGTCCTCTCCTCCGCTAGATTCCATCATGTGCTTCGAAGGCTCCCTTCTTGCCGGTGAAGGTGAACCTGCTTCTGTCGGTGCGTACACATCGCACCTTGCGCCTAATATAGTCAATATGTGCAAGGACTGTAGATAACCAATCCATGCCCAATATGATGTCCTAAGGCCTCGACGCCGCTACAAGAAGATCTCAGCCGAAGCTCTTGCCTCCTAGAGTAAGCTCACACTGTCGGCACTAGTGCGTAATCGTTGATTCTCCTCCTGTAGGAGTCTCTAGCCGTAAGGATCGAGCCAACAGCTCTGTCGGAATCTCCAAGCTCCGAACAAGGGCAGCGGCTATGAAAGAGTGACTCGCTCCTGTATCTATTAGAACTACATCAAGGGTAGAATAAACAAATATTGTACCTCGAATCATCTCGGGCGCGCCGTGGTCGTAGGCCTCCACTGCATGGAGTTGTGCCTGTCTCTGCCCGCCAACTCCCTGTGGTTGGGGTGGACCTCCTGGTGGTGGTGATGGTAGAGCCTCAGAGCATCGCCCACCACCTGCTGCTCAGCCAGATCCTCTACCTCGTCTGCCTCCTACCTACGGACCGCCATTGTCGACCCTCTACCTCTGCCTGGGTGGCCCCTCAACCGTCTGCTGCTCCCCGGCACGATGGGTCGGGCAGTCACGAGCCATGTGACCCTGCCCGCCACATGAGTAGCACTGCCTGCCTCTTGAAAGACTGGCTCCGCGTGTGTTCCCCGCACTGCTGAGCCAGTGTTCTGAGGCTATCCACATGAGGGTCTGGTCTGCCTGGACCCTCAATTCATCCGTCGACTGCCTTCTGCGGAAGACTCTACTACGTTCCGCCCCGCGGTAGGTCTCGCCGCTGGAGAAGTCTCAGCAAGAAATCTCTCGATCAAAAGGGCTCGCTCCAGTACTCCTGCCTGAGTCGGAATGATGAGGGAGATCAGCGATGCCATGATCTCGTGTCTCAATCCCTTCTCAACGTTCCGGGCCCGGATGAATGGGTCACATACCATGTCTGTAGAGTAGCGCGAGAGATCGGTAAATCGCGCCGAGTACTGGGTGACCGTCGAGCTGCCCTACCGCAGCTGAAGAATCTCCTGGATGTGCACCGTACGAAGGGTGGCCGGGACGAACTCGGAGCGAAAGAGGCTCTCAATGTCCGTCTAGAGAAGAGATGCCTCATCATGCACCTGGAGCATCAAACTCCACCATCGGCCCGCTGCTGCCTGTAGTATGCTTGCTAGTAGGATCACCATGAGGTCTGTCGGTGTCCTCACTAGCCTGAAAACTCGTACCACTACCTCCAGCCAGTCCTCGGCTGCCTGGGGGTCCGTCTCCCCACGGAACCTGGGCGGACGCTGGCACTGGAACTCATGCAGTGCACTGAGGCGACGTGCATCGTCAGCGGTTGGGGCTGGAAGCATCGGTGGCATGGCGGGTAAAGGTATCGTCGGTGCCTCACCTGTCAGAGGGCCCTGTACCGAGGCCTCGTCGCTCGGCGGGCTGTCAACACATACAACTCTCGGAACCCTAGCTAGCTGCTGTTGTGGGTCCATCCTGAAAAGAAACAGGTGTGCCACAGTCAGAACAGTATACCTAGTGAGCTGACATAAAGCAATCACAAAGAAAACATGAAACACACACGCAATGAATGTTTTTGTGTATTAAGTCGGAATTCTGAAGTCAGGGTCCTAGTGTACGGATATGTCGGCCGCCGCACTAACACTGGACTCCCTGGACTGATAACCACACCCAATACGCTATACACTATTGCTTCACATAGAAAAAGATCAGATTCTGCGGTAGAACCGAACTCCTCTGATACCAATTTGTCACGACCCGTCCTCGGGGCCCGGGCTGTGACTACCCCAAGCCCGCCTTCCATAGGCCAGGGGCTAGCGACTAGCACCAAGGCATAAATCCCGGAAAAAGGGAAGGCATTCCCTTTGTAAAGTAAACAAACACCACAGAGCAAGCAAGAAGTAGAAGTAAACACTAAGTAAAAACTGGGTACAACAGTAAGTGCAGAAAAGTAAGTGGGCCGGTATACAAACCCAAAGTGAAAGTAAAGTACAACTCGAAAAGGAAAAATAATAACTGAAAAGTAAAGTCGCAACGTCGAGCTGCCCACTAGAAATCCTACCTGAAGGGTGGGTACATGAAGCCTTCACTGCTCCTCAGGTCCAGCCGACCGCTCCGAGTACGTCCCGCCTAGTGGTCCACCCCCAGGTATCGTCCTGCTCCACAAGCCTCAACCACGATCAGCGTTGTCCGTCATCTGCAACCAACACAACGTAGTGCCAGCATAGCCCATGCAGGGGTGAGTATAAGCTACTCAGTAGGGACCCCGAGACCCCCGACGGTCTCCCAGAATCCACAATAGATAATCCACAAAGGAATGATAAAATCATGAAGTAACATTCGACACTGCATAGGTACATGCCCATACATATACCTAAGTCATCAATTCTCGTTCGGCTCCAACATCCGAGCCCAAGTACAACCCAGTCCACACAGGAAAGAAAAACGTAAATCCACACTGGATAACACAACACAATCCATAAAGGAAAGAAAAAGGGATTCAGCTCACACAGGAATATTTCTTCATATGACGATAAAGATGACCAGGTATTTCCACTGATTCATCTAAGCTGTTGGACCCACAAAGGATCGATAGGTACTAACCCCCGCAATGACCCACAAAGGATCTGACCCACAAAGGATCGATAGGTAACTAACCCCCGCAATGACCCACAAAGGATCTGACCCACAAAGGATCGATAGCTAACTAACCCCCGCAATGACCCACAAAGGATCTGACCCACAAAGGATCGACAGGTAACTAACCCCCGCAATGACCCACACAGGATCGGACCCACAGAGGATCGATAGGTAACTAACCCCCGCAACGACCCACATAGGATCCGACCCACACAGGATCTGTAGGTGTTGGCCCACACAGGACTGCTGAGCGCTGAACCACACAGGATCAGACCCACATAGGATCGGTAGCACTGACCCACAAAGGATCGCTGAGTGTTGTAGTCGTCGCCGTCGAATCCAATGAGGATCTCTGCATAGTCGTCGTCGTCATAGTAGCAGTCATAGCCGGCTCTAGGTTTCCCTCACACAGCAAGATCATTCGGGATGGTCTGCTCCATGAGCCGAGAGGATGATACATCAACTGACACATAGTCCTAAGTTGATGTATCCAAAAGTTTCGTATCGTCAACAGGAACTCAACGTCGCAGACAGCGCGTCAATCAGACGCACAGTCTGAGAGTTATTGGCTTTTTCGTCCCCGGGGCCCGGTTGGATTTTAAGGAACAACCAACCCGCTCGTACTCCACCTGCATCCAGACCTCGTGCGAAGTAATCCAAAAGATCCTTCTCACTTAGAGGAATTCAATAAAGTCGACTGCACGTCAATCGGATGTCCGAATCTCAAGATATGAGTGTTTCCGCTCTGAGGGCCCGGTTGGTTTGGTGTACGAACCAACTCGGCCGAACCCAAAGTATTCCGAAACCTTGAGTGTGATATACCGAAACGACCGTCTCGATCCAAGGATCCCATCGCCGCTGACAGCGCATAGTTCGGAGGCCAGTAGCTCATGTTAGGAGCAAAAGACCGAAATGGTCCGGAAACGGCGGTCTGGGCCCGGACCGACACGACCCGACCCGGGTCCGACCCGGTTGGGCGCGGCCCGGCCCGGCCTGACCTGGGCGCGACCCGGCCGGCGGGTCAGGTCGGCTTGGCTCAGCCGAGTGGCCGAGCAAGGGATGCCGCAGGGCGTGCTGTCCCCGTGGGAAGAGGAGCCGCGGCCCCGCGTGGGGCCGCGCTTGGTCAGCAGACATGGCAGAGCCGCGTCCCGTGTCTCGCCGGACCTGCGCAGTCGCGGGTCTGGTCGGCCGCCACCGGTGGAGTCCGCGGGCCACCGGAGATTCTCTTGTTGTCCGATTCCATTTCCATCTGCGCCGTAGCTCCTCTCGGGTCCCATTCTTCACTGCAGAATCAACAAATCGTCTCTGCGACCCGTTTTGTCATCGGCCGCCGTTCTGCACACCAAGAACAAAGGGCGGTGGGTTCGGACTTGTTCGTTGGTCCGCGCCCACCGCGTTAGTGGTTTGAAACAACTCCATAAAATCTCAGAAATTGATGAACCACGACCCGCAATAATAATCCACAGACCAACTTGTTAATTGGTTGGTCCGCGTTCTTGCCTTGGAGGAAAACAAAATGGGTAATGACATTTTCAAAACGACGCCTACCTCGTAGCTGTCGTCGGACAAGTGCGAGCATGTCGTGGAATTGACCATCGCGGTAGAGGATGATCGTCGCTTCGCGGAAGAGCGTCACGTCATCGCGGAATACAGCGTCGCGTAGATGATCTCCGAGGGTCAAGAACATTGATATTTAATTATAACAATTAAATCCATGTTGATGTTATAACCCACAAAGAAATAAAAGGACCGCAATCCCCTACCTGAAGATGTCGATCGAAGATTGTCATGGGGATGGATCGTCGCGGAAGAAGTTTCGGCGTCGCGGTACTCGGCGTCGCGTTGTCGATCTCCGAGTGCTCGGTGTTCTTCATTTCCCTTTTCGTCAGAAGCCGGTGTTCTTCGCGTTCTTCGCGTTCTTCGCGTTCTTCGCGTTCTTCGCGTTCTTCATGTTCTTCACGTTCTTCGCGTTCTTCGCGGAGGAGGATGAAGATCTTTAGAGATTCTCCAAAAGTTTAACACAACATCTAGATAAGAAGGTGTGTTGGCCTTATTTTATTAACATGCCAAAAAAGAGAAAACAAACTATGTAACGACCCATTAATTCATAGAATTAATTTCAACTAATAATCCACCCAATTAATTGGGCCATTAAAAATTTAGAAAATGCGTCAGTTGACTTTCGTTTAATAGGGGTTTTCGCGGGTGCGTTACTTAGCGGGAAAGAAACGGTGGGGCTCGTGCGGGCCCCACCTCACAAATATCCTACCAAGAGGGTAGGATATTTTGAATTACACCCTATCCACTTCAACTCAGCTTAAGCAGCTTTAAATGGCTTCTATGTGTCTTTAAGTGAGATAAAAATGAAGTTGTCGCACACTTTATTTTATTTCTTAACATAACCCCAAAAATTTAAAAACCACACCCAAGCAAACGCAACTCCGGAAGAGGCGTTTCTAAGAAAATACCGGCACTGCGATTCCATCGGTGCCCTCAGAATTCGATTCCATGCAACGGTTCAAAAGTTAGAAAAACCCGGTCGTTTGTTCACTGAACGTAACCGAGCCAAACTTCGGAAAATGATTCTGGGCACACCGGGCCTCGGAATCAAGTTCCGTCAGAAACTGCGTTCTTGTAAAATTCCAAAAAAAATTAAGAAAAAAATTTCCTTGAAATTTACGAGTCTTTACATAAAATAAATATTTCAATTATTCTATAAATTAATAATTTTTAATTGCTTTCCAAAGAAAATAATATTTCTTATTATTTTCAAAGAGTCTTAATAATGTATCTATTATGGATATTAATATTTTTACTCTTTATTTAAATATTATTATTCTCTAATGAGGATATACTATAATGATATTTTTCACTTTATTTAATTGAATGAATTATATTAATTTTTTTCTATTTGTTAACTGCAGAAAATATTGAAATTTCATATGTAAGTTGTTCAATGTGAATATTTATATTGATTAAGAATTTTATTTTAAGAATCTATTTCATACGATGAATTAATAGGAATTTTTAAGTGAATATGTGGTACTTCTATTAGATATCACCTATATTCATCGATATTTCTCTTGAGATAATCATTATTGGGTATTTGGCTTATGTATTTTTGATTTATGTATGATTTCGTAGAACTAGGCCTTAATGGGATGTTTATGATATATGAAATTATGCATTCTATTATTATGAAGTTAGTTATTATTATAAATATAATTATATATATTGTTATAATTTTATATATTTTATATTCATGTTGTTAATAAGTATTTTTAAAAATATTTTTATATCATTACATAATAAAATAATCTTCTGATTTAAATGAATAATGTCCAATCTCTTAATGGTGAAAAAGTTATTTTTTATAATATATTCTCATGTTATTATAAGAAAGCCTAAGGAATTATCCTTTATTCTTTATTATTTATTTTGAATTGTTTTATAAAAAACATTTGGATAAATTCATTTTCAGTGGTAAGTACATGATAATTTTGATCACATGTTTTATTTAGTATAAATTCGAACCTTTTTATTGATTTTCAATAATATAAAATGGATTAACTGGTTTTATTTCTTTTTAAATCATTTAATCTGATGAATTTTTCCCATACAATGTTTTTAAATGTTTTTTCACAAGGCTTAAGGCTGTGAGGAGATTATAAAAGACAAATTCGGTATACAACTTTATTCAAGAAAAGGTGACATGATTGAAAAATGAGTTTAAACATTTGAACCAATTTTTTTGGAAAAAATTTACATTAAGAGGAAATTTCATCATTTTATGCTATTTTCCCCTAGTTATCAAAAACACAAAATCTAAATGTTCTATTGGAGGTAAGTGACTCGATAGATTTTTTAACAAATTGTAAAAATGGATGTTATTTTTTTGTGTCGCTTTAGTTAGTATCAAAAGTAAAAAGTAAAGAGTGGGATTTTATCACTGAATCATAGTGGTTCATGAGAATTATTGTAAATGAAATGATCATTGGTATTGTGGAGGACATTATGTGGCTATGGTTGTGGTGATTTGGTGCTGGTACAATTGTGTGGTTGTAATAGAGATGTAGTGGGGATGTGATGTGATTAGGATAGGGATGAGATAGATTAGTTATGATCAAATTTTAAAATGATATGTTATATTATAATTGATATAATTAGATTATTAGGATGATCTAAGAGTTTGGACTTGATTCTAGAACTTATTTGGTATTATTATATGAATGCAGAAACCAAATATTTATCTCAATTATTTACCCCAATGGAATAGTAATTTCATGTGAAATAAGAATTCAATTTTCAGGTGATATGATTCTAGGCTTCGCCATCAATTTTTTTGTGACCCTATAAATCCTAAATAACAATAATTTACTTATTCGTATTTAAATTTTATTATTTGATATAATTATTATAGTTAATTAAGTTAAATTTGAAAACTAATTGATTCTATAATTATTTCCTTGATTTTTATTGATTGATTAATCCCTATTATTTATTATTTATAGATGAAATTGTACAGGTCTATATCAATACTTTTATTTCACATCAAATTATAATTATTTATAAATTTGAACATAATATTTTCAACAAAGTGCTCACCACACTACATTTATTTTGAATTTTTTTCACAAAATTCTAAGGAATATTAGAGACATTGTTGTCTGAGATGGTGGAGTGTATTCTTAGATATCATCCTTTAATTTTCGTTTTCTGGATTTTTTTCAATTATATATAGTAACAATTTGGTAGTGGGATTGTAATATTTTTAGTATTTTCATATTTATTGGACTAGTGGTTTATATTTATTTTCTTAATATTTATGAGGTAATTTCTTATGATATAGAATTTATCAATCATAGCCTTTTATATAACAATATGATATGTCTGAATGAACTATTGTTGACAGTAATTCTATGATTGTTAAATTCTATAACTAATTTATTATTGAAGTATGATTACTTATGTGTCTTATTAGTTATTTTTTATACAATTTTGATCATGATGGGTTCTAAATTTAATGAAATGAATTAAATTTTCAACATGAATAATATTTCCATGTTTTGGTTATGTGTTTTTCATAAATAATTACACCTGAAAACTAAGTGATAAATTAAAATCATAATAAAACATTAATAAATGAATAAATATAGGGAAAGTATCATGATGTGATTATAATAATAATATAGTAATTAAAAACCCAATGAATACAAATATTCTATCTAAACCTCCAAAGAAATGTTTCTTTAAAATTATGCATTAGTTGTTGAAAATTGTATTGAATGGTTAAATATATTTGTGCCTCGTTGATGAAATGATTTTTTTAATTTCAATTTTTTTAGTGAGTTGATCCATTTAACACTAAATGTTATGGTTTTCTGAGATTTATTTTCATTAAAACAACACTAATTTCTTTGGTAAGATTACATATGTTATTATGAGGTGGATACAGTTAATGTTAGAAATTTTTTTGGGCATGGAGATGAATTAGTACGAAATGTATGATAGTAGGTTATTGGTAGATTATTTTATATTTGGTTTTTTCTTATTTTTCCACATTTATTTTCTTTTTTTATTGACTATTTTTTCTTATACCCTTATTATTTTTCACATTTAACAACTCATTCATTTTTTATTAGATATTGTATTCATTAATGTTATTCAATAATTTCTTAATTATTTTACCTTTTTGAAATTAAAAACTATGGTCAATGATATTTGGTCATTGTTTTCTCTAATATTTATTCTCTAGTTAGAATAGTGTTATCTATTTATTCATATTCATTTTTTTGTGTAAAATGATTTTTCTACTATATATATTGATATTTAGATTCCTTCATTTGATTTAAATCTAGAAACAAGTACCTTGGTCGATTAGAGGGTTTATATTTTTCATAATTATAAATATCATTTATTAATTATTTGTTAAAAACTATCTTTCAAAAATAATGTAGAGATGAAGAGTTATTCAAACCAACCACCTAAATGAGTTTCCTAAAACAATGTTTTATGAAATGTTCTATAATGAATTTATCCCCATTGATTGGATGATATTTTTCCAATGTGGATAAAAATTACAAGATTATATTGGGATAGATTTCTTGATTTATGAATCAATTAAACCATGGAAGTAGAGCATGTGGTTATCCTATGGTGTTTTTGTTTAACAATTTGTTGTATACTCTAGACATTCTATATGAACTAATATTGGTTATAATTTTACTGAACATTTCTATTTGATTTGAACCTAACATCAATTTTTACAAAAAAAATATTATAATACAAAAGAACACGTGGTTCTATCCTATTAGACTTCCATTAAAAAGAATTATCTATAAATAATTCTACAATATTTTATATATTTTTATTGTGGAAATTAAATATTGAATCTTAGAACAACATTGTCATCAAAAAAATAAATGATGGTAGAAATGTAATTAAAACAAAAGAAGTAGAATAAAAATTATAATGGTGGTGATATATTCTATCAATTCTCATGACTCATCCTCTCTTTATCATTTAATGATATTTGACAATTAATTACTATCTAAATGCATGTTTTATGATAACAAATCATCCATATCATTCAATTGAAAAGGATTAAATAATTAACTAAAATATTAGTAGTAGATATCCTTTTATTATGAGTGAATCAATGTACTCAACGATCATTGAGCACAAAGACACGGATGATAACCCATTCTTCTCACAATCCTTAATCGAGGATTGAAAATTTTGAATTGAAAAAATATTCATCCAAAAAAATCATTATAATTTGACAAGACATATTCAATCATCAATACACTCTTATTATAGATAAATATTTCATATAATTGAATAACAAAGATAAAAGATTATACAAGTAGATTATATATAAAAAATATTATAATATTTAAACATTCAAAATTATTAAGAGTGGTATAGTTATAAATTAATGAAAAAAAACATAAATGGAATTTATCATGGGAATCCACCAGATTCATCCAATAAGAAACTTATCCTAACATCATCTAGGTGAATGAGGGAACTCTGAAATTAATCATCGTTTAAAGAACCTATAAGAATCTCTTCCTCAGGATCTCATGAAGATCTTCTATCTTCGTTCTTTATTTTTTAACCTTTTGTTTTTTATCCCACACTATTTTTTATTCATCCTTTATTTTTGTGTCATATCCATCTTGAAATAAATTAAAAGAATTATTTTTCTAAAACACTTCTGCATAGCTCTATTATATGACCATTTTCAGCACCACATAACCAATGATTATCTTTTATTAACCACTATTATATAACCCTATGTTTCTTGTTTTATTTCATATAATTTTAATTTAGAAACATTATTTTCTAGGTCCATAGTAAATAAAATCCTATGAAAATCTAAACAAGATCTTCCTAAAATTTCCAGAAGCATCTCTTGTAGTGATATTATAAAACTCGAGCTCCCTTTTTTATTTAAAAATAAATTTTGAATTTAGGGATCTGTGGTTCTCAATTGGGGATAATGTACCTTTATATAACTAATCTTATCCATGATGTCATTGATATATCATTTTGATACATGAAACTACACTGTTTAATTTTAAGAAGTTATGAGTGTAACTAGACACAACTTCTAAAATGCATCCTTTATTTTGACATGATTTCGTTACCACGATGTCTGAAATTTCTCACTTATAAATCTTATCATAGAATGAGTTACTTTTTCACATTATTTTTCTTCATTTTATTAATTTAATTAGAGATAATTTTTATTAGTATAACGAAACTCGGTCATTATACACTGGAAAAAACTAGATGGATTATAACCTCAGTACTTTCACAAGCATTTTTTCAAATCACTTACTGTGTTGTACTACTCAATATTTCAACCAATGCATTTGAGAGAATGAGGAATCAAAATAATCAATAATAGAATATCCTCTAAGGAAGATCTAGGTTCTTACTCATCAATGGAGTGTTCATACTATAATGTCCACAAAGACTAGTGAATTAATAAAATTTTAAATTATATCTGGGAAACCGGAACATGACCTTGGTCCAATACATAATTCAAATTCTATAAAAAAAATATATAAACTCCTTTTTTTAAATCATTAAATTCATTATATATACTGAATCATTCCCACCACACCTTCATATGTAAATGTAACTCCAAATATTCACACTTCTTCATCATCCTCAAGATTCTCTTCAACCAAATATGGATTAAAGATAACTCCAATCTCGGAAGATCCAGATAGAAAAATCAATATTTATTCATTTAGATTCATTAAAATCAGGGTAAAAATTAAAAAAAATGTAAAAATAAAATTTGTTAATCATTATTATTTCATACTAGTCTTGGGTTCATCATCACTCAGTCGATCAAAGATTTAGGATCATCTTTTTAACATTAGTTTGGATGGCTTCTCCTTCTATAGATCATATTTTTTTCATCCTCAATTATTTGAGATCCTTATTTACGGTACCTTATACCCTCTAGATATCAGTTTTATTTCTTATGTTATGGGGTTTCCTTTATCATCCATTGTTAATTATGTGATCATGACACATCATGTTGTGGTAGGAAGAAGTGTCTTCACACAATAAGTTCTTGATAAGCATATCCACTTAAGTGATTGTGGTTTCTTATATAGTATCTTCAAAATTTATGTTCTGGACACTAAAAAACAAATGTTTTGTCACTTGTATACATTAAAAAATTTCAGTCATAGTTTTAACCCCTATTAACCATTTTGATAATTAATTCAATATTAATGTTTTTACACATTATGGGTCAATAAGGTTTAAATAAAAAGAAAAAATATCCATAAATGGACCATGGTAGGGTTTTTCAACCATATCTAATTAATGGTTCTGAACCGAATATTTTTATGGAGTTTTAATCATTTACTAGAATATTATTCAATATAAAATATTAGTAATGTAATTTGTGATACAATTCATTTAATATTACAATAAATAAATCCATGAAATATGTAATTTGAATGTAACCCTATAAAAATTCCTAACATGTGATATAGATATATGAAGATTATTGAACACATTAAATCATTCAAATTAAATGACTTTTAATATTTTTAAAATATTTTATTTTAATTTTTTTAATAATTGAATAAATATTGTGTATGGGTTGAATGAAATTTTTAGTTAATTGTTTTCTAATTAAAATGTTATAAATAAATTACCATGATAAAAAAAATATAACATTAAAATAGCTATTTATAACTAATCATTGTCCGTATTTTTCCTTATTTCAAAAATTTAACGATAATAAAACAATGAAAATGTAATTGTCTAAATTCAATTAAATAAAATAATATAAATGTAAAAATAATAGACAAATGGAAAAAACACATATATTTTAATAAAAAAAATTATGGATGAAATGGGTCAAAAATGAAAATAGTCATGTTTTATGTTCACTTTCAGTCCCTCGCATATGATTTTTTACATTAATTATTTGATTTACGATTACTGTGGTGATAGTTATTTACAATGATTATAATTCCTAAGGACTTAATTTAAATGGGGCCTATTAAAAATGATTGGACCTAATGATTCCAAATATAGAATTAATATTCCAATATAAAATTTATATATGTATCAACAATTAATTTGAAATCAAAACACAAAATTTAATGAAAAGAAAATTTTCATATAATTTGATTTTTATGTATAAATTTATTTTATAAAAAATTAATAATAATTTATTCTTATGAACTAAGTTAGATAATTAAAAATATAATAGAAATTGTTATACATTTAAATCATTTTAAACCAAAATGTAACTTTTCAAATGGTTGAATCAAAAAGATCGTTTTCCATATAAATGTTCTTTTTCACTTTTCATTGAAAAAATAATCTTTTTAGAAAAAACCAAAACACATCATCCTATGATTATTTTGATATGATGATTTGAAAACGAATATAATTTATAAGAGATAATGTCTATAGAATTTAATTAAATTAATTATAATCATTTCTCACAAAATTCAATATAAATAATTTTTTTTAAAATATATTTCAGAAACATAAAATAAAATTCCTTAAAATTGAGTACTTATTTACTAAGAATTGGAAAATTAAATTTTATTAGTAATTCCTTTATTTATATTTCCATTTTTTTTTAAAACTATTCACGAACCGGCCCACCAGGGTCCAAATCATGACTACCCCAAGCACACCTTAAATAGGAAAGGGGATGGCGACCAATACCAAGTAGGCATATCCAGAACATTAGTGTAATTATCATAATTTAATACACACATAGACACACTATAACACCCCAACCCTAGAAGCCCAATGTCGGTGCATTATTTTAATACATTGTCATGATTATATGGAATAAAGTCCCAAAAGACCAATCAGTTAAGCAGTCTTGGAAAATAGATTACATACATGAACGTTACATTACACATTAGAAAATAAAACCCAACATAAATTATCCAATGAGAATGCCATTAATCCCCTAGCTTAACCCTGGTTATCAATAATAATACAATTCTGGAAATACTAGAAAAAATAAAACATAGAAAGGGATGAGATCAGATGCTCAGTAAGGATAACAATATAGCATAAACATTCATAAATAAACATAAACATTTAAGGAAATGTATAAAACTAAAACAAAAGCCTTTTAAAGATAAACTAATGCATAATATGGAAAAGGTAAATCAAATAATTCCATTTAATTACTCACATGGATATTTGACTAGTCCAATAATCACATTTATAATCAATATCCAATTTCATAATGTTGGAATGCATAATTTCAAACATCATAACCACATAGTCAAGGCCTAGTGCCAAAACTAAAAATAAGATATTGTCAAAGCCTTGTTCCAAGACACTAGTTTGTCTCATGAGACCTACCGATGCATCGAGGAGCTATAGAGGGATCTACCCGTCACTTACTAAGTCTAATGAAATCCTCATATGAAATGGTTGAAACATAACATAAACATTCGTATTAAAACAAGCATATGAAATGTCAATACATTATCTATAAACCATGAATGGTATAAAAATAAGACATCCATATTCAAACATGTCACAAAACCTTCAATAGAATATGGTAGATTTTTATCATAATAAATAAAATTCAAACAAGTTTAAAATCCATCAAAGGATGTTGACATAGATGAAAAAGATTTGTAAAACTCTTTTATAGAAATATCCAATTTTCATAAAAACATTTAAAAGTCAAAAAATTTAAAAAGGAATACATTCAATTAAATTTTTGAATCAAATTGTCCCATAACACTTTGAAACATTTGAAATGAATTATCATTTTAAAAACATTCAGGTCCATATAAATAAATCCTTAAAACCCATTTTGAAAAAGATGGACATTAATGAGATTGGTTTAGAAGAATAAATATTTTAACCATTTAAAATGATGAAATAGTTAATGATTACCTTCAAAAAAACCTTAAAATATTTATTTTAAAAATATTTTTATGAAACACAGATGTGGAGGTTAAAGAGGTCCTAGTAGATACTCAGGTAAAAACAATATCGGATAATGAAGAGATTTTAGAATTATCCCTTACCTTGCACTTTTCTTTGGTCGAGGTTACATTTAACTTCATGTATAATGACTATATTATGTTATTAAATTGCCCAAAAACCATATTAAAATTTATGATATCATACATAATTTATTTAGGACTTTATACTTCCCACTATATTAAGATTTCCATGTTAAATTAACATTTTGGATAATAATCACTTTCTTTATCGTGCGTGTTTTAACTTGTTATTTTGATCATATCATTTAGATCATGATTTAAATAAATACATAATATAAAATTGATTTATATATAATATATATGTAGAATATAAATATTTATAATAAATAGAAATATGAAATTGAAATCACAGTTTATGGAAACGGTAGGTCGTACATACGCAACAACACTGTTTCAGTTTTCATATCGTATTGAACAAAAATAAGTGAATAAGATATATATAGGTACATAAATACCTAAATATATATATATATATCTCCCATAGAATTATTATTCCATATATTACATACTTATTAATAATATATGTTTTTATAATCATTGTTGAATGGTGAACTTGGAAATGAGTCTCATCGCGCCATCGAGACAGTAATTTAGACGTACACACGAGCGAGGATATCATTTCCTTAATGATTAAAATGTGTGTAATTGGATGGTATAGTAATTATAGAAAAAAATTATCCATTTTTTATTATTTACATAAATTTTACTCATCATTATATCCATCTAAATAACATAGTGTTGAATAACAAATTACACCACGGCGTGGAGACGGTAACTCATACGTACGCACGCATGGTTACATTATCATTCATAGGATGGATAGAATAATGAATATGGTAGTGAAATATTTATAATAACATAATAGTATATATTAGGTACTGGATTTATTATTTTTGTCTGGTAATAAAAAAGAATGAGGAAGTGGAAGAAGAAAAGATCTTGAAAGAGGATGGTGAAATTATTACCTCTTCTTCAGGTGTTTACTTTTGAGTTGATCAAAAGGGATCGTTAGGTGGCCTTTATAAAAAATTTAAGGACTCTAGGTCAAGTTGAGGGAATATGGAATGATATTTGGGTAGGTTTTGGCCGAGAAAATGGCTTTCGATGTGTGATTTTGAGAGAAGGGGAAGTGCCCTTTTATAAGAGGGGTGAGGGTCACTTTAGGAAAAGATTGAAGTATTAATTTATTATACCATAATATTCAGTTTATAATAGTTACAAATGAATTAATTTAGATACTAATGTGGTTGTGGTTTGAAAAACATTCAACCAATTGGTTTTAGACAAATTTAGGTTACCATTTTGACCATATATTTTAGATTTAACTCTTAGTTAAATAGTTTAACTTTTACCCCGTCTTCTTGTATTCTTACACTATATGGTTAATAAACATACTCTAAACATCCAAGAGAACATCAAGTGGTTAATTAATTACATATAATATTATTTATGGCCTTTGGACAAAACATATATTTTTAATAATTTTATATCAACCAATAATATAGTTTTTTTAAAATAATTTTATTTCAATTTTGACACGATTATGTATTTGTTTTTTGAAAAATCAGAACTTCAATATTACTTCTAAAAAATTTATTAAATAAACCCTACCATGTCATATTACCCTATATAATAAGTGTAATTTATCAAAACTCTCAAATTACATTTATTTGGGTATTTATATTATAAATTATTTTAATCATTTAATAATATGGTAATTACTGCATCATTATTGTGTCGTAAATAAATTAATTTAATCAACGTCTAAAAATTATAAATAAACTACCATTATGTAGGAAATCATTTTATATTTCTAATAATCATTTATAGTCGAATTTATATTGTGTGTATCCTAATATTAAAAATAGTTTAGTTATTAAACATTGAATTTAAATCATTTACCTCTTCTTTAAATTAAATAATAATAAATATCCTAATCTAATCCATGTGGACTGAAGAGAATCATATTTTATTTCTAAGGATGTTTTTGGTCGAATTATACTTATCTAATATAATTAGGTCATTTGTTAGGGTAATTATGATATCATTTTAACCCTTAATTACTCTATTTAATTTTAACTGTGGTAAATAAAAGTCAAAAGTTACTATTCACAAAAAATTGTCTTATTAAACAACATTTAACTTACTGATATTAACTATGTCTCTCAGATTATTGAAATTCAACTCACAGAAGTGGTAAAAATATTTTTTATTCAAATTTGCAGATGCTCCTAGATGGTAGATAAAAGATGGTAAAAAGATCGATAAATTTTCATATTTGTGAACTTATTATAAAATGACTTCAATGAATTACATTGTACATACATATTTATTTTGTATCTATTATGAACTAAGTTAAATTAAAATAAAATAACTAATTATTTAAATAAAAAGTCATTTTTAACCAATAACAAAGTGTTTTCGCTATTCATCAAAAATTCAATGTTTTCAGAAAAATACCAAAAATTTACCCTTACCTAATTTTGATGTTCTGAATTCAAAAACAAATTATGTTTTTAAAAAATTCAAAACATAGAAGCTGCATTTATTAATTTAAAATTAATTCCCATTGTCAAAACCAAAAAGTGAGTTTTTAAAAAAGTAATGAACTCTCAAATGATTGACATGTGTTTCTGTAATATTTAAATGTTAAATTACATATAATGACTTAAATTGTATTAAATGACAAAAATATAGTCAAACTATACTTAAAAACCATTAAAATGCATAATTTATCTATATATATAAATTCAATTGAGTTTTTTTAATTAAAACATATTAATTTTCACTATTCATAAAATGAAGAATGTTATCAGAAAAGAACCAAAAATTTATCCCAACTAAATTATTATGTCCCTATTTTAAAGAAGAATGTAATTTCATAAAATTGAATATATAAAAGTGTCAAATATTTGTTTTATAAAGGGTTCCCCATTAAAAGGTTGTAAAATTTCATTTTTTTTGAAAAATACTAATTTTATCTGAAAAATGAATTGGTTCTTATATTATGTCTAAGAAACACATAATATGGATGTTAAAATTATGTAGAGTATATAAGATTTAAAATTTAGTCATGAATATTCCTAATCGCTTTTTTAATGCTTAGTTTTGTATGATGGGGTGCGCTCGAACACGATGTTATGTGTAGCGCAAGCTATTGAATGACTTTAATGAGATATCATACTATGAAATCTTGGGGTGTTACATTCTCCCCTCCTTCAATAAATTTGTTCCTCACAATTTGAAATTATTCTTCAAAAATAAATGGTTAAAAATAGAAAAATACCTTTGTGTAAAACCGACATCATAAATTCGGTTAATAAAATTTAGTCTTAATAAGAGGGAAAGGGAAATGAAAAAGTCACCAAAAAATTATGATCTCGATTAGGATAAAATTGTTGGAAATTAGAGACGCATAATTAGAGGGAAAACATAAATATTTATTAGGAATGATTGAGGTCATCATTCAACAATAAGTGTAAAATTGGGGGCCTCAAATCCATAAATCTAAGATGATGTAAAATATCATCAGTTCAAAAAAACATATTGTATTAGGATAACACATTTTTGGATTTAATATTCCTTCCCAAAATTTTAAGAATTAATTTATTCATAGAATAAGAGGAATATATATATACATGACATGTAGAGTTTCATCCTTCAACAAATTCCTACCACATAATCATCTTTCACTCCAAAATATAATAGAATTAAAAAATATTTTATATATTTTGATCGTATAGGGTTTAAAAAAGAATTTGTATTCAATTTTTAGACTTAAAAATTATATTATACACACAAGTACATCACATAGGCCAATGGTAGGTGATGCACTCTTGTCGCCCTTCGGTTGTGGGTTCATGTCTTACTGCCTTGCCGGATGTAACAGGTTGTCGCCTGACCTCCGGGATGACCTTTTATGACAATTCAAAAATAATCTCATGAAATTATATAACCTAAATAATAGTATCCAATTTCAAACATAATTGATTCTATCCTTTAGACTGATCAAAAATACTTCTGTCCAAACTCACAATCCAAAATTTATAAGGAAGGAAAACACAATGAAGATCCTTTTTTTCACATAATAACATGTGATTACCTTCATCAGGAATTCTTTTAATGCACTATAACACCCTGAATTAAAATAAATCCTTATTGATTAAATTTATTCTTTCTTATTCTTTATAGAGTACTGTATATAATCCTTATATCCATAAATGTTGTAAACTCCAACAATTATAGAATAACCAAACCATTTTCTAGTTCCAAGGATGTCAATAATATCAATCACAATTTATCCAAATCAATCATCTCTTATTCCAAAATCAATACCTCAGTATCATGACCATATTAAAAAATTTTCTTTCCTTCAACCATATATTTTCCAAAAAAATTACCTTTCCATTGAGTCACATTTTTTTCCACACAATCTCAAATCCTTAATGAAATAGTACTACAGTACAATCCTTATATACTCGGTAATTTTTATAACCTTTAAATAATTAATACAATACTCAAATGACATGATACTTTAATAACAACATAATAAATCTTTATCTTGGGTTTTATCATAACATGATTATTATCCAATAGTAACATTTTGGGTATACTCTAATGAGTTGGACATTGATTTTCATAGTGTCTCTACTCCTTGAAGATGATGTATTGTACATTTGAAACCTTTTTCATACCCTTAAAATCACGTACTTACTGTCCTTTTTCTCCACACTAATAAAAACTCCCATTCCCATCAAGCATTTACCAAGGTGATTCTTTCCATAGTTATCACAAATGGGAAAGTCCTTCTTTCCCTTATTCCATTTATCCATATTTATTTCTACAAACATTTTCTTCTTTGACTTCCCTTAAAAACCATAGGACTCATATAATTAATCACTTATCTTATTAACACATGATATTATTTCTTCATATGATGATAATACGTGGGAGACTTTTTCCTTTCTAAATGTTAGCTTAATACCATGTAATATACGATCCTTATTACTCTTTGGATCATGCGTATTGATAGAGATTTTATTCTACTTGTTGGGAACCATTTCTAAATAATGGCATTCACTAGGATAGTTAATGAATTTGATTGAATAATTCCAAACCTGTAAAATAAATAATGTAAATTGTAAAGATAATGCATATAATCAATAATCATAAAATGTAATCTTGGAGAACGTATTTAATCTTAAATCCTTTATAATGTCTTGCAATTAAAATGTGAATTATCCTAACCATATCTCTTGGGAGTGTCCTAACCAAGAGTGAAGTAAGGATCATTGTTGTGCACCAATTATTGTTCGAGTCTAGCTCAATGCTGTGTTTTCAGGTTTTACCTCTAGGTACATCTGTGCCAGAGCAGCCTCTACCTGCTCGTATCCAGACATGGATGTATTTCTTGGGAAACTCAAAAAATCATTATAGTACCAAAATTATAGGAAGTTCTTCTATACTAATCCTCAAATTCTATCTTAGGGTAATGTTCTCTAATCAGAGTTTTACTAAATCTATTTCCAAGGTTGTTGCTAAACTTCCTCTGATACCGTCTGTAATGCTCCAACCCCAGATTCCCAGAGTTGGTGCATTATTTTAATACATTGGAATTATTACAAGGAATCATGTCTTGAAAGACTAATCAATTTATCATTCATGGATAATATATTACATAAATAAACGTTACATTACACATTAAAAAATAAAACATAACATAAACGATCCTTTGAGAACACCATTAATCCCATAACATAACCCTGCTTCTCAATCATAATACACTTCTTGAAATCCTAGGAAAAATAAAAAATATAAAGGGGTGATCTCAGATGCTCAGTAAGGATAAAAATATATCGGTAAATTTCATAAATAAACATAAACATTTAAGGAAACGTATAATACTAAATCAAAATCCTTTTAAACTTAATCATTAGAATAATATGGCAATGATAAATCAAATAATGCCATTTAATTATTCACATGGATATTCTACTCATCGAATAATCACATGTAATATCAATATCCAGTTTCATACTGTTGGAATGAATAATGAAAGCCGTCATAACCACATAGTCAAGGCCTTGTACCAAGACTACAAATAATATATTGTCAAGGCTTTGTTCCAAGACACTAATTTGTCTCATTAGACCTAATGATGCATCGAGGAGCTATAGAGGGATCCAACCATCACTTACAAATTCCAATACATTCCTTATATAAAAAGGTTTAAACATAACATAAACATTACTATTAAAACTATAATACGAAATGTTAATACTTTTTCCCTAAACCATGAATGGTATAAAAATAGAAAATCCACAGCCAAACATATCACAAAACCTTCAATACAATATGGACGATTTCTATCATAATAAATCATCTTTGAAAATTTTAAAAACCATCAATGAATGTTGATATAGATGAAAGTGATTTGTATAACACATTGAGAGAAATATTCATTTTTCATTTAAAACATTTAAAAGTCACAAAATTCAGAAAGGATTACATTTGAACACATTTTTGAATCAAAATATCCCTTAGCACTTTGAAATTTTTGAACGGAAATAATATTTTAAAAACAATCATGTCTATATAAATAAATCTTTAACACCCATTTTGAAAACATGGACATTAATGAGAGTGATTTAGAAGTAGAAGTATTTAAATGATTTAAAATGATGATCTAGTTAAAGATTACATTATATAAAACCATAAAACATTTCCTTTGAAAATATTTTTATGAAACATGGATGTGGATGATAAAGAGGACCCTGTATATACTCCCATAAAAACAACCTCAGATAACGAAGAGATTGTTGAATTAACCCTTACCTTTTACTTTTGATTGGTCGAGGGTACATTTAACCTCTTGTATATTGACCATAAAAAATTATTAAATTATACCAGAACCATATTCATATTTATTATATCATTCATGATTCATATAGGACTTTATAATACCCATTTAATAAATATTTCCATGTTAAATTAACATTATGGGTAATAATCGTTTTCTTTATCGTACGTGTTTTAACTTGTTTTTCTTGATCGTATCATTTAGATCATTATTTAAATACATCCAGAATACAAACATGATTATATATCATATATATTTAGAATATAAATATTTATAATAGATTGATATATTATATGGAAAACAAAATTTATGGAGATGGTAGGCCGTACGTACGCATAAACATTGTTTCTTTTTTCATATCGTATTGAATGGAAGTAAGTGAATAATATATCTATAAGTAAATATATATATATATATATATCTCCAGTATCAATATTATTTCATATATTACCTAATTATTATTAATATATATTTTTATAATCATTATTGAATGGTGAACCTGGAAATGAATCGCATCGCGTCGTGGAGACGGTAATACGTATGTACACACGAGCGGGGATATCATTTATTTAATGATTAAAAGTGTTTAATTGGATGTTATAATAATTTTACAGAAACAATATAATTCTATTTTCATTATTTACATACATATTACTCATCATTATTTCCATCCAAATAACATTATGTTGAATAACACATGACACCACGACGTGGAGACGGTAAGCCGTACGTACGCACGCATGGTAACATTATCATTCATTAGATGGATAGAATAATGAATATAGTTGTGAAATATTAATAATAAAATTATAGTATGTATAAGTTACTATATTTATTATTTTTTTATGGTAATAAAAAAGAAAGAGGAAGTGGAAGAAGAAAAGAACTAGAAAGAGGGTGGTGAAATTATTTCCTCTTTTACGGGTGTTTCCCTTTGAGTGGATCAAAAGGGCTCCTTATGTGGGAATTATGATCAAATTAATAACTATAGGTTGAATTGATATACATTTAGAGGATATTTGTTTAGGGTTTGGTCAAGCTAAATGGCACTGGAGGTTTGATTTTGAGAGAAGGGGAAGTTCCCTTTAATAAGAGGGGTGAGGGTCATTTTTGGAAAAAAATAAAGTATAAATTTATTATACATTAATATTTGGATTATAATGCCTGAAAATAAATTTATTTCTAGTATTAGGTGGTTATGGGTATAAACCATCTCAACCAATATGTTTTAGACAATTTTAGGTGACCAATTTAACCTTATCTTTTAGATTTAACTCTTAGTTAAATAGTTTAACTTTTACCGTGTCTTCTTGTATTCTTACTCTATATGGTTAATAAACATACTCTAAACTTCCAAGAGAACCTAAAGTGGTTAATTAATGAATTATATAATATTATTTAATCCATTTTTCCCAATATTAGGGTTTTAGGAGTATTATGTCAACCAATAATATAGTTTCTGTTTCAAAAACTATTTTAAGCCAATTTTGACACTATTTGGTATTTTTTTTGTTAAAATCATAACAACACGATTACATCAAACAAAATTTATTGAATAAACTCTAACAGGTCCTATTAACCAATAAGATTAATGTAATTTATCAAAAGTCTAATATTACATTTATTTGGGTATTTATAATTTCAATTATTTTAATCTTTTATTTATAAGGTAATTACTGCATCATCATTATGCCATAAATAAGTTAAAATTTTCAATGTGAAAAAAATTATAAAAAAATAAAATTATTTAAATAATCTCTTTATCTTTATAATTAATATTTATAGTCGAATTTATATTGTCTGTAACCCTATATTAAAAATGGTTTAGTTATTAAACATTGAATTAAACTCTTTTAACTCATCTTTAAATAAAATAATGATAAATGTCCTAATCTAATCCATGAAGACAAAAGAGAATAATATTTTATACCTAAGGTTTTTTATCGTCGAATTATAATTATCCAAAAAATTAGGACATGAGCTTGGGTAATTAGGATATCATTTTTACCCTTGATTACCCTATTTAATTTTATCTGTGGTAAATAAAAGTCAAAAGTTATTATTCACCAAAAATTACTTGCATCTTATTGAACGATGTTTTTTTACTTATATTTACCGTGTCTGTGAGATTTTAAAAATAATACTCATAGAGGCTGTAAAATTATGTTTTATGTAGATTTGCAAATGCTCCTAGGAGGTGGGTAAAAGATAGAAAAAAGTTCAGTAAAATTTTATATATGTAATATTATTATAAAATGACATCAATGAATTATGTTGAAAATATATAGTTATTATGTATCTATTATAACATAAAATATATTAATATAAAATAACTAATTATTTAAATAAAAAGTCGGTTTTAACCAATAATGTTGGGTTTTTTCACTATTCATCGAACATAGAATGTTTTCCGAAAAATAATAAAAAGTTTTCCTAAGATAATTTTGATATTATGAATTCAAAAATGAATTCTATTTTAAAAAAACCTAAATTTAGATTCTGAATTTATTAATTTAAAATTAATTCCCATTTTCAAAAGAAAAAGGCCTGTTTTTTTAAAAGTAAAAAATATCAAAAGATTGACATGTGTTTATATCAAATTTAAATGTGAAATTACTTATAATGACATAAATTGTATTAAATGATAAAAATATTATATAATTATACTTCAAAACCATTCAAATGAATAATTTATAATATCTATTTTTTCGATTGAAAAAGATGTTTTTAATTAAAACATTGTATTTTAACTATTCATCAAAATATGATTGTTATCTGAAAAGAATAAAATATTTATCCCAACTAAATATTTATGTCCCTATTTTAACAGAGAATTTAATTTCATTAATTTGAATATATAAAAGTGTCCAATATTGGTTTTAAAATTGGTTCTCCATTAAATGGTGGCAAAATTTCATTTTTTTTGAAAAATACTTATTTTATCCAAAAAAATGAATTTGTTATTATATTATGTCTAAGAAACACATAATATTTATGTTAAAATTATATAGAGTATATAAGATTTAAAATTATCTTACTACTATCCATAAATACTTTTCGAACAGTTTATTAGTAAGTTGTGGTGTGCTCGAACTCGGTGTTGCGGATAGTGCAAGCTATTGAATTATATTAATGAGATAACATACTATGAAATCATGGGGTGTTACACTCAAACACATATATATAAAATCTCGTTCAATGATAAAATCTAAAACAAATAAAACCAATGAATACATTCATTCTATGATCCCATAATTTGAGTATAATAGTAAAGTACTAAATGGGATAAAGAGGAATAAATACAACTCCATCCAAAAATTTCATAGAGTCTAACATACTCCAAGGGAAAGGAATATGATAAAATGATAACACATAGAAAATATTTGGTCTGTGAAGATCAATATATACGCCAATAGATCTTTTTCCACCTAAGACATCATTAAATGGGTCTTAGTTTTTATACGAAATGACACGTGCAGGAAGAAGCCATATATGAGTGAGTATTCAATAACCAAGAGAACAGCCTAAAAAAACACCAAACATGAGGCGTCCAGAATATTCCATTCATAAAAATGATATAGAAATCAATGAATGATTGAAGAGAAAACCCTGATACACATAGGAATGACACTATTCCTCTAGAATATCACAACAAACCTACCAACTATATGATTCTTCTATAGAAAATACTTGTTCATAATGAATCCACTCCATGATCAATATTGTCACCGAATACTCTCATATAAGAGGTTGAGATCATTTTTCCTTATAAGAACTCTATTTTTTCTGGTACGTATCTCTCTTAGTTTATTTTCACACTCCATTTTTTTTTGTGTTTTAACTCATCCTTAAACCATTTTGGGCTTGTTTATTTATTGATGACTATTATTATGAATAAATTTATACATGGGTTTTGAGAATAATTTAGAAAACAAGAGGGTATCTACAAAAGTAGAAGATTAGGGATTCTATTTGACTTAATAGAGTCTGGGTATAAGTTTGTAAATTGTTATAAAGTGTTCGTGGTAATGTGAAAATATTTAAAGAATGTTCAATTTTTTTTAAACGAAATTGTCCTCAAACCTATCTTTATTAAATTTACACTCAATGTAATTGGGTTACAAGAATCATCAATGTCACTAGAGTCTTTTCGTAAACTCATTCATGACATGAATTTGTTTCACACTATAAACCAATCATACAACATTTAATGATTGGTTGAATTTAATATCTTGCATAGGAGATGGGGTTTTTTGTATCCTTATAAAAAATAATACATGATGTGTAAATACATTACACATCCTGTAATTCCTTGTATAGTAGATTTAATGTGTTATATGTGGATTATTTCTCATTCATCTCACGTGACGCCTTATACTCTCAAAACTAGTGGAGCATCCTTGAGATTTTAGAGTTACTCTCTCCATTTTTAATATCTCATTTGTGTAATTGATCCTTGGAAAAATGTTTCTATTTGTTTTTATTTCTCATCAGTCTTTCTTTGACCATTGGGTGAAATATCAGGACCATGTTCATTATTGGTTTTTATTTTAATTGGTTTTGATCAGGGGTCTTTTTACGATCTTATTCACATTAATATGTGTTTGTGTTTTTCATTTGAAGCATTGTGTTCTTCACCGGTTAAGGTGGGGGTCTAAATCATAACTGTATGGTCTGATTTTCAATGTTGACCTATATGAAATATTATTACTATGTTAATTAATGTTCACAGTAATTAATTAATTAATTATAATAATGAAAATACTGTGTTGGATTCTTTTTTGGATCCATTTGGATTCCGTAGACGATGTGACCTAGCTTATGGAAACCCATTGGATTAGAGAACCATTGAAAATAATTAATCTAAAATTTCTTTCCAATTATTTTTGCATGAAATGTGATTAAGTTGAGTTCTTGATAAATATCATTCATAGAAAATGTCTGGACTGATTTATTTAAATAAATGGAAATTGAAGGACAAATAGTAATAAGATTAATTAACTATTTGGTTTTTTGTGGTCGTAGTGTGATATGCTTGTTGTTAATATATTCCTAGAAACATGGAGAGATATTGTTATATCAGGTTATACCCTCACACATGTTGAGATTCTTATATACTAGTCTATGTCGTGGAACATGCTCAAATTATAATATATGAGGCTATGCCCTGACACATGCTATGATTCTTATATACCGATATTTTTTAAGAGATTTGATGAGATTATTATCAACCAGGCTATGCCTTGAGACATTATGAGATTCTTATATAACTATTTATTCCTTGAAACATGCTATGATTATTATATATTGGGATATTTATTGAAAATTTTTATTATTCTTATATATCATCCTATTTCCTGATATATGTTTAGATGCATATATTTCGAGTTGTGCCCTAGAACATGTTGAGATTCTTATATTCTAGTCTAGGCCCTAACATGTGTTATGATTCTTATATATTGGTCTTGGCCCAGTGATTTGTTATAACTGGGGTATATGGTTGTGGTTGTAATTGTTGTAATACATGATCAGAGACATTCCAAAATCGTACGGAGGCAGTATATGATTCACCATGGTTATATGGTTATGACCAGAATGGTTTTGAGACATGTTCAACGATATTCCGACATTATATAAAATTATGTGGTTATTGTATTTCATCAATTGTTGAATTAATTAATACAATTATTTATCACATTATTTAATGAAATTATTATAGTAATTATTTTTTTAAACAAGGTGGTGTAAACCCAATGATTTTTAATGACTCCAATTTTGGGACATTGTTTGGTACTCGAGAAGATTTTTTGGATGTGGTTTTGGACATGATGAAAAGACCGTTTTAGAAGTTTTTGGTTGCTATATTTGTTGGAGATAGGTGATGGGTCTGACTTGGGTTCAATACCAGAGTCTTTTGGGTTTATCTTTTGTTAGATATCTCTTTTATTGATAATTTTTATCTATTTGACTTTTAGATAGATATCATCTTTCTGTTACATGATACATCATATTTAATATATTGGTTTCTCCTATATTTCACCAATTCATTTATTTGGTTTCTTCTCTTTCTATAAATCAAATTTATTCTATTTATATGGATTATTTTATCTATTATTAATGTTCATACCATGGGATATAATCTCCCCACTATACATATCCCACACCTACTACTAGTCGACATCCTCTAGAATGTTGGGATCTACACATGAGGTCTCACAACCAATGAATTTTTCACATGAGAGAGTATTGGATTGGGGGACATTAAAATTTGAATTGGGGAATTATATTTTATTTTCCATTACTTTTCGATTTGGTAAAGTTATAATGGGGACTAGGATGTTTCAAGACTTGTTAATGACCTTGTGCATGGGAGTAGTTATCCCGAGTTTGGGTGAAAACCAGAGTGCTCAATAATGGGATCGTTTTTCCTTATGTTCACGAGTTCTGTTTGGATGTTATTTCATCTAGGGGTGATTCCCTTGTTTTGTGGTGTTATTGTTTCTTGAAATGTATATTCATTTCCCCACATATAATGTGATGATTATGTATGCATCATGATATGAACATAGGATTATATACTAAAATTCATAGATCATGATAGGGACATACATTTGTACATGATATTTATTGCCTATGTAGGATATGGTATGAGATAACTATTATATCTGATAATAGAAATAGAAGAACTATTATGTCATGTTAAATCAGAAGTTAATACATGTTCAGAGATACCAGGAGTCAGTGGTTCTCTGTTATAGTCAAATGTTGAGGTTGGACTTTTCATTACCTAGTTTTGTAAGGTGTGTGTTGGTAAGGTAGAGAAAATTTATAATTGTAATCTTCGAATTGATCATCAAGATACTGGAAATCTACACTCTCATAATGTAACTAAGCCAAAGCATCTGATATCTCCCAAAGATCATACAAATTTTCAACATCACAGTATATTTTTTAGGGCCATGTGAACCATGGAGTGGGAGATTGTTTGAATAGTGTCTTAAATGTATGATCTCATGAGAGATATGTAGATATACCATCTGCATATGTTCACTAGGTATAGAGGCCCCCTAGATGTCGAGTTCTGGATCGAGTTCGTTTGAGAAATATTTTGTCACATCGAGAAACCCACATATATGTTGGTGAGGCATCCTTTATATATGCTTTGTGGAACATCCCTGAAATGGTGGGATATTTGAATGAATACAATCTGTAAGAGGAGTTATCATATATGGAATTTGAGATGAATTTTATATTCATATTCTATCCATATATGTTGATATATTAGAAGGCTCGTGAGTTCATGCATATAGAAAATAATGGAATTTAATTTCTAGATTGTATTAGATAGTTCACGGACCTACATTGCTTTTCACCATCCTTGGAAGATGATGATATCTCTAGGGTGAGTTGTTTTTAGGAAGGTCTTCTCTATGAGATCAGATGTTCGATGAAAGTTTTTCATTTGAGAAATTTTGATGTCACGATGATTCAAGAAATCACTATGGAGGAAAATACAAGAGATGGATCGAGCAGAAGCCATTTTATTTTAATAGAGAGAATTGGGAGCTCTTATTTTGATATCAAAAACTACATTTAGTAATGATTTTTCCAAGGATGTAGTAGGAAGAGCATCAGTGGAAGTAGACAACAATATTTGGGTTGTGATCCATTAGAGTGTTATCAGTGTGGAAAGTTTTTCAACAAACACCCACAATGTTCTTACCCCATATTTTAGTGTCATGTATTTAGAATAATGGTCATCCTTTTAAAATTTTAGTTAGAACTACCCACATCAGTCCAATTATGTTGGATCGGGATAGATACCTAATTCGAAAAGTGTCCCATCTACCATTTCGTACGAATGTAGCTAAGTTTATCTAGTATTCCAGGCTATGTAAGTGGACGTGATACCCTAGTGAGTGGACCACTTAGAGGAAACAACATAATGTGGCTAGACTGGAGCCCAAGGTAATGGGATGAGCTATCTAGATTCTTTAAAGTCTAATTCAACCAGTTTGGATATAGAACCTTCAACCATCATAGGTAATATTCTTCTATCATCTACCATATCTTTTGTTTTTGTTATATATCGGAAAAACACATTCTATTTTATCTTATCATTTTTGAAATGGTATGGGGTTGTCTATTTAAATCACTAATGGTTCCTTGACCATTTATACCCTAGTGGGAGTGTGTTCATAAAATTTCAAACATTACAATATGTGTTCTTTAGAGGTTGGATGTTACCATTTATTTTGGAAACTTTTTATAAAGGAAATGAATTTGTTTTATTGGATTCTTGTAATGTGTTGGATATTTCTAAACCATTCTGATATTTAATATTATTTTATGGGAGTTACCATTATATCTCAAGAATGAGGTAGTTATTCTCACCAAGGTGATTAGAATTTTAAGGCTGGTCATGAAGGACCAATTTAGGAAACATTAGATTACCTTATGGTTCAAATGGCTAGAATTTCTATAGATGATGGTGGAATTTAGCAGGATTATTTACCTCCTGTGGTATACCAGTTTCAAGACATATGTACAAATTATTTTTATAGATTATCTATTGATCAAGAGACCAATTTCATGATTGAGTTAGTTCAAGTACGAACGATGGTTTCTATTCCGCCTTACAAAATGGAACCATCAGATCATCCAGTATTGAAATTAATGTGGGAAGATCTTAATGCTATGTTTTCTATTGGGACTATTACATCTCTTTATGGTTATCCAGTTCTCTTCCCAAAAATTTCATATAGTACCGTTTGATTATATGTGGGAGATTTTACTTGATGAATATCAATAACTGATATCCTCTTCGTCTCATGGAAGATATCATCGATAAACTGAGAGGTGATCAAATATAATCCAATATCAATTTGAGATAAGGATACCACCCGTTAATGTTGATACCATTAGACATACCTCAGACTGCTTTTAATAGGTGGTAATACTTTTAAGAGTTCATAGTGAAACTATTTATGCCGACTAATTCCTTGGTGGTATTCATGGAATTGATGAATAGAATATTTTGTCCTATTTTGGACCATTTTATTTTGGTTTTTGTTAACAATATCATAGTTTACTCCCCATCAGTAGATGAGAATTCCCAGCTTTTTGGAACCATCTTGACTACATTGAGAGAGAATCATATTTATTCCAATCATACAAAATTTCATTTTTGGATTGATAAACTATAGTTCATGGCCCATGTGATCTCATAGGAAAGAGTTTCCTTAGACCCATACCAATTTCATTCATTGTATCATAGGATCATTCTTATAATTCCTTCAATATTCAAATTTTTCAAGGTTTTGAAGGTTATTATCAACACTTTATCCTCAACTTATCTATTAGGGAAGCACTGATTTTAGGAATGACCAAGAAGATATTTTTTTAGATGTTTTCGAGTGATCTTTCATTATCCTAAAAATAAGATAACCTCAACACCTATACTCACATTACCAGTGATGGTTAATTTATATACAGTGTCCTATGAAACCTCCAGGGTATGAATCGGAGTTGTTCATATAGAGAAGGATCTAGTGATTGGTTATGGAACTAGGTAGCTATGACCACACGAGAGGAATTACCCTACTCACAATATAGAGTTATCAATGGTGGTATGGTCCCTGAGATGATGGAGACATCATCTTATAAGAGAGTGTAATCTTGTATATATAATCTCTAAGAGCCTCAGGTTAATATTTTCGTAGCGGTACCTAAACCTTTAGCAGAGGAAGTGTGGAATGAATTTGTAGTCATTGGACTTCGAGTTGGCATATACCTTATCAATGGGAAAAGTTTTTTTATTTATCGAGTTGATGGATATATAAATAGGTAGTAAATATGTATTGATATGAGTTGTAGATGATAGCCCTATTTTTATACATGTATCTATATTTTTATCAGTTTCAAGGGTGAGTAGCTTTGACTTCAAATCTCTTGTATGCATTCTTTTGGAACAGATCAATACAAAGAAGTTATCTATTTTGAAGGATATAGTTGCGATGTCTGGATCCCAGGTTTCAATAAATGGTTCCTTGTGCCCGATTGGCCACATGGTCTCAATCACATCTCCCAAAATAATATAGGCTTTCGACATAATCTAGGGCCTTGGGTGTGTTCATGTAGAGACTATACCATAATTACAAGACTATAGAACAAAAGATAAATGTCAATGAATGTAAATAGTTGAATAATTATGATAAATAGAATGTGTAATAGAAGTATAGACTATAGAAAGCATACATGAATAATAAATAATAGAATCAGTTGATAATAATACTGAAATAAAATAAAAGAATCACATAAAAATGTTGATGATGATATATACTATGTGTCTATAAAAATGTAATATATATATATATAAATATATATATATGGAATCATAAAATATATTCCATATAATAGATTAAAAAATTGAAAAAAATATCAAAGCATCCCACACTAGATCTTATTCTTCTTGCTACCATGTTTCGTCCTAATGCGATAATGAAATATCAGGTGTCCAATGCAGGACACTTCTCATTGTCAGCACATGTGTCCAGGTAGTGTTCCCATGTACAAAGGTAATTCTAGATAGGGTGTGAGAAAATTATTATTAGGCCAACACCAATGAAATCTGAAAAAATCCCCTTTAATATAAGTTGATACAATATAAAAGTTTGCATATATTAATGAAATGAAACAGGGAAATTTTATTACAAAGTAACTGCTTCAACCTCAATGGGTCTCTGAACATACAACCATTTCATTTAATAACTATATTTTTGTTTTTATAATAATTCATGATTTAAAAAACCATCACCGACATCTGGTCATGATAAAAATTATAATAAATGATCTAACATATAACAAGGCATACCAAAATGAAGATAATAATTATATAAGAGGATCCATGGTAATATACAATTAAACCATGACAATCGAGGTTGAGAAATGTCACTAACAACTTGTATCTGGGCTATATGTCTAAGAATGTAATCCAAGTAAAATCACCCAATTCATTCTAGAATAACATAATTTTAACTGATTCCAAGGATCTCATCCATGGTAAAGTCGGATAAGCAGTTATTGGGAATTACGGTTGTTTTTATGGTTCCATATATCTATAGATTCCATAATGGATCCAAGGAGTGTATACATTGAATCATATAATTATTATATAGGGACTATACAATGTCATATTGGGTATCAACATCTAGACAAGGATCGGGTTCCATTGTGGGTGTCAACTGTAGAAACTGGAATACCTAAATTGGATTGGCATCCTGAATTGTTCAAGGAATTCCCTTATAAATCCAAGGTTCAGCTCGAGTCTGGTCACTCCTAAAATGATAATTAGATCCATATGAAATAGTGAACTTATACTTGATTCAAAACATAATTTTCCCTTGTAATACTCATGCTTTTAAATAATTGGTTCCATTCATTCCATTTCCTTTCATTAGTGTGACTAGGAATAAATATTCATGGAACCATTTATAAGTTTATTTAAGTCATAATCATTTTATTAGGTTCACTTAGATGATTCTATTAATCTTGATAAGGTTTACTAAGAACATAAACCTGAGACATTTAGTTACATTAAATTAGGACATGTCTTGTTTATAATATAATTTCAATTCACAATCATGATTCAATAATTATATTGAAACAATTAACTCAGATGGTTTAAATGATATTATCATATTCATGGATAACCATTACAATTCATAACTCATTTTATGAAGGAAGGTATTACCATTATAAGGTTTAAGCGACTATATACCCGAAAGGTGGTGCAGATGAACCTAAAAAACCACTAAAGGCATAATTATCGAAAACAGCCTACTAGGGGTGTCCATCATTGCCATCAAAACATTAAACATGGTATAACATTTATAAAAATTATCTTCTAATTTTATTCTAATGAATATAATAATTTCATGTGATTTTTAATAGTCCATGCCTGATGAAATCATTGTACACACAACTATAGTAATAAATTAAATTTACAAACTTGATGGATGATTCATAGATCGAATACCTTAAACTCATAGTACTTTATTTTTCTAATATCATCTTTATGATTTAAAAAATCAAAATAACGTAGAGAAATAAATCAATTCCCTAAAACTTTAGAATATGATCCCACATCTAAATAGCTTAGTTGAGGGAAAGAAGAATGATGAAAGAATCAAAAGGAATCGAGTATATACTGATGCCCATCCAATGTGATGAGTGGGAATAAAATCAAACATTGAATCTTAAAAATAGAGAAAAACACGTGGGAGGGGATACAAAGCTTCAAAATGTGAAATGGGGTAGCTTTATACCTTTTAGAATAAACAAATGTTGAAGGAGGGGTATGTTTATTATTCTATAAGGGTAATATGGTTATTTCAAAAAAAGAATACAGGTCATAGAGTTTTGTCACATGGTTGGACAAACCATGCAAAAATTTTATGACACTCAATTTTTAAGGAGGAAACCTACAGGGTTTGGTTGTACGGTTAGAGAAACCATGTACCAAACCAACGAATCACCTCTATGAAAAACGGTAGATATTTTTCAAGGGTGTGTGACACCTGGCATGCTGTTAGGGAATATTCTGAGCCCTACTTTACCAAAATATCCATCCCCAAAGGTATAGTAGAGTGTATTCATGCTGGGTTGTATGGTTTCTACTAACCATGTGGCCTAGTGTTTTTCTCCACTAATCATCTTTGTAATCTCTAAACAAGCCCTAGATACCCTTGAAAACTTATATTACCTCATTTTCCATCAATATTATTTCAAAAATAAAAAATTACTATAAATTTAAAAGCATCAATACATGAGATAAAAACTAGGTCCTTACAATCATCACCCCTTAATGAAAATCATCCCCAAATTCACCTACTAAAGGTGAAGAAACAACATTTTAGAATAACACTGGCCAATAGGCATGTACATCGGCCTCCCTCTCCCAAGAATCATCCTATAAAATTTCGTGCATCTGTTGAACCCATACTAAAGGAAAATCTCAGCTTCAAAGATCCTCATGTCTCAATCAACTATGTGGGTATGATAGTCTTCAAACAAAACATTGTTACTAAACTCAACATCCTTGAGATAAAAAGTGTAAGATGAGTTGGCATGATAACAACGACTATTTAACACAAAAATGATTTCATGGATAGAATGTAACCACCATGGTAGTAACTGAAGGTTCCGGGCATAGCGGAAGCTCGTGGGTGGATGTGACCACTTGGATTTTGTGCTTAACAATGGTCAAACCGTGATCAATATGAAGATAAACACCAGTCTCCTTGAATCGAATCACAGAAATGGACAAAGAAAAGGAAAGTCTCGGATCCAAAAATTAGGATCGTTACCGGTTGATTATAATATATTTAATCAATTTAAAATAAATACCTTTTTTGTTCTTTCTTCATTGCTGTTCTTTATCACATTCTGATGTGATTCGTCGTTGCGTCGCAGAAGCCAAGTGTAGACTTCCTCTAGAGGTGATCCACATGTGTACCTCATATCTCGAGACGTCTCCAAAGGAGTCTCCTGGTGCTATCATCGAGAAACCATTGCTCGCGTTGTCCACTTTAGATCATCTTGATCTGATGGAAGACAATCTCTCTCGGTCTTGAGAGCGTTCTTGTAGAAAGAGGTTCTTTCGGCCTTGAAAAAATTATCCAGAGTTGTTGTGCACAACAATTCTCTTGTGTGTTGGAAAAGAGATGGGGTTGTGAGGATATTTATAATCAGGTTTGATGTTGTAGAGTTATGACAATAAATAAACGTGTTACGCATTTTATTTATTTCGTTGACTCTTATTTCAAACCACAATGTCGAAGAATTAATTCCTTGACATGCACCCACGCTAATTATAATAAATATTATTTAAAAAAATATTATATACTCAAAATCCTGACTGAAAAAACTACACGGTGTGTAATAATAAATACAAGGTGTGTTCTTGTTTTTCATTGAAAACTACACGGCATATCCATTCAATGTACATGGCATGTATATGTTGTTTTCATTTATTCATTTCCTTTCCATAATGAAAACTACACGACATGTAATTATTAATACACGACGGTACTTGTTTTCCATGAAAAATTACACTTTGTGTAATATTTAATACACGACATGGATATCTTGTTTTTTAATTCCTTCTTCCTCCATCATTAAAACGATTTATGCTTCCTTGAATAATTATTAAAACACATACGGGAATAATCATTATTCTACTTGAGATACTAGAGTACACATAGTGTGTGACCCTCTAGGCCTCTTTCTCATTGGCCATAGGCAGGCTTGCCTAAAGTCCAAGATTACTGTCTAGCAACGGGTCAAGGCACCCAAGAGAAAGAAGTTGATGCCACAATGATGTATCACCTTATACGAATGCTTAATGTGTAATTTAATCCCTATGTATCAATATCTCATGAATCAGGTTTCATGGCAGTGTCATAAACCTATATGCTTGATCCATCATTCTTTGGCTTCCTGAAATAAACTATTCATTTACACCATGTCCATGGAATTAAATATGACAGTTCTATTTCAATCAAAGGGATGAGATTTCAACTTCCATAAATGTAAGGGAAAAATCCTTCATCGACTTATCCATTATAAACATGTCACTCATGAGGCACCCAACGTACCCTACTTCCCGCTAACTGTCTGTGTGACTGTTTTCGTCAGTAAATCTAAGTGCGCGAGTCCTGACATGAGTTAATGATAATCGTGTAGTCTAAGGACCATTACGCACACTCGTATATAGAAATGTCTGATAACACCAATAAATGTGGAATTGTTACTGGTGGATATGTTCTCATAATCTCCCATATTGGAGATTACCAAGTGCATACTCCAGGAGAGAGAGTCTCATCTTCTTATGAGTACTCACAGATGACAGTCTATATACTATGTGTCCTATCATAGTTTTTCATCCAACTATAGAACATTATTTAATAATGTTGTTATTGTATTTTAAGGTTCTCATCATAGTGGGGATCTGCCATGGACTTATCACGACAACAAATATTCAAGGACATTATTATATTATAGTCCTGAAGAACAATGAAAAATATATAATAAGTGAACATTCATGTAATCAAAGTACAAAACAGTAGGTTCTCAAGATACCAACCATTACAAACTCCCACTTGGACTAGAGCCAACTGCCTACGACTTTTAGTCCTCTAGACCTAACATGATGATCAAGCTTCTACTGAGTCAAGGCATTAGTCATAGGGTATTCCATGTTGTCTTCCGTGGAAATACTTTTCACTTTAACTTCACCTCTCTGAGAAAAATCCTTCAAGATATGATACTTCCAAATTATGTGCATTGTTCGCTGATGTTACCTTGGCTCTTTTTCATGTTCCTCCGCTACAGTATTATCACAAAAGAGTGTGATAGGATCTGTACTACTCGGTAACAAATCTATCTCTTTGATGAAGCTTTGCATCCATACTGCTTCTTTAGCTACCTCCGAAGCTGCGATATACTCAGACTCCACTGTAGAATCTACCACCACACTTTTCTTTGAGCTCTTCCAGCTCACTGCACCTCCTTTCAAATAGAAGATGTATCCAGTCTACGACTTCACATTATCTTGATCAGTCTGGAAACTATCATCTACATGTCCTTTGATGACTAGTTCCTCATCTCCTCCATAAACCAGGAAGATATCCTTAGTACTCCTTAGATACATAAGGATTGTCTTCACTACCTTCCAATTGAGGTCTCCTAGATCATCTTTATATCTGCCTACCACACATAATGTGTAAGCAACATCTAGCCTCATACATAGCATAGCATACATGATTGACCCAATCGTGGATGCATAAGGGATCCTTGCCATTATCTTTCTTTCCACATGTGTTTGAGGACACATTTTCTTGGAAAGATGAATGCCATGTGACACTGGACACAATCCCCTCTTGGAGTGTTCCATACAAAATCTCTTCAATATATTGTCAATGTATGTACTTTGACTCAGGCCTAGCATTCTCTTGGATATATGATGATAGATCTTGATCCCAAGAATATATGCTGCCTCGCCCAGTTCTTTCATGGATAAGAATTTATGCAACCATTCCTTAACTAACTATAAGATAGGTACTTCATTTCTAATTAGTAATATGTCATAAACATATACTATTAGGAAAACGACTGCACTAACACTAAACCTCTTCTATACACAAGGCACACATTTGTTCTTAACAAAGCCAAATTCCATTACAGCATCATCAAAACGAATGTTCCATGACCTTGGGGATTTCATTAATCCATAAATCGATTTCTACCACTTGAATACCTTGTTGGAATCCTTTGGAGTCACAAACCCTTCATGTTGTGTCATGTATACTTCTTCTAGGATATTCCTGTCAACGATTGCCTTTTTGACATCGATTTTCCAAATTTCAAAGTGATGGTAAGATGCAATGGAAAATATGATTCTGATGGATTTCATCATCGCAACCAGTGAAAAGGTTTCACCATAGTCAATTCCATGACGCTGTCTAAAACCTTTTGCAACTAGTCGTGCCTTATAGGTGCTGACATGCCCCTCCATGTCCAATTTCTTATTGAATACCCATTTATTACCAATAGGCTTTACAGTAACTGAAGGATCTACCAAAATCTAGACTTGGTTTTGGTACATGGAATCCATTTCAGAATTCATGGCTTCTTGCCACTTGGAAACGTCTGTGCCTTCAACTGCTTCCTTGTATGTAAGAGGATCATCATTGTCAACCAATAATGAGTCACCATTCTCGGTGACAAGAAAGTCATATCTTTTTGGTTATCTCACCTATCTCGTGCTATGACACAGTTCTTGCGTCTCTAGAACAGATTATTCTTCCACGGGGATTTGTGCAATCTGTTCCTATACCAACTCCTGTTTATCTTGAGCCTAGACATCATCGAAGTCTATCTCGCTCCCACTATCACTTTTGGAGATTTTCTCCCTCTCAAGGAATATGGCGTGTCTTTCCACTGTAACCTTTTTGTATGAGGGGTCTTATAAGTAATATCAACTTGTTTCCATGGGATATCCTATAAATATACACTTTGTGCCTCAGGGTGCAAGTTTGTTACATGAAGGGGCCTTAACTAATTCTTCGCTACCCCACACATGTATGTTTGATAACATGGATTTGTGTCCACTCTATAACTCGTATGGAATACCATTTATCAATTTATTTGGTACATGGTTTAGTATGTGTATTTATATTTGTAATGAATATCCATAAAAGGATTATGGAAGACTTGCATGACTCATCATTGATCTCACCATGTCCAACAGGGTGTGGTTCCTCCTTTCACTTACACCATTCTAATAAGGTGTGTAAGGTGGAGTGAGTTGAGATAGAATCCCATCCTCTCATAAGAATTAAATGAAGTCCTGATTAAGATATTCTCCTCCTATGTCTGAGCAGAGTTTCTTAATCTTCTTACCAAGCCGGTTATCAACTTCATTCTTGTATTCATTGAACCAATCAAAATAATATTACTTATACCTCATTAAGTAAAAAATCCATATAAAAAATCATCAGTAAAAGTTATGAAGTACGTGAACCCACCACTTGCTTCAACTGTAAATGGTACACATACATCTGGGTGAACTAATTCTAGAAGCTCTTTATCCCTATCACATTTCCCACTAAATGGGGCTTTGGTCATTTTGCCTTGTAGATACACATGAAAAACAATAACTGGTTTTATTTCAAAAGAATCTAAATACCCATCTTTATGTAATTATTTCAAATGTTTCTCAATGACATGACCTAGCCAGTGATGCCAAACTTTGGTGTGGTATGAGTCATGTGAATTAAATTTGTCATTGATCGCCATTACTTGGTTTGTGTAGTCTATAACATAAAGGTCATTATATAAATGTGCCCTACCAAAAAATGTAATCTATGTAAAAGTAGCAACATCCACTTCCAAAAATGAAGATGAATCCATTATTATCTAATCTAGATACTGAAATAATGTTATTGGTTACGGAGGGCACATAATAACATCCTTTCAAAACTAAGACCATCCGAGTAGGCAATGTGAGGTGGTAGTCCCTGACAGCTACAACAGAGAGTCTAGCTTCGTTGGCTGCTCGTAGATCCACCTCACCTTGGTCAGTCTTTTTGAATCTACATGGTTTCTATATTTGGATCCAAAGGTGAGCCCCACAAGTAGTATATAATACCCAATTTGTAGAAATAGATATATTGCAGTCGATAAAAAATGCACCTGATGCTTCCCCTTGCTTCCTTGGCTAGGTGCAGTTTTTCATCCAGTGGCCCTTCGTGACACATGTGAAACAAACAACATCCTATTCTCTTGGATCCCCTTTGATCTTATTTTCCATGGAAGGACTTTAAGAACCTTTGGGATTAATTCTCTTCACCTTCCCTTTCCATTTATTCACCATGAGGATAAAAGTCTTTTCACGCTTCATGTAATTGTCCACTTGGCGAATGAGGATAAGAAAATCAGAAAAATACTTCTCAATGTTGGTCATCTGTAAGTTGACAAAAAAGTTTGAGAAGCTATGGGGGAGTTATGCAAGAATGAGATCAGTACCCGGTTCATCAGGGAGTTGAATCCCTAGAACATCCAAGCACACAATGTAGCCAATTATCATAACTATATCAGGCCCAGCTGGGGCACCCTCTCTAAGCTTTCTCTGAAATAAAGCCTTGGAGATCTCAAACCTTTCCTATCTTTCTCTCTCTTGGTATAGATCACAGAGGTGCTCAACCATTATATAGGCATCAATGTATTCATGAGACTTCATGAGCTCACTATACAAAGATGACAACATTAAACATTGAATGTCGAGTGCATCGCTCAAATTTTGATCATAGACAAGGAAATCTTCATCACTCACCCCTTGGGAGGGAGAATCAGGAAGGTTGGACTCCAACACGTAAAATATTCTTTCATGTCATAGGATAACATGAAAGCGCCAAAACCATTCCTAAATGTTACTGCAGGTGAGAATGTTGCCTTGATCCATAATTGATCTTAGAGAAAATGTGGTTGACGAGTTTGTCATTTCGATTCTACAAATTAAAAGAGCAGAATTATTAGTACATTCTTGATTACATTTTATGAGAAATAATTAATTTTATTAAGTCTCCCACTATTTTATCATGTCCTAATGAGCCTCACCATTGAACTCGGAATGTCCAGTTTCATTGACATTCTAGTGGAAGGGATCCATATTCCCCTTCGCACAACCCCAACAAGGGTTGGTCAAGCTATTTGACGGTATTTAGGTAGGCAGGTCTTTGCAAAATGTGATCTTACTGTTCCTTGATCTATTGAGTGGACTCTCCAATCTTGAAATCCTGACATGGATTTTTTCAACTCTTTCCACTAATATTACACCAAGTCTAGCAAGGGCTACTCCTCTTGATGTAATATAGTTAAGTCAACCTGAAACCTTTCCTAAGGACTTCCTTTATAAATGTAAGTGTCCCAACAAGGGTTGGACAACCACATAGTTTTATTTAGTCTTCCCCTTAATCATGTAACAGAAGGCTTAGTGTGACTTAATATGGTATTGAGTGATTTTAATCCTTTGTGTGTAGTTTTTCATTATCGCATGCTTGTTAATATTAAGTGATGCTTGATTAAGTGATTAACCATGTTCTGATAATGTTTTAAAATAGTCAGGTTTTTATTTTTATTCCATCTTTGCGTGCTTGATTATTTCATTATTTATGTGATCGTGACAACACATATATAATAAATAAACCATGAAATCAGAAAAAAAAAATAAGGTGGTTTGATCATGAGCTTATATTGGTTATCTTATCTAGCGGTTTGATATGCAAACCATGACCTATGGAAAAACACCTTAAACCGATGGTTCGCCTTTTACAGCTCCCACCTGTCCACCTTTGTATCTTCTTGGGTTGGTTTCGCCTCAGCTTTGGGTTTTGAACTTTCTGATAATTCTTGGGAGATCCTCCATTACATGGGGTTTACATTAAAGAAACCATGGGCACGCAGGCCCAAGATTTTATTGGAAGAAGGCTCACAGACCAACAAATTTAAATTAAACAAATTTCAATGAAACCATACAGACATACAAAGGTTCTTTGTTCTATCTCATTATCATACATAGCATGCAACGACATTTACACATATTTCACATTCAAATTATTTTACTTATTCTATTCATGGTAATTCGTGCTTGAAATCAATTAATTATGATGTTATAATTAATAAATTCATTATCTTAAATTCCTTTTTCAATTTACTTAAGATTCTTCTCATCCATATCTCTTGTACAAGTCTTTGTTCTTTTGGAGGAAACTTGGTAAAATTCCATTTCTGGAAATTACACGGTGTTTAGTTTATATTTTCATGACGTGTATTTATTTTCAATGTTTATCCAAAGTACATGTCGGGGACTTTGGCGTGTTTTCCCTACATTGGAAATTTTGGAGTGCACGACGTGTAAATAAATCATACACGGCTTGTACTTCCTTGTTATGTGGTAACCGGCCTGGAGATCCCGTGTACGTGGTACACAGCTTCTTCTTTGTACATGGTTTCACATGGGCCGGATCGGACTACACGGCGTGTTGCTCCAACATACACGCAGTGTATTCCAGTTCCAATGCGCAGGTCAATTCTAGACAACACAGTGTAATAAAAAATTAGGAATACTCAATTCACATAGTGTGGTTTGGAGAATAAGTGGTGGTTCGTTGAACCTAAATACACGGTGTGTAGTTTTCACTACATGTCGTGTATTCACGTGTTGTACAAACAGAAATAGCGGCTCCTCTGGATGAGTTCCACATTTTTTATTTTAATCAAAAATTAAAATTAAAGGTTATTTCTGTGATATGAATCGAGAAACGAAGGAGGAAGAATAGATCTCATTTATTCAGATTCATTGAACGATTTATTTTGAATTGAATCAAATATAAATGCGTAAATTATCAACGAAAATTAAACAATTATAATCAACATTGAAACCTCACTCTGATACCATTTTATGGTTCCGGGCATAGATTATGCTCATGGGTGGATGTGCCCACCTGAATTTTTGTCATTAACAATGATCAATCTGGGATCAATATGACAATAAATTCTAGTCTCCATGGATCGAATCACAGAAATGGGTAAATAAAAAGATAAGTTCTGAAACCACAAATTAGGATCGTTACGGGTTGATTATAATTAATTTAATAAATTTAAATGAAATACCTTTTCGGTGTTGTTTCTTTATTGATGTTCTTGATCATGTTCAAATGTGATTCGTCATTGTGTCATAGAAGCCATGTGTAGACTTCCTCTAGCGGGGATCCACACGTGTACCTCGTATCTAGGGACGTCGCCAAAGGAGTCTCCGGGTGCTAGCGTGGTGAAACCTTTGATTGTGTTGTCCACCATAGACCGTGTTGATCCGATGGAAGACAATATCTCTTGGTCTTGAGAGCGTTCATGGAAGAAGATGTTTTTTCGACCTTGAAATAATTCTCCAGAGTTGTTGTGCACAATGATTCTCTTGTGTGTTGGAAAAGAGTTTCGGTTGTGAGGATATTTATAATCATGTTTGAGGTTGTAGTGTTATGACAATAGATAAATATGTTCCATGTTTTATTTATTTCATTGACTCTTATTTAAAACCCCCATTTCAAATAATTAATTCCTTGACATGCGCCAATGATTATTATAATAAATATCATTAAAAAATGTTATATCCTCAAAATCCTGACTAGAAAAACTACACGGCATGTAATAATAAAAACATGGCATGTACTTGTTTTTCATTAAAAACTACATGGCATGTACATTCAATGTACATAGCGTGTATATCTTGTTTTCATTAATTCAATTCCTTTCCATAAAGAAAACTACACGGCATGTAATTATTAAAACATAGCGTGTACTTGTTTTCCATGAAAAAAATACACTTTGTGTAATCTTTAATACACGACATGTATATCTTGTTTTTAATTTCCTTCTTCCTCCATCATTAAAACGATTTATGCTTCCTTGAATAATTATTAAACCATGTACTAGAATAATCATTATTCTACTTGAGATACTTGAATACACTTAGTGTGTGACCCTCTAGGCCTCTTTCTTGTTGGCATTAGGTGGGTTTGCCTAAAGTCCAGGATTACTATCTAGAAATGGGTCAAGGAACCCAAGAGAAAGAAGTTGACACCACATTAATGTATCACCTCATACAAATTCTTACTGTGTATTTTAATCCCTTTGTCTTGATATCTCATTAAGCTGGTTTTGTTGCAGTGTTATAATCACATATGCTTGATCTGTCATTCTTTGACTTCCTCAAATAATCTCTTCGTTTACACCATTGCCATGGAATTTAATGTGATAGTTCTATTTCAATCAAAGGGCCGAGATATCAAAATCTATAAATGGAAGGGACAAAGCCTTCCTCAAATTATCTAGTAACATCATGTCACTCGTGATGCACCCAACGTACCCTACTTCCCGGCAACTGTCTGCATGACAGTTTTCATCAGTAAATCTATGTGCACAAGTCCTGACATGAGTTAATGATAATCTTCTAGTCTAAGGACCATTACACACGCTCGTAGATATCAATGTATGATGACACCAAGACATGCATAATTGCTACTGGTGGGTCTGTTCTAAAAATCTATCGTCTTGGAGATTACCAAGTGCGAACTCCATTAGAGAGAGTCTTTTCGTCTTACGAGTACATGCACATGACGGTCTGTATACTATGTGTCCTATCATAGTATGTCATCCAACCGTAGAACATTATTTAAGAATATTGTTATATCATTTCGAGGTTCTCATCATAGCGGGGATCTTCCATGACCTTATCAATGCAACAAATATTCGAGGACATTATTATATTATAGTCTTGCAGAACAATGAAAAATATATGATAAGTGAACATTTATGTAATCAATGTAAAAAATAGTTGGTTCTAAGGACACCAACCCTTAATGTAACAACATATAGGAAACATGGATGACACTTTTCAAGACCTCTAACAGCCCTAAAAAATGAGGCAATATCTTCCCTTTCTTTTTTATCCATTTATGACCATGTCTGGATGATACCCATAGAAAAAACAATCCCAGACCCCAAACATTATCTGTTATCGATGAAACCCGACATAATATTTCTTTATAGAATGATCACTAGACATACACTTTTTGATCATCTATACATTCTCGGATGTATCCTCCATGAGATGAGGACCTAGTAGGAATTCCTCTCCTATCTCTAACACATATCAGGATGAATAGAATGACCTAATGTATAATGACTCAAAAGTATATATAAAGATCATTTCATGAAAGACACTATTATATATAAACTCCATTAGGAGTATATGATTCTCCAAATGATCACTAAAATTGGGGATGTATGCTCAGCAAATTTCCTCTAAAATAGGTATCATCCTTTCAAAATGGTTGTCGGTATGAGGCTGAAAACTTGTGATCAGAAGCACCTATATACCCATAGACTTATGTAACCTTTTCTATAACTCTAACATGAAATTAGTATCCTTATTTTTAATGATAATACAATGGACCATGTGCAGTGTGATGATCACACGCGTATAATATTTTCCAAACACATCAACTGATAATTTCTTCTAAATGGGAAAGAAGTTGGCCACATTCATAACTCTATCAATGACTACCCATATTAATCGCTACCCCAGGTTGACCTCATTAATCTTAGTATAAATTCCAATGAGACATCTTCCTATTTCAAATACAATAATAGATGTTGTTGTAACATTCTTTTAGGTATCTAGTTCTATATCTTCACCTTTTTACAAGTGGAACACATAGTAATAAATCATTCTATCTAATGTTTCCTCCCCTGACTCCAATACTAGTGTTTCATATCATTATACAACTTGGAGATTCCTAGATGATCCTTCCATTGAGAAGTGTGATAATCACACTTAATTTCCTATCTCATATCATTAAGAACCTATACTCGTCAATGTATATGTGGGATATAGACTATATCCATAGACCAATCCAGAGGTGGGCCATCTTCTAAAATACTATCCTAGAAAACCAAGCCTTTAGGATTATAAAATTGTCTGCTATTCACCTTATCAAGGTGGGAAGTTGTAACTATAAAGTTTCACATATATGACTATTTGTGAATTCAATGAAACTCAAGATGCATATAAAAAACGTCAATGATTTTTATTCATCACTGAATTATCATATGGATTGTGCCTATGATTTCTGACTCAACTCATCAGCTACAATATATCCCATTCCATGCATATTGTAATGATTAAAATCAAATGAATTAATATATTCGACTTATCATCACTATTTATGATTCAATTCATGCTGTGTAATGATATATTTTAAGCTCTTCTAGTTGGTATACACAACAATGTTCTCACCCATAAGATAGTGTCTCCTACAACGTAAGATATGAATAAGTAACACTATCTTGAGGTTCTCTGTCAGATAACTTCACTCATGAAACCAAAACATTCCAAATCTAAATGAAATGAGTCAATCCTCTTACAGAATCTATATGTAACTTGCCTTAAAACATTACATATTCTTGACTTTTTTATATGAACATAAATTTTTATTTGTTAGGGATCATTTCGAGTTTATAGTTTTAGAGAATTATGACATAACACATATATATCCTCACATAATCATACATGCAGATACAACAAAATAGTATATATTTTTCAAAAATATTATACTTTTAAAATATAATAGAATTTCATTGACAAAACTTCATTAAATTTAAATTTCATTCTTTAATTATAGTACATATCCACATAAAATGGTAAAACTATTTAAAAAAATCAGATGAGAACAAAAAGCATAGTAAGGGATATAAATAAATTAAAACCATTTGTCCAGTGAAAACATGAAAACTCGTTAAAAACCATTTTCTTGAAAACATAGAACTATACATAAAAACTACATGCAGTTCCCTTGAGACATATTTACCATACCACACTTACAATGACCCTTTGACATGAAACAACCCTTCAGTTAACATTATATCTATATAACACAATTCATTTGACAACTATAATGGGGCTCACCTGATATATCATAAGCTATAATTGGCCCAACCCAACATATCATGACCTATAATGGGATCAAACAAAAATATCATGAGCTACAATGGTATCATCCCAATATATCTTGAGCTATAATGGGATTAAAACATCATAACTATTTTAAAGGAACATATCATGAATAAAACACTTGATAACACATTTCAACCCTACAGCAAAACACATTAATGTTTTCAAAATTCCCTTTTATGTAAAACTAATAACATATAAAATATAAAAAACTTGCCTATAATAATAAAATAATATTAAAAAAAACTACAATTTCAACATATAATGGAAAAATAATCATTATAAATCATTATGAAATTATTAGAACTACTCATTCCATTTAATCATTGTTTTTGAATTTCAAAAAAAAATACTATTAAAATAATTTTATAAGCAAAGTCCCTTAAAAATATAACTGGAGTGTCAATTAATATAATGGAATAGATATATGTATACATGATAAATAATAATAATAATACATTATATAAACAAAAAAAAGCACCCAAAACAATTTTAAAGACATATTAATAAGGAAGTAGAAGGTTAACCAAAAGAATTGAAATCGGGTTATGAATTCCCTTACATCAGGTTCTCATAGTTAAAATGTCTTTAAATCTCATGTATAAAGTCTAACATAGTGATATTAATATTTTACAAAAATATATTCATATTTATAACTCCTTTCAATATTATTTTATAACATCATTCCACCAATTCAATGGTAATATTTTGTTAATTCCATTGTTTTCAGGTGCGTTCTTCACATGGTTTCCATGATTGGTTCACAATGGATATTCTCGTCTATTTGAAGTAAAACAACATAATTTGAATGTAATGAAATTTAAATATTTCTATATCCATAAATTATAACATTTACCAATTTTAATTCTGACACGAGTATAATTCATATGTTTAAACATTATTGATATTTGTTTAGGTCATTTTGGCGATTCTTCGATCATAATAAACACATTTTGTTTTATAAATTAATAACATATGTTAAAATGATTCTAGAACCTTATATAAGATATAATACATAAATTATTATATTTTTCAACCATAAAAATGGTTTCATGAACAGTATTTAAGGATGAAAAAGAAATTGAAATCACATCATCCATGATGTCGAAAAATCGACACATCATGGAAGGTGTTTTAATTTCATGAATAAGTGGGATAAGATAAGAATTATAATGGTGAATCTTCCATAAACATGATGAAACCCATTATATTTAATATAAAGGATAATTCAAGCCTCTTGGATAAGGGGGGGGGGGTTTGAAAAGAATAAGAATATAAGTGAAAATGAATACAAAAGAAAGAAAACAAAAGAGGACGTTTACTTATTGATCTCTTCTCCTTGAGATCATTTTTGAGGCCCATACTATTGGCCTCTGGCTGAGACCATCAGGTCTTATACATAGGTAAGATCTATGGTAAGGAGATTGGGAAGAACATATACAATGCTCAAATCATGGGTTATGTGTGAGGAAGAGGGGGAGAGGGGTGGTTTATATAGTGGAGGTGAGGATAGTTTTCAGAATATTTTAATCATTAGTTTATTATTTTTCCCTAAGCTAACAAATAATGATGAGTCCATGAAAAAAATTGTAATAAGTAAATATGAGTTTGAATTAATGGTTTCATACATCATCCATGGTGTATGGAATTGTGTATTTATCTCATAATGTATTTATACAGTAATTACCGTATTTTACTATTCACACAAATTCTTGTATTTCGGAAAATTCCATAAATTTCACCCTAACCATTTTTTAGTTATTGAATCCATAAATGAACCCCATTTTTGGAAAATAATTTTCTAAACATGATTAAGTTAATTTTCATATAAAATCATAATTTACATGAAAAATACACTTTTAAAATTAAAACTACCTTTCTAACACTTTGAAGAATTACATAAGGTCTATAAAAATTATCATATAATCATAACTCATAAAAATAATTCTTTATGAATACATTTTATGAAAACCAATTTAATTTAAATTTTTAAATTAATCAAAAAATATTAATTAAACATATATATGACTTACAAAAAAATACCAACGCTTAAAAAATAAATTTTAGTATATTTATTTTCTTATATTATTACATAATTATATAATATTGAAACATTGATTTTGTATAAAGTATATTTATAATTTCATTGGTGAATTTACTATATATAAGGTTCATGTTACTATTCATAAGGGTATATTATTATTCATTTTCGTAAAGCCACTATTCATTAGGGTGCATTACAATTCTTAATGGTCAAGTTACTATTGATAAGGGTATGTTTATATTCATATGGGTAGGTTACTAATCACAAAAAATTATGTTTGTTTTATTATAATCCAAAAAAACACACTAATCGTAACCGCGAATGTCCTTTTTTTAAAATTCAAAACATAGTAGTGACATAATTATATTTAGTTATAATTAATTTATATATACCTGAGTTGTTAGAATGTTCCATAGACACTTCATTGAGACTGAAAATAATGTTTATTACAATCATGAATAGAATATAAATTTCATGTTCTTAGAAATTTTTGTATAATAATTCTTATATAATATCATTAATTAAATTTATATCACAAATATTTTTTCATGATGTCATAAAAATACATATAATTAAAAAAAATATATTTTTTTCTATTCATCAAAAATTTATATTTTTCAGAAATTTTTTTAAAAATCATACCAAGATGATTTCAACAAACTGAATTAAAAATTGTTTTTTTCTAATCAAAATTCTATAATTTAAAAATTAATCTTATAAAATAAATATAATAAATTATTTATTTTGAGAACTACAATTTTAAAAAATAATACTAAATATATAAAAATAAATTATTCAACAAATACATGGGATGTTACATTGTCCCCTCCATCATTAAATTGCATCCTCGTAGTTTGAATTTAGGATTCATAACTATGGGTCTACTAATTATAATACCTTGTTGAAAACAAACATCGTAAAAATAATAATAAAACAACCACTCAATAAGAGAGAAAAGTGTGTATGAGGAACACATGAGGAAACACATATTAGGTTTCCATATAGTAAAACATGGATATGGATGGGAAAAAAGACTCTTAAATACTAATAATGACTAAGATAGAACATGGTCATTCGAATGATAAGCTCCACAAAAACATAAATATATGATGGGTTACAAATGATATTAATTTCTGAGTAAGAAAATAAAATAGAGAATGTTTTTATTTAATGAAACATTTTCCTAGTGTTGAGAAATTCAATTGAAGTTTATATATGGATATGTACAAACTTAAAAAGTGGAGTTTCATACTTTAATGTATTTTTCATTCCTTGCTCATGTTTTTCACCAAATGAAGACCATTAAAATTTCATTTTTATAAAACTATAATAAAATCATATAGATCTCAAAATCCATAATAGGAATACAAATTTTTCTTTGCAAGTTTGCGAGTTAATAAAAAAAATTTTTCGATTAGATTATCTAATTATTAAAAATAATTATTCACCAAAAAGAAATTCCCATGGTTCATCAGATATCCTTCCACAAATAACTATCATGAAAATTCCAAAGAAAATAATTCTATACAAATATTAAAATAGAAAAATAAAAAGTGTTAGGCCTCATATATCATCAATATAGTATTAATATTTATCACCAAAAAAATCATCGAGGACTTCTTAAAGTCTCACTTCAAAAATTATATTCCTAAATCATAAAATCTCCATGAAATGTATGTAATATTAATATGTCGCCCTAATTCCATGATAAAATCATATTTTCCACCAAAATATGATTTAACCTTTATTCCAAAAATAACATCTCAGGTATTCTATTTACCTTATTCAAGCTATTCTTCCCCAAAAAGTATAATTACATTAAAATCAATGATCCTAATGCTATCCATGATTTAAAATCATTTCCTAAAAAGAAAAGGTATTTTTTCCACAAATAAATTTTTTTCACATAACAAATTAAGTATTACATATAACTCAAACTCAATAAAATAATCCCAAATTACTTCCATCATCAAAATTGTACAACTACTTTTTAAAATTTGATCATCATTATGTCTACCATAACTCTTGAATCCATTATATGTAGACATCTTAATCATTCATTGTTATTCATAGTCCATAATCTATGCATTACCACCTTATTTAATATTATTTAATTTCTTCAATTCAAAGATATGAATTATAACCTCATGATTCATAAATATGAATCCCGTTATGTTTCATACGTTTTTTATAAGAAAATAATTCATACCTTAAGTCCATATTTTATAATCTTGTTGATGTTACCTTTTTATTCCCATATGTTGACCTACTTTCAAAAATTAGACGTTCATACAACTCATTGTATTTCAATTTCTGGGAGATTTGGAAGAGTTGAGTTATTGAAAAAATATGAAAAATATTCCATGACCAATTAAATTTTTTTTAGAAAAAAGTTGGTGTTGGATAACTCAAACAATTTTGGGCAGGTGATTTGAATACTCATAAAGCTGTCAAAATAATTTGAACAATCATTCACAAAAATAGTGATGATAAAATCATTAGGGCATGATAAGAAGGATTTATATGATCTTTTTTCCATCAATATTAATATATGATACATAATATGTAGAAAGGAACATCAAATAAATATATAATGATTTATTACAAGAAAAATACTAAATGGGGTAAATATAATAACAAAAAAACATAATACTAAATTCCATAATCTTTATTATATATATTAGTTGATTTTGGTTTTCATAAAATCTACTAGGATTTCCACAAACGAATTTGTTTTTTTCATATGGTAGTAACCCATTTGGTTATAAAGAATCTATATTTTATCCTTAATTAAAATCTGAACCTCTAAAGTTACCCAAATCGTCTTATGATACCAACTATAAGGAACGAGGATTTAAACATTACATATTATTGATTTTTAGATAAGAATATAAATTTTTGGTCATGGGGGAATTTTTTGGTATTTTGTTTTAGAGAATTAGAAAATAAAACATATATAACATCCCATAATCATACTGGAAGATACCCCAAAAATCGTATCCATTTTTCAAAACATTAAACTTTTCAAATAAAACATAATTCACTTGACAAAACATCATGAAATTTAAATTTAATTCATTCATTCCATTACACATCCTCATAACCTGTGAAGAATATTTAAAATCTGGGGATGAGCACAAAAATCCCAGTAAGGGATATAACGAAATAAAAACTATTAGTCCCGTGAATACATGAAACCCTTTAAAACACATTTTATTGAAAATTGATAAGATTGCATAAAACATAATGTAGTGAACTTGGGAACTATTTTCCATATCACTATTAAAATAACCATTTAACATGGAATAGCCCTTCAATAAACTTCCATCTCCAGTGTACCCTGTTCATTAGATATTTATAATTGGGCTCACCCATCATATTATGAACTGTAATGGGATCAAAACAACATATCATGAACTATATTCGGCTAAACCAAAAATATATTGAGATATAATTGTATTAAAGTAACATATAATGAGAAATATTGGGCTCAAACCATAATCAATATGTACAAGGAACATATCATGAATAAAACACTCGATAACTCATTTGAACCCTTGTGAAAAACACAATAATGTTTTCAAAATTCCCTTTTATCCGAAATACAAATAACTTTTAAAATATAAAAAACCATTCACATAATAATGAAATAATATTCATCATAAACTACCATGTCAGAAAATAATGAAAACATCATATAATTAAAGCATCATGAAATCAGTAGTCCTTCTCATTCTATATAATCAATCTATTTGAATTTCATTAAAGATATTATTAAAAATATTTTAAAAGGAAACCCCCTTATAAAAGTAGTTGAAGTTAGATTTAATTTAATTGAACGGGTATGTTTATACACTATAAATAAACATAATAAAAAATTATATAAACTAAAAACCATCACACACAACAATTTTAATACTACATAAATAATGATTTAGAAGAATAACCAAAAGTATGAAAATTTGTTTATGAATTCCCTTTCTTCATATTTTTATTAGTTCAAATGTGTTTAAATCTCTTGTATAAAATAAAAAATAGTATTATTAATATTTTAATGAAACATTTTATTGTTTATAACACCTTTAATAATCATTTTATGACAACATCCCACCAATTCCTTAGTAATATTTTCTTAATTCCAATGTTTTCGGGTGCATTCTTCACATGGTATCAAGATCTATTCCTGATGGATATTCATGTCGATTGGAAGTGAAAATACAGAATTAAAATGGAATGGAATTTAAATATTTATATAAATATAAATTATACAATTTTCAATTTTTAATTATTACATGGGGATTATTCATAAGTAAATACATTATTGTTATTGTTTAGGTCATTTTGGAAATTCTTCTATTATAATGAACTCGTTTTGTTTTATAATTTAATAATGAGTCTACAAAATGATCCCAGAACATTATATAAGATATAATAAATAAATTATTATATGTATCATGCATAAATATTTTTTCATGGCCAGTCTAGAAGGAATTAAATGAAATTGAAATCATGTCATCCACTATGTTGGTAAATTGACACATCACAAATGGTGTTTTAATTTTTTCATTAAGTGGGGGAGGAAAATAATTATAATGGTCAATATTCGATAAAAATATTAAATGAAGAATCTATACAATAATATATAATTCTTTCCTCTTGTATAAGAGTAGGATTGGAAAAAAAGAATATTATAAGACAATATGAAAAGATAAGAAAGAAAGCAAAATAGAATGTTTACATGTTGATATTTTCTCCTTGAGATCCATCATAAGGCTTGTGGTTTTTCACTTTTGGTGATACCGTTAGGTCATGAACATGAAGAAGATAATTGTGAAGGAGATTTTTTAGAACCTACAAAATTCTCAAAACATGATTGGTGTGTGAGGAAGATGGGGTAAGGGGTGGTTTATATAGTGGTGGGGAGGTGGGTTTTTATAATATTTTAATCCTTAGTTTATTATTTTTATATAAGAAAATAAATATTTCCATGACCAAAAATAGTAATAAGTTCATGTCAGTTTTAACTGATGGTTTCATACATCATCCATGATGTAGGGAATTTTGTATTTATCTCATAATGTATTTATTTCGTAATTACTGCACTTTACTATTTAACAAAAATTCATGTATTTCAGAAAAATCCAAAAGTTTCACTCTAACAATTTCACAAAATGTAGAATCCATAAATGAAATCATTTTTTGTAAATAGTTTTCAAGTCATGATGAATTAATTTTTTATCAAAAATCACAATATACTTGAAAAATTCAATATTAAAATAAAAACTTCTTTTCTAACACATTGATAAATTACTTATGGTCCCAAAAATTTATCTTAAAATAATAACTAATAAAAATAGTTCTTTATTAATATATTTTATGAAACTAAATTTTCATTTTAAATTATTCAATTAATCATAAATTTTTTATTAAATATATATATGACATAAAAAATTCCAACACATAAAAAATAATTTCTATATTATTTATTTACATATATTATAACATAATTTTATCATATTGACACTTATAATATGGATAAATTATATTTATAAATTCATTGGTAATTTTTCTATTCATAATTGTACATTACTATTCATAAGGATCAAGTTATATTCACAAGGGTACATTACTATTCATTTCAGTCAAATAACTATTCATAAGGGTATATTTTTATTCTTAAGGGTCTTGTTAGTATTTATAAGGTTATGTTAATATTTATAAGTGAAGGTTACTATTCACTGGAAAATATGTTTCTTCTACCAGACTCCAAAAAACATACTGATCACAACCGTGTATGTTTGTTTTTTGAAATTCCAATAACAGAAGTGGCATAATTATGATTAATACTCATTACATTATATGTACCTAAGTTGTTATAATGCTCCAAATGTACTCCATTAGTACCTAAAATAATTTTTTTTAACAATCATGAATATAATATAATTTTCATGTTATAATTTATATCTATATAATTTTTCTCTTATAATATCATTAATAAATTTTATATCATAAATATTTCTTCATGATGTCCCAAAAATAAATTGTATTAAAAATATATTTTTTACTATTCATAAAAATTTAATCATTTCAGAAAATTCTGAAAAATTCATACTAAGATGATTTCAACATGTCGAATTCCAAAAAATTTTGTCTAATAAAAATTATATTATTTTAAAATGAATGTTTTAAAATAAATATAATAATTTATTTATTCTAAGAACTACTATTTAAAAAAATAATAGTAAAATTTTAAAAATAAGTTATTCAATAATCATATGGGTTGTTACATCATCAATACACCTTGGACAATGCTGGATGCATCATAATATAATTTATATCATCTTCCAGGCTCTGGAAAAATCAGAATAGGTTTTGATGCAAGCCTTCCATTCACCTACTGAAAGGGTTTATCACACTCTTATAACCAAAGGAACATAAGAAACGTTTATGTAGGACTGGTAAGAGGATCATAAAATCATGATAAGTGATGTACGAAAAAATGGTAATATCCATCCATCACCATGAAACTTCATATATCAAAAACATTCATGGAATTCTCCTAGGAAACAACAACATTCGCCTTCTCTAGATCAACTAATACTCTTTATTCTGAGATAATGTGACCCATGAAGTGATATTTGTTGAAAAAAAAGTGGATCTTATAAAGACTAAAATAAATTTGATTCTCTTTCATTTTATTTATAATTATATTAAGATAGTTCTCAAGGTAACTATAGGTTTGAAAATACACTGACATTTCATCCACAAATACGAAGAAAAAAATCTAGAAGAAGACCATATTCATGAAATCCATGAAAATAGAAGGCACATTTGTAAGACTGAATGGAATAATGGGAAACTCATGGAGACAATTCCTCGTAAGAAAATATGTATGAGGTATGTATAATGGTCTGAGTCATTCCTAATGACAGTCCAATAATAGGTTAGTCTTGGAGAACATCCTATCTTCATAGAGCTGGTCAAATTGACCATCTATTCAAGGAAGTGGATATCGATACTTGACTATAAGTTGGTTCAACATTGTGTAATCCATTAAAAAAAGAAGGGTATCATCCTTATTTTTTGAAAATTATTGGTGAACCTCAAGAGGATATTTTGGGCATTATAAAACCATTGGCTTCTAGATCATCCAACTATTTATTGATCTCTTAGAGATCAATAGCTTCCATTCAATACAGATGAATGGACACTAGGGACTCTCCTAGAATAAGCTCAATTGTAAACTTGACCTTCGTCTAATGAGGAAAACTAGAAAAATCATCAAGAAATTTATCCCTGAAGTGATCTAATATCAGATAGAATTTAGCATGATTTAAACCATGACCCTCTATGGAAGGATTACTAATATGGGAATTCAGTTCACCAATACCATGATTCTGTTGTTCCTCCCTACCATCCTAGAAATACCACTAACCCTTTTATAGATAATAGTTTCCATCTAGTGATATAATAATACCCTATAGAGATAGAATTCTATAAAGCTGTGATACATGACCAATCAATCTAGCCTAAAAATAATATCAAAGTGTATCATCTTGAGAGTAATTTGGTTCGAAAAAGAGTAATTTTATACCTCAAGGGGATATTACATACTTTTTTGTATTCCCTATGACCTGTCTCACAATGGTTAATCCAGGTTCATTATATCCTAGTAATACATAATTTCAATCCGAATACATTCCATAATAGATAAAGATATGAAGGAGTTTGATGAACTTATATCGAACAAAACTGATACTATAGTAGAGTGTACTAGAAAATTACCTCATGCAATTGATTGTCATATACTTTAATCTTGGGCATTGACTATAAAACATGGAATATTCCTGATCATGGTCATTCACTACGGAAAGATATCCTTGACTGAGTCCACCTTTATGGCATTGTAGACCTGATGTCTAGATTCCCTTACAACAACCTCCTCGTCAGCTGGTTCTGCTGGGGATACTGCAACTCCTTTCCTAACATAGTATTGAGTAACCTACCCTTTAAAGTTAAATCTTTCATGGATACTCTTCCACTAGAAACAAATGGAAAGTTCAATCAAAATCGATGCAGATTCCAAATACTTCAATAAACACGACACTCCATTGGGTCTCTATCATAATTAGTCTTCCGATTATCTTATCATTCAAACTAATGAATTACAATGATGATTCAAGTGTGTTTACTCTTACCATCGCTACTATGACATGAAACAACCAAGGAATTATTCCTTCTACTGGAAGATCTACTGGAATACATCATCACTAATTCTCTATACATTTTATTATCCCGCTACATGTTTCACTCAAGGAAGATATATGAATTAACGATCTCATAGAATGTATTCAGGTGAAAAAATCACCTAAGGATGGCATACTAGAGATCATCCTCAAAGAATGTAGAATGTGAATGATCATCAATAGATAGAAGCAGTGAAAACAGATGTACCTCAGTAAAAACGTTTTGAATTATCTATGAAAGACATATCACCCTACTCTGGATTAATTAACACAATGTCTCAGTTAGATTTTATTGTTTGGGGAAAGACGTTATAATATAATTAAGCCTTGAAATCAAACCATTACATGGACCGATGGTTATCATCATGGGTATTTACATCCCACCAATTCTTGGATGAATCACACATCCTATATGTATCATGTTTTAACCTCCACTCTGGAGAAATATCAAGATAGTCAAAGATAGATATAGTGGCCTCCAAACAATAGTCGCCAGCATGTGAACATAAAATCCATAAGAATATAGAATGATGCTGCCAGTGGGACTCATGGGTCGGATCAGCCATTATAGGTGCTGGTCATGGAGCACCCTACATGGACTAAATATGAAATAGGAAACTCTAATGAATCTTCGAGTTAATTCACAAAACTGGTATAATAGTTAGTACATCAAGTGGAACTCCTAGTAGTAATTCTGGAAACTCAGGGCCAACCACATCTACATAATGGTCATCACCACCATCCTAGCACATGAAATCATGATAGTGTGGCCGAATTGGTATAAAAATACCAAGAACACATCCCAAATAACGAAATTAGAATATATTTAATCCCTAGGGGAATAATAAAAAATAAAAAGGATTACTTCCCAAGATATACAACAACAACTACATGATTCATAGACCAATTATTGGTAATTTTTCAATTATTAATTACATGGGATAAAGTAGAAAAAGGGTCAATGTCACCTTGCCTCTTCATTTTCTAGAAAACATTTAATTTTTTGTCATGTTTCAAATTTTTTGGTTTCATTTTTTTATAAAAATATATCAAAGTTTAATTAAAATTTATTTTCATTCCTAGTGAATCAGGTCCCATGCACGTTATTACTGAAGGCGACACTCATTTAATCTCAGTTTGACAACATCTACATTTTATCTAAGAATATTACGTGTTTTGTATGATTCATTGACTATAAGCTAGTCATTCCCACCAGTGAGATCCTGTAAAACTCTTGAATTGAAACTATAAATCACTAAATCATAGCTGAATAGTATAATAGGCCTAATATAATTACCATATCATCACTCAATATTCACTTGAAAATAGTAAAATGAAAGGTGTGAAATGCACCTATCTGGCATGACATATGAATGGCTTGTGAATTAAAGGTTCCTGTAATGATTCATGTAACAATTCTATTTAATATCATATAATCGGGACCATTCATAAATAAATTACTCAATAAGAATAATAATAATATCTATCACATAACATGTGCTTCATGAAATTACGAAATGGTGTGAACTATAATGGGAAAAAGAATAATGATAATTATTATTTAGAAAACTCAAAATTTACCATAAAAAGAGTTAGATATGCCACAACAGAACCGATTTCCAACATCCAAATAATTTTTAATATCCCATAATTTTTATCTAAATAGTAAGAAATAAATGAATCACTCTAATTATAATTTATGTCATCCCAAACTCGGGTTCCAATTAATGGTTCGTTGAGCCAAATTATCCAAATTTTATCAAGTGCATCATTCTAAATGTCAGAGGGTACTGACTAGATGCAAAGGCCTAGGGTGTATCTTTGGGGACACAGTAGCCTCATTACTAGTTGGTAGCATAATGTAAATATATAATAATACATAAATATTTGAAGAAGTATGAAAAAAAGTTGACATAGAATAATTAGACACTATAGACAGTAGACCATTAACCCATCCTAATAGAAGTATACTGGAATATTAAATAATAGTATAAAATAACAATAATATTAAAAAATAATAACTCAATCACATAAAAAAGATTATAATAATGTATGTCATGTGTCAAACAAAATGGAAAATAGGTATATATGGTTTTATTCAATTCATGATTTAAAAAATAAGAAAAATGAATACAAAAAATATCTAATCATCATAAGCTTCGACTGAGTCATATATTACCAAACTCCATCCTAATGCATGTAAGAAATATCAGGTGTCCAATGAAGGATACTTCACCTTATCAACACCTACATACATGTAATCTTCTTTGGTACCAACAACATATTAGATAGGATGTGTGATAAATCTCAGTCATCCACCAACAACGACAACTATAACATCATGTTCGTGTAATATAATCTAAAATAGTGTGGTGACATGCATATATAGAAGTAATGTAGTACAGGAATGAAAATACCCAGTAAAAATTTCAGCCTCAGCTAGTGTCTAAATATGAAACCATTTAATTTATTAATTGTTTTCAATTTTATATAGTAATTCATGTGAGGTTCAACTAGTTGTGAAATCATGTCATGATATAAATAATGATAATGGATTTAGTGTATAACAAGGACAATGATTATGATGATAATTATAATGAAATAAGAACCGGGGTAATAACTAAGGAATACTTGACCTCATGGCTTAATCCAACTCAGTAATAACATGTTGACTAGGTATAAGTGTAATAGTGTAATACCTGGAGAATATCCCATGTAATTCCAGAATAATATAATTTTAACAAATTCTAAGGATATCCTCCACGGTAAAACATGATAAGAAGTGAGTGTTCCTGATGGGTGCATCCAGGGAGCCTCAGGTCTTTAGATGTCTCATTGTATCTTTGTAGTGTATCCACAGAATACTATAATGATAATGGAGGGATCCTATGGTGTCATATCGAGCATCTACAAGTACACAAGGATTGGGTTACAAAGTGGGTATCAACCATGGAAACTATAGTCCTAGAATTGTATTAGAGTCCATGAGTTCTCAAGGAATTCCCTCAAGAATCCAAGGTTAGATCGAGTCTAACCACTCATATAATTATAATCAATTCCATATAAAATTGGAATCTAATAAAAGATTTATTAATTAATTAGACCAAGTAATACTCATGTCATTTAATAGGTTATTTTTTTCAAGTCATTTCCATTTATTAGCATGGACACTCATAACTAGATATGCAACCATTTATTAGTTCATTTATGTCATAATAAAATTTTTATGTTTACATTACTACCTTTAACTAATCATTTAATGGTTATACATACATGAAATTAACCCATTTAATGAAATTAAATTAGACAAAGTCATATCTATAGTATACTTTCCATTCATAATAAAAATCCATTAATTATATTGAGACACTTACCTCAGACGGGCCATGTGACATTTTCATAAACAAGTCTAACCATTACACTTAATAAATATTACTAAGGAAAGTATTACCATTTTTAGGTTCATTCCATTTCACACCCTATCATGGGTGAAAATCAATATAATTAACCATTATTGGCAAAATTAAGGATAATAACCTACATGGGGTGGTCAGTGTTGAGTTTATAACATCCAATAGGGGAAAAAATTTATAATAAGGGTCATAGAATAATATTATAAAAACTATAATAATGAAATTTTATTTTTTTTACAGGAAACACCAAATGAAATTGGAATGAAAAAAACTACAACAATTTATAGAATTGTGAAACTATAGGGATGATTCCTAGACCACCTACCATATAGAAACTCGAATTTATATTTAACATTAATACATAATTTATTACATAAAATTACCCTTAATCGAAAAAATAAGATAAATATTTTTAGTGTCTTTGGGATCTAGGTATATAGCATAATATCTTGAACATCGGATACATCAACATTATTGAAAACATACTTAAAATGCTTCTAAAAATTCCATGAATTTAAAAACTACATGGGTTGACCTAAGGAAAAAATAATAAGGGGGTGACATATAAATCCCATTAATGGAATAAACATGGAATAACATGAATAAGGTTATACATTCTAGAAAATATTCATATTAGTGGGGAATAAAAGAGTCAGAATCAAGATCATGAATAATGAGACATGATATAGCATGATAATCATAAAAGAAACACTGAAAATGTGGCAACAAATTAAAACATCGAATCAAAAACATTGGTCAAGGATAAACCATCCATGAAATCATGGTAGAAATAGTTAAATAAAGGAAAATATTGAGTTAAAGAGAGGAAGGTGAGGATCCCTAACTTCAGTGTGTGACTACAAATGATTGAGAGTGGATTCTTGGTTGCTTGGCGAACATTTACAGGAATATAGTGACTTAAGGGTGGAGTACAGATGTTCTCTAAGGAGTTTCAGTGAAAAGAAATGGGATCTTCTGGGGTTTATATTAGAAAAAGTGGGGGGTTTCATTATTATTTTTGTTTTTTAAATATAAATAATAATATATCCAAAACCACAAACCATCACACGGTTTAGACCACAGTATTTTCGAAAGGAGATTTTGATTTTATTATTTTATAAGGACAAGAAATGAAAATATTAAAATAATTCCCCTTCCTATATAGAGGTGAGTCGCACACCTTATAAATGAATTTAGAACCTTAAAATTCATTATACTTTTTGGTATATTCAAAATGTATTAATAAAATATTTATAATAAACATATAATGAAATTATTTTAAAGGTAAAAATTTTATTTGTTCTCGGATTCCATTTAATGTAATTAATATATCTCTTTTTTCATTTTTTTTCTAAAAATTAAATGTATATTTATATGATATTTAATGTTTACAATAAAATTTGACGATCTCAAAAGTTTTTGAAAATTCATGGCATGATAAGTTTGATGTTCTAGTTCCAAATATAATATTCATTTTATCTAAAAAATTCAAAATATTTGAATAATATAATTTAAAATAAAATTAATTGGTTAATAAATGATAATTGTTTTTATGATAACCATTATCAAGCCATTTTTAAAATTACATTGGACCTCTTAAAAATTATATGATAATTTATTTTTGGAAAATTTTATTTAATAATATTAAGATATTATTTTTAATAAAATATAATTAATTCATTAAATCATTAATTGATTTTTAATATTAACCATAAATAAAATTTGTGCTTTATTGTATCCAAATAAAAAAAATTTCCCCCTTATGGAATTTCACCATTGAAATTTTTCATTTCCCACTCTATAAAATATAATGGTTATTGTGCTTCAAAACCTCCTCTAGTTCCCATATTCTTTAAATTTTTGGTTTCTCCATAACACTATCACTAAGTGAATTTTATTATTCTGTAGAACATTTTCTCTTTGATCTAATATTTTCACCAGCTTCTCCTCATACGAATGTTCATTATCAAATGGTAGCATCTCTAGATTGAGTATTTTCGAGGGGTCTATTATGTACATTCTAAATAGTGATTCATGGAATTCATCAGGTACATTATATAGGTTTGGTGGGAGTGTTAGTCAATAGGCGACCACTCCAATATGATCTAGGATCTCAAAGGGGTCAAAATATATTAAAATAAGCTTTTAATTGTTATCAAATTGCATAACCTTATTCTATAGAGATATGGATAGGAATACAATGTATCTAATAAAAAACACTAGGTTGCACAGACGATTATTATCACAACTCTTCTGTTGACTATGAGAATCTTTTATATGATACTAAATAGTTTTAACCTTATCCATAATTTAATATACTATTTCAAGACATAGATTTTTCCCCAACTTCATCCCAAAAGGTCGGGGTTAGAAACCTCTTACCCTAAAGGGCTACCTGGGGATCCATTTGGATACTTGAGTGGAACTGATGTTCTATGAGAACTTTACCAAAGTAAGGTGTTCTTCCTCTCCTCTTTTGATGTTTATAAAACATGTTCTCAACATAAATTCCAGTGTCTATATAGTCTGTTTTTATTTGCCTTTAATTTGGGGATTATATTACCACTAAAACTTATCTCATTATTTAGAAAATTTTAGGGGGATTTTCAGAACATGGTTGTGATGCTCGGATCATGCTCGGATATAATCAATAGTGGTACCCCAAACAGTCTTACCACTTCTATGATGTATATCTATGCAAGTTGATCATGTGACAATTCCTCTTGAATTGTGATAAAGTGAAAGGTCTTTATAAGATGATACACAACAACACATATTGAATTGTTTCCCCTGGATGTCTTTAGAATCCTAGTGGAACATTTCCATGTTGTTTATTCACGTTTCAATGATGGTTTGGGAAATGGTTTCATCATCCCCTTAGACTTATGCCTTTAGACCATAACTTTCTAAAATACCAATAACTTTTATGCATATTCCACGATCATATTCTTCATATTTTCCCAAAAATAGTGCTCATAGGTCACTTGATACATCTTTGTACTTCATGGGTGAAAGGGAAAAAGTCAACATTTTTTCATCACCCAATTGTTCCTTCTTTAACAATGGGATTTAATGGAACATGAGGCCTTGACTGAAATCTAAAAATTCTTTCTTCATTAACATTGAACTCTTGGGATTTCCATTTTCATATAGTTCTCACCTACTTCTCAATTCAAAAATCTTTTTTTATGCATCCTTTATATTTCCTAGAATATGTGTTTGAAAACACATTTGTGAATGGATTGATTTTTATCATTTATTTATGATACCCATGTACACACTCTTCTAATCTATGAAGATCTGATCCCTCTAAATTTTCATTGAAGATAGAATTGTTGGATCTATTATACTTAGAGCATCTTCTACTTTGTTATCATTCCTAAGATGGTACAAGATCGAGCTGTTGTAATCCTTCATGATCTATAACCATCTTTAATAGAACATATTATGACAATTTTTAGTTAATATATATTTTAGTCTCTTGTGATTAGTATATATCACACAATTCTCCCCTTAGAGATAATGTTGCCATATTTTCAGTGAAAATATGAAATCTTCCTACTCCAGATAATGTGTGGGGTAGTTTTTATCTAAATGTTTCAACTACCTTATGTCGTACGCTATCACATAATCATTTTTCATCACTAAACAACATAATACATTTATTGGTGAATCACAATATACAAAAACGAGTTCTCCACTTTTTAGTACTGTGGGCACTAGTGTAGTGATAATACTCTTTTCTGGATCATTAAATATTTCCCCAAATTCTTGTATCCAGAAAAACATCACTCCCTTCTAGGCTATCTTGGTAAGAGGGTTTTATAATAGTAAAAATCCTCACAAATATAGGTGATTATACCTAGCTAAACAAGGAAATCTCGAAATATCTGTCACATATTTTGGACTCATCCATCCTATAATTGCATCCATCTTTGAAAGGTCCATATATATCCCTTTTATGTAATTATATGCCCCAAAAAGGAAATCCTATAACCAAAAAACACATTTTTTGTAGTTGGAAAAAATATTCTCCTTTCAGAGGGTCTTTATCACAGTGCTTCGATGTTTCTTGTGCTCCTCCTTACTTTTAGGGTATATTTGTATATCATCAATAGATACTACCAAACATTTGTTGAGGTGATATCTGTGTAATCAATCCATAAATCTCATAAAACATTGTTTGACCATTATTGATTTTGAAATTCATCACTATGGACTCATAATACACATACATTTTACAAAAAAGTAGACTTGGGGATATCATCCTTCTTCACCATTACTTCATAATACCATGGCTAAAGATCTACCTTCTAGAAGTATTTTTCCTATATCGCTGATCAAACAAGTCATAATAACGAGGAAAATGATACTTTTTCGTTATCATGACATAGTTGGGCTCACTATAATCAATGCAAAGGTGCATTTACTCATCCTTTATTATGAAACAGATGAGCGGTGAACCCTAGGGTGATGTGCCTTAGAAAATGAACAATTTATCTGAATTATACTATAGTTGATTCTTCTACTCCTCATGTTCCTCAATATCAATTATATATGGATACGTGGATATTAGAAATGACCCAGGTATAAGATTGATTCCAAATTCAACCTCTCGGTCAAGAGTAAGACTAAGCAATTCCGCTGAAAAAATATTAGTGTATTTTTTCATGATAAGAATGTATTGATGGATAATTATATCCTAAGAATCCTTTATTCAATATATATATATATATATGATTCATATATGGGAAGTAATATCCATGTTTTATATGTTGGTGCTAAATAATATTTATCTTTCTCTTTTAACTTATACATGATCCTGGGGTTGATTTGTAATATAGTGAGTTATTTATTTCTCGTGGAAATTTACATTGGATCTATGTAGTGAAATCCAATCCAAGCCTATAATTTCATTAAATCTATTAAAAATTGATTATGATAAGGTTATATGGAAATTTTATCCCAAAAAAGTTATATATGAATATTTATATACATAGAATGCAATAATTTCCAAAATTTCCTTTTTTCCTTAACAACTATACTTCCATACTTTGTGGTGATGTTTGAACAGTTATATTAAACATTCATGATATGAATGAATTTTTAGAACAATAATAAAAATATATGTTCACTATTCTAGAATGAATAATTTGTGTACCCTACTTCATTTTTTGTATCCACTTCTGTGGAAGTGATGGAAAAATCACCCTCTTGTTTCCTTGTAGGTTGCTTATTGTCTCTAAAATCCTTGTCTTGTGGAATTTGTTTTCCACATTCCCATACTCTTTGAAGTTGAGGAAATGAACAATACATTAGTGGTAGAGAAAATCATTATATTCCACCATCACATTACTAGGTTTATCATGTATGAAAAAATTATCCATGTGTCCTTTCAACCCACACCTAAAGCAATTATTCATTCCCTCTAGGATATTTATGGGGTGCTTCTTTTTTCACCATTGAAATGTGGGATACTATAATTACATAGAAATATTAAATTTATGAATTATACCACAAAAATTTAACACTACTTTCCATTTCCATTCCCCAAGATACACCTAAGAATCTCCAACATCCATTTCAATTTTTAGGTTACATCGAATAATTTCCTCATATATATCAATGTAACATATCATTATGGATTTTTTAGACTATGATTTTTCCTAATAAAGAGGCAGGAAACCGTGAATTAAATGCTAATGAAAAAATAGTAGCATATAATGCATGTCTTATGAATTATTCCTCGCACACCTAGACATATTTTTCGCCCTTTTCCATGAGTAAAATGAAATCCTATTCCATTTTAAGTCAGTAAGTGTGAGGAAAATATTTATCAAAAAATAACTTATGAAACTCATTCAACTCCATTACGTTGATCACTTCTTCAAACACCATATTGTTGATCTATTTACAATACTGGTCAACTTCTATCTATACACGATAAACATCCAGTAAAACCATTTATTTCTAAGATTATTGAAGGATAGATAAGATTTTCTCAATGGAGTGGATCCATCATTCTGTGATTGAGGGATCATATGATCCATTGAATTTAAGAAGTCTTTGTCACATGAAGATATCAATTGTGGCTTGTTATATCATACAGGGGTTTGGGAACTCCTCTTAATCCAAGATTTAATTCAGTTCTTGATTTATATGAGAGAGTTTCATCATAATTTATTTTGATTCCAACTCCCATTGTGTTAGCCATCTCATTAGGGTGGTCATTGCCTTACCCATAACATTGATTGTTTACCAGATTCCGTCTATTTCATTCCATTGGAAATAATAAATGTAAAATTAGGTATGACTATTATTAAATAATTAAACACATAAAGGTAAATCCAATAATATTAATTCAAAAACATATAAATAAAATTTATTTCCATAACATGTTAATTTTTATGCTTCAATCCTTTTTATCCATGATCTATTTCCTAAAATATATTCTTCTGGGAATATTTTTTATCCCTTAATAATGGATTGTAATGATATTTTGAATTTACCAAATCATATTTCCTTGGATTATCTAACCATGTGCGAAGTATGCTCCATTATAATGTACTCCGTTACCCCAAGTCAGGATTGGGACACCTTGTCGAAGTTGTTATCCCTAGGTACATGTGTGCCAGAACCACATCCATGTGTAGTATCTAAAAACTAAGGTATTTTCTTGATAAATAACATACTCTATAACTAAAAAAATTTAGGGATTATTTCTTATCCTTAGACTTATCCCTAATTCATTCACTAGATTTTATAATCATAATACCAAAAATAACGAAACATTTTCTTTGATACCAACTACCAAATCCCTTCTCTTTATTTCAAATTAATACACAATTTATTACATGGAATTAAACTTAACAAAACAGAAAAAATCTGGATGCCTATTTTATTTCATAATTTTTTAAATATAATAACATCTTTAATATAACAACATTATAGAAAAAATTCAATAACATGATTCTAAAAATTCAAAGGCTTTTAAAATATCATGGGGTTACCCGAGGAAAAACATTAGAAATACGTGATCTATAAATCATAGTAAGGGAAAAAACATGAATAACACGAATATGAAAACAAATTTTATAAAATATTCACATCAATAGAACATAATAAAAGTATGAATCAGGACCATGAAGAATTAGACATGATATATCATGATAATCAAAAATGCAACTTCGAAGATGTTGCAACAATGTAAAAAAAATTTAATCCTAATCATATGTCAATTATAAACCCTCCAAGACATCTTGGTGCATAATGTACCATAATGGAATAATGTTTCCTATCTGTCCCATAATGAAAATTTATTATATTAAACATTACCCAATGAATCAGAGCATTATCTTGGTGCACTGGCCATATTAATTTAATTCTCATGCAGAAGTGTTACACATAGATCATAAGACACAGATTCATTCATCATCATAATTTATTAAATGATTAAGCAGTGTCAAAGAAATATTTTTAAGACAAAAATAAAAAATTATATGTTCATAAATGTGAATAACCTTGATATAAGTTGGGTATGATATTCACTACATAGCTGTCTAACGAAGGAAGATCAGAATGAAATTTCAGAAGCATAATGACATCACATACAGATTCATTAAAATGGATTCTTGATTGAGAGAGGGGCCCACCATCACATATAAATAATGCGTTCTGTAATAGAGAAACCTAAAATTGTATTCCAACATTATAAATTTTGAAATATAAGGAATAATGTAATGATCAAACTTGAATAGAGAAATGATTCATAACAATATTTATACCTTGTAATTGGGGTACATTTAGAATTATGAGAGGTTTAACGATAGGGAAATGGGGCCTCTTTATTTATATAAAAAATATAAATTAATGGGAATTTGGAATAAAATATCCCAACATAAAAAATAAAATTTAATAGACATAACAAGGAAATAAGTTCTCAAATAGAAATGATAATAGAGAAATACCTAATGAAATTGTAGCACAGTAACAGCTTATGTAAGGGTCAAAATGAGATATTCTAAATGGTTTATCATTAAAAAAATCAATTATAAATTAATTTAATGAAAATAAATTAATTAAAATATAACAAATCAAAATTATAAATACTAATTTCAATTATGGTTCTTGAATCCAAAGAAAGATATAAAGGTGAGGATCTCTTACATGAGTGTTTGACTCCAAATTCATGACAGGGACTTCATGGGAGTTTGGGGTCACATTGGTAGGAAACTAAAGAGTTTAGTAAAGAATATGCACATGCTACAATGTTTTTTAGGGAATATAAATACAATATTTCTTTTCATTATATATGAAAAGACAAGGATTTCTTCATTATTTTGGTTTGGGACTATATATAATAATATATCCAAAGCCACAAAACAACCCTTGATTTTTCTCATGGTTTTTGAAAAATGGGAGGCGTTTTTATTTTCTTATAATTATAAGGTTCTAAAGTGTTAAAATATACATTTTATTATGTGGAGGTGAGTCATAAACATAAAAAATGATTTTAAAAAGTTAAAATATATTATTGGTTATGGAAGATTAATAATGGATTTCCAAAATAAACAAAATAAGTGTAAAATAATATTATATTAAATGGAAAATATTTATTTGGCCATGTACCAAATTTATTGTAACTATTACATCACTTTCATTCATTATGATATCATTAAACACAATCTGTATTTATAGGATATTTAATTTTTACCTGAAAATTTGACTGTTTTAGAAAATGCTAAAAAATTCACCATTCGATAATTTTATAATTTCGATACAAAAAATAATATTAATTTTATATAAATAATTTTCTAATTATTTTAATTTTCACTTGTAAAATAAAATCGACATTTATTACGAAATTCTAGGATTGGAGGATAATAGTTTCTGAAACCTTATAAAAAGTACATTCGACATCATAAAATTTATTTGAACATATAAATTAGATAAAAATTATTTAATAATATTAATATATTTTTATTCCAAAAATCCATTAATTCATTAATTCATTAATTTAATATCAATATTAACCAAATTTTTTTTATCTTTTTGATAAAAAATAAAAATTAATTGAAAAGTAAGAATAATAGGATGAAAATATTTTTATTTTTATATAAAAAATTATATAGGAATTCATACAAATATTGTGTTGAAACATATCCCTTTAATACACCCTTATAATCTCAAATAGTAAAGTGTATAATGGAGGTATTTTCAAGGGTGGTTCAGAGAACATTGTTTGTGTCATGATATCACTAAGCTTGAATGTATTTAGTAAAATGTTTTTCTCATGACTAAGTTATCACCTCTCAAACTACGCATAGTCAGGGGGGAATACCAGTGATTCTACCTCCCTTTAAAGCAATTATAAATGGTCTTCATAGGGTATGATCATACTAGATGAGGTTATTTCTTCCTTTTTCTATTTCAGTTTGATTTGTTAAAACCCAATATTTATACGAATCATTTTATCACTGTTAAAAACATATATTGTCAATATTAATGATACCTAAAAATCAATCCAATCCAATTAGATATAATAAAATAGAACAAGGTCATGTGTTTTCTAGAACCATATTTCATAGTATTCCTTTTAATTAAATCAAAAGTTGAATTTTTTATATAACTTTTTGGTTCATTACATAACATAAAATCATCAAACACTCTTCAGCCATTGGATTACTATAGTTTGGCCTAGATTAAAAGAAATAATATGGATATATAAAATTCCCAGAAATTGGGTCTATGACTCCTCATCTAAAAATCATCATCGAGGGAAATAAAAATTATTAACAAATAAAAAGGAATATATTACTTTTTGATGTGCATCGAAAGTGAATAATGTGGATAGAATTGGACATTGGATAATAGCTTGGGAGAAAGAACAATGAAATGAGATTCAAATAAGGAAAAAGGGAGATAGTAAATCTTATTATACGTTGCAAAGAACAAAAAAGGAAAGAGGGTCAGGTTTTCTACTCATTAAACGAAAATGGTCATTTCACACAAAATATCATTGTCACAATGTTAGGCCACAGTATTATAAAAACTGTAATCCTACCATTCACCTTATACTAATTAAAGAGGGGACTCATATGGTTAGAACACATGGTTAGGGAAACTGTTCTCTAAGAATATGAATCACCTATATTAAAAACTAAAAACATTTTACTTGGGTGTGGGGCCCCAGGAGCATGGTTATGGAATATCATGCACCCATTTTCACCCCACTATCTATCCCCACACAGTTTGTAGAGACCATCTGATCTTGGTCACATAGTTTTTTCTAACCATGTGGACCAATTATTCCTCCATTGGATGGGGTTATAAAGTCCAAACAATCACTGGATGCACATAAAACCATTATAACATCATTAGGTGTTCATATTATATCCTAAATAAAGAATTAGAAAAAATTTAAAAGGAACCATACCTAATAAAAAACTAGGTTCTATCATTAGTTTTTAGATACATCATATATAGTTGGTAGATGCCATTAGGATAGTCTCTGGGTAGTGGAAATTATCTTCTTTATCATGGCTGAGTATGGGTTCCTACGAAAACATTTGATGAGGTGAGGGGGGAGTTTGGTGATTTTATATTGATGGTACATAATATTTTGACAAATATGTATAATGAATTTAGTATATAGTACTAGGGGTCAATAATGAATAATGAGGTATCAAGTGTTTTGGTGGTATTTTCATTCATCACCAGGTTAAATTCGAGCATTAGAGACCAGCAGGTATTTTGTAGCCTCTTCCAACACCATACTAGAAATGGGATGATGTAAAAATAGATTTTAATATAGGATTAATTAAGGAACCTCATAAGAACTATGATGTATGGGAGATAATGGATTGAATGAAAAAGTTTTCCCACTTCATGACTAGGTAAACCAGCGGAGTTTATGATCTTGGTATTATTTACATGTATGTGGTAGTTCGGTTGTATGTTGTTTTATGTAGTATCATTTTTATAGAGTTCATTCTTTCATGACATGGTTCTTAAAGGTTCATCAAGAGGCATTAAATTCAGAGTTTTTTAGCAAACCATATCATCCTCGAACTGATGACCAATATGAGCAAACTATTTAGGTTCTAGAAGATATATTACGAGCCTGTGCTTTCTTTTTGGGGGTTCATAGAGAAATATATGAAACATGTGTATTTTTTATATAATAACACCCTCCATGAATACATTCTGATATCACCTTTTGAGGATTCGTATAGAAGGTCATTCAGTTCACATTTTTTTGATTAGTTGTAGGTGAGTCAATGCATGTTGGACTGGGACTCATGAATGAGATATCTTAGGAGGTTTAGTTTATCCAGAGGTGTTTGGTGACCAAACAGATCATGAAGAAATCTTATGATGACCATCAGGTATGGCCTCTATAGTTTGATGTTGGAAATTATCATTTCCTTCATGTTACACCAATATTGGGGAATCTTCGTTTTGGGAAATTAGTTAATCTAACTCCTAGGCTTGTCGGGCCATTTGATATAGTGGAAAGGGTCGGTATAGTGAAATATTGGTCATTCCTTCTTTAGTAATATAGTTCAATGCCTGACATGTTTAACAGGTTTTATCTTCAAAGATATATTTTAAACCCTTCTCATGTGATATATGTATTAGACACCAAGCCTAATATAGATTTTTCCTTTAAGGATCATCAAATATGTTTCAGGGACTCCAGTGTGAGATATCATTAGGGTAGGATAATATCATAGGTTCATGATGGGAAAAAAATCCCCTAAGGCCTCCTCTTGGTTATTTTGGGTATGATAATGTTTTTTTACAATGCTACGGAACTGTGAATGTGGTGGGTCTTGATTTCGGAATATGGTTTTTAAGGTCGCATTGTTTCCTTGTGTTTGCCAAATTATTGGGCCAAAAATTTGAGGGTTTATTTTTAAAAAAATAATATTTCCATGTAGGAGTACACAGTATGTGGACCGCAAACCATAGTTCATGGAATGAAATAGGTGGTACAAAGAATGGAAAAGGAATTTCTTTAATGTAAGGATTCCACATATCAGCACTATGTAGACTACAAAACGTGGTAGGTGATGAATGGTAGGTGAACCATGTAGGATTAATGTATTCATGGGTTGATGATAGTTTACTAAAATTAAAACAATATACATAAGGATTTAAGTTCATGGGATCAATCGTTGTTCACCGAATGGTGATTGTAATTTGTGGGTCCGTGATGGGATTTGTTAGCACGATAGATTTTCCAACACATTTAAAGGACAATTTGAGGGAGTAAAATTATGCGGTGAAGGTTGTACCACATTGAATATTTATGTAAAATGGATTAGTAGTTTTCTTGGATATATTTTCTTATTTAATGACCTAAAATCCCATCATTTGATAGATAAATTTTCATTAGAAAATATATTTTCTCTAGAAGTATTCGGATATGTATAAAAGTAGATTTTGAGGAAGGATTCTATGAAGAGAAATAGTTTTTCATAATAGTTTGCAAAAGGGATTTTTTGGTGATTTATAGTTTGTAAAGGATGTTGTCTATAAAGGAGGACTTTGTCTGCCAAGAAGAACTGATCCATGGAGAAATCCATTTGTGGAAGAATTAATTCTGTAAAAGTGAGATAAGTAAGAAAAAGAGGTACATAGATGAGGTTTGGGGAGGTGGTTTGTGGAGGTATTTCACGGAGGTAGTACACGATGAAGAGTAGTTCATGGAGGAAACAGGTTGTTCATAAAGGGACTCAACCCATTCAAAAAAGTAATTTTTTCTAAATAATAGTGTGTGGAAAAGTGGATTTCATCTATAGATGAAAAAGGAACATCAAAAGAGAATCAAACTACAATGGACAAGGCATTTTTTTCTTGAAAATAGAGGGACCTGCATTTCCATAAACTATGATTGGATCCCTATCAAGAGAAGTGAGCAATGGAAGAGGAAGGTAGTGATCCATTTTATCAGTAGTGAGATATAAAAGGATACGTAGGGAGTGACCCTTGGGAATGTAGTGAGGAGACCCTAAAACTTTTAAAGGTATTGAGCCAGGTCATAAAAGTAATATAGACTAAACATTGTGATTGGTAGTGAGTTTTAGTGGATTTAGTACATCATCACATCGGTATTGAATGCTCCTTGCACGTATCCCAATGATGGTGAACCAAGTAAAATCGACGTGTCATGTGAATTATTTCATTTCTATTAAAATATTAAAATGGGAGAAAGGGAGAAGTGTTTTTTGTTTAATGATGAAACAAGAATTGAAGTTGGATTAGTTTCAAACTGTCATACCCTCATCCCCCATAGGTTATTTAACCTAGTGGACCTCACAGTTTGAGTAAAATTAAAACAAGGGAAATTTCAAGAGGAATCTTTGGATATCGTGTCTAATATGAATGTGTCTTGGCTATAATTGTTCCCCAAGACCCCATAGTAATGTTTTTATTTTCTCAAATATGAGCTATAATATGACATGTATCTTTTAAAATCCCTTATTTTTTTAGATATTTCATCATCTTAGTTTTTCATTAAACATTTTTTGGTTCTCTTTTTTCACATCCTTAAACCATGGCCCCCATGTTCATCCTGGATGTCTATCTGTTTGAATAAACACATTAATTTTTGTGATGAAACTTGAGAAAACTGGAGTATATACACATGGAGAGTGGTTTGGGGATTCAGTTTTAATTAATGGAGTTAGTGTATAAATGTATCATGTGTCACCAATGGTTCTTGGTAACTTTAGAATCATTAAAGGGGGTTTATGTTTTCATATGTAAACAATGATTAAAACTATTTTTATAACATTTACATGTCATTTAAATGGGTTACACGATTTGAAAAATCTACCAGACACAATTTATGAACATGTTCACAGACTAAAGTAATTACACATTGTAAACGAATCACATGACATGTAATGTTAGGTTGAATTTAATATTTCACCATGGAAACAAGGTTTTTAGTGTATCATTCTACAAAGTAATACATGACATGTAAATTAATTTTACACTTTGTAAATTCTTGAGAATTAGTTTTAATGTTTTTCATGTGGAATATTTTTCATTCATCTCACATGAATCCTTATCTTCTTAACACTGGGAAATCATCTAGGTTGTTTTAGAGTGCCTCTCTCCATTCTGTATGTTCTCTATGTGTGACTGATCCTCGATAAGTGGTTATTATCTTTTTTCATTTAACATCCATCATTCCCTAAACATTTTAGTGTAATCTCTGGGAAATGGTCATTTTTTATTTCGATCATGAACTATTTTTATGTAGGTTAACTTTTGGGTCTTCTTCACCATCAATGACATAGTATTTTACTGTTAGAAGAATTTTATTCTTCACTAGTTAAGGTAGGGGGTCTAAATTTTAACCCTAATATATGGATCTCAATTGTGACGTATATTAAATATTGTGATTGTGATAATGACAGATCACAATAATTAATTAATATAATATTATGATTATAATCAAATGTTTAATTCTTTGTTGGATCCCTTTGAATTCAATTGATGGTGTGACATGCCTTATGGATACCCATTGGGTAATAAATACTTTGAAAAATAATGAATTGGAAATGGATTGCATATTATTTTAGCATGAAATGTTATTCATAAGAGTCATTGATATATAATGATCATGGAAAATTGATTTACTGATTAATTGAAATAATGGCTAAATTGAATGACAAAATTTATTTTTCATTATTAACAATTTGGTTTTGTGTGATCATATTGTGATATGCTTTCTGTTTGATATGTCCTAACACATGATGATACTCTTATATAACAGGTTATGCCCTGACACATGTAGATATGCTTATAAACAATTCTATTCCCTAACACATGCTGATATACTTATATATCAGGAAATTTCATGACACATATTGAGATGCTTTCATACTAGGAAATTCCCAGACATTTGACGATATGCTTATATATCGGGATATTCCCTGACACATGTTGAGATTATTATATATAAGGATATAGCCTGACACAAGATGAGATTATTATATACTAGGCTATGTGCTAACACATGCTAACATGTTTATATATATGGGTATTCTCTGACACATGTTGAGATGTTTATATACCATGTTATTCCCCAGAACATACTGAGATGCTTATATATTGGTCTTGGTTGTAACACATGTTGTCATGAATACATTGTAGTATCAGTCGAGTAATTTCTTATTCCAGGGGTATATGGTTGTTTTAGGAATGGTTGAGGGACATTCTCAATGAAATTTAAGCTTCAAACTATGGTAGGTTTTGATTTTTAGGGTTTATATGGATATAGTTTTAATGGTTGTCAGACACGCTCATAGATATTCTTCCATGATGCCAAAGTAGGTGGATTCATCATTTAATAAAGTTGTAAATTAATTAATTCACTTTTATTGGATTATTTCAATCACATATTATCTGGATATTTTTTTCTATACGTGGTGTTGTCGACCAACTATTTTTTACTCACGCCCTATTTGGGATGATGTTTAGTACTCGAGAATATTTAAAGGATGCATATTTGGACATCGGAAAGGGTCCTTGTTGCTGATTTTTTATTTAGATATGGGATAATGTTTGGATATGGGTTAAACATGGGGTTCGGGACAATACTCTATTGGGTTTATCTTGTGTTATATGGATATTTATTGTAATGTTTTAATTGTCAATTTTAGATATAGATCATCCTGTCATTATATGATACATCATTTTTGGTATATTGTATTCTCCTTTATTTTCACTATTATATTATTTGGATTCCTATATTACTACAACATTGATTTATTTTTATTATGGATTACTTTCACTTCTAGGACGCTTCATAGCACGGGTTACAATATCCCGACTATTCATATCACTACCTCACTACTAGTTGGAAGCCTATAGTGTATGGGGAGGCCCTATTAGGGAATAATAACCAAACCTTTTTGCCTATGTTAGAGAGTTCTATATTAGGGGACGTTACAGGATCCTCCCAATAAGTCTCTCTAGTCTCAAAATTCAATGATACATAGATTGGGATCACACCGCAAACCATTGGGGACACCATGAACCCAGTCTAGATCAATCCACTACGTAGGGGATCATATTCCAATGGTTTCGTGAACCCTACCGATATGTATATCATGATGGAGGATCAATTCCCTACTCAAGTAGGTTATTAAAATTACTTAATAACTACCTAGTGTATAAAAATTATGGAGGATCACACTTCAGTCTCAAGGACGGACACCACGAACTCTATGTGAGACTCATTCCACAGAGGGGATCATAATCTTGAGATGTGAATGTAATGATGCACAATATCACTGTGAGAATAGAAAAGGGGAACAAAATCAAATGATACTGGTTTAGACTAAATAAATAATGGTTTATAAACACCCTCAAATGGGGTACCTGTCCTGTGCTGGTGTACATGGCATGTCTAGGCAACCATAACTCTACCTATTTGGTGTTGTTTTTACAAGGAATGTAAATATCTATATACATAGAATTTAGGAATTTTACGTGTATTATATAGATCAGTCATCACCATTTCCATTATATCTTCATGTACCCGTGTATCGCTGGTCATGCCTGTGTACCAAAATGTGTACCCCTAGAAGTTATCATTTAAACATGGTCATTTTTATTCTTATGTACACAAGTCTATCTAGTCTAGTTGTGTCTGTGTAATTGGCCTACCCATAACCATGTATCATCTGATATACAGACCTAGGAATATATCATGTGTCACTTGTAAGGTGGTATGGTCACATGGAAATGGATATTCATCTCACCATGGAAACCCTCATAATGCATAGGGGGTCCCACACAGTGTGTAACACTAGATTGAAAGTCATGTAATGGAGTATTTTCTAGATACTTTGATTAATCCATCATGATTTACACCATATCACTGAAGATTCCATTCAAACCAAAATCAACATATCAATGGTTTCCCAACCTCAATGTCACCATCTCACTAGATTCTGGTTCTTGATCTTCTTAGAAAATAGTCTATCATGTCGAGCCATCACCACCATGATCCACCATCATGTATACTTCAGGGGAATGAAAATCTTAGTCTTATCTAGCCTCTGTCCTCCTCGAATCACCAACTATCATTTCAAGCACTCAAATCCTAAGCTACATCGCAATATATAGTCATGGTATTTATTTTTTGTTCTAAATATTGGATGTGTAGTGATCAAATATCATGTAATCATTGAAACACAGTCCAAATCAAATAACCAAGAGAGATTCATGAAGAAACAGGGGATAAAACCATAAGACACAATATTTGAGGAACAAGCCTCATCCTTTCTTCACTCATACATGATTTATTGTGGTTTAATTGATGAACAAATAGAGATAGTCAAACAATGATGAATAAAATATATCCATAAATTTAAATCATTTTTAAATGGGAGAAAAAATAATCTTTTCATAGAATTTATCTTTATTGAACCAGTATTAAATAATGGAATAGAAATCACAAATAAATATCCAAATTGGAGTTTGGATCGATCATTGATGAAGAACGGTCTTCTGTTGTCATTTTTGGAGTGATCCACGAACTCTAATTCCATAAATAACCTCGATCGAGATATGATCTAGAGTCTTCTAAGATGGATGCTCAATAAGGGACCTCTAGGACTCCATGGTTTGGTTGTCACCCCTAATGCATCTGTATAACCATATATTTATAGAAAAATAATATCATCGATGTGTCACTTTATTTAATAAACCAATTAATTAATTTATTTTATTAATTCTACACCCACAAAAATAATTCACAAAAACAACATTCCAATAAATGAAATGGCATGACTAGGGTAAAACCCATGCTTTAAACTCAATGGTGCCCTTTTATTTGTGATATGGTCCCATGTTTATTATTTATTCCCTTTTTTAGGTTAAATGAATGATCATGATATTTAATATATTTCAAAAGTTAATTCTGTTCACTTCAATATTTATAGTTTGATATCATCTCAGTGCCTAGCTCTGAATATAATCCATATAATATTCAAAAATAATACATGGGAAATCTAAGTCATCAATTTCTCTCCAATATATGGTTTTTCATCAGAAAAACTGAAAAAGATAATAAAAAATATTAATTTACTAGGCTCACATATGGGTCTCCCAATCCTTGATGCTCTCCTAAAGATTCTCATACAGCCACTAGACATGTACAAGGGGAATCAATCAACAATAAAGGATCCTACACTTTTGATCATGAATCTATAGTGGGTACTCATCAATGGTAGCTTCATCCTTGATGTCTATCTCACCACATTCGATGACATGAAACGGGTCAGACACATACCACCTTTGTTGTGACACATAGAAGATGTGGTTCATCTAATCCAACAATGATGGTAGAGCATAGTCGTACACCACATTCCCACCTCGACATTTTATTTGGAAAGGGACATTGATATTTGGAGATAACTTTATGCACTAGACAAAAAACTACAATACACATTGAAGTGAGACACTCACAATCACATTGTGTCTATCCTTGAACTCCATAGGTCTCTATAATTAGTCTTCATATGAATTTTGATAGCTCTATGCAGTCCTCATCTACACTTGGATGATATATACCTTCATTGTGGTATCCTACACCATCTTTGGGCCCATGATTATTATATCACCATGATCAGTCCAAAAATGTGGTGACCAGTACGGTTGGACATAAATTTCCTCAAATGGTATAATAAAATAGTACAATGAGAGGTTTATTTATATGTAAACTTCATCATGGGTAGATGGTCCTCTCAAATGTGTCTAAAATCCAATGTTCAAGACCACAAAATGTCTTTCAAGGCTTTAGTAGTCAACACGTTCTGGCTATCAATCTGTGGGTGAAATGATGTTCAATAACTCACATGACTCCCAAATTCCTCCTAAAATCGTCCGTATAATAATTATATGAAGCAAGTATCACAATCTAAATTTATTATTAAAGGAACTTCATGGAGCTCTATTATCTCCAACATCTATAGGACTTTGAAGCTCTCTGTTGAACTCTTCCCTCTAATTGAAAGGAAGAGGTATGACTTGGTATGTCATTCTACAATCAGTCAAAATGAAATTATGTCCCTCGGATGTATGTTGTAAAATATTCATTAATTCCATGTGTATATCATCCCATATTCAATCTGTAACCTCAATGGGTAATAGTAGACCCACTAGAACCTAGAGCTCAGCCTTTACTTTTTGATATTTCAGAAATCAAGAGACATTATCATAAACACAAATCATTATGTCTGGCCACAAAAAAAATCATGTCAGAAGTCCTGATAGATTTTTACACACCTAGATTTTCCTCTAAAGGGGATTTATGAACCACCAACATCACATACTCCTTAAATCCAAATGGTTCTATCATCCTTCCTCTAAAAATGAATGCATGATCCCCAAATTCAGAATATCCCTTAAAAGAACTTATAGGGGATATTTGAGTATGAAAGGTCTCACCATTATTATCTCCATGATGGGAATCCCTAAAATATTTTCAATGGAGTGGGGTCACAAACATTGAATAAATATATGAATAATTATCCTTTTACGATAAGGAAAACAACAATGAGGGTAATCTATCCAATGCCTCGACCATAAATTGAGAACAAGATCTATGTATGCGATTTTTTGAGCCAACGTTTCCCTTCTGAGTATAAAAATAATGAATTCATAGTCATGGAAGAATTATCACCATCTCATATTTCTCATGTTATGATCCTTCTAAGATAATATATACTTTATACTTTTGTCTTCAATGTAGATGATAAAATGCTCACCCATCATGTATTTTCTCAACATATTACTTGTGAAGAATACATCTAATTTGTAATGGTCATAGTTCATTTAGTTATCCTCATGTGTTATCAACTGATGTTAACCATAGGAAATCACCTCATGGATCTACATAAAAACAATGATTGGTCCCTAATTCATCATAGAACACTACGTTCTTGACAAACGTATCTAGAAATCTCAAGATAGGAGACCTCATCAACCTCTACTTTAATACTGAATGCATTAATGTAACTATTCCATCAATCTTAAACACTAACCCTTTCAGGTCAATGCAATAAATGACGATTCCACTTTAGAGAAATCGAGTACAAACCACTGATAGAACATATCTAGCCTAAAGAAACTATGCACATTGGTAACACTCTTGATTGGATCCCAAGAAATAACATCCTAAATATTTATTAAGTCCACTATCACTCCATCTTTTGGGATGATGTTTCCAAGTAAGTGGAACTCTCAAATATAAAACAACCACATTGAGATATTTCAATAATTTCGTTCCACTCAGAGTGTGTCCAGCGCCATCCTCATGTGTGTCATATTCTCCTCCCCATACGCTATGTGCCCATGGATATTTTCTTTGAAGAAGACCATTAAGAAATATAATAATGGTTATAATAACAAGTTAATGTATCTCATAAATGCTACTAGGAAATTCCATATGAAAAATGGTATCACAAATTACTCATAGTGACCATAGAGGCTTCTAAATGTTGTCCTTGGTATATCCTCAACCAATAATTGTAGCTAGTGAAATCCAAATATAAGTTCAATCTTCAATAACAATCATTCCCCACTCAAATGGTAAAAGATTTTATTGATCCTCAGTATTTGACACTTATTCTTCACGTTCACATAGATTAGGATCTTGTACGAAATTCATAGCCTAAATTTCCCATCCGACATCATTGAAAGAAACACTAGGGTTTTTCAGGTAGTAACATTGGGTCTCAAAAATCCCATCTCTAGTAAGACCTCCAACTACACACATAGCTAATGAAGAAAAGTGGTAGCCATCTGATATGTCGGTGCATATATCGGGGACTTAGTAAGGAGTAAGTCAATACAAATGTATATCTCATGGTGGGGAGGAATGCCTGAAACATCCTCTTGAAAAACATCCCCATAATATGCCGCAACTATAGGGAACCATTAGCCCCTAGAATCCATCACTACAAGATTCATGCCAGAAAACTAGTTATTAATCGAGTTCATTATCCTATGATTAATCCAGTCCTACTTTTCCATGGTTTCATTTTCACCCATATGGAAAAACCTCATCTCATCACTAGGGGGAAACCTCATCGTCTTCCTAAAACAATTAATTTAGGAATGAACTTTGGTTAACTAGTCAATACCAATGATGATGTAAACAATTCCTCATCAACGATACAAATAGAAACTATAAAATTATCTCACCTCCTTGTTTCATATTATACTATAATCAGATGTCTTCAATAGTTCAGTCACCTCATGTAAGTGTCTCTCAGATAAAGGGTTATGGAAAAGGATCATCCAAGAATCTCTAAGTCTAGAATAAGGGAATTATTATTAATGTATTGACTCACACTTGTGTCTATACATTTTATAGCTAATGTATAAATGGAATATATCACAACTTGTATCATACCGTGAGCCTCGAGTTTATTGGCCTTTATAGCATCCATTTGTATTCATCTGTGAACACCAACTCCTTGATCTTGGCATGTACCGCCTTGGGGTGGTGGTGGTAATATTCCAAAACTATAACCACCTCTTACTACTCTTTTGGACCCTCTTCTATGACTTCTAACATCTAGACCACCCTACTCCGACTTCATTCTCGGTATCATTAGTCCCTCGACCATCTCTTGATCAGTTGTACAATAGGTCAAAAAATCACATTCCATATTTCCTAGAATTTTTGTAGGTGAACACTACATTTTCTTCTGTTTATTTTAACCATTTTTATATCCATGCGCTACTAACCCTATGACATGGGATCGCATCCTAAAGTGTCTAAAATGCTTTCATAACTATGACTACTTTCAGATTATTACAGTTGAGGTTACATATTATATGTTCCCACCACCATCATTCACTATCGGGACCTACTCTACAAGGAATATCTCCGCACCAAGGCCATATCAAGCACCCCATGTTATGTAGCTCTGAATATGGATTTCACTGAATCTATGATATATCGATGTAAGCCCTAGTCAAAAGATCATACTTAGAAAAATGTAACCCAAACCAAATATTTGGAGTATTATTAAAGATCAATTAACCTTTCCAAACAATCCTTCATATTCAAACAACTCTAATTCAGATGTAGAAGTTCTTGGATGTGCACTAATCAAAATGTGTAGAGATAAAACTTGTCCCTATAGAGACACTCGATGTCTGACTAGAAGAGAGTTATATCTTTCTGTAACTGGGTTAATATACTCATCAATCACATTGTATATCCTTAAAGAAGAATCTCTTCATGGACTACTAACTGATCAAAAGGAATCCCCACAATTTAATAAACCTCATTAAATGCATCTATATATTCCTCAGCCACTAGGGTTGGTCTTATAATGAATCCTGGGAGGTGGCTGCATTTGGAACTCATGCAGTGCACTCATCATCTATTCATCATTAGTTATCACTTCCAACACTAGATATTATTCAATTGGTATTATTATATTTTTGAAACCACTCAGTGGAATTATCTCCAGTACAAGACCTTGTACTAAAGCCTCATCAATCAAGGGATCAGACAGGAGATCACATGGTGGAATACCGACTAGTTGTCTTCATGGAGACATTCTAAAATAATAAATTATTGTTCATGGTCAAAGAGTATATCTGGGGAGATGACTCAAGAATGACATGAAAAATAACCATTCATATATGATGCATGTACGAACATTTTTCCTACAACCAATGTCTACAAGTGTCGAGTTGAAATGAAGGTAATCATAGTTGTGGTGTATGCATATGGTGGAATCCACACCAAAACAAGAATCCCCAGCCTATTATTAGAAATAAAAACACTTAATATTATTTCCACTAACCAATATCACACTCTAAACCTAAGGTATAACATACTCTGATACCACTCTAACAGGACGCGGCCCATCGGGGTCTAAAACATGACTACCACAAGACCACCTCCCATTTTCGGATATATTTACTCAATGCTAGTCACCATCCCCTAGACAATTATATGTGGGATTAGGGTATTCGTGGTTTGGATCCCAATGTGTCAAGGGTTGATCTATTTAATCCATAGATTAGTTTTTTATTGACCATGATGCCACCCACTCACTAGATTCCAGTCCTCGATCAACTCATAAAATGGTCGGTTAAGCTAATCTATAAACATCATAAGTCAGTGTCACATAAACATAATGGGAATAGAACTATCAGTATGATCTAGTCTCATTCATCCATGAATCATCATTCATAATTATTGATCCTTAAATTGATACCTCTATCGCATGTCGTACCCATGGTATTGATATGTTGTGAAGAAGAACTGATGTGAAATGATCCAATACCTAGTAATCATTGAAAACTTGACCAAAGGAAATATAAATGATGAATACATGATGAAACAAAGGATAAAACCACAAACCATAATATTTTATGAATGAAACTTAGCTTTTTTTATTCGGACTCGATCCATTATTGTCGAATTGATAAAAACAAGAGGGATAGATAATCAATTAAAAATAAAATAAATCCCTCGATTTAAATCTCCCATTGATGTGTGAATCCTTTATTGTTCTTATAAATTATAAACATTCATCCAGAATTAAATAACATGATGGAAATCACAAATCAACAACCCATCAGCTGTTTGGATCGATCATTGATGAATAATAGTCATGTGTTGTTGTTGTTGGAAAGATACATGAACTCCAATGGCACAAAGATCCTCAATCCTAATCTGATCCGGTGTCTTCTTACAAGAACACTCTCCAATATTTATCTAGGTAAACAAAGAATATAATCCAAACCTGAGACATGTATATTATTGTGTATTCAAAAAAATGGTTGATGCATCACTTAATAAAATAAATCAGTTAATGTATTCATTTTATTAACTATGCACCTACAAAAACTTTTTCAAAAAATCCCCATGTTGAATATGGTCTTGTCCTTACTAGGGTATAAATCACTCCATGAACTCAGAAATACCCTCATATTTTTTATATGGGCCCCCATATTGTATTTATTCACCTTTTAAAAAAACTACACGTCTGTGATATTTAATATATTTAATATATTTACACAAATTAATTTATGGGACACCGGGAATCAAAATCTCATGTAGTCTCATCTCCAAGATCTAAAAATAGTTCATATAGTATCCAAAAGTAGTATATAGAAAATATTAGATGCTACAAAACTATTCATACCACCCAATTCAATAACTATGTTATAATGATCACATTTTAAAATATAATAACTTTTGGTTCATTTATGAAGGTTGTTTCGTATTGTATCTTATGTTGAACATAGCGTCCTTCTAAAATCATGGTCTATTAAATACCCCCAATCAATAATTTTCAACCACTCAATTTGAAATTTGTATGAGTAAAAAATGGTTGACTTTAGAAATTTAGTTTGTGGAAAACCAACTTCATGAAAAGGTTTAATAGAAATTTATTTTTGAAAATAGGGAAAGGAAATTTTGATGGTCTACTATAATAAAAAATAACAAGGTTTCCAAATAGGATAACATATGTGGGAATTTAAAATATGGAAATTTAACCAAAGAATATTGTCCAAATAATGATGGAGAGTGACATAGATCCCTAATCATAAGTACCTAAATGATCATTAGAAACTTAACAATCCAACAACCATAAAACATCGAGGTTTGAGAAGATAATTGAATCATTAATAATTAATTTAATATGATAATGTTTTTTCAAGATCCTTTTCCAAGATTTTAGGAATTAAATTACCATATATACTAATAACATAAGAAAATATATTTACTTGAAAACTATAATTTCACCCATAAATCAATTTCTATCACAATCTCATATTTTTCTCAAAATAAATAATTTTGAAGATGGATAATTATGCCTGAAGCTCTAAAATCAACTTTTAATGGATCATATCCTCCATAAAAAGATAGAAATAACTTCCTCGTATCATTAGACATTAACAAAAACTTAAATTGTTTCCCACAGGTAAGATAATACCCAAAATTTACAATCCTTCATGTAAAGAGACAATGCGTTTTACATCAAAATTTTCCCAATAACATCAAGGGTTCAACATATATTTATTCACAAATAAAAAAACCTACATATCATATAACATCAATGACATCAATATTAAATCATGTTTTTTACCTCAAAAGATATCCCTTTCCCTTTATATTACACCTAAAAATGTAATATCATCCATACCAAATAATTATTGATTTTAAAAATAAATGTAAAAAATACCCTAACCCAAAAAAAATTCCTTAAATATCATTAAACTAATAAAAATACCATTTATTAAAGAAGTTTGGATCCTATAATATGATTTGAAAAATCATTCAAACATTAATCCATCAAATCATTTAGGTGAAAAGAATGGCATGCAAGCCAGAACATTATGTTGGCCAGTGGTAGGTGTCCCACCCTTGACTCCCTTTAATTTTGGGTTGAATTACCAAGGCCTTTATGGATGTGATAGGTTGTAACAGAAAATATGGCAATCTTTTTTATAAAACAATTACAACACCAATAATGTGATGAACATCCATGAAAATAACAGTATCCATCAAATCACTTTTTATCCATTGAGGTTTTATAGATAATATATTCCAAAAATATACTAACTTATTTATCCTAATAAAACATATATAAACCAACCTAAAAAATTCACCTTAACCATAATGGTTTTTAGTGACATTAAATTCAAGTCCACAAAATATAAAATCTTTATTCACTGAATACGGGTTTTATAAAACATATACTAATCAAAAAGATTGTATTCAAATAAATTTATCCCAAAATATCATTAATCATATTATAATCCCTTCACATAAAACTAAAGAATGTGTATTTATGACTTTAAATTTATCATCAAACATAGAATTATCATCCCAATTTAGTATAGATTTTTTCCAATATCAAACACATATGATGGGTTATCAGTTCCCCAATTTTATGTTTTCCCCTATATATATTTTCTTCTCTATCAGTACCATTCATCGTATATTTTTAAATCCATAAATAAAAACTACTTCTGAATAATACTTTTGTGTTTTTTTGTTTTTATATCTATAATATAATTGATATAATAATTATAAAATATAAATAAAAAAATCTCAATACATAAACACTTTAGTCCTCCTGGTTCAATGATTAACATATCATAGGTCCCTATTGTGTGTTTGAGTTAACCCGTGTATTATATCATTGAGATGGATAATTCTCACATTCCCCCCACCTAATAAATTTAACTAAAAATTGTTTCATATAATATTAATTTTTCACTTCCATAAAACACATAATTTTTCCCAAAAAATAATTGACTAATTCCTTTCTTTTCCACACATATGACATTTTCCAATTCCATTAAGACATTATCCATAGTGTCCATTCCATCATTTATAACATAAATTAAATTAAAAATTCTTTACTATATGTTCTCCACTACTCAATAACTCTGATAACTCTATCATTTCAATATTTTGTGAGACCAAGATTTAGTTATGATGAGAGTTGTTAATCATATCTCAGGATATCTAATTAGGTATAATGAAAATATATATAATTCTAGTAATCATCCAATTTCATTGATCATAATAAAAATATTTTATATTACATTAAACTGTAACATGGTACTTTCTAGTACAATCCATCAACTAAAGAAAAATAATAAAAGTATTCGAAGAAATAATCATGTTGGGAAATCATGAAATATAATTCATAGGATGTCTAAACCAGGACACTAAATTTTTAATCTATGACACCATAGGTTAAAACATAGCAATCCTAGGTTATTATATATTCAAATCCTTTATAATGGTTTATAATGAAAATGTGAGATAACCCATGAATATCCCTCGAGAGTGTCAAACTAGGTTCATATTAAGGGAACACTCACCATTCACTATAATGATTGTAATGATATACAAAACCATATATTTTGGGGGTTAATTCCCATGGATGCATATGGTCCAAAACCATTTCCACTTGTAGAATCCAAACATGGATGTATTTCTTTGAAAACCACCTAATTTCAACCTTTCTAAATTTTTATTATTTTATCATGTAATTATACATATCTTCAAGGCCATTCATATGGTTATTTTCTAGATTCTATGATTTCATAAGTCTAGTTCCCAAGGAATATAATAATATTTATCTAATACCAACTATAAATAATATGATCCTGGTATCCCAAAGCTAGTGGTCTCTTTATAATATTTTAACAAAATACATGTGATAACATCCCAATGAAAAAAACAGTTTTGTAGGCTTCCATAATTCAATCACACAATACAATTTTAAAATATATATATATATATAACATAGTGAAAGTAAATTTTCTAAATCAATGAAATAATTCAAATATTAACTCTTCATCTCTTAGGGAAAAGAAAAAATAAGGGTTAGATCATATTCTTTGTATGGGTTACATACAATAGAAGATGTCATGAGTAAAAAATGTGTAATAAATATGGAATGGTAACTAAATTATAACATATCCCATTTAATTTATAAATTTTTCATAAATAATAATATTGAAAAATTGTAATCAAATAATTTTCTATATCTAATATCATAAAAATGAGGAATAAATCCATGTATATGATAAAAATATAAATATTCATATGTATAAGAATAACAAGTTTACAAATGATAGAATGAATAATGTCGACATCTTAAAAATACCATCAAGGCCGCATTCCAAAATATATTCTAAAAATGGGTAATGTATGATCATGTACATCATACTAGTATTTCCTTATTTGAATTTATGTTTAATTGTATTATTTTGGTTTAATGGAATGTTTAATGGTTGTTGGAGGATGTTCGAGGGTGTTCCAAGTGTTTAGTATATGAAATAAAAAGGATTTTGTCCGTCCAGTTCATGATTCCTAGTGGGTTCATGGATAGTGTAAACTGTGCACCCAAACCATTAAATCTAGGGGAGGTAATGAATGGTAGGAAAAATGGCGCCAAAGGGAGAAACCCACTGCATGGGCTTGGATAGTGGTAGCCTGCACAATTGGCACACAGTTTGTCTAACCTTGAGGTAATACTCAGGTAACCGTGCGAACACAATCTCTCTTGTATAGTGGATGGCACACAAGTTTTTCATGGTTTGAAAAACCATGTTCTCCATTGGAATGTCGAAAATTACTAAACTACCCCTTGTGAGTTTATGTATCTCAATATATTTTCCTCATCATTGTTTTTCCTCCTACCCTAGTAAAAAACAAAAAAATTCTACTCTCACCCAGATTTGATCTCCTTAAATAATAGTCTATTTGGTGTTTCGTTTGTTACAGGTTGAATTACCAGGTAAGTCAAATGCCCCACTTAATTCACTTTTCTAGAGTAGGGTTTTGGTTCCTCTCATTTTACTCTTAAGCCACAAAACCATATTTTCATTATTGAATATATATTAGGGATTCAATTGTCGATGAATTTGTATCTATGGATACAATTAAGTGTTGGTTTGTCAAAATATTCATGGTAGGTTCTCTATAAGTTATATCCCATAGACATTGGGTTGATTTGTGCTTGTATGGTTGAATTCATGTTTATCTATTGTTTTAATTTTTATTCCTTTGTTGTGATTTGGTAAAATGAACAACTAAAAGATGAATTGAACCCCTCATGATCAATGTGGGGTGATTTGGGGATGGTTTGACTGATTTAGGGCCACCCATGGGCTGTGCTAACATTTTAAGAACCTAGAAATTATTATGGTTAAGTGTAGAGTTGGTGTGTGATAAACTATGCCCCATTAAAAACATGTTAATATTTTATGATGAGAAGAAAATGAAATAGTTATAGTTGTTCCCATGGTTGATAATGGAGAAATTTGTAGTTTTGAATGAAATGACAATGGTTTAATTGGGTTTTCTATGATTGTGTGAAATGGATTCTGAATTATGCTTGAAATTCATAAGATGGTTAGATAATATGAAATGATGGACTTGTTAAATGGGTAACAACTTTGGAATTTTCGAATATGATTAATGGAATTTCATTAGAGATTTAATGAAAATGTTAAACATGGTAATATAAATAGAATTATTGAACATTCCTAATGGGATGGGGTATGAGAATTTGAATTGTGAAAAATAGGATATGTAATGTAAATGGTATATGTGATTTTGGGTTATGGTATAATATCAATTCCCATGTTTATTATTAAGGACTATGATTTTTATGTGTATTGTTTTGAGTATGGTTAGTGATATGGTATATGATTGGTGATTGTATAAAAAATCATGTGCACATGGCTTGGTAGTGTGGGTTATTGACTTGAGTTTCTACTCCCAAATTTACAGTTAGGATAAGGCTCTAAACACCACTATAAAATGAATAGGTTTGAAAATGGTAAAGAGGATTGATTACCCCAATGGTTTCATTCGAAGAGACCATCCAGACATAGGCTTCAAGGTGACTATAATTTATTTGTTGTGATGTGTTTACCCCTTACGAGATAGAGACATGACTTTTTCCCTTATTCATAGTGAATGAATGACTTAGACCCTTTTTTAAATGAAGTGAATTCCTAACCCATAGAACACATGAGGAATATTTATTATGTAATGAAGATGGTATAGGAGATAAAAATATATATAATGATAGAAATCGTTAATATAAATATTTCTAACTAATTTAACATGAGTTATATTTTGTTCACTGATCCTTTATTTATTAATTCAATGCCCAATATTTTTATATTTAATATTTTGTATACACCATTGGTGGTGTCCTACTTATTTATACTCACACCTTGCTCGGGCGTTATAAGATACCTGAGTAGATTTGATGGATGCATGTCCATAAAAGGGAAAAGGCCCAATGCTTGGGAGTTGAGTTGGGATTGGGAGGTGCATGGATGAATGTTTGTACATTGATTCAGGTCCATTTTGAGGGTTATCTATTTCTTTTTATTTGGTATTTCTGCACCTTTTCAACTGTCTGCATGACATGACATAGTTCTTCTTGGTTTATGGTTCGTACCATTTTTTGGGAGATGCTACGATGGGAATATTTATTGGTTATTAAATGTTTTTATGATATTTATATCTTTAATTATTTTGGATTAGTATGGTAATGAATTTAGAGTCTCCAACATCACATATTATACCCTTTTTTGTAGTCAGTAACATCTGTAGTTTGGGCAGGTGCACTTGAGGTTATGTGGTGACCCAACTCAAAGCATCAGTTTAGTAGCATCTAGGTAGAGAGTCTTACAAAATGGTGTTATAGTAGATATTTTCTATTAATTACTATTTGGGGATGGTATAAGGAATTTTAGGAAAGTGTTGGGCCTTGGAAATTAGATTTTTTTTGGGAGAATCTAACCCATGTATGAGGGAAAACTCAAGTGCCATGTGGTGCGAATTTATGTTCAAAATGTGCATTGACAAATTTGTGGATATTTTACCATTTGGTGATTCACATAATGTCTTATGTGAATATTTTATGATATTTAGATCATGGATATAATCATATGGGATTTTTCATTCTTGTATAATTATATACACTTAGGTATATAAGTGGATTTCATCACGATAGGAACACATGGGATGTGTGAGCCAGACACGAAGGGTAGAATGTATTTACCTTATTGAAAATTAAAAAAATGGTGCCTAATAAAATAACTAAAATTGGTAAAAGGGGGGAGTGATAAATAAGGGTAAAAGAATATTTCGTAATTAAGGGTTCAAAGTGAGTTGAAAAGGATTGTCATGACAAATTGTAAAATGGGAAATGTGGCTTATAAGAAGTATTTTCATTGTAATTATGGAATTATTTTTAAAATTGAGTCTAATTTAAGATTTATAACCACATATGTTAGGGTACCTCATGATATCCATGATCAATATAAGTGATTTTTGAGGGAATTGGTTGGGATGGGATGAAGACCTTTGGGATAGTGTATATGAATTGGTTTTTTATAGCCAGTAGATAGCCTTATTTTATTTTAATTATGAGTGATTTATGTTATGTGTTATAAATATCATGTTTGGAATTATAAAGATATGCCACCACAAAGATTTTTTCTCAAAGGTAGATGAGATGATGTTCTCTAGAATGATCCCCCAATAGTGGAGCAGTACGACCTGGTGATTATGGGTAATAGGGAAGAAAAGTTTCGTGAGAAATTTACTTGTTTTATGCAGATGATGGAATGGGACCAGGGGCGGGGTGTACTGAGTATGATTAATCTGAATAGTGTGTTTCAGATACACCACCCTCCTTTGTTTATCAGAAAAGGTGGACCAGAGTCATCCTTGTTCTATATAGACTCGATCATGATGATTCATGGCCGTTTAGAGACTCTTTTCGAGAAGCAAGTCATGTTGGTGGCATATATATTTTGAGGTTAGGAAAATAATAAATGAGAAATCATTGTTTAAATTGAGTCAGTTAAATATGGAATGATTTCCAAGAAATGTTTCTAGAACAATTATATCTAAAATCCTTGAGGCATGATATGGTTGTATTGTTTTTGAGCTTGACCTTAGGAGGTGTTTCAGTGATGGATTATGTTAGTCAATTCACTAACTATTGGAACATAATTATACTATTGGCATGAGACTAGGAATCTATTGAGAAAAGTTTCAATGATGTAATTATACAAGAGATTAGGTCCAAGATGAATATCTTCCATTTTATAGGTTTTCATAGGTTGTGGATTAAGAAAAATCTCAAATGGGAACCTGAAGGGGGATTCAAATAGTGGACTTGTTGTGCCAGCTGGATGGATAAGTGGGTTGACATCTGATGGGAGGACATTTTTTTGGGAAATTCAATCAGTTTGGAAGTGTGTATAGTAGTTTTAAGAGAGATTCATTATATTAGGGTGGTAATAAAGTGTTATGTAATTAGTGTGACAGGTCGGGGAATATGTGTGTTCTGTGTACACGACCACCAATAGAGTGCCATTAGTGTTGTTGGATGGGGAATGTGTATAGTTTCTATATGATTCGTCAATAGTAAGGTGTATATTGTGGATTGAAGATGATTTCATGTGTAGGAAGGGGGTATGATAACCTATATTAGTTATGTTATTGGAAATACATGGGTCATAGTGGTTGGAGTGGTGGGCGTGGTATTATAGGGTAACAGTGTCCATGCCTGCAGGGTAGTGAATTTCCATGTACTAAGGTTAGAGAATATAGTATAGTGGTCTGTTAGCCTCATAAAATTTATTGTACACCAGGAGGAGGCGATGTAGTACCGTAAACTATTTTAGGTATCATTCTTATAGATTCCATGCTTGATAATTCTTTGTATGACATAGGTGACACACATTCTTTTATATCATCCTAGTTTTTAGTTGTGTTGGGTCTATTAGGTGAAAATGTTTGGGGGGTTATGTTGGATGATACTCTATTGGGGGGTGTGATATGAGGATATCAGACAATATATGGGGTTTTCTTTGGAGTTGGGTGGGTTATATTTTTTATGGGACATGTTCTTCCTCAATTTGTTAGGTTTTTACCTTATTTTGAGCATGGATTGGCTGGTGTTGTACCAAGATCATATCATCTATTACCATCATTAGGTAACATTCATGTCTCTTGAGGGAGACACATAAATTCATAAATAATATTTTGACATTAGAGAAGGCCATATAGGGTCACTTTTATAGAAATTAGGAAAAATTACAACCCATGTGGATTGTCTTATGGTTGGTGATTGAGTAATTGAGACACCAGTCGTCCCTTCTATTGTAGCTCAATTCCAGGATGTGTTTCTAGGGTAATTATTGAGTCTACCACCTAAGAGAGATGTTGAGTTTATGGTTGAGTTTTTTCGAGGGGTAGAACAATTTTTAATTCCTCTATATATATTGGTCCCAACATATGACCCGAAGATTAAGACTCATTTAGAGGAGTTGGAGAGTAAATGTTTTATCCATACGAGTTAGTCACCTTAGTGATATCTACTCTTGTTTTCCAAGAGGGATGATAGATTTTTGAGGTTATGTGTTGATTATATGATTTTTAATAAGATGATGGTTAAGAACTATTACCCACTTCTATGAATTAATAATATTATATACTTTTTGTGAGGTGAATAAATGTTTTATTAGATTAATATGATGTCAAGGTGTCATCAATTAATGGTGGGACCTTTTGACGTATTGTGGACTACTTTTAAGAGAAGTTACAGGTTTTATGAGTTTGTGGTGATGTTATTCAAGTTGACCAATCTGCCAACAGTTCTCATGTATTAAATGAATCAAATATTTCACCCATATCAGGAGAAGTTCTTATTTTACTTTGTTTATGAATTATTGGTGTTCTCGAGGACTCATGTTTATCATGAAAAAAATCATGATATCGTCTTGATTACTCTAATAGAGCATATCTTATACACCATGCTATCAAGTTTTCACTTCCTGATATATAGGATGTATTTCATTAGTAGCATCATCACCAAAGAAGGTGTGTCAGTGGAACCAGACAAATTATATTTAGTGGTATCATGGGATCATCCCATGAACGCTACTAATATCCAATGTTTTTTGGGTTTAGCGGGATACAATCAAGATTAAATCAACGAATTTTCCTTTTTTATGGTGCCACTTTCAGGTTCGACCAATAAAGGGATCATGATTCAGTGGTCTGAGGCATGATAGAATTTTTTGTAGGAGTTAAATATGTTTTTAACTACCATGTCAATTATAATTTTTCTTGAGACAGGTAATTAGTATATCGTGTTTTTCTATGCTCTTGGAGTTGGTCATGGGTCGATGTAGATGTAGGATGATTGGGTTATAGAATATAGGTCACCATAGTTGAGGCCTCATGAATGAAATTACCCACACAACTAAAAATTTAGGCTATAGCCATTCTTTTGAATCATGTCTATAAGTCCAAAACTATGGTTATAGGTTATATACATGGTTTAATGAACTATGGATGGTATTGTCTTGGATATTGGGAATGAACTTTAACTACTATTTCAACAGTGGTTAAATCCCTATATTTAGGGTTCAAACCATGGTTATGGATCTCTAACCACAGTTCAGAGGGTCGATAAATCCCTAAACACATGGTTTGAAACTGTGACAAAAGCCTATGACCCAAAAGAATATAGCCATTGTGCAAATATTGAAAATAGGGTTGTAGCCATGGTTTAAAACCATGGATATAGGTCATTTCCTTTCATAAAAAAACACCCCCACCCACTCCCCTGTACACCCACCTGGATGGACACCCCCCCATCTGGACACCCCCTCTATCTTGGACACCCCTTAGACATACCCCATTGACAAACCTTTCCCCTCCCCCTGGACATACCCCATTAGACATACCCCTTGGACACCCCCCTCTTGAACACCCCCTAATAGACCTCCCTGGAAAGCACCCCTCACCCTAGATAGACCCCCTGGACAATAGCCTCCCCCAAGTCAACCACCCCCCCCCCCCCCCCGAACCGACACCCCCTAGATAAACCCCCCAATCATGGACACCCCCTCCATCTTTGTCCACAATGATCCAAAAAGCATTTGGAAAAATTTCATTCCAGAACAAAGATGAATGTAAAAATGAAACAATAAAAATAAATGGGATGCCATTTTACATAAAATATCGAAAAATGTAAACAGAACTCAAAAAATCTTAATGGTCATCATCCACAGAGTTATCATGATAACAAAGAATGTACCTTGAACCATTTTAATTGAAACCTCAAATAATTACCTAGAATCTCTCATGCATGGTTTAGTATCTTGTTTTAGCCTGAATCTTCCCTTGAAATAGCATGTATCAATATAGGCTGCCGAGGGAATGCTTTCAATTCATGTCTTGATACATGTATATATTTCAAAAATACGGTCCTGTACATATTTCTCTCGAAGGAGGATATATGCACAAAACATAACCCTCCCTCAATCTTCTCATCCCATCATTGAACAAACATCTTCATAATGAACAATTTAGTCAATAAAGACAATATCCAATTCCCAAGTAAACCTCACTACTAAAATAGGTGAATAAGTTAAAAAATGATAAGAATTTAGGGAATTGGAATTCTTACCTACATGGTTTGGAGTAAACAATTATAGGCATGACCATATCATTGGATAATTGCATTGTTGTCCCGATTAGACCCACCACCTGTCTAATGGTGTTTGATACAACCACTTTTGTATTATTGGCCTTCTCCTGAGAGGATTGAAATTTTCAATTCATGTAAATTAAACATGAAATACCTAGATTAGATGATTCCCATTAAATAAAAGGACTCAAAACCACAAATCCTAATCATAATCCCATATATATTTATGTGTTCATGCTAGGGGATAAGTGAAAAAAAATAGATTATAATGACAATTATAATTTGCATAATATTTTTCATTCTAAATGTATTTAAAACCCATGGAAGAGTACGATGTCTTGGTGATAGAATCTCTTTTTTTTGACCCCCTAGAGTTTTCATGAGGGAATCTCTTATTTTTTTATTATTAAGTAAATTATTTTATGAAATATTTTTCAAACAAATGACTTCAGAAGACCCCCATGTTCCAGGGAACACAATCAACTCAATTAATATGAAATACTTGTTCTAGAGAACACAAGAAACTAGATTAAGATGTCAACCCCTCCCTCTTGGATGCCCCCAGACACCCCTCCCACTCCCTCCTAGACACTGCCAAACACCCCCTCCACCCTAGAAACCCCCTCCCTTCACCCCCGAACACCCCCTCCATCCTAGACACCCCCCAGAAACCATATCCTTCTTGGAAAACCCTCTCTCTTAAATACCCCCTGGACATTTCCCATCCCTTCTCGATATCTCGTGGGACACTCCCCTCCATCCTGCACACCCCTAGATTCCCCCTCCCTCTTGGAAACTCTCCTTCCCTTTTGGACACCCCTAGACATTCCCCCTACCTCCTGGACACCCACCCCTCCTAGACACCCCTCCCTTCTAGACGTCCCCAGGACAGCCCCCTCCCTCATGGACCCACTCCTTCCTAGAGACCCAACCCCCTCCTGGACACCCACAACCCCCTCTTTGACACCACCTCCCTCTTGGACATCCCCTCTCTCTAGGATACCCCTACCTCTTGGATGATCAATGTATGGTTTGTAGATCCCTTATTCTAGTATCTATAAACTACCAGCTTTTGTTAACCACTTAGAACAGTGTCTAAGAATATGTCAAATGGATATATTAATATTCATCCTTGACGAAGATAGTGGTTATTAGAAACCAATTTTTTAAAATAATAAAGAAATTATGGAAACAAGTTTTTAAAAAAATAAAGAATTTATAGAATACAAATTAACGTTATAGGCAGAGGGAACTTACCTCAACCTCAATGCATGTTTTCTTTTAGCAATGAAAACATGAATCAAAATTTTTTCTACTTTCACACATATGAAACTTCACACACACTCACACACAAATAAATATATATTTATATATTTGGAAACGGGGACCTAACCCCTATTTACATATTTTCATGGCAAATATGCACATGGGGGACCTTATAAATATGTTTATACTTTCATATACCCCATTATAAGTACACATGTTTGCATTTTTCATATCTATATAAAAGTGAAAGTATTTATAATATATATTCATACTTCTATGAGTGAGTATATATAATGGGGAAAATATATATGTATATTTCTACCTATTCATACACATGTACTCCTTCTTGAACGACAACTCGAATCCACCTTAACGAAATCCAAAATGCAGTCAAAAAATATAAGGAACCGAAAAATGAAAAAAAAATACTAATTAAAATTGGGAAGAAGAATAAAAACATAATAATCCTTAACCATATCCAATGTTGTACTCGCTGTCTTCGATGGTGGTGGAAAGAACTGGTCTCATCATAAGAATCCACCGATAAGAAAATAGTGTGAAATGAAATTAGATATAACAACTTCTTATATATATGTGATCAATGTGTCAATTATACATGCTAAATGATACATGAATCCATAATATACAATATAAAAAATAATATTTATATTGATATGTAAATACCAATACTAAATATCATTATCATTAATAATCCTCTTTATTTTTCTAACATCACCTTCAATTTCCTTTTCAAAAATAAAAAATCACCAAAATATGGGAATAATGTAAACTTTCGTCCACACTTAAATGTGAGAAATCGGGTTTAGAAATTGTTGTTAACCTTTAAAATCTGGTCCATGAATATATAAAACATATAAAAATCCCCATAACTATATCCTTCTGGATTTTCTAAATTGAACCCTTATTTTTTAGCATGTTCTACTTTAGGAATTAATTATTATTCTAAATTTATATCGGTTTATAAATTTTATAAAATAAATATTTTTCCATCTGTTATTCTTACTTAATATGCTTGGTTTTTTCAAATAAAAGTTTTTTGGGATTTAATGTAATACAAAACATGATAAAAGTATTTTATATGGACTTATAGAGTGATACAATAGGACATCCAAAGTCATATACTTGGAAGGAAAGTCACACATGCTACCTCAATATGTCATGCACTTGCCACGAAGTTATATGATTGTACTTCTAAAGAGATACACTAGCTAAAAGTCTCATTTTGGAACCTAAAATGACTTATTCTTATAGTAGACTATCTACCTTCTTCATTTTTAAACTTTTCTCCACGAAATTCCAAACATCATTAGATGACTCTAGAACTTCTTCAAATAAACCTTGGTCATTATCAAATATTTAAGAATCATCTTATAAATGATCTAATTAATAAAGAGAAATATAAAAATAAAATAAAAACTCTTTCTAGAAGATTTAAGCCCCTTAGGATCATTTAAATACTCAATTATATTATTTCAATGAGCTCCACTATCATTGAATTTGTAGTCTTCACATCATCAATATAAAACCTTCCCCCTTGAATATCCCCTTGCACCCCCTATACCCTGCACATGCCCCAGCCCCTCCACCTCCACTTGCATACACCCATCGCCCCTCACCTACACACACCCCTACGCCTTCCCTAGCACCACCCCCCTAACCTACAAACCCTCATCCTTGTGACTCGCCTCCCCTACACACACCATATCCCCCTTCCTGAGCACCACCCCCTCCACCAGCACCCCATATGTCCCTACACCAGCACCACCACCCCACCTCTCTCCCCCTTTCACCCCCACCTACCCCTAACACACACCCTTCCCCCTTGCAACCATCCCTTGCCTCTTTCACCCCCACACCCCTCCCCCTCACCCTACACACCCCACCCCAGCACAACCTCTTACCCCCTTCCTCATTACCCATCCCCCCATCGCCAGCACCCCCCCCCCCCACACACACACACCCTGCTCCCCTCCTCCATCCACATGAACCCCTCTACACACCCCCTTCCCCTACACTCCCCCTCCCTATAACAACCCCCTTTCACACCTCCCCCAATGCTTTCCCATCGCCATTTCTGGCTACTCAAGAACCTATAAGATGCCACAATAATTTCTTAAAAATGATATAAGGCTATGTAAAATGTGACGCCTAGATGTTTTTATGAAATATTTTCTTAAATAAATTTTATCTTTTACAAGATTATTTTTCACATAATCAGGGGTTTAAATGAACTGTTATATGCCCTTAATATAAAATTATCGTTATAGAATAACTTTAAGGATTGTCAAAATAATTTTTACTACCTAATGAAAATTAATTATAAAAAAATATAAATCAAATAGATATTTATATTTTAGAGTGAATTAATTTTTGTAATGAAATTAATAAGATATAATGTGTTATATACATAATAAAATATTTTTTATATTCCTTCAATTGATATTTTTTATAGGTTATGAATAAAACCCCATGTGATGTATTTTTTTTTAAAAAGGTAAATTTTAAACCATTGAATGGTGTACCCATTTTGAATTATGACTTTGAGACATTAATGATTTTTATATGAAAACATAAAAGGATTATTTTGAATTAGGGTAGAAAAATTTCCTTTGGATAAATTTTTGATAACATTCATATTTTGATGAATAATAAAAATATGTAAAATATTAATTGAAAAAACATTTTTCATTGAGATATTTTATATGGTTAAATTATAATATTGAATGGTTTTAAAGTATAAATGGAATATATTTTTTCCAATTAAAATAATTTATGTTCTTATCAATAATTTTACATTGAAATCATAGTTAAAAACATTTTTGTCTTTTGTAAGGTTTTAACGTTTAAAACCCATTTTCTCAACAACGAGAATAATTTTAAATAAATTTTGGAATCTTATGTGTATTGAATTATGAAATATGGATTCCATATTTAGAAATATTAGGTATAAATTATTTTATTATGAGACTTCTTATTTTTTTGTATTATGAATTGTAACAATGGTAATTATTTTTATTAAAATGGTTAAAAGTGAATCAAGTAATTAAGTGAAAAATAATATTATAAAATTATTTTAACTTCTGTAAAAATACTATTGGATGATTAAATTATACCGTTGTCATATATTTTTTTAAATTTAATCACTTTATTTCCAAATACCTATAAAAAATACCTGAATGTAATAAAACCTAATGAAATGGACAAAGTGTCACAATCTCTTTTTATATAAGTGTATTAATTTTAATATATGGATTAAAACGAGATAAAATAGACTATAGATAATATATGTAAAGATAAAACAATTACACAGGTCATAAAAATTTATTTATAATTTTAAGAGACTAATTAATTACCATTAATGATGACAAAATAGTTATGCCGAAATTATTTTATTAATTTAACTATCAAAAAAATTGTTTTAAAAGTGTTATAATAAATAACATATGAACAAATTAATGATATCATGAATTTTCTAGGTGACTATGACATGTTATAATTGTATTTAGAATTTTTTTATAACTTATCTTTGGTGTGAATTTTATTTAAACTCTAATAAATGAATAGTGTCAAAATTGATTCAATTGAAATTTTATAAAGCTAATTTTTTAAAAATTTATTTAAAAATCCTAAAAATATTTGAAAATTACAATGTAATAATTTTAAGGTCTAAAATATTATAAAATATTCATTTATGGTCAATTAACTCCACATAAGTAAATATTAGTTACCATTATATATTTTGAATGTTATTACCAAAATTAAACATTAATAGAATTACTAAGTGTCAATTAAAAAGATAAGGTTTAAATTGAATAAATAAGCTATCAAAAATTAATTGGTTTATGAGATTTAAACCCTATATCATCTCATGTTAGAATTAGGGAATCTTTGGAGGTTTTGGGTAGGGATTTCTTTTATTATATATTAATATTTCTAAGAGATTTCTAAAGTGCCCCTCTCCTCTCTTATAAAAGATCACCTCCTCCATATCCTATTGACTTAATTTTGAGCTTTTAGAGTGCGCCAACCCATGGCCATTACTCTTTTCAATGTACCTAGTAACATTATGTAGGAAATGGTATTCTCCAAAGACCAACTCTAGTGCCCTAAGTGGAAGTTCAAAGGAGGCACGTCGAGGAAGAGATAATCTATTCTACCAATTCTTTCAAGTTTATTACTTCTTCTTCTTCATCTTCATTAGTTTTTTAATTATAAAATAATTTTTTCAGTATCTAGAACTCATATGTTATTAAAAATATGGAACAATAATAGTTCAACTTCTATCCATCCTACAAAAAAATGAAATCACCGTGAGTGCGTGCGTACAACCTATCGCCTTCACACCGTGGTGTAATATGATTTTCACCACCACCATACTTGGTGCAGATAATGGTGTAAATAGTACCTATATGTGAAAAATATAACATTATACATATTATGAGATACTATACAACATCCACTTTAATACCATTCAACGATTATGGGAATGATATCATTGCGCGTGCATACGTACAGCTTACAGTCTCCACTAGATGAAGTGATTCGTTCTATATAATCATCATTAAGACATGATTATATAAATTCATTAAATAAATGTATATTATATACATTAAACTAATAAAATTATGTATAATATATAGATATAACCTAAAAATGATGAATAATTAATTAATCCGACAAAACATACATAATTACATAATGCAGTTAATACTCGAATAATGAATAACGAAGAAATGTTACTAACAAAAACATGAAAATATTATCATAAATGTTATTATAAAAATTATTATGATTCTGGAATAAATCCATAACATTATTTATATAATTATACAAGAGGTCTGGATACATACGAAGCATATCAAACCTAAGGTAAGGGATAACTTTTTAAAACTCATTTATATCTGAGATTGTTTATTCGTAAGTATTTACTAGGGTTATATTTATCATCCTTGTCCATTTTTTATAATAATGTTTTAGTAGAATGTTTAATATTATTACATGTATTTTTAAAGTCATTTTAACCCTTTTTTGACGTTTACCACATTGTATGGAAAGAAACATTCTTCGTTTTATCATACAAGGTACTTTTTTTACTTTTCCAGCAAATGTACGAGGTGAATAATTTTTAACATAAATGGAATGAAAATATTTTTAAGCTTTCATAGATAATTATTTACATGAAGCATAATTTACAATTTTTCTGTTTTATTATAAATCAACTTATTTTCTTTAAAACTTATTGACATATTGTCAAAAAAAATTTGGAGAAGAATTGATATTTTCCTCAAGAACTACATTCAAGTGTTTTATAAAATTCATTTTTCTTATAAAATTATATAAGTTTATATTTATATCACTATTATTACTATTATCTGTTTTATGTTATGATGGAATTATTTTTATGATGTTCTTTTATCTTATAAAGATTATGTTATGATGGCATGATGTTTAAGAATCCCATTTTATTACATGGGTTATTTTATGATCTATGATTTATGTTTTTGTGGTACACATAAGAATGGTTTCATTATGAGATGGGTGAGACATATATTTACCTCTAATTAATTGGGTAATGATTTAAATCTCATGAGATATACATGGTTGGAAAGGCATGTTAATATGGTTCTATGATACAGGGATGGAATGAGGAGAGAACTCAGACCAGAAATGAATTGTGTCTACTATGATGGTCTTGGAAGAAATAATAAATAATATGAAATAATTTTATATGATTATGTGTGTTTAAAAAAATCTTGTCTTATGTTATGATTATTGTGCTTACATTGAACTTATAAGATTTATCCAATGACAATATATTGCGATCTCTTATACAGGATATGATTTTCAGATGTTATATTCTTATGAATATGATATGATTGATATTTCATTTTTTACCCTTACTAAGAATTTGAGATCACCCTTTGGTATGTTTCTTATACCCAGGTTAGGAAGAAGGTTATTAAATATTAACTCCCAAAAAGCATTTTAGTTATGCTGAAATAAATGAGAGATAATGTAGATGTTTTATGAACTAGTTTTTTATGTCTCTCTATTTTTAAAGACATTATACCTATATGGTCCTATCATGGTTTTGTTATATGTTTTAATATATTTACTTCAATTATGATGTAATAACAATGTATGTAAATTATTGGTCATTATAGTTGGTATCAGAGGAAAGGTACAGTTAGACATTGGAAACTAGGATGGGAAAGCCATAGTATGAGAAATAAACATATGTCTAATTATAGGATACAATACTAGTGTTTTAGAAATGGACATGACTAACCTATGATAAAACCTAAAGTGAGTTAAATTAAAATTTTATTCTTGATTATCTGGTTTCCTAATATGATTAGTGTTTCTCACACTATGGTTCTTAGTTTTTGTCAATGAATGGAACTTGAATGATCTATGTTAATGTTGAATGAGACTGGAAATGCAATGATAAACCCTTGAGTAACCAAATGTTATGGGACCTAGAATTAAAAATCTTGTAACCATGCACACAAAAATTTCTAAATCTATGAATCATACAAGACTTCCTAATGATAAAAGGAAGAAAGAACATTATGTTTAATAATTCATGAGGCGTCATCCACCACCATTTAATGGAACTTCTGATCCACGAGTTTCTGAACAATGGATCATTACCACTGAAAATATATGTTTAGGTCTACAATTTTTTGAAAATGATAAAGTCATCTTAGTAGTATATTGTTTGGAAGTTGAAGCTGATCAATGGTCGAATCATTTCAAGAATACAAGGAAAATAGATGAAATTGAGTTCATGGAATGAGACGAGTTCAAGAACTTATTTTTCAATAAGCACATCCCTCACATTCTTCAAACAATGATGGAGAATAAGTTTATTGAACTGAAGAAAAAGTATGATGAATATGTTGGTACATATGAAGAAACTTTTACAAGACATGCGATGTAGGCTTTTGGAATTATTAACCAACCTAAGACTAAGATCGATAAATTATTTAGTGGCTTAAAACCACCTATCCTAAGGGCATTATCCATAAGGGACTTAAATAGATAAGAGGAAATTGTTCGATGTGCTCTTCAGTTTGAGACGGAGAATGGAGTAACCCATCATTAATTTGGATTTGATAAGAGGATGAAAATGGAATTCAAAGTAAAATCTAAATACCACAATGAAAATAAGATGATTTTTCCATTATACTCAATTTGTGGAATGATACATGGAGGGAACTTTCATTAAGGGACAATTAAATGTTTTATGTGTGTAAAAAAGGCCATCGGGAAATTAAATGCTGAAGTGATGGGAAAAATATGTCTAATGATGTGAATAATGAAAAGGCTACACATAATCCACCTCCGACACATAAATGTTACAACTTCAAGGAAATGTGGTGTTATTCCAGTCAATGCCATATTGATGATGATCAACATCATCAAAATCTTAAGGCCAAAGACAATGAAATGCCACATGCAATTTTTATCGACGATGTGGAGTAAGATAATGAAGTGGTTAAAGGTACACCTACCATCCAATCTAAAGTAAAAAATGTTTTATTATATTATAGATCCATCCAATATTTTATTCATGAAGAAATTTCTATGGGTATCTCCATATTACCCCAAAAATTAGATGTTGAGTTAGTTGTGACAACTCCTAATGGCACACCAGTTATATAAAATGTTTAAAATTAATCTCTAATTCATGTTTGTGGAAATTTTCTTCAAGAAAATATTATGATCCTTCCTATAGCAGAATTTTATGTGATTCATGGCATGGATTGGCTTTCATTATATGGAGCTCATATCATTTTCCAAAGAAGGGAAGTCATATTTCATATTCTAGATTAATCTATGACCATCTTTCATTTCATGGATGAATATAACCTTCCAGAAAAAATTTCATCCATCTTAAGGGTATTGATTCCAATAAATGAATGTTATTTATCTCAAATGGTTGGGGGAGAAACTCATGATTATTAATACAACCATTGTACGTGAGTTTGAAGATTTATTTTCGGAGGAATTACCATGCCTTCCACCAAATCGAGAATATGAGTTTTCAAAAGAACTCATATCGGGTTCTATTCCTATTTCAAAGACACCTTATAGAATGGAACAAATTGAGATTCAAGAATTAAAGATGAAAATTCAAGAGAATCATGACAAGGGATTCATACTCCCTAGTGCATCACCTTGGGGAGCACCTATTTGTTTCTAAGAATAAATATGGATCAGTGAGACTCAGTATTGATTATCAAGAACTTAACAAGATCACTATCAAGAACTATATCATCTCCCATGCAATGATAACTTATAGGGTATGGAAACTATGAATTTATAGTAATGCCTTTTGGTCTTACCAATTTTGCTACTATCTTCATGGATCAAATGATAATGTCTTTAGAGACTCTCTGATCAGTTTTTATTTATCTTTATAGATGACATTTTTGTCTTTTCAAAGATAAAATTAAAACATGATCATCTCTTAAAAATTGTACTAAAGACCCTGAGAAAGGAGAGGCTTTATTCCAAAATTACCAACTATGAATTTTGGCTTCAAAAAGATTCATTTTTTGGGTCACATAATCTCAAGAGATGAGATATTTGTGGATCCAGCAAAAATAGAGGTTATCGAACGATGGTCCAAGCAAACAACAGTAACTGGGATCTGATGTTTTCCTAGATTGGATGGATATTATCAACATTTTTTGAACTATATTTACGATTATCTGATCCACTAACCATGCTGACTCAGGAAAGAGTTATGTTCATTTGTACAAAAGAATATGAATAGAATTTCAAAGAGCTAAACAGAAGGTTAGCAAGTGCGCCTGGCTCACACTTCCTCATAGTGAATAAAGGGTTGTGATCTACAATGATGCATCCATGAAGGGGAATGGGTATATTCTCGTGAAAAATGTTATGGTGATAGATTATATATCACGACAGTTTACAATCCCTGAGAATAATTACCCAACTAATGATTTGGAGTTGCTGCAGTAATATTTTCTTTAATGATATGGATAAATTTTCTTTATGGTGAAAGGTGTTATATTTATAATAATAATAAAATTTTATACTATATTTTCACACAAACGGTTATGAACATTTTCCAAATAATATTTTTGGAGTTAATTAATGATTAGGACTAATTAATACATTACGACCATGGGAAAGAAAAAAAGGTGGAGAATGAATTAAGTCAACAACACCATTCCATCTTATCCATTATGAGGATCATGAATGATTAAACATTAATGTATTTGCAGGGGGTGGATCATGAAATAATAATGGAAGGGAAGAAATGATACCTTTCTCAAATGAATTTTCAACCATCTATACATGTGAATATTAAAGAGGAGCAAAATTAAGATGTATAGTTACAAAAGAAGGTGAGAAATGTTCATGAATCCAACCTTGATTTTGAGGAAATAATAAGGTTTTGGAATCAGGTTTTTGTTCTTTGCATAACATAATTAAATAAAGAGCTATTGGATGAGGCTCCTAGTTATTCATTCACAGTTCACCTTGGAATAACGAAGATGTATCGTGACCTGAAATAGTACATATGGTGGGATGGGAGGAAAAGTGATATCGTTGAATATGTATCTTGATGCTTGGTTGGTCGGATAGTTAAGAAAGATAGATAAAAGTATAATGGTATTTTACAACCATTACCCACACAAGAATAAATATGGGAAAACATCACTAAATAGTTTGTCATCGGACTTCCCAAAACACCCAATGTCAATAATAATATCTGGGTTATAGTTGATCACCTTATGAAGTCGGAAAATAACATTTATATTAGAGAGGATTTATCTTTTAATTATATTGCCCATATATGTAAAGGATGTGGAAACATTGAATGGATTAGTAATTTATATTATATCTAATCGGGATCCTAGTTTTACCCCCGAAGTTCTACCGAAGTCTTCTGCATGCTCTAGATACTATGTAATGTTTCAACACTTTTTATCATCCTTGAATAGAAGGTTGTTCTAAGAAGAAAATTCATGCTCTAGAAGACATGTTGAGAACTATCTTAGTGAATTTATATGGTGGTTTGGATCAAAACCTACTATTGGTGGAATTTTATTACAATAATAGCATTCACTCCAGTATTCAGATGGCCCTTATGAAGCCCTCTAGGGAAAGAATTTTAGAATTACAACTTTATTGGATGTAGTTGGGGAATAAAAGCTATTAAGACTTGATCATGTTGATGAAATGGCAGAAAATGCCAGATCTATTCAACAACACATAAGGGAAGCTCATAGTCGAAGAAAAAGTAATGCTGAAAATCGAAGAAAATGCCTAGAGTTTGATATGGGTGATATGGTGTTCTTATGAATATATCCCTGGAAGAGAGTAATGAGATTTGGAACGAAGTGAGAGCTGAGCCCTAGGTATATCTGATCTTTTGATATTATGGATTCTGTTTGATTTTAAATTACCGATTGGAAAATCTATTGAATCTATATAATGTTCATGATGTGTTCCATGTATCCCTCCTAATAAAGTGCATACCTCATCCTTCACATGTAATAAGGTCAGATGTCATACCGTTGGAGAAAGACCATTCTTATGATGAATAACCGATAGAGATTCTGGATCATAGTGAAAAATTTATACAAAACAAGAAAAATATCTTAATTAATGTTTTATGCAGGGACCACCAATTATAATAAGCTACATGGGAACTCGAGTATTTGATGATGGAGAGGTATTCTCCTATGTTTATTTCCAAGTGATGAATTTATAGGGTGAAATTCAGTTTAAGGGGGGTAAAATGTTACACCTTGATGTTTTTTATGAAATATTTTCTTAAAATAATTTTCATACATCAATAACTTTCGCTTCACACAATCATGAGTTTAAATGAACTATGAGATTCCATTAATATAAAATTTTTGTTACAGCCTAACCGTTAGGATAACAAGAATAATTATAACCAACATATGAAAATGCATTATAAAAAATATAAATCAATTAGATATTTTTATTTTAGATTGATTTACTTTTGGTAATGAAATTAATAAGATATATATGTGTTATATTATTAATAAAATATTTTTTATATTCATTAAATTGATATTTTAGTCATAGGATATATATCAAACCATGTTTGATGTATTATTTTAAATGGTTAATTTTACACATTTGAATGATGAATCCCTTTTAAATTAAGACTTTGACAAGTTAATGATTTTTATATGACAACATAAATATATTATTTTGAAGTGGGTTAAAAAAATTTACCTGGAATAAATTTTTTATATTTTTATGAAAACATTAATATTTTGATAATAAGAAAAAATACAATAAATTTTAATTAAAAACAAATTTTTTTCATTTTGATAATTTATAGGGATAAATTATAATATTGAATAGTTTTAGTGTATAAATAGAATATATTTTTACTATTTAATATATTGTATGTCATTATCAAAAAATTTACAATGAATTCATATGTAAAAACTTTTCAATCTTTTGCAATGTTTTAACTTTTCAAAACACATTTTCTCAACAATGAGATTAATTTTAAATTAATTACTGCATCTTTTGTGTTTTGAATTATGAAAAATGGATTCCATATTTTGAATCATTAGGTCCAAATTATTTAAGTAGCCAACTTTTATTTTTGGGCATTATGAATAGTAACTTTGGTAATTTTATGAATTACCATAGTTAAAGGTGAATCAGGTATTTAAGAGTCAAAAAAATATTATAAAATTACTTTAACACCAGTAAAAATCCTATTAGATGATTACATTCTACCTTATAATCTATTTTTGAAATGTAATCTATTTATTTCCACTTACTGATGAAAATGAAAAGAATGTAATAAAAACTAATGAAATGGGCAAAGTGTCACAATCTATTTTATATAAGTGTATTAAATTCAATATATGGATAAAAATGAGATAAAATCCACAATATATAGTATATAGAATGATAAAAGAATAACCCATATCATAAAACTTTATTTATAATTATTACTGATTAAATAATTACCAGAAATGATGACACAATAGTGATGTAGAAGTAAGTTTCTTAATAGAAATATAAAATAAATGGTTTAAAAAATGTTAAAAAAACTATCCAATGAACTAATTATATTCCCCATGAATTTTCTATCTTAATATGATATTTTATGTGTGTATTTAATTTTTTTTTCAATGTTATATTCTGTGTGAAATTTAGTTAATGTCTACGAAATTAATAGTTACAAAAATGACATTATTGATATTTAATTAACATAAACTTTTATTAAATTATTTAAAAATAATAAAAATATTTAAAAATTATAAATTTATAATTATAATGTATAAAATATCATAAATTATCAAATTTCTTTCAATTAACACCACATAAGTAAATATTAGTTACCATTAAATATTTAGAATGTTTAAAAAAAATAATAGTATAATAGAATAACTAAGTTTCAATTAAAAGGGCAAGGATTATATTTAAAAAATAAATTCTCCAAAATTTATTGGTTTATGAGATTAAAAATATACCTCATATAACATTATTCATAGTTAATCTCTGGTTGTTTTTGGGGAGGTTCTGATTTTATAATATATTACTATTTTTTTGGAGTTTCCTAAAGTACCCCTCAAATATCTTATAAAAGGGAACCTACCCCCTATCCAATTCACATAATTTTGAGCATTAGTGCTTCAGAAACCCCTTCACATTAATCATATATACTTATTTATTAACATTATGAATGTTCATGTCTCCTCAAAAGACCATCTCTTGTCCCCTAAGTGTAAATTCGAAGGAGGCGCATCGAGGAAGATGTAATCTCTTCTACCGATTCATTCATTTTTATTTCTTCTTCAATGTCCTCTTCTTTAGTTGTTTAATTATAAAATTATAATTTCATTATCACACATATACTAGTATGTTTTTATAAACATATAATGACCTTATTTCTCCTTCTATCCATCCTACGGAAAATGTAAATCATCGCCTATGTGTACGTACGACATACCGTCTCTATGTCGTGGTGTAATAGGTTTTTCAACACCACCATACATGGATGTGTATAATGGTGAAAATAATACCTTTATATGAATAATATAAAATTATTATAATTATGAGATACTATACACACTCCACTTCAATGCCATTCAACAATTATTGGAACAATATCGTCGTGCGTGCGTACGTACAGCTCAGCCTCTCCACAGAGTGTTGTGATTCATTCTACATAATCATAATTCGACCATGATTATATAAATGAATAGAATGAATATATATGATATATATTTTACTAATACCATGATTTAAATGATACAATTATAACCTAAAAAGATGAATAATGACTTATCAGACAAAACATACATAAGTACAGAAAGAATTTAATACCCAAATAAAGAGTAACAATGAAATGTTACTATCAAATAAATGAAAATATGATCATAAATGTTATCATAAAATTGATTATGATTTGAGAATTTTTTTAACAATATTTAAATCATTATATAGTATTTTCAGATACATACAAACCATATCATACCTAAGATAAAATACATCTTCTTAAATCTCATTTATATGAAGGAATGTTTATTCATAAATATTTACCGGGGTTATAATTATCATCAATGTCCATGTATTAAATAAAAACTCATACAATATTTACTATTCCTCCATGTATGTTTAAATTCATTTTCACCCTCTATTTACTTTTACAACATGGTATGGAAGGAATCAATCTTTTATATACCATATGTGGTACTTTTTTGACTTTTCCACAAAAAGTAAAAAGAGATTAATTTTTTTAAATTATACGCATGAATTTATTTTTTAGATTTCATAGTTAATTATTTTTTTGAACCTTAATTTAAAATTTTTCATGTTTATTTTCAAAATAATTATTACCTTTTAAAATTTCACAACATATTGAGAAAAGAAATTTTTTTTGAAGAAAAAATGATATTTTCCGCAAGAACTATGTTCAAGTGTTTTATCAAAATTAGATTGCATCTATGATTATATAGGGTTATGTTTATATCCCAATTATTACATTTATTTGATTAATAAATGATGAAATTATTTCTATATAGTCCTTTTATCTTATATGTATTATGTTATGGTGGCATGATGCTTAAGAATCCTATTTTATTATATGGGATATACTATAATGTATGATTTATGTTTTTGTGGCCCACATAATAATAGTTTAATTATGAGATGGGTGGTACATATATCTTCCTAAAATTCATTGGGTAATGATTTATATCTCATGATATAGACATGGATGGAATGGAAAGTTAATCCAGTTTAGTGATATAGGGCTAGAAAGAGAAGATAACTCAGTTCAGTAATGGAATTTTTTCACTATGATGGTCTGGGAAAAAAGACATGACAAATGTGAAATGATTTTCTATGCTTATATGTGTATGCCTCAATGTTTGATTTCCTATATTATGATTATTCTGATTACATTTCACTTCTATGATTTCTCCCATGACATGATATTATGATCTATTATGCTAGATAAGATCTACATATTATAGGTTCTTATGAATATGATATGATCGATATTTTCTTTTTTACTATTACACAGCATTTGAGCTCACCCTTTTATATTTTTCTTTTCCCCAGGTCAGGAAGAAGGGTATTAAATATGATATGCCATAAAGGAGTCTAGTTATAATGAAATAAACGGGCGACAATATTGATGATTTATGAACTAGTTGTTTATGACTCCCAGTTTCTAATGATATTATACATATACGGTCATGTCATTGTTTTGTTATATTTTATTATAAATATACATAAATCATGAAGTAAAAATAATGTTTGTAATGTATGGTTAGTTATATAAAATATATAAAGATTCATAACATATCAATTATATGTCCTATTCCTCCCCCAATTTTGACATTTTTTCTTTGAGAAGTATCCCCTTAGGCATGCTCAAACAACATGGGCCACTTCATGCACACCAAAATTGAGTAAAGAAAACATAATGATTATATAGTAATAAGGGGTCATGTGAATTGGTAATTGGATCAATTTAATCAACAGATGAAAAATAGAGACCCTTATGTTTAAGAGGTCAAGATAATAATAAAGAGAGGAGATATTTAAGTTGAATTGTTTAAATTGGTTTTGATTGGAATAACCTGATCCCACACCCCCTCAGGTTATATATAATGTGAAGACTGTAATTGGACCAAACATAATTGGTCAATAAAATCTTATTAACCATAAAAAAGACAACGTCTAGAAAATCACATTCCAATATGTTCAGTCAGATTAAATGTACTCTTTCTCCTATGTTAAACATCAATCACTATGAAATATAAGACACTGATTCATGGAACCCAAAAATAGGGAATGGTTCAACATTACAACACCATTCAAGGTCTGGGTATAGTTTATAACTATAATACCTACAACCAATGATTAGAATAATAATCCTCATGGTCATCTAATGTGACACACTCTATACTTTATACTAAGACCTTTATGAGAAAATAATTTTATATATAACGGTCCATGGTTCCAAACCATATATGATTTATACCTCCAAAAATAACAATATTGTTTTGAACTAAGGGATTACCTAAAATCACTTAAATAAGAGAAAAATATAAAAATAACTTTATAAAAATATCAACAATTTAAAACGAATAATTAGAACACATTTCATATAGAATACAACATTGAAAAGAATCTTAGTTCCCTATAAGAATACAAAATACATTTCATGGGTTAAAGTTAAAACTTCCCAATTATTATGTTTTAAAAAAATAATAACACTAGATTGGATAATCTTGAACTTATAAGAAATAAAATCTCACTCAAAATTCATAAATTTCATTTATACTTTTAAAAAACCTTATGAATTTCATCATAAGACCAAAAAATTTCTTGATTCCAAGTTTATTTTTAAATCATTTCCTAAATTATATAATGTAATCATACTCTTTCAAATCATCATGTGAAAGTAAAAAATAATAATAAAACCAGATTTTTTAATCCAAAACATCCATGTGTACAATTTTACAATTAATCACTAAAATATTTTGAAATTAAAACACTTCATGAATTGTATTTTCATTTTCAGTCATTTCACAGTTTATTTTTAAACCTTACTACTCTAGAAAACATTGTAAATGACATTAATAATACATTAAAAAGATTCCCACAAAACCGGTTTGGAAATAAAAAAAATGAATAAATATACTTTTGTACAAAAAACCGAAGCACCAAACATAAAAAAACCATAATGTGGAACAACATAAAAAATAAATTGCATTAACACCAAATATCACTAAAACCTATTTTGATCCATCTGCCAGGGTGTAAATTTTCGAAAGATCCATTGTAAATCAATATAAAATAACATAATAAATCAAAATTTGATGAAAATTTGTGCATGACTTGGCCACATGGTTTAGCTGACCATATTCCAATCATACAATAACATCGATCACTCATGCACAAAAATAAAATAGCATCAATATAAATGAAACAATCAAATATTGTGTAATATTTTAGAAATAATAAAATTTCATAAATCACATCATCACATAATAAAGTAATAAGAATAATCCCATGTATATAATAAACTAAATGAAATATCTAGGCCAACATGGATTATATATAAACAACCAAAAATATGAGCAAACATGGATGACTACTAACTACCTCATTATGACTCACAATCACCCGTACTATCCTATACCATCTCTCATATGACCAACTTGAACATTAACCAATGTAAATGAACATAAAATTTCAACTTGAATGTAAACATGAAATTTTGATACACCCATTAGTGTATTTATGGTGTGAAATAAACTATGCCTAGTAGGATTTCACTATGGAGTTTGTATAATTCCATTGAAAATATATCTTATAAATGGTAGTTTAATATTTATGTAGTGATTATGCTTTTCATAAGATGTTATAAAGAAAAATTGTATCATTCTGTAACTTCTTTTATAATGCAAAGATTATTTTCATTTTAAATGGAAATGCTTCCAATCTAAGGAAAAAATTATTTTAAAATCCATTAAAAGATAACTAATCATTTATCCATTTTTTCAAATCCATATCTCAAAACCACACATTTAAATCAAACATCATTATTTTATTTAAAAATATACTTTCAAAACTATTTTTAAATTTATTTTGAATTTAAACTAAAACCATAAATGAAATGTAATATAGAAACATATCATCCAAAAACATATAAAAGGGAAAATGACAATAAGAAATAACTAAATTAATAAGGGGGATACAAATAAGGCATGGGATGATATCCTCTGAAAAAATATTCAATTAATTATTGACTTCATGGTAAACACATTAGGCCTTATAATGGGTTATACTAGACCTAGTTCATCATATTACTCTTTGGGACCCTATATAAAATAATATCATCACATTCATCTTCCCCTTTCTAGTCTCTCCACATATAAAATAAATCCCTAATAGGGTGTTAATCTCTTAGGGAAATATCTAACTAAAATACACTAAGTTAGCATCACATGTTGCTAAACCATCCATTAGCTACCTATGTTCTCATGATAAATCAATCAAGTGGAGGTAGAAAATCAGAAGAATCACAAAAATGGATAAAATATTATTTTAAATAAATCTCATCTCACCTCCAAATCCAACTCCCTCACAATAAATAACACATTTCACTTAATCCGTAAATAAAATTGAATAAAACATCCCTACTCATGGTCCAAAATTTAATTTAGGCATTATCAAAAAAATTGATGAATTGATGGTCTCATACTCATTATGAAAATATCTTCTATAAAGTGAAAATATTCCTTTTCAGAAACCATATAGGATTTCCAAGTCATTCCAACCATTTGAAACCCGACATTGTCACCTTATTTATAACAATTATATGTGAAACCTCACTAAAAAATCTTTTGAAACAACAACTATCTATTTATTCTATTCATTCTAAAATCCATTAAACCAAATTTTTCCCAAAAAATCCTTGAAAATAATACCAATACCCAAATGGGTTTTATTACCATATGTTATAGAAATTATTTTAAGACAAGCCATATTGGCATTACCATAAACACTTGTCATTTTAAAAAATTAATTAAAATTTTAAAAACATTATAAAAACATTATTCCAAGAGAGAAAAACGTTTATAAAACATTTTAAACCCATAATATCTATTAAATAATTATTTAATTTGATATGAATTTAGAAAACCCCTAAAATAACATGACTTGATAATTTAAGTAAATATAAAAAAATACCTTCCTCAATCCATGAATAACTGGTTTCACAAGACATATTAAAGGTGTAATTTTATGAAATGTCACAAAAATTGTATAGAAGTGATACACTGTTTCTTTGAATAAATCATAACAAAATAATGAACAGATAATTGTTTATAACAAAGAGGAGTAGGATCAACCGTAGGGTGTTGGCCACATCGGAGGAGGTGGTGATGCTACCATGGAGAAGCATCAGCGGGGGTGGGGAGGGGTACTATGTTTTTTGATAGAGTTATGGGAGAAGGGTTGGAGATGAGAGCTTGAGGTGTGGTTTCCTCATTCAGTAGTAGCGAGGGGAACCATCACGAGGGTATCAGTGAGGGGTACCATCGGTGGAGGAGGATCGGGGAGGGGAGAGGTCGCGATGGGCACCATCGAGGATCGATGGTCATTCATAGAGGGTATCAGGGAGGAGGGTACCTGTAATGTCCCAAAATTTCGGTATAATTTTTTTTTAATTATATGGAATTATTTTGAAAATGCGAAATCTGATGGTGCATGATTCTAAGGCCCAGACTGCCTGGAATGATCTGTCGATGTTTTCTTATGCTTTAATTAGCGCGAATAATCATTTTTCCTGAAAAAGTAGAATAAATCATAAACTGTTTCCCAGATTAGAAATATAAGGTCACAATTGTGTTCAAGATGGTGGGTTTACCCTTGGAGCAACATAATTTTAGTCAGCACAGCCCTCTTGGGAGAAAACCCAAAAATGGAATAACCATAAATAAAATAATTAAATAAATTAATTTTATTTTTCAAATGATTATAACTCACGAATGGTGACTCAGATTAAAAATTTGAGACCACTGATGATGTTGTAAGGGTATGTTCTCTTTAGGTAGATACTAACATTGGCTAGCGTGGGCCACCAGGGAAAGTTAGTTTTTCCCGTAAATAAAATATTTAAGTGAAACTTATTTTATTGTAAAATTCATAACATCTAAAGGGTAACTCGGATGAAAAATACGAGAGCACCATTGAGTTCGTTGGAAAATGATATCCTTAGAAAAATCATAATCTCAACGTGCCTGGGTCGAGGGTGATCATTATTAATTTATTTATCTTTCCTTAAGGTATGTTCAATAAACGCATGAGCGGTGTATTCTAAATTTTGAATCGGTGTTTGAGATAAAAATTCAAGGGCACCGTCAAATCTATAGCACCATGATTTTATTAATGAAGACAATACTTTGAATATAGTAGGTTTGGATAAAAAAAATTTGAGAATTTTTTTAAAAGAAATAGAATAAAATAACTTTATTATTTTATTTTCATTCTTATCCTTCAATGGACAAGACGAGCGTGGGACCAATGATGTGTCCAGCCATTAAATGGATTAACCCTTTAATCTAAGTAACAGAAATGTTGGGGAAATTAAGAAGATTTATAATTAATAATCCCCATTAATTTTCAACGTCATTATATAACCTCCCCCTCTCAAATTTATATGGAGCTTGGGGGTAGGTGACGGATGGCTTCACCAAGCAGTGAAGTGCTTAGAAAGTGTTGAGACGCCAAACCCTTGGAGAACAGAGCTAGTTTCGGCAAGAAATGATGAGAGACACCATAAAAAAAACCAGATATCAACGATCGAGTGACATAATGGGGGGATATTTGCGAGGGATGGCGACAATTGACCCAATTCCTCAACCATAGGCATTTCGGCATAATTATTGAGATAGGGTTTAATTATTGTTTATTTCAGGTGAATATTTTCTTGAACCCTTTATACTCTCTCATGTTACAAGAAAATGTAGACGGCGTAGGCCTATCAAACCTAGAAAATACACTCCACTAATTTTCTACACCTTTTCGTTCTTCGGGTAATACCGCCTGTGCAGTGACACCAACCAGCTATGAAGAAGGCGTGCACCGACGCACGCTGTAAGGGGTGGTAGTGACACCAAGACGCGATGGTCCTCGAAATGGCCAGCATCATCCAGCCACAAAAGTGTTTTTTTGTGACCTCATGTGCCAATAGTAAGCAAGGGACTACAACTTTTGAGATATGGTGATTAGAGGAGGATGTCGACACTTTAGCTGGAAGCGAAAGGAGAGGCGGCGCGACTAGCACACCGTCGACGAGAAGAAGCCGCAGGCGTAGCCATGAAGGAGGTAGAACCCATGCCTCTGATGGGTTCCATGGTGATTGGGACAAGCCCATGAGCCTACCGCGGGTCATCCCAAATCGGTTCGGGGTGGGTCGGTCTGACCGGGTCGGACCGGACCTGGGGCCAAGTTGGCCCAGAAACACATAAACAGACATATCTTGAGAATCGGTCATCCATTTGACGAATTGTCTGTGGATTTATAACACATAGGATGGAGAGGTCCTTTTGATATAATCTACCTTTGTTTTGGAGAATGTCTGGGTTGGGCTAGGTTAGATCAAATTGGAATCCAACCAGGCCTTATAAACTAAAATGATTTTCAGTCACAGACCGGGCGTTCGATTGATATGTCATCTGCTGCGTTGGAACCCGTACAACTTGGCGGTACGTTGGGATACTTATTATATGGGAATTATTGTATTTGAGATATGACTGATGTATTGAGGAGCAGTTCTCTTAGAATTAAATGTATTATGAGTAGGAATCCAGTGGTTGGGAGTGAGGCGGAGGTTGGAGAGAGATCATATAGAGGTTGTACCAATCGATCCTTTATGGTTCAACATCAATCCTATGTGGGTCACATCCAGTGTGGGTTAGTACTCAGTGATCTTATGTGGGTCAGTTCATACTGATCCTGAGTGGGTCGTTGTGGGGTTAGTATCTATCAACTCTGGGCAGGTCAAATCATGTGTGGTTCATTGTGGAGTTAGTATCTATCGATCTTGTGTGGGTCAGACATCATATGGTCAAATGCAATGCCTCTTGAGAGAATAAGATGATCTGCCTTTGCGACTGATCATGTGAGCTTCTATACATCACTAATACCTATGTGAGCTGAGTCCTTTATCATAAATTTGATACATGTGTGGTATGTTTTTCTTTATAGTGATAACATCATGGTGACATAGGTTTGGTACTTTTTCCTTCATGGTGATATCTTCATGGTGTTAATTGCGTGGTAATTTTACCTTCGTGGTGTAGTCTTTGTGGTGTTACATTTGTGGAACTTTTACAGTCATGGTGTAACCTTCCTGGTGTTACCATTGGGGTATTCATCCCTCAAGTATGAGACGTGTATATCTAGATAAATTAGCTATATGAATGGGCATACTTCTAATTAAAGTTATTGAATTCATTGTTCTTTGTGATTGAGGTATTTATTTTTGTTATTTCTTTTGTGGAACTCTGGGTGACCTTTATGGGTCTCGAGGTCCCTACTGAGTTTTTTATACTCACCCCTCCATGTTCTTCACCCGCACATTATTGTGTATTGTGCAGATAACGGACAGAGTAGATTGCGGCTGAGAGAGCTAAGGTCGGATAGTGCTCAGTGGTGGACCATTTGACATGGCGTGATATAGGACTGTAGATCATGAGTTGTAACTACCCTTCAGGTAGGATCCATCGTGGAAGATCCAAGTGTTTTTTCACTTTTCATTTATATTTGTATTCTTCAGTTCTACTTATACTTTTGGGTTGGGCTTATATTTAATCCCTTTACTTTCAGCACACTTTTTACTATATCAGTTTACTTGGTCGTTACTTCTTTTGTGTTCTAAACTTGTGTGTTTGTATAGGATTAAAGACAATGCCTTCCCGTTAAGGGATACACCTTTCTAGTGCAGGTTTCTAGCCCTTGGCCTTTGGATGTCAGGCATTGGGTAGTCATAGAATGGGCCCGAGGTGATGGGTCATGAAAACACAACTGTGAGAGAGGTCGATTGTTCAGAGGGTCATTGATCGGGGGAGAATGGAGGAGGAGCCTGAAATGTTTTCGAAAAATAGGAGAGGTAAAATTTTATCAATTTTCCTATGATTTAATCAGTTATATAAACGAGTTATTGCCATGGACCTAAATTTATTTTTCTATAGGTCCATGGATATAGAATAAATTTCTTGTAGTTCCCTCCCATGATGTTGAGTTGGCTCCAATGGTGTATTCTTTGAAGTGTATGAGGCACTACATATTTGGTGAGCAGTTCGCGGTGCATACTGATCATAAAAGCATTATGTAAATATTCACCCAACATCGTTTGAATCATTGGAGGTAGAAATATGTTTATTATATGCAATATTTTGACAACAAGCTAGTCTACACACCATGAAATGGAAATATTGTTCATGATACCATATGTCAAAAATCTCAATGGCATAAAGTTTTGAGGTCCATCTCTGAGTGGAATATGATTTCATGGTTTTCTAAAAAGCGTCTAGAGGTTCATGAGGGGTATGGGAAGATGACCCTTACATCCATAGTATTTTATTTTATGCTTTTTATATGGGTCAATGAGGGTCAGCATGAAGATATAGAGTGTTTGGCTATAAGGTAAATTGTTAATGGTGGGGAGTCTCCTTCTTGTTGGACTATTTGGGATTACATGATAGTGTATGTTCATGGTCGTATTACGGTGCCAACAGGTATATGAGAATATTTTAGGTGGTAGTATTATCCATCCTGATTGTTTGTGTATCCTTGTTTGACTAATATGTTTAGTGATATTTTTGGGTAGTATTGGTGATTGACAATGATGAAATAGGTTATAGTTTTTGTTGCATGATGCCATACTGGTTAGAAACTGAAGGCGGAGAATCAACACAATGATAGTTTTTTATAGCCATTTACCATTCAAGAATGGAAGTGCGGTGATGTAACTATAGACTTCGTAGTGAGTCTTTTGAGGATTCCTTATAAGAATGAGGAAATCATGGTGGTTGTGGATCTCTTGACTAAGGTGGCTCATTTCATGCCTATCTAAGGGACTTTCACTATCGACCAGTTGGGTGAGTTGTATGTTCAGGAGATAGAGTGGTTTCATGGTGTACCAGAGACTAGAGTTTCAAAAAGTTGTATTCATTTAACATCATGCTTCTTGAGTGATTAAAAAATGATCTTGGAACCCTATTATTTTTTAGTATGTCTTTTCAGCACATAATGGGTGGGAAGTCAGAGTGTACGATTTAGTTTTTGGAGGAAATTTTGATGTTGTGTGCCCTAAATTTGTCTAGTTAATAGGGAAACAATTATATCTTGTTGAGTTATCATAAAAAATAGTTTCAAAATATGATTTAAATGGAAATTTTTGAGGTACTCAATGGGTGACTATGTACAACTCTGTTGTGTTGGTTAGAAGCTATACAATCTGAATTGTTGGGACCTAGTGTCATGTAGTAAACATCATAAATGGTGTATTTAATTCTGAAATGTATAGAAATGGATTTGGGTAGGAATAAGTCATATACAGGTCGAACTCATAGACATCTTGAGTTTATAGTTGGTGATAGTGTATTTTTTATGGTGTTTCCACATCTATAGATTTCATAAATAGGGGATGTTTCCACCAAGGCACATGGGGTCATTTTAGATCATAAAGATTATTTAAAAATTAGATTAAAAATTGGATCTTCCACATTGGTATAGTGGTATGCACATTGTTTTTTACATGTCACGTATTTGGAAGTATAACCCTAACACATATCATAGGATTTATGTTGGGGATGTCCAAATTTATGCTGATGAATCTTTTATAGATCATCTATTTGGTATTGTTGACTATAGTGAGAAATTATTTTGGGGAATGACTATACCTTTTGTTAGGGTTTTATAAAAGTATGGTACTTTATAGGAATAAACATGGGGAAGGGAGTCAAATGAGTGTGAATAGTATCCTTATCTCTTTTCTTTAGAATCTTTGTAATTTTTTGAAGAATAACTCAAGGAAAAGTCATAATAATGTGTGGAGTTTGTAAGATCTTATAGATCATGGTTCTATTTACTTATATACGTTTTGGATTAAATATCTTATTTTGGTTTAATGAATTTTCTACTTGATTATTAGGGAGTTTGGGGGTTTTGGGGGGTTCCATACAGGAAAGAAAAGGGGTTTTGGCCATCTAGTTCATGTTTCATTATTGACACATGGTTAGTGTAAACTGTGTATCCAAACTTTTCTTACGAGGGGAGGGGTGTATTGTTGGGTAAACCATGTATGGTGGAGATCCAAACATTGTTGGCTTGGATAGTGTCATTCCGTATATTTTTCACATGGGGTTTGAAACCATGATGATCTGTCTAGGTAAATATGCGACCTCAACCTCTCTTGAATAGTGGTTGGTGAACAGTTTTGGCATAGTTTGGAAAACTATGCAGAAAAACTGTGAGACCCATTGAGAAGAGAAAGAATACTAAACTACCCCTTGTTATTTAATGTATCTCACCAGATTTTCCTCCTCATTCTTCTTTTTATAGGTATAGTGATTAACCAAACATCCAAAATCTTCGTAAGGGGTGATCTCTTTTGATTATAGTTCGGTTGGGGTTCTGTTGGTTTTGGATCGATGATCCATGTCAATCTAACACCTAGGATGATTTACATTTCCATATATTTTTTTTGGATCCCCTAATATTATTTATAATCCATAATATGCTCTATGCCAAGTGTAATGTGGGTTGGGGCCTCAAGGGGGTCTTGAATCTAGATATAAGGATATGATTAAGGGTATGTTCATCAACAAATTCTAGGTAGGTGATCTACAAGTTTTATCCCATAGTATTTGGGTTGAGTTGTTAATGTTTGGTCATGTACTTCATTATATCTTATTTTTCATCTTATAACATTGGTTAGATTTGGTAAAATGAGCATATATATTATTAATTTAAGCCCTCATGTTCCCCATGTGATCCGCTGAGGAGGATTTGACTGATCTAAGGCCACCCATGGGGTGCGCTTCCATTCTCGGACATAGAAACTGATAAGGATAAGTGTATAATTGACAGGTTATATCATAGATAACTTCAATAACGTGTTAATATGGTTATCTGAGATTAAAATTGAATAGTGATAGTTATTCCTAGTGTTGATAATTTCATAAGCGGTTGTTTCATGTAAAAATTGGTTAATTAGGTTAATTGAGATTGGGTCAAATGGATTAAGAATTATGATAAAATTGTCTAAGAGTTTTAGGGCATATGAAATGGTGAAATTTTTAAATATTTAATGGATTGGTAATTATGGAATATGTTAAATGGTATATCATATGGTAATTAATGAATATGTTAAATTGGTTGATATAAATGGAATTATTGAACATACTTAAGGGGTTGTGGCATGAAAATGGGAATTGGGATAAATGGGACATGTCATGTAAATGGTATATGTGTTATTAGGTTATGGAATAATATTAAATCCTATGTTTAATTTTATGGATAGTTATTTTTATTTTTATTTTTTTGAGTATGGTTTTTGATACGGTATGTGTGTGGGGATTGGATAAAAAGACATGTTCAGATGGCTTGGTAGTGTGAGTTATTGAATTGATAATCTATATCCATAAGAAGAGTTAGATAGTGGCTCTAAACTCCATCCCAAAATTAATGGGTTAGGTAATGGGGGTATAGGATATATTCCCCAACCAATTTCATTCAATGAGACCACTGAGAGTAAGGCTTTCAGGGGAGTCTAATGTATTTTATTATATGTGTTTACCCCTAGTTCGATAGGGTAATGACATGTTGACTTATTCATAGTTATTTAATGCATTATACTCATGTGTAATAGATTTAAATTCCAAACCCCTAAAATACATTATGAAATTTTATTAAGTAATTATGATGTTAAGAGTGATTAAAATAATAATAATGATAGGAATGGTTAAATTAAATATTTTTAACAAATGTAACCTGAGGTATCTTTTGTTTAGTTGTAATTTATCTAGTACATGAATTCTCTATATTATTATGTAGTATATTTTTTAGTCACCATTGGGGTGGACTACTATTTTATACTCACACTATTATTAGGCATTGTTGGGTTCCTGAGCAGATTCCATGGTTTCAGGTCTGGACAAGGGCAAAGGTCCAATTCTTGGGGATTGAGTCGGGCCTCTATGGTGCATGGATGAGGTTCTAGACACATAGTAAAAACTATTTGGGTGGTTTATATTTTTATCTTTATTTGGTATTCATGTACCTTTTTCTCTATTATCATGAAATGAAATAGTTATGATTGGTTTTTGGTTTTTACACAGTTTTGGGAGATGCTTGGTTATGCAAGTTGTTTGGTTATTACATTTAGTTTCCTCTATTTATATTATTAATTATTGTGGATTTATCTAGTAAAGAGGGTATAGTCTCTAAACAAGACATATTATACCTTCACTTATAGTCTAAAACCTCTTGTATATGTGGATGCGCACTTTAGGTCATGTGGTGACCAGGCTCAGAACACTAATTTAGTGGATTCTAGATTGGGGAATTATTGTTACGGCATCATCTGAGTATGAAAATCAATTTTTGACATGAAACATATTGATTCATTGAGGTGTTATCTTGGGCCCCTCACATTACATATTGTTCCCAACGTGTTTATCATATTAAAGTGGAACATTACAATTCAATGCATAATTAATATAATCATTTGTATTGAATAAATCGAATACTAAATTTTAATATTTCCCTGGTAAAAATGATAATAATGTATCCATAGAATTAATTATGAAAGTAACATTACAATATATCAATAGTAAAAAATATGTAAATTTGTTTTTGTAATTAATGAATATTGTAAAATTTATTAAAACATTCTTGAAAAAAATATTCCTTTCGTGTTAAAATACACTTTTTAAAACTTTATTTTTTTAGCATATAATGAATAAAAATTATTTAAAAATAAATTTGTACAGGAAAATTCAAAACATATAGAGTTCAGGGTATTATTAAATTTCATTCAATCAATATAATATAAAAATACATCCCTTTCAAAATATTTTATGAAAAGTCAAAAAGTACCTCATTTGGAAAATGACAGGATGATTTCTTTTAAACCATTTTTTAAAAGTAAATCATTGTAAAAAAACATTAAAAATTAATTATATAAGAGTAAAAATATTATTTAAAACATTTTAATGAAAATATGTATGTGGAAGAAAGGACTACTAACAATGTTAAAAATCAAAGTCAATTTTCCTTAAAACATGATATCGATATCTTCAGTACCTAAAGAGTTTAAAATTAAATGAAAAAATATAATTTATATAAATATCCAAATAAGAAAATTTATATGTGTTTAATATATAATGATCATATAATTATTATAGTATATACTTTAACATAAACAATCCTTGATAATGATGATATTGTGAAATAAGCCCTTCCCATTTCGTTAACTTTTGAATAATAACACCCATAACAGAAATAAATTCAAATGAAATGTTAAATGAAAAAATTATAAATTTATTATTTATAATAAATTTCCAAGGGGAAGTATATACCCCTAATTAAATAAGATAAGTTTAAAATATAGCATATTTCCTAAATAAAATATTTTGAGAGGAATAACACCTACCCCAGGTCTAACTTTATTCGTATATGTTTGAAGCACATTTATAATAAATATATATTTATTATATAACTAATAAAATACTATTATATTATATATATCACACCATATATGTTTTACTTATAATCATTTTTTCACTTTTTATTAGTAATTTGTTGTTAAATTCATTGTTCCTGGTAATAACTGCTTCATTTTTTATTATGTTTTTATTTGATAGTTTTATATTTGTTAATTTTATCATTTTTTATTATATAAATAATATTAAACATGAATTATTTATCATATATATTCATTATATATTTATTTATATTAATATACTAAAGAGATAAATTGAAAAATGAATTACGCCGGTCATAAAGATAGTAGGTTGTATGTACATATGAAAGTTGTTTCCTCATTCATATGGATGGAATAAAATAATGGTAAATATTAATTCACATTTATATAATAATTATTATTTAATATATATTATATATATTATTTTAATCCATCTTTATTACCATCCATGAAAAGTTTAAATTAAATATGAATACCATCGCTTCGTAGAGGTGGTAGTGTACATGTATGCCTAATGAATATTATCATTTTGTAGAAGATTTGAATTTTAAAAGGTGGTTAGGTTATTATAATGTAACAAGAATAATTATTTCATAAACTTCATATATATTCATTTTTTATATATTTATAACCATCTTTGTAAAGTGGTGAGTAAAAATGAGTTACACCGCTAAGTGGAGATGGTAAGTCGTGCCCACAAATGAGTGGTATTTTAAATTTTATTAACATGGAAAAGAGAAGTACATTGGTCATACCATAATCGTAATAACATCTCATAATATTTACTATATTTTATTTATTATTATAGTATTTTTACAATATATTTATAGCTATTAGTAGAAGAAACAAAACTGAAAGGGTTGTCAAAATGATTAATTTCTCTAAAAGAAACCTTCATTGGATCTCTTCTTAGGAACATGGGATTTTTATTTTTGGATAAAAATAACCTTTGTAAAATATAATAGTACATATAAAAGATTAATTTGTGGATTTTTTTTTCAATAGGTTTCTCAATGTTTTGTAATTAATAGAGTGAAAGATTGTCCTTTTATAGGTGAGGGGTGGGGTATTCTTTGTATTTATTAAAGTAACAAATTAATATATATTATTTTTTAATAATAAAATTTATCAAAATAGTTATAATTTAAATATAATAAGGATATTACTCTGAATAAAATCCAAAAATAAAATTTACATTGTTTTTTTATGTTTTAACCCTTAAAATTTTTATGTCACACCCCTCATTAACCATTTTGAAAATTACCAAATTAATAATGTTTTCAATCTGTTAAGGCTCAAGTTTGTTAACATAAAAGACAAAAGAACCATAAATGAATAATGGTTCATTTTTTAAACCATATACATTTCAATTTTATGAACATAATATTTTTTAATAATTTTAAATCATTTAATAAAGAATTCCATATTTTGAAATATTATAAATTTCATTTTAGATACTATACACTTAATATGACTTCAAATACATTAAGATAAAGAGTGAATTATATTATAATACTTTAAATATTCCCAAATATGACATATAAATATATTAAATTTTTGGGACACATTAAATCATTTAAATCATTTCACTTCTAATATTTTTAAAATCATTTAATTTAATTTTCTATTAATTGAATAAACATTGTCTCGGTGTTATGTAAGTATTTAAGGTAATTATATCACCACTAAAAATTAGAATTAAATTACCATGATATAAAATTATTTATATTAAAACTAAATTTTTTTAACCAAACATATTCTCCATTCATCTTTATGTCAAAATATTAATGATAATAAAATAAAGCGCTTTTCATATTTTAATTTTCATTATATAAAATAATAAAAAGGATAAAATTAAATGAAAATGGGAAAAAAATACTCATACATTAAAATATTGGAATATTATGGACTATTTCGTTCTATAAAATAAAATTATGGCTTGATTTATGGTAATTTTCTTGCCCGAGTCATATTATTTTTATCTTTATTACCCTATTTACCCTTACTGTAGTGACGGTTATTTATTATGGTGACTATACATGTGGACCAAAAATAAAGGTTATATATTTAAAAAAAATTGGAACTATTGATTATAAATAGGTAATCAAATTTTCAAGATTTAATTTCTATTAGTTTCAAAAATTAATTTAAAATTTATTCGTCAAATAAAATGAAAAAAAATATTTTAGAAAAAAATATTTTTTATGTATACAAACATTTCTATACCAAATTCAATAATAAAACTAATTCTAATGAACAAAAATCTATTATTAAAAATATAATGAAAACTAATTTCAATTTTAAATCAGATTTAAACAAAAGTTTACTTTTTAAATTCTGGAAAAAAAAATATAGTATTCAATAAAAATCTGTTTTTTCACTATTCATTGACAAATCAATCTTTTAATAAAAATATGAAAACTTCACCATAGACTAATTATTATATACTAATATAAAAAATGAAACTATTCTTATATAATAAATTATTGAGGTTTTAATTTTTTTTATATTTTCTCCTTAAAATAAATAAAAAAAATTGGTGAAGAAAATGTATTTATTAAGTATAAAAAAACTTTACTCTAGATTGAGTTTTTATTTTAAAAGAATTAATCGATGAATTTGTATTGAGTAAGACCATTATATATATAGATACATATATATCATAATAGTTTTATTACTTTTCATAAATACCAATTAAAAATCTAGTTCATAATGGAAACATATTAATAATTATTCTTTGTGGATTATCTAGGATTTGGGTTGTGAGTTATATACCCTATAAAACATAGTGTTCTCTAAAATCATGGGTTGTTACACACTGTCTCACATGTTTTGATTACATGTTATTGATATATAAAAAATATATGTGAACAAATATATATGATAAATTTTATTAATTATAATATATATTAATTTAATTAATTTAATTTTAATTTTCAATGATGATATAATTACAATGAACGCTTTGGTGATGTTGACACAATTCTTATAAAACAAATACCAGAAATCACGTGAATAATTTTAAAAGAATTAAAAGTGATATTTGTTTTATAAATTACAGTGTTCCATTAATTAATTGGATAATCATATGTTATAATTGATGATGAATGTATTTATATTCGAATTCCATTATTATCTTGTTTCCTTTAAAATGAAAATATGTGAATTGTATTGAATATAATATTTATGTGTATTTAATGTTAAAAATTATTTTTATGTCAGAATAAAATCTTTAAAATAATATATTAAGTTATTTTTATGGGAAATTATATATTATATCATTCATGTTCCATGTATTTTATTATTTAAATTTTTTTAAATTACTTTCATGTCCCTTAAGGATTTGAAATATTTGGAAAATGCCATTGATTTTTTCCGATAAAAACTGAATCACTTTATCCTTTTAAATAAAAATCTCAAGTTTAGTTTTCTCTAAAAAAAATATACCAAAATTCCACTTTGAAATTCAGTTCTCATATCCTCAATACATTGTATTGACCATAATCCTCTATTTAAATTTTCATCAACTCAATTGAATGGAGGATATCAAAAGGGGAGGTATAAGTCTCAATCAATTTATTTTAATTTTATTTCTTCTTCTAAATAATTTAATAAAATCATAACTATGATGACATAATATCACTAGTATCTTCACAAAACTAAAATGTTATTATGTTTTTGTAAAAACCTTTTTTCATCCAATGGAAAATGAACACTTCACTCATGGATACAAATGAACTACAACCTCCATAAATAAATGTGATTTTTTTACAATACCATATCTCATAGTTAGATATAAGGAATTAGTTAATATATAAGTGATTTATTACATAAATAATATTTTGTAAATATTATTATTTTATACCTTCTTTCCTTCTAATCTATTGATAAATGATAATGCCGCATGAGTGTACGTGTGGACTACCACCACCAAGAAATAATATTATTTATTTTTCATTACCACCTATCATGGTTAGATATAAGGATAGTTATAATGAATTTATATAAAAATTATGATATATTTTTAATTTTATAATGATATATTTTTATTATTAATTTTATTTGTTTCCATCCATTCATGAAATGGAAACATTAATTGTCTGTACGTATGAACTATCATCTCTACAAAATGATGTAATTAATACATCATGAATTACTTAAATAGGTAAGTATAATATTATATTAAATGTAAAAACATTATAATTATTACATTTTTAATATTCTATATATGATTCAAAATTACCCCTTTGACAATGATGAACCCAACAAAGCTGATTTGGAAATTAAGAAACGATTGACCTCAAATTATCTATTATAAATTTCACTAATTTAGTAAATAAATGAAAGATAATAATTATTTAATTAAAATATAAAATAAGTTACATGATATAGTTTATTAATAAATTAAATTATTAGTATACTTTTATTATTCAGGTGGTAGAGAATCTATGAAATGATTTGGGACTCGATGTAAGGAATTTTTCTTCAAAACCAGGTTTCAAAAAAATTTCAGGTACATTAAATTACAAAAATAGATTCCCAAAGACCCAATGAATGATGTAGAGGTAAATCATATCACTGTAGACAAAAAAATTATGATGTATAGGTAGATTACATTACATTTTTGTAAAATATAATACATGAAAAAAACTGACACCCAAAGACTATATTAGTATAGTGTCTTTGGAAACTTTGAAAAAATATTAATCATTGTGAAAGATCTTCAAAATCTCTCATAAATATATTCCAATTTTGTTTTATTACCTAAAACATATATTTATACCATGGTGAAAAGAAAACATAAAAAGGGTGTGCTAAAAAGCTTAGTAAGTTTAAGTATAGAGAACATAACACAATCAATAAACATTTGAACGTAAAAACATGAACATGAAATAAATATTAGAAGTACATAAGGAATAGATTTTATAGGAACATTAATAATGATAAAAGATCATGGTAATAAATCATGTAATTGTGTAAAGCCATTAATCACATGATATGATTTCCATAGTAGCTAAGGCATTGCTTCCAAGACTGTCATAGTGGACAAATTCCTTTACTAAACCGAGTTTACTTGTTGTTCCAGCCCTGTATTACTGAACTAGATTTACTTTCTGTTTTAGCCATGTCTATCAAATGAGATATAAATATTTATCCAATACATTAGATAGAGATATAGGTCCCACCCATATCATAATGAAATCATTCTTACGTGTGCCACAAAATAAACATATATCATTCATCATAACCCAAAGAATAAAATGTGTTTCATAAACATCATCTCATCATAACATAATCCATATAAAAAAATGGATATCATTTCATCATAAGAAAAATAAAAACATTTAAATAATAGATAAATTATACTTGAAACATTGACATACCCTATAATGTCATCTTAGATGGAAAATATTTTTGATAAAACACTTGAAATGAATTCTTGAGGAAAATATCCTTTCTTCTTCAAAATAATTTTCTTTTCTCAAAACTACATGAAATTTTAAAAGAAGTATATTTTTTTGAAAATAATAATGAAATAATTTACAATAAGCTTCATGAAAATAAGGTGTTATAAAACCGTAAAAATCCATTCATTCCGTATAAGTAAAAAAATATTATTGTCATACTTTTTCCAGGAAAGTCAAAATGTACCTCGTATAGAAAACAAAAGAAAGATTCCTTCCATACCATGTGGTAAAAGACAAAAAAGGGTTAAAATGAATTTAAACATAAATGGAATAATATTAAACATTTTATTAAAACATTTTGAGAAAACATAGATATTGATGATAAACATAACCCCGGTAATTACTTACGAATAAACAATCTCATATTGGAACGAGATTGGAATAATTATCCCTTACCTTATGTCCATTTTCTCTTGTATGTGTCTAAGAATCCTATATAGTGTGTTAAGACATATTATTAACTTATAATAGAACCATAATAATAATTTTGATATCATATATGATTCCCTTATGACTTTATATTAACTGTTCATTTGTCAATTCTTTGTTAAAGCAACATTTTTTGTAAAATCATTTCATTTGTCATACGCGTTTTGACATATAATTATTCATATGATTAGTTAGGCCATTATTAAATACCTCCATAATTTAAAACATGGTTTATATATATTATATATTAATAATAATATATATATATATATATTAGATCGACAAATGCAATGAAATACACCGTTCATGGAGACGGTAGCCCGTACGTACACATGAACATTGTTTTCGTTTCCTTATTAAATTGAATGGAAGTATGTAAATAACATATAAATAAATAAAATATAATTATTATACCATATATTTCATGATTATTTTTTATATATACATTATAATCATTCTAAAATGGTTAACATGGAGAATGAATCTTATCGTGTCGTGGAGACGGTAATCCGTACGTATGCACGAGCGATGATATCTTCCAATAATAATTGAAAGTAATTGGAGTTGATGATATAATATATAATAATTATTATGATGTCCTCATAACCATATATAGTTATTATTTCCACTATTATACCCATCCATGTACGGTGTTGGAAAAATATATTACACTACGGCGTGTAGACGGTAAGCAATACGTACACACGCGCGGTGATTTCATTTTTCATATGATGGATTGAAGGTGAAATAGGGTTGTTTCATATTTATAATAACATATCAGTAAATTTTTGATACTTATGTTATTACATTATAATGAAACAACTAAATAATAGGAATTATAATAATAATGAAACTTGAATGAATCGGTAGAAGAGATTACCTCTTCCTCGACACACCTGTTTTAAACATCATTTTAAGGGACTATGGGAGGACTTTTCAGAAGAAAAAAACCTCCAAAATATTACTAGGGAAGTTTATAAGTGTAATGGTCATGGGTAGGCGAGCTTTAAGGCTCAAAATGGTGTGAAGATAAGAGGGAGGAGGTGCCATTTTATAAGGGAGGGGAGGGGAAGTTTTGGAAACCTGAAAAATATTAATTTAAGATAACATAAAACCCCACATAAAAACCTCCAAAAATACTGAAATTCTATGATTAGGTAAGGTAGGGTTTTAATATCATTAACAAACAAAATTTAGACATGTTTTTAGTTTATTGTAAGCCTTATCATTTTGATTTATCATTATTTAATCTATATAATTTTATTTGTGGTAATAATATTCTAATTTTTAAATTGTTATAAATACTTACTTATGTGTTGTTAATTTTCAATAATTAGATAAATTATTAAAATTTCAACCTAAAAATTTTCATTTTTATATTTTTAAATATATTTTCGATTTTTACACAATTTAATAATATGTTATTTTTATAAAACATCTATTGTGTCGATTGTGACACTATTCAATTATTTGAAATTAAATAAAATACACAAAGAAGATATATTCGAATAAAATATCAAATATATTCCTAAAATGTTATATGAATCTAAAAAATTCATGTTTCACATTAATCGGTTCATATAATATTTATTTTAATATTTTTAAAACCATTTATTTGATATTTCTATTAATTAAATAATTATTACAACATTTATATATAATTATTTAATATACTTATTTGTTGAATAAAAATTAAAAATGAAATTATATGATAAAGATAAATCTAATAAAATTTATAATAATACTTTTATATGAATTTATCATCAAAAAAATAACAACATTTAAATAGTTATATTTATTATATTATGAAGGTGACAACATTGACATCATTTAAAATAAAATACTATACGTGTCATAATCACTTTTATAAGGCTCCAAATGGTCCACAAGTATACCCTAGTATTATTATGGTATATATACACTCGACCAATAAGGTTTGGTCATGTTTTGGGTCCTTTTGATGGATATTATTAGTTTAATAAAAACTATTTTTATGATTTTTCACTAAATAATTAATTTCAACATCATTAATTTATAAGATATTAAGGTAATTATATATTTATTAAAAATCACAAATAAATTTCCATGATTAATTAAAACATTGTTTATTTAAAATGAGTATTTATAATCGAATTTATATTATGTCTGATTTTATATTAAAAATACATTAATTATTTTAGTCTGAGTGAGATATATTTTACTTTCTTTAAATAAAATTAATTCAAGGACATAATCACATCCAAGTGGGTTCCAAAATATACCATTTAGACTCAATTATATTTTATGACCAAATATAATCATCCAATTCTATTAATACAAGTGTTAGGGTAATTATATAATATTATTTTTACCCTTAATTACCTGATTTACCTTTAACTGTTGTAAATAAAATATACCATAGTTACTATTCATTATGCCTTAAAATAAAAAGTAGCCTATTATCATAATTTGGACATACTGATTCCAAATATAGAATTCATTTTTTCAAATTCACAACACAGAAGTCGCAGTATTGAATTTAAAATTAATCTCACTGTTGAGAAAACGAGTTTTAAAAGTTAAAACATTGCAAAAGAGTGAAATTATTTTACCAATGAATTCAATGTTAAATTAATGCTAATGAAATAAATTATATAAAATTATAAAAATATATTCTATTGAGACTTTAAAACAATTAAATAATATATTTTAACCATACAATTTATTTTGATGAAAAGAGTTGTTTTCAATTAAAATTTATCATATTTTTACTATTTATCAAAATTAGAAACTTATCATAAAATAACAAAAATGTATCCAAACTAAATTTTTATATCCTAATTCCAGTTAATAAGATTAATTTTTAAAATTGATCTTCTAAAAATTTCAAAAACTAGATTTAATGTGGGTGTTCCATCAAAAAGTAAAAAACCACATTTTTTGAAGAATACTTATTTTACCCGAAAATTTCATTTTGTTCTCGTACCATGTTCGAGAATATTTTCATGATTAATGATAATGTTATAAAATTAAAAATGTTGTTAATACAATTCATAACAGATTGTTCATAATAATTTTATTACGATATATCGTTGTTTAGTAAAACTCGGTATTGCGTACAACACACGCTATTGAGGAACGTCACTCTTGCATGCAACACAAACTAAGAATAGTGTTTGAGTATAATACAAGCTAATATGGTGTTGAGTATAGTGAAAGATAATCTTGGTGTAGCATACAAAAAAAATACAACAACGAAATAAAAAAGAATATTTCTCATAAAATATTGGTGTGTTACATTCTACCCCCTTAAAATGAATTTCGCCCTCAAAATTCATTGGGGTTATAAATAGTTTACTATCAGAAATTTTCTTTCATAGAAAACAAAATTTTAAAGAGGAATACTAAAACATAATTTTAAAATTATTGTTAAAAATATAAAGGTTACCCAAAGTAACTCATCACTGGGATTCCACATAGTTGAAAACATGGATATGGAAGAGATATCTAACGATCATGTTCTGATAGAGAGTGGTAGAGAATATGGATATAAAAAAGCCTACAATAACAAAGAAATAAATTTGTGATGATCTAAGGTACTATATGATTCATCGGATATGAGGACAGTAGGACAACATTTTCTATTTTCAAGATCATTTCCCTAAATTTCAAGAATTTGAATTAGCATAAATACTTATTGATTTTGTTAGAATCTCACCATTGGTCATTCTATGAACAATTTACACATCATATATTAAAGAAATGAAGTTGAATTTGTCATTCGTGAAGTGTTAGAAGATCACGTGATAGAATGAAGGGTCTTTCCATATGTCTCAAACAAAAGGTTAAAGAAGTTATTAAATATACATAAGTCCATAGTTGGTGATATTAATCATATATGGCTCCAAAAATGGACTTATACTTTAAATATCATACCAATTAGTAAAAAATTATAATTTCTACAAACTAGGGAATTCATGTAGTCCAGTGGTAGGTGATAAAGGCTAGTCACACTTCGGTTGTGGGTTCGATTCCCTCAGCCTTTTCCGATGCGACAGGTTATTTCCCATCCTGCAGGTTGTCGTTTTTCTAAAACTATACTATTATAACATTCTAGAAATAATATCGAAAAATAGTTATAGGCTTAAGCAATACTATCTGATGTCCAACTTAATCCATTCTAACCATTAGGCTTATCTAAAATACTTATGTCCAAGCTCACAGTATAAAGAAAACAATTACCTGAAAGGTCATATAACAAGCATTTGAATACCATCACTTATCCCCCATATATCTTAATATATATCCTGTTGGTCACATTCCAATCATTTTAATACCACAATCATGTATTCTCTTGAAATATTAATTTCCATAGAAACTTAGTGAAAACGTGAATGCTATTAAAATTTAATTCTTTCCACATACCAAAAACCCTAGAATTCTATATACTGACACCATGATATCAATTTTTCTTTAAATCAATCTTGAGCTCATTAATATTATCAAACATATTATTTTCTCCTTATCACTTCATTATGCGCTTATCATCTACTTTCAAAAAATATTTCAATCACTTTTAATGGTTACTAGTACCATACAATTATTTAAAACCAATACATAGATATTCCAATATTAGATAATACTATTAATGAGATTCCACAACACACTTTTGGAATCCCGTTACATATACACTTAATCATTCCACAACTTCGTTGTCATATTCAAAATCACAAATAGTGATTGCATGTGACATCCATTTATCTTTTGCCTTAAGAGGTTGTTGGTGTCGATCATCATTAACCCTTGGATTAGGTCATTGGTTAACAACATTTCCCATTTCCTTTCACTTGTAGCATTGATGTGTTGGTGGTACGTTCTCTGTAGTCTTTTCTCTATTCAGATAATTAGCTACCTTTTTTCCATTACTTCGACACTGAGCTTCTCGATGAACTTCATTTGCAAACATAGAACATTTTCTAGTACCTTTAAGAAAATATCCACCATGATTATTTCAATACATTGATCATAAAGAAACATATGTCTTCTTTTCATCATTGTTTTCAGATTTTCCCTTAAACACTATCTTTAGTTTCTTGTCAAAACCATGAGATGGATATATAACACCAACTTCTACTTCTACCTTGATATAACAACACACAATTTCTTCATAGCTACTAAAGTCTCTTATACCTAATGCCCTTCGAAAAACATGGTTTTAAGCCATTGAATAATCAGTCAAATTTACTTTCAGGTTGGATGATAATGCCTGATTCAAACCTTGAAAGCCTTGTATAATTCTCCTCGTATATACCAACATATTCATCATCATTTTTCATAGGATAAAGGAACTCTTTCTCCATTATTTTTTGAATAATATGAAGGAGGTACTTATTGAAAAACATGTTCTCTAACTCGTCCCATTCCATGGATTCAATTTCATCATGGGGACTTGTATTGTTATGTAGATTCCACCACTTGACTGCTTTATCTTTAAAATGGTAAACAGCCAAAATGAATTTTTCATGTTTTGAATAGAAAACTATGGAAAATATCTTTTCAATGGTACAAATCCATTTTTCTGCAATAAGTGGATCATAAGACCTATTTAATGAAGGTGGATGTTTCCTCATGAAGGACTTAGTAGAATATTGTTCCCTTCTCTACTCATTTGGAAGTATAGAATGATTCATAGCTTGTGGAAGTATAGAAATAATATTTTTCATTCCGTCTTACATAAATTTGCTTTGTTCAATAGAACAATCACTGAATAGTCCATTACATTGATGAACACAGTTCCTTCAGGTTCCATCCATCATCTAAAACCCAAAAAGAATAGTGTGAGATGAAAAAATAATGCTAGGAAAACAACATAATAAAGGGGGAGTACCATAAATATCTAACATCTTAGTTTTAATTCTATGATCATTACTATTATTCTAGGACTATAACCTATACTTACACTTAACCTTCAGGACGTCCCTAGACATACCTTTGAAATATCTCTAGGGATATCACTAGAGTTTTTGCATCCTATATTACAAAGGTTGACTAAAACATTGCTCCTAGACCAACTGTAATGACCCAAAGCTTGACATAGATGTGAATTACATTTCTTTTGTGGAAAACTGAATACATGACAAAAATAGATGCCCAAAGACTGTATTAGTTTAGTATCTTTGGAAACACAGAATGTAATCTTCTAATCATTATGATAGATCATAAAAAACAAGAAAACGTAAAATGGTGAGAAACAAGAAAAACAAGAAAAAACAAGAAAACAAGAAAAACGGTGAGATAAAAACAAGAAAAACGGTGAGATAAAATGCTCAGTACGGTAAACATGGAAAACATAACACAATCCATAAACATTTTAATGTAAAAACATGAACATGAAAAAATCATAGCAGTACATAATCCATAGATCACAAAGGAACATTAATAATGATAAAATTGCATGGGAATAAGGCATGTAATTTTGGAAAACCATTAACAACCTGATATAAATTCCATAGTATCCAAGGCATTGTTGTAAAGACCATCATAGTGGAAAAAGTCCCTTACTTAACTGGGTTTACATGTCGATCGAGTCCTGTATTACTGAACCAGATTTACTTAACGTTCTAGCCATGTATATCTTATGATATATAAATCTATACCCAATGCATTGGATGTAAATATAGGTCTCCCAAATCTCATAATGAAATCATTTTTACATGTTCCACAAAATAAACCTAAATCATTCATCATAACCCAAAGAATAAAATGGGTCTAATAAACATCATCACATCATAACATAATCCATATAAAGAAAATGGATATCATTTAATCATAATAAAAATAAAACCATGTAAATAATAGAGACATTATACTTGAAACATAATCATACTAAATAATTTCATTTTAGATGGAAAATTATTTTGATAAAATTCTTCAAATGAATTTATGAGGAAAATATTTTTTCATCTTCAAAATCATTTTCTTTTCTCAAAATGACTAGAACTTTTAAAAGAAATGGATTTTTTTGAAAATAATAATAAAATAATGTACTGGAAGCTTCATGAAAATTTAGTTTTATGAATATGTAAAAATCAGTTCATGCTGTATAAGTTAAAAAACATTCTTCTTGTACTTTTGCAGGAAAAGTCAAAAAGTTCGTCGTATGGTAAACAAAAGAAAGATTCCTTCCATAAAATGTGTTAAAAGTCCAAAAAGGGTGAAAATTACTTTCAACATACATGTAATAATTGTAAACATTTTATGAAAACATTTTGAGAATACATGGATATTGATGATAAATATAACCCCAGTAAATACTTATGAATTAACAATCCCAGATAAGAACAAGATTGAATAATTATCCCTTAACTTATGTCCAATTTCTTCCATATGTGTCTAAGACTCTTGTATACTGGGTTTAAACATATTATTAACTTATAAAAGAACCATAATAATTGTTATGATATCATATATTATTCACATACGACTTTATATTACTCGTTCTTTTGTCAATTCCATGTTAATGTAGCGTTTTGGGTAAAATCATTTCATTTATCGTACGTGTTTTGACATGTAATAATTAATATGATTAATTATATCATTATTACTTACCTCCATAATGTAAAAAATGATTTATATATAATATATATTCATAATATATATATATATATATATATATATCTACATAATAGATCGATAAATGGTATTAAATAAACTGTTCATAGATATGGTAGGACGTACGTACACATGAATGTTGTCTTCGTTTCCTTATTAAATTTAACTGAAGTAAGTAAATAACATATATTTAATTCATGTATCATTATTATTTCATATAATTCCTTATTATATATTATATATACTTTATAATCATTCTGGAATGGTTAAAATGGAGAATGAATCTCATCGAATTGTGGAGACGGTAATCCGTACGTACGCACGAGCGAAAATATCATTCCCATAATTATTGAATTCCATTGGAGTGGATGATATTATATCTTAGAATAATCTTGATGGTATTATTATTATATATAGTTATTATTTCGACCATTATACCCATCCATGTAAGGTGGTGGTGGAAAAATAGATTACACCACTGCGTCTAGGCAGTAAGTCATACACACACGCGCGTGGTGATTTCATTTATTGTATGATGTATAAAAGGTTAAATAGGGTTGTTTAATAATCATAATAACATAGAATTATATTTTTGATACATATGTTATTAATTTATAATTAAACAACAGAAGAAGTTAAATTATAAAAATAAAGAAACTAGGAAGAATTACTAGAAGAAATTACCTCTTCTCCGACACACCTCCTTTAAACATCATCTTAAGGGACTAGAGTTGGTCTTTTCAGAAGACCAAAACGTCCAGAATATGACTAGATATGTTTAGAAGACTAATGGGCAGGGTTTTTTTGAGATTGAATTCTGAAAATGGTGTGAATATAAGAGGAAGGAGGTTCTATTTTATAAGAGAGTAGAGGCGCACTTTTAGAAACCTCAAAAATATTAATTTATAATAAAATAAAACAACACATAAAAGGAACCAATATAACTAATATTCTAATAAAAGTTGAGATTGGGTTGTAATATCATCAACAAATAAAATTTAGACATGTTTTTAGTTTATTTTAAACCTTATCATTTTGATTTATCCTTATTTAATCTATTTAATTTTATTTGTGGTAATAATATTCTATTTTTTAATTGATATAAATATTAAATTTCTGTTTTTAATCTTCCATAATTAGATACATTATTAAATATTAGACCTTATAATTTTCAATTTGTAATTTTTAAATATTTTTGTGATTTTTAAACAATTGAATAATATGTTATTTTTATAAAATATCAATAGTATCAATTTTGACACTATTCAATTATTTGAATTTAAATAAAATCCACACAGAAGATATATTCTAACCAAAATATTTAATACATTTATAAAATGTCATATTAATTTAAAAAATTCATGGAGTACATTAATTTTTTAATTTAATATTTATTTTATTTTTTAAAAAACAATTAATTTGATATTTCTCTTAATAAAATAATTATTACAACATTTATGTATAATTATTTAATATACTAATTTATTTCATAAAAATTCAAAATGAAATATTATAATGAATATAAAACTAATATACTTCATAATAATACTTTTACTCGAATTTATCATTCAAAAATCTTATCATGTAATTTGTTATATTTATTAAATTATGAAGCTGACAACATTGACATCATTAAATATAAAATAATATAAATGTTATAATCACTTTTATAAGGACCAAAATGGTCCAAAGTAGACCATTGTATACTTACGGTATATATATACTCTACAAATAAGGTTCGGTAAAAATTCCGGTCCATTAGTTGTGTATTATTATTTTAATAACAACTATATTTTTGATTTTTCACTAAATAAATAATTTCTACATCATTAATGTATATGATATTAAGGTAATTATATATTTAGAAATCAAAAATAAAACAAAATGATGAATGAAAACATTTTATATTTCAAATGATTATTTATAATCTAATTTATATTATGTATAACATTTTATTAAAAATACATTAATTATTTATGTATGAGTAAGACATATTTCACTTTCTTTAAATAAAATAAATTAATTGTCTTAATCACATCCAAGTGGGTTCCAAAATATACAATTTTGACCCAAGTATATTTTATGACGATATATAATCATCTGGATATATAAATAAAAGTTTTAGGGTAATTTTATAATATTATTTTTACCCTTAATTACTGGATTTTCCGTTAACTATGGTAAATAAAATTTACCATAGTTAATTACTTAAAATAAAAAGTACTCTATTATCATAATTTGGACATACTGATTCCAAACATGGAATACATTTTTCCGAAATCAAAACACTTAATTTTTAATATTTAATTTAAAATTAATCTCACTGTTTAGAAAATGGGTTTTAAAAGTTAAAACATTGCAAAAGAATAAAATCATTTTACCTATGAATTCAAGGTAAAATTAATGATAATGACATTAATTATTTTAAAATGTAAAAATATATTATACTTGTACATTAAAAACATTCAATAATATATTTTATCCATATAAATTATTTTGATAAAAACAGCTGTTTTCAATTTAAATTTCACGTATTTTTTCTATTCATCAAAATATGAAACTTATCGGAAAAATATAAAAAAGTTATTCAAAGTATTTTTTTATATCCTAATTCCAATGGAGAAGATTAATTTGTCAAATTGAAATTATTAAAATTTCAAATATTAGATTTAAGGTTGGTGTGCCATCAAAAGTTGGTAAAACAACATTTTTTCAAAAATAATTATTTTCCCAAAAAATTATTTTTTCCTCATACCATGTTCTAGAATATGTGTATACTAATTTATAATTTCATCAAATTCAAAATGTGGTAAATAAAATTCATAACAGTTAGTTCATAATAATTTTATAACAATATATCGTTGTATAGTGAAACTTGATATTGCATACAACAAACTGTATTGAGTAAGGTCGATGTTGCATGCAACAGATGACAAGAATAGTGTTTTCCTATAATTCAACCTAAGACGGTGTTGAGTATAGCGCAAGATAATCCTGGTGTAGTGTACAACACAATATATCAAAGTAATTAAAAAAATATTTCTCATAAAATCCAGCGGTGTAACATTTACTCCAATACTATATTCTTTTAAATGTTTTGGAAATGTTATTTTTTAGGATTAAAATAATTTTATATTTCATTTTACAATATTTATTACTTTCCTTATAAATATTTTAAAATTAATATGTTCAATAATTCTAGAATTGGATGTTTTGACCTTTTAACAAAAGTAAAATAGAATATTTTTTTAATATTTACCACACGACCTCATTTTCCCATTATTAAAGTAGTTGTTAGTTATTATGTTTCCAATAAAATTTTCCAAATATATTCAAATAAAAAAATTCAATTATTCTATGAATTAATAATTTTAAATTGATTTTCAAAGAAAATAATATTTCTTATTATTTTCAAAGAGTCTTTTTAATGTATCTATAATGGTTTTTTATATTTTTAATCATTATTTAAATATTATTATTCTCTAATGAGGATATACTATAATGATATTTTTCAGTTTATTTCATTTAATGAATTATATTAATTTTTTTCAATTTGTTAACTGCGGAAAAAATTTAAATTTCATTTGAAAGTTGTTCAATGTGAATATTTATATTGATTATGAATTTTATTTTAAGAATTTATTCCATACGATGAATGAATGGGAATTGTTAAGTGAATATGTGGTACTTCTATTAGATATCACCTAGATTTATTGATAGTTCTCATGAAGTAATCATTATTAGGTATTTGGCTTATGTATTTCTAATTTATGTATGATTTCATAGAACTAGGCCTTAATGGAATGATTATGATATAGGATATTATGCATTCAATCATTGTGAAATTAGTTATTATTATCAATATAATTATATATATTTCTATAATTTTATATATTTTATATTCATGTTGTTAATAAGTATTTTTCAAAATATTTTTATTTCATTACATAATAAAATAATATTCTGATTAAAATGAATAACATACAATCTCTTAATAGTGAAAAAGTTATTTTTTCATAAAATATTTTCATGTTATTATAAGAAACCCTAAGGACTTATTCTTTATACTTTATGATTTATTATGAATGTTTTTATAAAAACACATTTGGATAAATTCATTTTCAGTTGTAAGTACGTGATTATTTTTAACACATGTTTTATTTAGTATAAATTCATACCTTTTATGCATTTTCAAGAATATATAATGGATTAACATGTTTTAATTCTTTTTAAATCATTTAATCATATGAATTTTTTCCATAAAATGTTTTTAAATGTTTTTTCACAAGGCTTAAGGCTGTGAGGAGATTATAAAAAAGAAATTTGGTACACAACTTGATTCAGGAAAAGGTGACATGATTAAAAAAATGAGTTTAAACATTTGAACCAATTTTTTGTACAAGAATTTACATTAATAGGAAATTTCATCATTTTATTCTATTTTTTCCCTAGTTATCAAAAACACTAAATCTAAATGTTCTATAGGAGGTAAGTGACTCGATAGTTTTTTTAAATTTTAAAAATGGATGTTATTTTTTGTGTCTCTTTAGTTGGTATCAAAAGTAATAAGTAAAGAGTGTGATTTTAGAACTGAATCATAGTGGTTCATGAGAATTATTGTAAATGAGTTTATAATTGGTAACATGGAGGATGTTATCTGGCTATGGTTGTGGTGATTTGGTGCTGGTGCAATTATGTGGTTGTAATAGAGATGTTGTGGGGATGTGATGTGATTAGGATAGGGATGAGATAGTTTAGTTATGATCAAATTTTAAAATGATATGGTATATTATAATTCATATAATTAATTTATTAGTATGATCTAAGAGTGTGGACTTGATTCTGGAACTTATTTAGTATTCATATATGAATGCAGAAAACAAATATTTCTATTAATTATTTACCCCAATGGAATAGTAATGAAATGTGAAATAATAATTCAATTTTCAGGTGATATGATTCTAGTCTTCCTCGTAAATTTTTTTGTGACCCTATAAATCCTAAATAACAACCATTTACTTATTCCTCTAATAATTTTCTTATTTGATGTAATTATTATAGTTACATAAGTTAAATTTGACAACTAAATGATTCTATAATTATTTCCATGATTTTTATTAATTGATTAATCCCTATTATTTATTATTCATAGTTGAAATTGTAGAGGTCTATATCAATACTTTTATTTCACATCAAATTATAATTGTTTATAAATTTGAACATAATATTTTCAACTAAGTGCTCACCAAAATAAATTTATTTTGTATTGTTTTTCACGATTTTCTAGGGAATATTAGAGACATTGTTTTCTGAGAAGGTGGAGTGTATTCTTAGATATCATCCTTTATTTTTCATTGTTTGGTTTTTTTCAATTATATATAGTTACAATTTGGTAGTGATATTGTAATATTTTTATTCTTTATATATTTATTAGACTTGTGGTTTATATTTGTTTTCTTAATATTTTTGAGGTAATTTCCTATGATGTAGAATTTATCAATCATAGCCTTTTATATAACAATATGATATGTATTAATGGACTATTATTAACAGTAAGTTTGGGATTGTTAAATTTTATAACTAATTTATTATTGAAGTATGTTAACTTATGTGGCTTATGAGTTATTTTTTATTCAATGTTGATCATGATGGGTTCTAAATTTCATGACATGAATAAAATTTTCAACATGATTAATATTTCCATGTTATGATTAATTGTTTTTCATAAAAAAATACATCTAAAAACTAGATGATAAATTAATATCAGGATAAAACATTAATAAATGAATAAATATAGGGAAAGTATCAAGATGTGATTACAATAAGAATATGGTAATTAAAGAATCAATGAATATAAATATTCTATCTAAACCACCCAAGAAATGTTTCTTTAAAATTATGCATTAGATATTGAAAATTTTATTGAATGGTTAAATATATTCGTTCCTTGTTGATGAAATGATTTTTTTTTAATTTCAATTTTTTTAGTGAGTTGACCCATTTAATACTAAATGTTATGGTTTTCTGAAATTAATTTTTATTTAAACATCACTAATGCCTTTGGTAGGATTATATATGATATTATGAGGTGGATACAGTTAATGGTGGAAATGTTTTTGGACATGGATATGAATTAGTAATAAATTTATGATATTTGGTTATTGGTAGATTGTTTTATAATTGGTTTTTTCTTATTTTTTCACTTCTATTTTCTTATTTTATTGACTATTTTTTCTTATAACCTTATTATTTTTCACATTTAACAACTCATTAATTATTTTTTTATGTATTGTATTCATTAATGTTGTTCAATAATTTCTCAATTATTTTACCTTTTTGAAATTAAAAACTATGGCCGATGAATTTGGTCGTTGTTTTCTCTAATATTTATTCTCTAGTTAGAATACTGTTATCTTTTTATTCATATTAATTTTTCATGTATAATTATTTTTCTATTATATATATGTTGATATTTATATTCCTTCTTGTGATTTAAATCTAGAAACACATACCAAGGTCGATTGGACGGTTTATATTTTTCATCATTATAGGTATGATTTGTCAATTATTTGATAAAAACAATCTTTCAAAAATAAATTAGAGATGAAGAGTTATTCAAACCAACCACCTAAATGAGTTTCCTAAAACAATGTTTTATGAAATGTTATATAATGAATTTATCCCCATTGATTAGATGATATTTTTTCAATGTGGATAAAAATTACAAGATTATATTGAGATAGATTTCTTGAGTCATGAATTAATTAACCCATGGAAGTAGAGCATGTAGAGATCCAATGGTGTTTTTGTGTAACTATTGGTTATAAACTCTGTTCATTCAATATGAAAAAATATTGCTTATAATTTTACTGAACTTCTATATTTTATGTTAACCTAGCATCAATTTTTACAAAAACTTATTATAGTACAAAAGTACACAAGTTTTCTCATATTATACTTCCCATAAAAAGAATTATATATACTGAATTCTATTGTATTTTATATATTTTTATTATGGAAATTAAATATTTAATCTTAGAACAACATTATCATCAAAAAAATAAACGATGGTAGAAATATAATTCAAACAAAAGAAGTATAATAAAAATAATAATGGTCGTGACATATTATATCAATTCTCATGGCACATCCTTTCTTTATCATTTAATGATATTTGATAATTATTTACTATCTAAACGCAGGTTTTGTGATAACAAATCATCCATATCATCCAATAAAAAAGGATTAAATAATTAACTACAATATTAGTAGTAGATATCCTTTCGGTATGAGTCAATAAATGTACTCAGTGATCATTGAGAACAATGACACAGATGATAACCGATTCTTCTCACAATCCTTAATCGACGATTAAAAATTTTGAATTGAAAGAATATTCATCAAAAAACATACCATTATAATTTGACATGACATATTCAATCATCAAAACACTCTTATTAGTGATAAATATTTCATATAATTGAATAATAAAGATAAAAAATTATACAAGTAGATTATATATAAAAAATTTATAAATTTTAAACATTAATAATTTTTAAGAGTGGTATAGTTATAAATTAATGAAAAAAAATAAATGGAATTTATCATGAGAATCCAATATATTCATCCAATAAGAAACATATCCTAACATCATCTAGGTGAATGAGGGAACTCTGAAATTCATCATCATTTAAAGAACCTGTAAGATTCTCTTCCTCAAGATCTCATGAAGATCTTCTATCATCGTTCTCTATTTTTTATCCTTTTGTATTTTATCCCGCACTATTTTTGAATCATCATTTATTATTGTGTCATATCCAACTTGAACTAAATTAAAAGCATTATTTTTCTAAAACACTTCCACATAGCTCTATTATATGACAATTTTCAGCACCACATAACCAATGATTATCTATTATTAACCACTATTATAATTACATGTGTTTCTTGTTTTATTTCAAGTAATTTTAATTTAGAAACATTATTTTCTAGGTCCATAGTAAATCAACTACTATGAAAATCTCAACAAGATCTTCAAGAAATTTCCAGAAGCGTCTCTTGTAGTAATCTTATAAAACTCGAGCTCCCTTTTTTATTTAAAAGTAAATTTTGAATTTAGGGATCCATGGTTCTCAATTGGGGATAATGTACCTTTATATAACTAAGCATATCCATGATGTCATTGATATATAATTTTAATACATGAAACAACAATTTTTTAATATTAATAGGTTATGAGCGTAAGTAGTCACAACTTTTAAAATGCATCCTTTATTTCGAAATGATTTCATTACCATGATGTCTGAAATTTCTCATTTATAAATCTTATCCTACAATATGTAACTTTTTCACATTAATTTTATTAATTTTATAATTTTCATTAGAGATGCTTGTTAGTTTTACAACGAAACTCAGTCATAATACACTGGAAAAAACTAGATGGATTATAGCCTCAGTACTTTCACATGCATTTTTTCAAATCACTTAATGTGTTATACTACTCAATATTTCAACCAATGCATTTGAGAGAACGAGGACCCAAATAATCAATAATAGAATATCCTCTAAGAAATATCTAGGTTCTTCCTCATCAATGGAGTGTTCATACTATAAAATCCACAAAGACTAGTGAACTAATAAAATTTTAAATTATATCGGGGAAACCGGAATGTGACATTGGTCTAATACATAATTCAAATTCTATAAACAAAAAATTCTAAGCACTAAACACCTTTGTTTAAATCAATAAATTCATTATATATACTGAATCATGCCCACTACACCTTCAAATGTAAATGGAACTCCAAATATTCACACTTCTTCATCATCCTCAAGATTCTCTTCAACCAAATATGGATTAAAGCTAACTCCCATATTGGAATATCCAGATAGAAAAATCAATATTTACTCATTTAGATTCATTAAAATCAGGGTAAAAAATGAATTCACATTGTAAAAATGAAATTTGTCAATCATTATTAATTCATACTAAACTTGCGGTCATTATCACTTAACCGATCAAAGATTTATGATCATCTTTTTATCATTAGTTTGGATGAATTCTCCTTTTATGGATCATATATTTTTCATTCTCAGTTGTTTAAGATCCTTATTTAAGGTACCTTAGACCCTCTAGTTGTCAGTTGTATTTCTTATGTTATAGTTTTTCCTTTATCATCCATTGTTACTTATGTGATCATGACACATCATGTTGTGTAAGGAAGAAGTGTCTTCACACAATAAGTTCTTCATAAGAATATCCACTTAAGTGATTGTGGTTCTTCATATAATATCTTCAAAATTTATGTACAGGACACTAAAAACAAATTTTTTGTCACTTGTATACATTAACAATTTTCGGTCATAGTCAACAAAGTTATTATGGTTGCTCTTAAATTTTTCATGTTGTCAATTCATCTCATGTGGTAACGTGATCACCCCTTGGGATCAGTTGGGTACTCAGGCATGTAGTCACAAGTAAACTACTCTTGTTATTGGCATACTTTATCCAAGAGTTACATGATGTTAGTTGGAGTTAACTCACAAGGAAAATAAATTAATAGAATATAAAATCAAATTATAAATACAAAATTAATGAAATTATATTTAACTCAAATAAAAAAATGATAAATTATTTATAAAAAACAATTAAAAAATGAATCTATTAATTAAGAAAAAAAGTAAGTTTAAACATTTATAAATTTTATTTTGACAAAATAAAATAAACAAAAAATTAAACTAATGGCCATCCATTATTCATATATAAGAAAATTAATAAAAATTATTATTCAGAATAATTATAAGTTAGACTAAAAAACTTACGGTAAAATTAAAATTAAACAATTATTTTATTATTTTATTATAATATTAAGAGGTTAAGTAATTAGAAAAAAAATTTAATAAACCATTAAATTATTAGACAGAAACATATTTTTTAAAATAAAAACTCAATTAAATATAATTGACGTGATCAATATTCTTTATTCACTATTCATCTAACTTCAAATTTTTCCTTATATTCTACAGTATAGCCATACAAAAGGATTCCTCCTATGATACTTCCCATAAAGAGTATCTATGTCATGAATTTGTAATATTTTCCATCTTTTCATTGGGAAATTTTAATACTAAATCTATGAAATATACTATTCCTTAAATAATCAATAATGAAAATAAAATAATTAAAACTGTAGAATATGATTAAATATAATAAAAATAATTACATATTCTATAGATTCTCATGTATTTTCCTATATGTATCATTTTTAAATATTTGGAAATTAATTTTTTATTAACACATGATCTAAAATCATAGTTTATGCATTTCATCTAGTTAAAATGTAGCGCCCCGACCCCAGCTACCCATAGTCGGTGCATTACTTCGTAACATTGGCATGATCACAAAAGATCAAGTCTCGAAAGACCGATTAGTTTAGTAGCCTTGGAAAACACTAGATACGTTCATAAATGTTACATTACATCATAAAGTGAAAAACTACAATAACAAAGTCTTCATAGACCACACTCATATCCTTTTATGACAATCCCTGCAGGTCATTCATAAAATACTTCTTCACATCCTGGAAAATATTAAAACATTGAAAGGGGTGAGCTCAGATGCTCAGTAAGGATAACAATATTGTGGAAGCTTTCATAAATAAACATTAACATTTAAGGCAATGTATAACTAAAAAAATCCTTTTAAACTTGAACTTCAACATAATATGGCAAAAGTAAAATGAGATAATGCCATATACTTCTTCACATGGATATTCTACTAGTCTAATAATCACATGCAATATCAATAACCACTTTCATAATGAAGGAATGCATAATTCCAGACTATCATAACCACGTAGCCAAGGCCTCGTGCCAAGACTACAAATAAGATTTTGTCAAGGCCTTGTGTTAAGACACTAGTTTGTCTCATGAGACCTGCCGATGCATCGAGGAGCTATAGCGGGCTCCACCCGTCACTTATTAAGTCCAATGCATTCCTCATATTAATAGTTTTAAACATATCATAAACCATAACATAATCGTATCACATAAAACATACATAAAGGAAACATAACATTTCCACATTTCAATCACAAGATATCAATACAGCACATTGATATAATAAAAACTCTTTCAAAACCATTTTCGATACCAAAAAAAAGAAAGTTAAAACTTTGTATTTATTTTTCATTAAAAAAAATGATGGCTCGTAGAGGAAGCCGAAACTCAAATAATGGTCACGGCGGTGGAGAAGTCGTTGTCGCCGCATAAGTACGGAAAGAAAAACATTCCCTTTTTGTCGTTTAGTAGAACGCTTTGTATAAAAAAGATTCCTTTTGAATAAACGTAAAAGTCAAAGGGGTTTATACACCGTATAAAAGAAAGTTGTGTATAAAACTAAATATGCCTCAATGTAAGGAGATTGAGACGAAGTCCTTAAAAAGATCAATTTTAAATGAAAATAGATCTATTATGTGTATTAACTATAGTTACACATAAAGAAAGTAAAAATACAAAATAAGACATAATAATATAATGACATAATTTGAAAGTAGGAGATTAACCCAAATAATGGAAGTTGGGTTAAGAAGTTCCCTTACCTTGCGTCTTGTCCTGACTCGACCGTTCTTTAACCTCCTGAATAATAAACTAGAGTTAATTTCTATTTACTTAAGAACCTTTTTTATGTTCATTATCCCTTTTATATCACTTATTACCATGTTATGAACATTATGTAATTATTTAAGTTAATAACGGTCGTTTTGTCGATCTTTGGTACTTGAGTCAACAATAAACTTCTTATAATTACAAGTTGTTCATGTGGTAGAATATCCATTATATCCAGAATTATATTCATGATTTAGATGTCATATGTATCTTATATATCCAGTATATACATTCATTTATAATATTACGTAACATTTAGAGGTAAGAAATGAAATGCACCGTTCATGGAGACGGTAAGCCGTAGGTACGCAAGAACGCTACTTTCATTTCTATTTGGTATTTAATGGAATGAAATCATAATTATATAAAGTTATAATATAGTTACAGTATAATATAATATATAATATCATTTACTCTGTCCTTTATACATCCCACATATGGCATTAACGATTCACATCACTTTGAGGGGGCGGTAGTCCGCACTTCCTAAAATGAAATTATCGCGTTTAACCATAATGGAAATCATAAAGTATGCCATAAATGAGAAATACAGAAGCATAAGGAAAACATAAACATAATATATATATATCATATATGAAAATAGTGTCATCAAAATGGCCACCATTATAGGTGTTAAAAGAATTTGAACAATCATCGTTTCGTGAGGCAGTATTTCGCCACCCACAGAAACAGTATGTTCTTTAACCATTAGACGAAGGTGTGTGTAACTGTAAAAAAAATCCTTATCATAAAAACATCCTAGTATATTGTAGATACTGGTGTTGTTACAAAAGAAAGGAATGAAAAGAGTTTAAGGGGTTGGAGAAGCAAAATAAAACAAAACAACATTAGAGAAGACATTACCTTAAAAATCGGGTAACTCTTTTTGATTTGAGCCAAAGGCTCCCTTGGGAAGAATTCTGCCCAAAGTGAGGCTTCTAGGAGTAAGGTAGGGATTTTGAGAGAGTATTTGGGCAGAGTTTGGCCGAGCAAAATGGCTTGAAGGTGTGAATAAGGTGGGAGTGGTGGGGGCCTTTTATAAGAGGAGAGGAGGGGCTCTTTTGGAAAGATTGAAATGTTACATTATTATACAATGATTTTCGGATTATAAAGGTCCCAAACCTATATAATTCGTGGATAAGGTGATAATGGTTCGAAATCTCCTCATACAATAGGCTTTGGACAAGTGTAAGCCCTGGAGTTTACATTATCTTCTCGTTTTATTTAAATCGTTAAATAATGAGGTCATCGCTGCATCATAATGATGTCATAAATAATTTAATTTATTTAATGTTTAAAAATTATAAAAAAACTACTATGATGTAGGAAATTTTTTTAGCTTTCTAATTAATATTTATAGTCAAAAGTTGGACTTGTGTAACCCCACTTAACAACAGTTTTAGTAAAACAACTCATGTTTGTGCCAATTTAATTGTATCATTAAATAAATATATATTAATGTCATTTTCCAACTAAAGTGGCTCCATGGGGTCCCCAAGTTGACCCATGGGTTGTCTTGGTCGGCCATGACTCATCCAATAGGAGTAGGACAAGTGTCATGATCACCTCATATTATTAAAACATTATTTTTACCTTAAACTACACTAATTACCTCTAATCGCGATTAAGAACTTAAAAGTTACTAATCACCAAAAATTATTTTAATCTCATTGAACCACATTTTACTTCTTAATGAAAACCATGTATGTCGTATTTTTGAAAATCAAATCACAGAAGTGGTAATATTTCATTTAAACGAAAAATCAGTTATTTAACTACCACTTAGTGGTTTCACTATTCATCAAAAATTGATGTTTTTCAGAACAATGCCAAAATTTCACCCTAAGCTATAATTGATATTCTGAATTCAAAAATTATGTCTATTTTACAAAATTCTAAACATATAAGTTTCATTAATTAATTTTAAAATTAATTCATGATGTTACAACAAATAGCGTGTTTTTAAGAAATAATTAATATCAAAAGATTGGCAATTGTTTATACCCAATTTCAATGTTAAATTAATTCTAATGACCACCATTGGATAAAATGGTAAAAATATATTCTAATTATACTTTAAAACCACTAAATAGTATAATTTATCACTATAAATTATTTTTATTAAAAAATTTGTTTTTAAGTAATTTTCACTATTCATAAAAAATTAGAAGTTCTCAGAAAAATACCAAAAATTCAACATAGGCTAATTTAGATATTCTGAATCCAAAAATGAAGTCCATTTTGAAATATAAAATTTCTATAATTTTAAAAAGTGGTTATTACTATTCATAACGGCTACTTTGATTAGTCGCGGTGTTTTAGAACTCGAAGTTGCGTACAATGCAAGCTATTGCATTATTGAATGAGAAGCGTATCATGGAAGCTCGGGGTGTTACATTCTCCCCTCCTTCCATAAATTCCGTCCTCGTAATTTGAAATTTTTCTTTGAAAATAAAAGGTTGAAAAGATAAAATACCTTTGAGGAAAACCCACATCGGAAATAAGGTTAATAAATATATATAACATTAAAAGAAAGCAAGATAAGTACAAAGGTCACCCGATATAGCCCATTCTAGGATTCTATGAAAATATGGATATGGAGGAGAAACAAACCATCAAGGTCTGATGGAGAGTTATAGAAAACAGGATTAGGAGAAAGTTTAACCACAAGAAAATCACAAACTTGTGATTGGTTAAACGGTCATTGAATCCCCAGTTGGAAAAGTTAACCGACAACATTTTTGTTTTAAGTTACCTTTTATAATGTTGAGGAATTTATTTAGGATATTTACTAAGAGCTTAAGGGAATATACATACTTGTTATGTATAATTTCATTTGCTGATAAATTTTTACCACAAACCCAACTTTTACTCCAAATGGTAACAGAACTAAAAAATATTCTATTTATCCTAATTGTATAAGGTTCCAAATGTTAACACATACCATTTAGATTAGTAAAATTATTTTTTAATAACCAGGGACTTCCTGTAGGCTAGTGGTAGGAAATAAAGGCTTGTCGCACTATGGTTGTGGGTTCGATTCCTGCAGCTTTGTCCGACACGATGGGTTATTCCCCACCCTGCTGGTTGTCCTTTTCCTAAAACTATAGTATCATAATATTCCAAAAATAATCTTCATAAATTTTTTAACCTTAAACAATACTATCCAAAGTTCAACTTAATCCATTCCATCCTTTATAGTTATCCAAAATACCTCCGTCCAGACTTTCTCTAAAAGGTCTCTTAATTCCAAAATCAATTTATCAGATTCCCCAAACAAAGTAATGTTTCTCTTATTGTCACATACTAAAAATATAATTACCTTCACCATATTAAAACCTTACTGAAATCAACAAGTACTGCAGTACAATCCTTATATATATCACATTATTCTTATAACCAAAATATAATCCTTGAGTCCAAAAGCACCAATACATTAATTATTCTGCTTCAACTGTAGTCACAGTATAAGATTGGCCTTGATCCCTTGGACTTTTCTGAGGTAAGTTTCCTTGACGCTTAGGACATTCATTTGAATAATGCCCCATTTCCCTATAATTTTAGCATTCAACATTGACAGTCTCTTTCTTTCCCTTGCAATCACGAGCCTGGTGACCCTTTTCTCCACATTTATAACAAACTCCCATTCCTTTTAGGCACGTACCAGGGTGATTCTTCCCACAATTATCACATAATGGAAAATCCTTCTTTCCCTTTTTCCCTTTATCTGTCTCTTGTTCCCTCGTTCTCTTCTTCTCTTGCTTTACTTTGTTGTCATAAGACTTAGAGAATTCATTTTCTGTCTTGATAGCACACGAGACAATATCTTCGTATGATGAGAAGGATTGTGATACTAAAGCTCGACGGAGAAATGGTTTTAACCCATCAAAGAAACGATCAATCATACCTCTTGGGTTACGTATATAATCTGCAGCATACCTCTCTAACCTTTTAAAGTTGGCCTCATACTTTGGGACATTCTCATCCTCCTTTTGTTTCAGACTCAGAAATTGCCTTTCCATATCTGCTCTATGGTCACGAGGAAAGTATTTTTCTAATAAAATCTCTTTGAACTCCCTCCATTCCATATTTGATACATCATCATCTTCCTTTGTGTTTTGAATCAATGACCACCATTGATCGGCATCTCCAGTGAGGCGGTAAACTGCCATGATAACCTTCTCCCTTTCGCTACTCCCCAAGGCGTGGAATATTTTCTCTAAGGAGTTTATCCATTGCTCAGCTACTAACGGATTTGTACCCCCATTAAATGTTGGCGGTTGTTGCCTCATGAAGCGGTCTAACATTGATCCTCCACGTTGTGGATCAGGGTGATCCATACGAGTAAGGTTATTATTCATAACTTCAGTGAGTTGTCCCAGTATGGTAATAAGTTGATCAGCACCAGTTGCATCACCAACCCCACTATAATTATCTTGAGCAGGAGGGAAATCCCTACATGGAGTGCGTGCATTGATACGGTTTCCATTTCTTCCACTAGGTGCAATTTCTAAACAATGGCATTAACTAGATTAGTTTATGGATCAAAATACATAATTCCATACTTGTAAAACACTTTACATAAATTGAACTATTTATGGATATAATCCATAATCATAAAAAGAAATGTTTTCTTTGAGGAAGTATATACTCATAACCCTTCATAGTGGTTTCTAAATAAAATGAGAATTATCCTAAGCATATCCACCGGGAGTGTCGTAACCAAGAGTGCAGCAAGGCCCGTTGTCGTGCACCAGTTCCCGTTCGAGTCTTGCTCAAAGTGGTGTTTTCGGTTTTTACCCCTAGGAACATCTGTGCCAGAGCCGCCTCTACCTGCTCATATCCAGACAGGGATGTATTTCTCGGAAAACTCACAAAATCTCTACAATAACAAAATTCTAGGAAGTTCTTCTATACTAATCCTCAAAGTCTATCTTTGGTCTATGTGCACTAATCAGAGTTTATCTAAATCTAGCTTCCAAGGTTAGTACTAAACTGCCTCTGATACCAACTATAACGCCCCGACCCCAGCTACCCAGAGTCGGTGCATTACTTCGTAACATTGGCATGATCACAAAAGATCAAGTCTCGAAAGACCGATTAGTTTTGTAGCCTTGGAAACACTAGATACGTTCATAAACGTTACATTACATCATCAAGTGAAAAACTAAAATAACAAAGTCTCCATAGACCACACTCATATCCTCTTCTGACAACCCCTGCAGGTCATTCATAAAATACTTCTTCACATCCTGGAACATATTAAAACATTGAAAGGGGTGAGCTCAGATGCTCAGTAAGGATAACAATATTGCGGAAGATTTCATAAATAAACATTAACATTTAAGGCAATGTATAACTAAAAAAAAGACTTTTAAACTTGAACTTCAACATAATATGGCAAAAGTAAAATGAGATAATACCATATACTTCTTCACATGGATATTCTACTCGTCGAATAATCACATGAAATATCAATAACCACTTTAATAATGATGGAATGCATAATGCCAGACTATCATAACCACGTAGCCAAGGCCTCATGCCAAGACTACAAATAAGATTTTGTCAAGGCCTTATGCCAAGACACTAGTTTGTCTCATGAGACCTGCCGATGCATCGAGAAGCTATAGCGGGCTCCACCGGTCACTTATTAAGTCCAATACATTCCTCATATGAATAGGTTTAAACATATCATAAACCATAACATAATCGTATCACATAAAACATACATAAAGGAAACATAACATTTCCACATTTCAATCACAAGATATCAATACAACACATTGATATAATAAAAACTCTTTCAAAACCATTTTCAATACCAAAATAAAAGAAAGTTAAAACTTTGTATTTATTTTTCATTAAAAAAAATGATGGCTTGTAGAGGAAGCCGAAACTCAAATAATGGTCACGGCGGTGGAGAAGTCGTTGTCTCCGGATAAGTACAGAATGAAAAAAATTCCCTTTTTGTCGTTTAGTATAACGCTTCGTATAAAAAAGATTCCTTTTGAATAAACGTAAAAGTCAAAGGGGTTTATACACCGTATAAAAGAAAGTTGTGTATAAAACCAAATATGCCTCAATGAAAAGAGATTGAGACGAAGTCCTTAAAAAGATCATTTTTAAATGAAAATAGATCTATTATGTGTATTAACTATAGGTACACATAAAGAAAGTAAAAATACAAAATAGGACATAATAATATCATGACAAAATTTGAAAGTAGGAGATTAACCCAAAGAATGGAAGTTGGGTTAAGAAGTTCCCTTACCTTGCATCTTGTCCTGACTCGACCATTCTTTAACCTCCTGAATAATAAACTAGAGTTAATTTCTATTTACTTAAGAACCTTTTTTATGTTCATTATCCCTTTTTATCACTTATTACCATGTTATGAACATTATGTAATTATTTAAGTTAATAACGGTCGTTTTGTCGATCTTTGGTACTTGAGTCAACAATAAACTTCTTATAATTACAAGTTGTTCATGTGGTAGAATATCCATTACATCCATAATTATATTCATGATTTAGATGTCATATATATCTTATATATCCATTATATACATTCATTTATAATATTACGTAACATTTAGAGGTAAGAAATGAAATGCACCGTTCATGGAGACGGTAAGCCGTAGGTACGCATGAACGCTACTTTCATTTCTATTTCGTATTTAATGGAATGAAATAACAATTATATAAAGGTATAATATAATTACATTATAATATAATATATAATATCATTTACTCTGTCCTTTATACATCCCACATATGGCATTAACGATTTACATCACTTTGAGGGGGCGGTAGTCCGCACTTCCTAAAATGAAATTATCGCGTTTACCCATAATGGAAATCATAAAGTATTCTATAAATGAGAAATACAGAAGAATAAGGAAAACATAAACATAATATATATATCATATATGAAAATAGTTTCATCAAAATGGCCACCATTATAGGTGTTAAAATAATTTGAACAATCATCGTTTCGTGAGGCAGTATTTCGCCACCCACAGAAACAGTATGTTCTTTAACCATTTGACAAAGGTGTGTGTAACTGTAAACCAAATCCTTATCATAACAACATCCTGGTATATTTTAGATACTGGTGTTGTTACAAAATGAAGGAATGAAAAGAGTTTAAGGGGTTGGAGAAGCAAAATAAAACAAAACAACATTAGAGAAGACATTACCTTAAAAATCGGGTAACTCTTTTTGATTTGAGCCAAAGGCTCCCTTGGGAAGAATTATGACCAAAGTGAGGCTTCTAGGAGTAAGGGAGGGATGTTGGGAGAGTATTTGGGCAGAGGTTGGCCGAGCCAAATGGCTTGAAGGTGTGAATAAGGTGGGAGTGGTGGGGGCCTTTTATAAGAGGAGAGGAGGGGCTCTTTTGGATAGATTGAATTGTTACATTATTATACAATGATTTTCGGATTCTAAAGGTCCCACACTTATATAATTCGTGGATAAGGTGATAAGGGTTCGAAATATCCTCATCCAATAGGCTTTGGACAAGTGTAAGCCTTGGATTTTACATTATCTTCTCGTTTTATTTAAATCGTTAAATAATGAGGTCATCGCTGCATCTTAATGATGTCATAAATAATTTAATATATTTAATGTCTAAAAATTATAAAAAAAAATACTATGATGTAGGAAATCTTTTTAGATTTCTAATGAATATTTATAGTCAAAAGTTGGACTTGTGTAGCCCCAATTAACAACTGTTTTAGTAAAACAACTCATGTTTGTGTCAATTTAATTTTATCATTAAATAAATATATATTAATGTCATTTTCCAACTAAAGTGGCTCCATGGGGTCCCCAAGTTGCCCCATGGGTTGTCTTGGTCGGCCATGACTCATCCAATAGGATTAGGACAAGTTTCATTATCACCTCATATTATTAAAACATTATTTTTACCTTAAACTACACTAATTACCTCTAATCGCGATTAAGAACTTAAAAGTTACTATTCACCAAAAATTATTTTAATATCATTGAACCACATTTTACTTCTTAATGAAAACCATGTATGTCGGATTTTTGAAAATCAAATCACAGAAGTGGTAATATTTCATTTAAACGAAAAATCAGTTATTTAACTACCACTTAGTGGTTTCACTATTCATCAAAAATTGAAGTTTTCCAGAACAATGCCAAAATTTCACCCTAAGCTATAATTGATATTATGAATTCAAAAATGATGTCTATTTTACAAAATTCCAAACATATAAGTTGCATTAATTAATTTTATAATTAATTCTCGCTGTTACAACAAATAGCGTGTTTTTAAGAAACAATTTATATCAAAAGATTGGCAATTGTTTATGTCCAATTTCAATGTTAAATTAATTCTAATGACCACCATTGGATAAAATGGTAAAAATATATTCTAATTATACTTTAAAACCACTAAATAGTATAATTTATCACTATAAATTATTTTGATTAAAAAAGATGTTTTTAAGTAATTTTCACTATTCATAAAAAATTAGAAGTTCTCAGAAAAATACCAAAAATTCAACATAGGCTAATTTCGATATTCCGAATCCAAAAATGAAGTCCATTTTGAAATATAAAATTTCTATAATTTTAAAAAGTGGTTATTACTATTCATAATGGCTACTTTGATTAGTCGCGGTGTTTTAGAACTCGAAGTTGCGTACAATGCAAGCTATTGCATTATTGAATGAGAAGCGTATCATGGAAGCTCGGGGTGTTACATAAAAAGGTTGATATCAAAAATGAAAATTTTTGTAGTTGATTTTTTTGTAGGATTCCTTTACTATGCTCAAACATTAATGAGCACAAATACATAGATAACCACTCACTATAACAAAAACAATTGATAAAGAGTTTATAAATTTAAATATCTAGAATCATGTTCAAAATCCAACTATTCCTAATTTATAAATCCACAAACTATGATCAATACACACTGATTTGTGATAAATTGGTCAACTAATCGATGAAAATTGAAAAAAAAAACTATAGGAAGTTTGAATACAAAGTGTTGATCCAATTTTAACATTAAATTATATTAAGATAGTTACAATATAAAATTGATGGAAGAAAAATCAGAGAGAATTCACTATGATTATTTTTTAGATATATCAACATAAAAATATATATAGACATCATCCTTATGCAAGAGAGAAATCTAATATATGTTTTTAATGAATATATTTTCAATAATATAATACTCATGATCATTTAAAGATCCACTAGCTCTATGCTCTATTTTTTATCTTTTTGCGATTGATCTCCTCCCCCATTATGTTTTTCTTTTTTATGTATTAGACTTAAACTAACATAAACACTATATTTTTCTAAAAATAATCAACATGGATCTATTTAAATATTAATATCATAACCTTGTGACCCATTACTTTACCCTATAACCACTATTATAGACCCACTTGTTTCTAGTTAGAATTCAAGTAATTTGAACACATATTCATTCATGGTTAGGCCTATAGTAAATCAACTCCTCATGAAATATCAACAACATCTATAAGAAAATTCCAAAAGCTTATCAAGTAGTCAAATTCAATGGCTCGAGCTCCATATTTAAATTTTTAATTATTTTTGAATATGGGTCTGTTACATTTAATTCAGTTTTAAGTACCTATAAATAATTGAGCCTTCCCATGATTAAATTGATATAGCCTTAGAATCAATGACCCTACCCTTCCAAAGGATTATGAGGTATTAATGGTACCTTGAAATAGGTTTTAACATGAATGATTTGTCTTCATGTGAAATTGTTACCACGACATGAGATATTACTCTTTTTAAATCTAATCTAATAATCTATTAAATACATACTTCAATTTACTCACTCTCAAACATTCCTCCGAGAGATACTTTTTATCTCATCCAATTAAATCTATTATATTCCAATTGACACAAAAAAATGGAATATATCCTCTATATTCTCATAAACATTTTTCCAATCATTTCTTGTACACCACTATACAATATTAATTTCAATGCATTTGATAACATGAATCCCCATGAAAATCAAACCTGGACATTCCTCCATAGTAGATCTCGATTCACCCTCATCACTAGAGTGTTAAAACTAGAAAATACAAAAATATTATTTAAAAAATAAAAATTCAACATTGATCAATTAAACTGTCATGGGACTTCGGTGTTGTTCCTCATTCGAATTCAGGAAAAAAAACATTCATGATCGAACCTACTTCATTTAATGCTTTAAATTCACTTAATTCCCAAAATACATTACACAACACCTTCATCCTTGAATCAAACTCCAAATATCCATGCCTCATCCTCCTCATAAATACTCTATTCTTCTATGGATTCTTTCAAGTACAATCTTGTATCAAAATATTCAACTTAATAAAAGTTGTTCTTAGTAGAATTGGATTCACATTATTTGGGGTCAACCATGGATGTTCTTGTCCAAACAAAAATTGATTCAGTCTTAGTTTTTCATCCATGACTTGATATAATCATTAATTAGTAAATAATATATCTATGATCATATATTATCTTTATTTATTAGTCTATATTCATTATTGGATCTTATTTTATTTATCATGGAAAGGTCACTCTTCTCATTTATGGATGATTTTCCACTATAATGGTTAGTACCAATGCTTATTCCATATGTTGGAATCCTTCATGTATGGTTACTAAAGTGACTGTAGTTATTTCTATTATGGAATTAACATGTTCCTTTATGTGGTAGGTTCTCTATAGGCATGGTCACATAAGTGAATGTGGTTCATCAAACAGTAACTTAAAAATTTGGTAGGGAACAACTTGAAGTCCTTTGTGTAGTAACTTTTTTAATTAATTAATTTTCTAAGAATATTCATTTAATTAACCCTAAATAATTTTAAATTCCTCAATTAGACACTTCCCCTCATTTACTAACTTATGGACTCATTGCAGGTAGTTGGGTACTCAGGTATTTTGTTTCATCAAAACCACTCTTTTTGTCAGTATACATTTTCAAGAGGGAAATGTGTTATATCAGAGTGACCAAACCTAAAATATTATCAAATACAAAAATAGAATTGGAATTAAAAATTCAAAATAAATTTAATGGGATTAAATTAAGGAAAAACAGTGACAAATAAACTAACAAAAACCAATTAAATAAGCAATAAATTTATTAAACAAAAAATTATGTTAAAAATTTTAAAAGTTATATTTTTAATAGCATAGAATATATAAAATAATGAAATAATGATTTTCTGTAATTTATACAAACAAAAAAGAAAAAAATTATGGTTTTTAATAATTTCTCAATAAACAAAAAACAATCCATAAAATTAAAATTAAATAATTAAACACATATTTTGACATAATATTAAGTTTTTAAATAATTATACTTAAAATTTACAACACGTATAAATTATTATATAATAAAATTATTTTTATAACAAATTAATCATTAATATGATATATGATGTGAAAAAATATACCAATGTGAAATCCAAATAAAATCCCCACACACATAGAACATTAATTATCCTCAAAATATCTTTTATTCATATTAAATGGTTGAAAATAAATCTCAAAATGGAAAATTTGAAATTCCACAATTATTAAGCCTTTATAATGATTTTCCCTCATTGATTATCTGAAGTTGAAATTGTGATTACCCTTTAATATTAAATTTTCACTATGTAATTTTTTTAAATGATTAAAAATTGAAACATTTAAATTTTATTTAAAAAACATCAAATTTCATCAAAATATAATAACAAAATTATTTTTACCTCAAGGAGAAAAAATTCAATTAATTTAATAATTCATAATAAATAAAAACATTATGAGATGGGGGTGTATGGAGAATTTATTAGTAGAATTAATAGCTCATTAAATAGTAAATTTACAATGAATAATGAATAAAATAATAAATAGTTAAAACAAGATCATGATTTTAAATTAGTAATCCATTTGGTTTCATATATTAAAAGTTAAATCCAAATTAAAAACAACAAATAAAAACATTATTTTATAATATTTTCCTAAAATTTTTCCAATATCCATTTATTCAAAAGGGAAAGAAACATTATTTACAAAATTGAATCTAGGTGGTAAAAACGATTAACCACCTAAATGTGGCATCATAACCTATAATGTGGATAAAAAATTCATCTAGTGAAGAAGCCTAAATGGTTGTTAGTAACTCTCAATTTTGGAAAATAATTTAGGTGGTTTGTTGGGGTTGACGTGAATTAATGTTTAAATCATCTAAGTCCCATTCTCTACACATAAAACACATCTATGGACCCAGTGATAAAGTCATGGTGGGAGATAATTTTAAATATATTTTAAACTTGAAAACAGAGTTGGAAAATTAGCAGCTAAAAAATCTTGTACAATAGGGTAATTGAAAAGTTTAATCGGAATTTTTTCACAAATTAAATTGACATCTATAAAAAATACTAAAATAAAATTCTCTCACTTAATGTAAATTCAGTCATATATTCAAATAAATTTAAATATTATATAATTGTGATTATTTCATTAATACATTATGAAAAAGTCTAATTTTTTATTAGGGAACGTTATCCCTTTTTCAAAAGGTTTTATAGGTAACCCATTATCTTACGCAAAGGATTAGATCCTCGAAAGCCCAATATAATATTATATGGGTCAAAGGTCCTATGACTTAGAAGTCCCTATCGAAGAAGAAAACTTTCAAATCATGATCTCAATATTCTTTCAAGGAAACCCCAACCATCATCTATTACATTTCACTACCTCAATATGAAGAACTAGTAGAGCACTCTTCTTTTAACCCTTATCTAGGAAGTGTTCCAGATGATTGATGTCAATACATGCATCATACTTTTGAGATTTCCACCAAGCATCACCTTCTTATCTCCATGAAATGTTGCCTCTATTATGAATAATTTATTCTATGTAGTAATCAGTATTCACATAATGTGTCACCCCTATGACTAAAAACCATCATTATTTTCATACCATTTTTATTATCTAGAAGAAAACCCCTATGTTCGGAGTATTTAGAGGGATAGATAATAGATTTGAACACACTTATATCTCTTTCTATCTACCCACCCAGCGATGCTGCCTAAATCCAAGATCCACTCCCAACCTTATGTGGTGTATCAATAATCCAATATCTTTTTAGGTCACCCATTTCACTATACTCTCTTGAGGGGCCATATGGCCTGAAGGCCTTTGGAGTTATGAATGACCTATGGCCCAAAGGTCTAAATAGGGTGAATAGTTATATTTCTAGAGTAACTACTATAGTACAGCTACATTAACTTAGAACATCCACCAATGATCATATTTGATCTTGGGTATTTTTATCAAAAGAAAAATCCTTTACCACTCAAGAAAAATCTTTTTGGAAATCATGGTGAGCATTGATTATACCGTAAACATCATCTTGAATGTAATGTAATTATATAGAGTAAAAAACTATCAAAAGAATTTAATTAATGAAAAATGATCAAAAATAGAACCAAAAACTATTCTGATATATAATCATTATATTTATTTCAATATAACCTAACACACCCCTTATTTCCCCTAAATTAATTCCATATGCTTGATCAAATGCAATCTTCATAATATGAAAATATATTAACAACTAATTAATCTTCACCTGGATAAATATTCGCCATACCATATATGGGATGGTTTTTATATCCCCCCTTCAATGGGATTTTGGAACAAGATCCTATAATTATAGATCTAATAGGGTTAGTATTCCATAATATTTTATAGGTTGTATAATCTTCAATCTTTGGGGTCAATATCCCCCTTTATAATGATATTGAGTGGGGTGTGGGATCCTCCACTAGTTTCACCATCCCTCTTACACTTATATAGGAATGGGATCCTCCACTATAGGTATAGAGTGGTTACTCATGTTAATGGAATAGTTAAATTTAGGGATTAGTAGAATTAAAAATCCTTTTTTCATTAAAGACCATGATTATACTATGTGTCTTGATTTCCTTCTATGATTATATTTTGGTAATCCTTTTTTTATCCTATTAATTTTGGGTTTTTGTTTATACTCTTTTTATTATATACTTCTTGGTTATTTTTGGGGTGACCTTTTGAGTATGTATGTACTCACCCTTATAGTGTATTTTCTCGCACATGTCATGTCTTATGTAGATAATAGTTTGTTCTATAAAAATCTAAGTGGCCCAAGTGTGGGTGGTTCATAGTAGTTCATATTGGATATGGGTGTACAATCATGGTTGTATTTGAAGGTTTTGTGCTGGGACAGTATTATCTCATGTTGTCTTCTTAGACCTGCCTTCTATTTATTGGGCATGAATTCCACCCTTTTAAATTTTGATACTCTATTATAGGATATTAGATTTTCTTCATGTGTTTTTTATTTTATTTGAATATTATTTGACATTACATTGGTTCGTTTGTATATATTTGTGTGTGAGTACAATTAAATTTGTCTAAGGCCTCATGTATATGGGATATTTCTAATTAGTGATATTTTACATTTTTGGGCCTATTTTAGGAATATATGGTGTGTAAAACATGAATGAACACTAATCAGGTGACCCAAGTGGATTGGATCATATCATACTAGTATCATGTCATCGATGAACTAGGAAGGAGTTTGGAGATATAATTTTTGTGGCAGTTTGTTTGGGATTTTTGAAAATTTTGTTAATGTTTCTTCATTGTAGATCTTTCTCCAGAGACCCCTGTGTTAGTGTGGAAATTAATTTATCCACATCCCAGGACATGAATATCATTCTTATCAGATCGACACATTTAGACATCAGTTTTATATCCATAAATAGTGAATTCATTATAAAGGAATGGGTGTGGTTTCCATGTCGTTTTTGATTCATCTCCCCAAATATACACATTTTATAAAGGAACATCTTGACTATTTCAAGATTCCTCCAGACAGATATCTAGCATAACTTTGTAATAAGATCATAATGATAATTAATTTAAAGATGCGGTCTCAATTAGGGGAATTCTGAAGATGTTTTATCTCTTGGCGGATAGAAATTTTTACATCCACCAGTTGAGTCGATAGTAAGATTGTTCTTGATATCATAGTCTATTTTTTTCATTATGCTATGTGTTAGATCATTCCAATATAATAATATGATTATTCACATTGTTAGAGTATACTTCATGAGTTCTATATTGAAGTCCCCTTTACATGAATGGTATTTATTATCAATATGATTGATATGTGTTTGATATGAGGATAATATTTTTCTAAATACATCCTCAATTTATATCTAATTATCTATTATGAGATAATATTAAGGAAAAAATATGTCTGTTTTTGAATTTGATCACACTGTTAATAAAATGATTCATGTGATGTAGATGATTAAAATAAAGTTGATATTGATTTTGAAAAGTTTTTATTATAATAAATAAAAATGGAATTAATGGGAAGTGGAATAAAACATAGATAAGCACATATAATTTCATGATTTGTTATTATTTATGTATTTTGAGTTTTAGATGAGATGTAGTCATTAATTGGCTAATAATATTTCTTGAGATGTGTTTTGAAATATGTAAACACAAACTGGTCATGGAATTAAGTTCAACTTTAACACCTAAGGGGTTCAATGGAACCTAATTTACCACACATATCTAGCCCAAGTAGCTATAATGAAGAGAAAAATGTGGGAAGATCATTCACATGGGTCAGGAATAGGCATGTGAGTGCGTAGGTCAACCGACAAGTGGCATTGAGGTACTTAGCCTATCATGTGCATGGTAGCATGAGAGGTAGAGAGTGATGCCTGGAACTATCTAGACTTCATTTTTAGGCTCATGTAATGTGATGAGTAATAAAACACATCCCTTCAATCAACAAGTCTGGTTTCATATGTCCCCCTTACATGCATTTTTCATGAACATAAAAATATATAAACATTCAAATGGGGAACATGACTTAAACTAAAATTTCAAAGTTTGATGTCATCATCTCCACTACAAGTTACTATTCATTTTTTATGTAATTAAAATGCACATAGGGATATTGAAATTTTTTTGAGGCACTAATAGATAATAAGGAACTCAACCATATGACATCAATATAATATTTTCTGTTAAAAAATCAATAATTCATGATTATCGCATGGTCTGTAGGTGCTATCATGATTTTAGTAACATATTATGATCTTTCTGATAGTACATGGTTGGTATGTGATAAAAGAATCGAGTGATTCGTCATGAAATAAGTGGTGAACAGAGATTAAGTAAGTACTAAATGTGTGTTCTCTAAGTGATCACACAATGATGTTTTTTTGTGGTTTTGAAGTGGTCATGAGGCATGTGTGTGATTAACAAATGCATTGGAAGTCTACAAGGTCTTCATATGAGTTCATGAGGTTCATTTGTGGATGAATTATATTAATCTGATGAATGTTCAATCATACGTAGAGGATAATAGTTGGATGGAGATTTAAAAGTAGTAAGAATCATAGTCGTATAATGACGTATTTTTGTAGGGAAACAAGTTATTGAATGGTAAACCATAATTCTCAAATTAATAAATGATTTTATTGATCATTTTTCCCTTCAAATACTATTTAACTCCATTCTTAAGTGTTCTAAATATTTGATAAATATTATCTACAATAAATTATATTATCCCTATCTTGTGACTATGCACCTAATGTGTGATGTCTATAGTATCAATACATGGGATATAATGGATCAGGATCGTTGGATGTATAGTTCTTATAGGCAATGATGGATTATTTTTATGACATTAGTTTATATATTTACATATATTGTAATGGATTAATATGAGGTTTACGTATATATACTTATACTGGTTGTGATGGATCATGTTTTCAACACATGAATATATTTAAGGGTTGTAATGGATTGAGATTGTAATATGATTATATTTACCTTGACTATGATACATTTGGGGTTTTTAATGTGACTTCGATGGGATGGATCAGTGTTATAATAATATTTAATGATATTATAATGTTGTTATGTGGTGGAATTTATGTGGTTGTGGTTCTATTGACGTGGTGTTATGTAGATCATGTTGTGGCTTTGAAGATGTGTTGGTGGATATGATGTGATTTTAATAGTGATTTTTTTATCATTTATGATCAAATTTGTAAATCATATGCAATATTATTATTGATATGATGAATTTATAATGATTATTGAAGAGTGGTGATTGATTTTTGGACCTTATCCATAATTATTATATGAATCTACAAACCTGATATTACCCATAATGAATTAAAGTAATGAAATTGTAATCGAATATGATACGGTTATTCATTTTCATGGCTATATAATTTTAGTATTCTAATTTAATAGTTTTATTACCCTAGAAATTTATAATCACTATTATTTACTTATACCTACAAAAAGTGATTTTTCCAACATATTGATTTCATGTAATTTAGATAAAGGTGAAAATTGTGTTAATATATTATTATTTACTATGATATTACTTTTTTCATTCATATTCTTTATTAACTTTACCTTTTACATTGTTGAACACATGTATGTCTATCCTATGACATTTATTTCACATATAATTATACTTATTTAGAATAGTATCCTAATGAATACACATAATTTCCCAACCCTCAATAGATTCCTTGGTTTTTTCAATGAAAATAAATTAGACATTAAATATTATTATTTTGGGAAGCTGGAGTGTAGTCTAGGTTGTTATCCTTACGTTTACCCGATTTGAATTAATTTCATTGACATGTATTGACAATTTAAGAATATAATTGTTTTATTTTCTATATTTAGATAATGATCTTATTGGTGGTTTGTATTTATTTTCCAACAAATAATGAGGGTAATACCACTCATGTGAATGATATTTAACCTTTATGCTAGTATCTAACCAATGGTCTATTATAGGTGCGCTTTAGGTGTCACACTTGTGTTCATTGCTAAATTGGGTGGGGTTCCAATAGGGTAAGGGAATGAAAAAACATCTACTTGATGCATCAATTAAAACCATAAAATATCTTAATGGACCCTCACTATGGATGTATAATACCATAAAATAATTCAATAAAGGTTGGGTTTTAAGTCTTAATTTTATCTATGATGATATCACATTCAGATTTAAAAGAGAATAATCCTTATATAAAATTTTACATAGTTGAAATATATACTGAACAATTAGTAAATTTCCATGAGAGTTTTTTCCCAACATTGTTGAACTAGGATGACAAGACTATTCCTGAAAAAAAAAATTAATTATTTATGATCAATTCCTTACCCCCGTATCTATTTTTATCGAACAAATATTTCTATAATTAAATCTAAATAATGATTCAGTTATTTTTTCTAGTACATGGTTATTACATAATTTGTCAGTGGTAATTCCCTGGTAACATTCATTTCTCTAAGATATTATCTGGACATCAGACAAATTCTAGAATATTTCTTTAAAGAATAACCATTTTTTTCGAATACAGGGAAAATAAATAATTTATTTTAAATAAATTTAGCCCATTTGGTAAAGGAAAACTTATTTATCAAAACCCTTATATAATATATTTAAGAACTGATATAATAGAAAAAAATTGTTTTTTTTGTTTGAGATTATATATATATATATATATATATATAAGAATTGTGTGTGTTGTTCTACTGTCAGGTACAAAAATAACCATTCCTTTAATGAAATCCATTTTATATATTATCATTAATGCTAATGATATTAATAGAAATAATATTATAGAATATAAATTTTAAAATAATGAAATTATAAAATATATAGATAAAACACCTTATTATATATTATACTGAATGTAAATTTTCTATATTATTTCCATCTATCATCTCATTAGCATCACGAGTAATATTAACAACATCGAGGTAAGTGAAATCATATTTCTATGTCTTGTACTTCTTAGTAAAAAAAATTTCCTTTTATTTACCTTTATAGAATGTATCAATAAAGTTTTATTCATTATTATTTTCATTAATACATGATTTATACATCTTACATGGGTTCTTTGTGGTTCACGAGACTTAGGACAAATATCCCTCAAAACCATTCCTTGATGGAGTTTTTTCCTGAGAACCAAATTTTATGTACATTATGATCACTCGTACTCCATTATTTAAATATTAATAATCAAATTATAACATCATAAATATTATTCTCTATGATTTATTATGAGATAAAGTTCTAATAGTAATTGTCACACATAAATTGAATAGATGATATCTTTCTTGGATGATAACCTAGGAGTTTTAAGATAGTATTTTATAAATATATATGTTTTATAATCATATGATATCATTTTATAGGGAACAAATTATCTTGGTTGTCGGGGGTAGAGACTCATATGACATTAAGCCCATTTCCCATTATGTACAGTCTGGGTATTTTCTATTCTGAGATATTATAATAACATAACCTAGGAGTAAAAAATCCACATTTGCATGTTTAATAAGATTTTACCCTCTATATATATGTGTATTGATCCTCAAAATTTAATATTATTATTAATTGATATTATTTTTCAGGTACATTTATGTATTATTGAAAATCATTATGGAATATTTTCATGGAAATGTAGGATATGTTGGGTGAATCAGGAGTGATATAACATTAATTATTAGTGAGAGAAATTATTTTTCGCTTTTGATCATTTCAAATATTTATATATCATGTCATTTTAGGGGAATGAAATAACCAAAATAAATTAATGGTTGTGGTCTTCTATGGGAGTCTTCATTTTCAAGAAGTAAAAAATAGTATTTAAGAACATTGGTTTATGATACCATCATGATAAAGATATTATATTACACTAAATGAATTTAAATGAGGTTTTCTGTCATTGCAACATTAAATTAATTCTCTAGGTGGGATTTAGCATGTATGTAAAAACAAACCATAAAATTTAGTATTCCATGCCTAATTCCACCGAGAAGAAGGCCTAGAGGGTCATTCAAACTAAGTGTTTCTATAACATCAATTTAATATTTAATATTAATTATTATTTAAAATGATGAATAAATATTACTTTCTTGCATGACATAATAAATATTCATCTTTACTTTAGAAAATATATTAAATAACAAGATATTTATGAGAATATATAATACTGGAATTTTATTAAATATTTATTTAGTATTTAGTTATTTTAATATTTATATATTTAATGGTGTGTAAGGAACTGATTTTTTTTAATAAATATGAATTATTTAGGTCGTGATAACTATTATTTCAGAATAGTGGACTATGTTTAAAGTTATGATGATAAATAATACAAATTAAATATTATTTAAATTAATTTTATACAATTTATTCAATAAATAATATTTAATTAACTAATTTTTCTTTCATAAGTAAATAAATAATAATAATATTATTATTATTATTATATACTTTGAGTTATTTTAGGATTATAGAAATAATAATGTCACATGTTCAATTATTATTTTCATACACTATAATTATTTATCCCAATTTTATAAATTTTAACCCTAATGGTGGATATAATTTTTTGTTATACACAAAGACATCTAGGGAATCCTATCAAGACCTAGATATATCCTCTCTAAGAAGGATCTCAAGAACAGGGAGCAATCATCCTCTACCAACCCTCTCAATTATAGTGAGATCAAGGAGAGTACTTATTTAAAATGATTCATATGGTGATCAAAGAGGAATAGTGAAAGCATTAGGGACTTTTTGGATTATAATTTGATATTCATACGGTGTATATTAGATGTTTGTGTTTCATGTGTGGATCACTACTGGAGAGAATCTAGAATTTATTACTATGAAATGATGATGGTTTGATGCAAGGAAATTACATTCATCCAAGAATAATGAATTCATCACAAATAAAATATTTATTTACATAATTTATTTATAAATCCTTATGTGGTGATCCTATGATTGTTTCTAATGTTCTTAGGTAAATTAATATTTGATTTAATTCTATTAGTTACACAATTATTTTTCATGTACATCATATGTTAATCATAAATTATGATAAAAATATGAGTTGGTATTCCCTATCATCACTTCTACTACACTCAAAATCTTCAAGTGGTGTCAGAGTGGTCATGTAATAATTTCTAAATTTTTAAGGATCATTGATTGAATTACGAAATTATCATTATACTTGAATTATTTTTAATCATTATATAAATATTAATCAAGAGATATCATATTATTCTTCATCATTATCACAAATATAATAAAAATTTATTAATAATGAATGAATAACATTTGAATAACTCATCTATTTTTCCCAAGTATTATGTCTAGATAACACGATAACAGACAGTGTGTGGCCTATTGGTACTTTTCCTGTACCTGTGTTTAATTCACCAAGAGACCTCATAAATTAATTCATAACATAAGATATTTATTTTTCATATTTTGTAATTAATACACACCTCATTTGGACTAGCCTATCTTGGTGAACGGTTAGATAGACTACATAAAATCAATATAAAATACATGTATTCATATAGTAAAAGATGAATAATGTGATTTTTAAATCACACATGTGAAAGGTAACCATGTACCTCAATTACCACAAGACTTGTAGCCGAGGTACATGATGTGTACTCTAATAATGTAGATGGAAGGACAAAAAAACTAGTCACTATGTGTGTTTCATCGATAGATGATGAAGAAATATACAAGATGTTTAATTGTATAGTACTTTCTTTGTATATTACATTATTATGAATAATTTAAAATTAATTTTTTATACTTATTAAACAATATTAATATGTGTTTCATGAGTTTTTTATTTGACTCATATGCACCATGTGACGGGTTTTATACATATTAAATATCTAATTAATTTCTAGTAAATATAATGATCAAAATTTGGTGTATAAGTCATCATACAACAATTAATATATTTGGATTAAGAAATTACAGACTATATACTAAAAATGTGACTATATACCATTCATTTAACAATCCACATCATCAAATTATTTGATAATATATTCTTGTTACATACAAAATGAGTAATCAATATATTAACATCACACTTGCTGTGTAGTATAATTGAATACCCATGGTGTTGCCTCCAAGGTATATACTTTTTAATTAGTCAAATTTAAAAAAAATATTTATTTAAAATAAAGATGGAAAAGAATAATCAAGCATGTTTGGATGATAATTAATACAAAATTATTGATTAATTAAAAAAGAAAATTAGTTGATTTGAGTGTGATTTATCACAAATAATAACAACTGAGAATGAATGTTAGTTTATTAAATGTGCAATTTAATATATGTATGTGAATTCCCATGACAATAGAACTGAACTTTATATATTATTTTCATCATTTTAATTTTTTATTATATTCAATTTATGGTATAAGAACTATAACACCTCTCATTATATAAGGCCCTTCTTTCCTTAGATTTCTTATTTTGTAAAACCCCTAAAATGATATTCTGGTTCCCCTCACCTATGTGTGAGTAAGATATTATGTAATAGATAGAGCTCCAATGTGAATGGATCAGTTCATGTTTAGAGCAAAGGATAATCCAATAAAATATATATATGGGAGTAAATGTGAAAATCCACAACATGAACCAATTCATTGTCCAAGGTGTTTTCCCTGGGTCAATGGTTATTTTATCTTCCGCAACATAAAATAACTATTTAGAAAATATTATGATCATAAAACCATTATTATTTTATTTCAATCATGTTTCATGGTTAATTTAATTATATAATTTTTTCAATATCAAATAAATTAATGAATTTAAAATATTTAAAGATAAATATTTCCAAATTGATTTTTTAATTTCAATAAAACACTTCTTATTAGAGTGTGAACAATACAAAAAAAATGATCATACAAAATGGACACCAACCAAAATAAATCATTCACTGAAAAAAGAACCCCAAATAAATTAAGAACAATTACAAAATTGATACCTACAAAATCTCATATTCCTTTCCACCACATAAGAAACAACTAGCGTCTAGCTCAATGGTGTTTGATGATATTTCCATTCCATATCATAGGTAATAAGTTCATTCTTAATTTGGTATGAGCATTTTTGTATAAGGTGATGAGGAATTAATATGTACCTTTAGGGGCAATTGGTTCTTATTTATCATCATCCACCAGGACCTCTGAAAAACCATGTTGTATGGGAGATGATAAGAAATGATGTAGGAAATATAAATCTAATATCCCATGATTTGGGAGTCTACTCAACGGATCAAGGAACTATGATTTTATGCATTTATGAAATTATTTCTAAATAGAAACCTTCAAATAACATTTTTGGAAAATTTTGGGTTATAAGAATGGGAAAATGGGTCCATACTTCTAGATTATCCATAAAATGGGTTATTCTGAAACCATGAGTGTGGTTTATTAGGTTTTGAAAACATAAAAATAAATTAATATTTTTTTTTATTTCTGATCATTTTTTATAAATAAGGTCAAATATTAAAATTATAGTCTTCATGATTAAAGAAAATACAATCCACGAGGATTCAGCTATATCAATATGATCTATACATGTGGAGGATATCCTTCTCAATATCATTAGATTTAAAGCATCAAAATGGATCGTTCACAATATTAGGAACCATGAAATGAATATATATGTTCTCAAAAATCAAATTCATGAAATTCCTTGAAATGAATCTAGTGAGGAAAATTCATCACTCCACTTAAAACATTGGGATTAATGCACTGATGTCCAATTATTCATTCTATCATCAATGTCCAATGAGCTTATTATGAAACATGGGGATCTAGATATACATAGATTCAAGTGTCACATTCATCATCTTTATTATCTCTAACGCACTACTCATAGGTAATCAGAGATAGTTAGTGTCAGCTAGACTATATGTAGTCCAGTTGATTTTATACATACAGTGTGTTGACTTCTTGGGATTTAAGATAATATATGATCTATGCCTGATTATCATCTTTGAATCACTTCATAAATCATTATATGGATTAATTTTTAATTATAAGATGAGAAATACTAAGAATAATCTTTCAAAACATATTACTCAAATCACCATGTTGACAAACACATGGTTTATGATAAAATGATATTGCTTATAGTGAACGTGAAATAGATGAAAAAGGAAAAAGAGAATGATACTCATATAAAGTCTAAATCTACAAATCCCAATCAATAAAATAATAATAATATTAAATTTTAGGTTAAATAAAAAAGATAAGTTACGTATTTCATGTTTAAATCTAATCCATTTGAAGAATAACTACTCCCAAAAGTAAGGGGAAGTTAAATTTGTGTGCATCACTGAGTGTAATATTTCTATATATATATATATATATTATATGATATATATCTTTTATTTATCACATATTTATCCAAATATAATAACCAATACAATTTTAAATGATTTATAGAAAATAGAAAAATCTTTGAGAAACTAATACATAATGACTCCCTACATTGGATATTGGAGACTGACAACTTCAACTACCAACTGGAAGGATTTTTATTAAATAACTGTTATTTATAAAAATTATTACTATTAATTTCATTTTAATTTTTTTATTTGATCTGAAAGGATGGATTTTAAAATTTATAAATTAAGAATGCCTATTTTACTAAGAACAAACTTTTTATTGTATGGTGCAACTAAATAACATTATTTATATTTTAAATTACGAAAATCAAGTATTATAAATAGATATTGAATCTCATTTTCAAGAATCATGTATCACCTAGTGATAGAATAACCATATTTTTCACATAAATGATAATAATCTAAAAAAACATTATTAATATGGTTATTTGGACTCTTTGGAGATAAGGACACGTGAGAGATGTATTGTCTGTTTTTTAGGAAAAATGAAAAAACCACCATTTAGTGGATAGGGTGAAAGGGCCGCATATCTTATATTATTGGTCCACCCAAATGTGTGTCATACATTTCTTGTATAATCTAGAGGTTGGTATTAATACTTTATAACCGTTATTGGTTAATTAACTAGATATGGATATATATACTTGATGAGGTATAAGTCTGACACAATTGGGAAATTCAAAGAGTTCATGAATGGAGTAGACAATCAACTCGGTAAAAAGATAATAATATTTGATCTGTTTGAGGTGGGGGATGTCTTAACAAATACATAATTGATTCTATACTAGATTTTTTATATTATATATCAACTCACTCCTTGTGAACCACATTGGTGTATTGTAAATTGAATGTGGAGTGGTACATTTTCAAAAGGTTTAGGGATGAGGATAAATCATACAAATCTTTTATTATCTTATTCAGATATGCATCACAAACTAAAACATAAACACTAAATAGGGTATTTGGTAAAGTGGAAAATGGAATTCCCTTTGAGTTATGGTGTGGAATGAAACCAGTTTTGTAAAATATATATGATTGAGGATGTTGGGTATTTGTTAAGGTGGTAATTGGAAACAATTTAACACCCTTATTCATGAATTTTATAATTATAGGATATCCCAAGGAATCCCATTGATATTATCTACATAACCTTTCATAAAAGAAGTTAATTTCTTAATAAATGTTATCTTTATTAAGATGTATCACCTACTGTATAAGGATAGTGGGTGAAAGATTAACTTTGATGAAGTTGGTTCTCATGATACAGTATATTATTTAAAAATATATATTACATAGGTCCTCCTGGAAAAATGTGTTCTATAAATACAAGTAATACTTTTGAGTACTATATAGGTAAGGGAACCATAATTATAAAGTTTTATAGTCATCAAATATGGTTACTCGTTATTAGTTTAAAATATTAAACTACTATCCTAAAAGGAGGAAGTGGAGAGTTTAGAAGCTATACTATCGGAAGAGGAAATTAATTTTGAGTTAGATCAAATGTAACATGACTGATTTTAGGTTCTATTCAATCTTCTAGTTGATGTAAATCATGTTGGGTGTAAATGGGTAATAAATTGAATATTGTACTTGGTAGGTAAATTAAATACCAAAAAAGTGTGAATAGTTTTTTAAAGGTTCAAGCAACGTCAATGCATTGAAAATGAAGAAAACCATTCTTCAATTTTCATTTCCAGATTCATTATAAATCTACATTCTATAGAATCTTACTATGGATATTCAATTTCATATATGAATATCAGAATAATTTTCCTTAATTAGATTTTTTTAGTATATGTATATATAAAACAAATAGAATGTTATGTAACCCTAATTAATACCCAAAAAAATTATAAGAATCAAATATGAATTTCTGGATCGAAGAAAGCATACATGTTATGGGATCATCAGTTTTATCAAAAAGTAAAAGAATTTAGATTCATTAAGTGTGAATATGTGCCATGTTTTTATAGGAAGTTTAGTGCAAGTGAAGTCATTATCCTAGAAATATATATTGATGACATATTATTTATTTGAAATGGTATACCAATCTTATAGTTAATTAATTATTGGTTAAACAAGTACATATCCATAAATAAATTAGATGAATTATCCATCATTATAGGGATCAATAACATTCATGATTATAATAAGAGGCTTATTGGGATATACCAATTTACATAAATTGATCATATGATATATATGTTTAGTATTGAATAGTCTAAGGGATGATTGATTCTAGTGGAACACGATACAAATCATTCAAATAAAATTCATTCTCATGTAAAAGAGTATAATTACACACTGATTAAGATAATATATAATTTTTTTATAAGATCAATCGTGTTTTCTGTGTTATGTAGTAGGATTGAGCTTTCTTATTCAATGAGAATCATAAGAAGATATCAAGTTAATATAGGTGATTTTTGTTTCAAAAATTAAGGATATTCTTATTCATTTTAGAATAAATAAAGATATGTTATTGGTTTATGGATGATATTAGGATCTAACAATCAAGGTTTATACTGATGTCATCCTTTAAACATAGAAAAATTATCTAAACACCAAGTCAATATATATCTTCTGTATCAACAGAGGAGATATGAGAAGTTCAAAGAAACTAGTTGCCACTGATTCTAAAGTGTAGTATGATTATATATCATCTTCTAATATAGAAAAATAATCTATTTGGATACAAAACACTTTCCAAGAGTTTAATGAGGTATTGCGAAGTAAAAGCTCTATCAAATTATAATATGATAATACAACAGTGATGGCTCTCCTAAAGGATCCAAGGCCATAGTAATGGATAAAGAACATAATATGTAAGTATCACCTCTTAAGGGATTTTTATCATAGTGGTGATGGTTTAAAAATAACTTTTCATTTGTAATAAAATGTGTTATACCACTTGACTAATGCCTTGTCTCATTAAAATCATGAGTATCCTATGAGTGCTAGCAGACTCGCGTTCGTCAGTAGTTGGGCCTATTGAATGTGGTATTATATTGGTGTTTGTTCCCTAGAGAAAAATTTTATGTAAATTATTATTACCTATATTCTTTTTTTGAATATAATTAAACATATTATCACATCATAATTTTTCTTTTATGTGACGTAGTATCTGATAGTGTCTTTAGAGTAACTATCGTACTAAAAATCATAGCAGTTCCCCACTATGATGAGATCATAGATGTTTCTTGATAGTATTATTAAAATATAAATGTTATATAGATATATTAAATCATTCAAAATAAAAAAAATGAAATAGGATATCATGGGTGGAGACTCATAAGACATTGTGATCATTTTCACAATGTACACCCAATGTAATTTTGAGTGAAATAGAATATGAGAACATAATTAGGCAATAGGAAGTCCATATTTATATGTGTCATTGGATTTTCCAATATGGGGGAATGTTTATTTATCCATATAATTTAATATTATTTTTAAATGATATTTTTATTCAAATAAATTAATGTATAGAAGAAAATTGTGATGACATATATTTACAAAATTTTAGGATATGTTGGGTGGATTTTGAGTGATATTTTATTAATGAGTAATGAAAGAAAGGATTTTATCGTTATATTATTTTAATGATGTTTATATCACAATAAATTTTATGGTAATTAAACAACCTAAATAAATCAATGTCCATGGTTTTCACAGGGAAAGTTTATTTCCAAATATTCAAAAAAAGTTACATTAAGCACATAGTTTTTTGACACCAGCATGCAACATGTTTGACTAGAGATGTCAGGATAAATATTTATATTGAACAATAATAATTCATATGGGGTTTTATATCATTATGACACTAACATATTTCTCTATAGGTTCCTTGGTATGTTGAAAAATGATAAACTTGGACTTTGGGCAACTCCGACTAGTGACAGTAATAAAGAGGGCAATAAGGTCATATACTAAGGTTATCGAGATTCTTAGTGAAATATTATATATTATTTAATAATTAATATGTAAAATAAATATTATTTCCATACATAGTTTAATAATTATTAATGTTTACTTTATCTCAAGTATTCAGTCACTAGTTAAGAATATTTTTTAGTTCATAATTCTATTAATATTTATTTTCTATTTAATGAATATAATATTTATCCAATTTTTTCCCAATATTGAAGTGGTATTTTTTTATTAAAAAAATCATTATTCATGCATAGATAAATATTTTAGAGGAAAGGTTTACTGGGTTTAAAAATCTAATAGAAAATAATATATATTAAATATTATTTAAATATATTTCTAAAAAATTATTTATAAAATTATATTTAATTAATTCACTAGCTTTTACATGTTAATAAATAATACTACTAATATTATAATCATGGTGTTGCATGGGGATTATGTAAATAAAAATGGTGTATGAGAATTAATTATTTTCTGACACTAATAATATTTAAACCTAGTTATTTTATTTCCAACATTGATACTGGCCATTTGATTTTGTTGTGAAAAATGGAATATGAATAGTATTCTAAATCCTTATAGATCTCCTCAATAATAATTCTATAAAAAATTTATTTTGGTCCTCCCATATCTATCCTTTTGTTTCTAGATAGATTAAGGGTTTTCCTTATTTTATATGAATATCATACAGATCATACATGAAAAACACTAGTGTTAATATCTTCTTCACTAATATTCATATTTTCTTATATTATTGATTATAGGTTTTGGGTGCATATGTGGATCACCATTGGAGGAAATCAAAAATTTGTTCTTATTATGAAATGATATTAAAACATAGTGACATCATATTTATCCACTAAAAATTAATACATTATGGGGTAATTATTTCGGTTGTTAAAATAATTATAAATAATTAAGTGCTGACATAGTGTCTGGTTCTGTAATAATAAGGTCAATTCATATTTGTTTCAATTCCAATGGTAATGAAATTATCCATCATGTACATATAGGATTATTCATCTATTATGAAAAAAATCATGTTGGGTAAGTCTGAATGGTTCTTCTACTATGAAACCTTCATACCACGAGTTGGAATACTGAGGATTCCTCAAATTTAATTGGATAATATATATTTGATAATAATATTCATTTCAATTATTTACATTATTATGATCATATTATCATCTATGCATCTTATTAACCCACACAAAAAATAAAAATCAGTTTCTCAACTTGATCGTCTTCACTAATTATTTTCATGGAATGTAGTATTTTCATTGGGAAATGTTGCTTCATAAATAATAGGATTAGACTAATACTTTTTAATCAATAGCTCATTTTTCTTCAATACTACAAGAAATGATGATATGGGATCTAAAATAATTTTATACCCATTAAAGAGATATTGTTGTTATATATTTGTATGATAAGGATGAAAATTCATATATGAAATTTCTATCATATCGATGTGTGTAACCCAAAAGACATAATACTTGATTTTTTATATAATTATATACATTGAATAATTGTAATCTCAAGCAATTTTATTATCATGGATGGATAAACCATTCCATTCATCATGGAATTTGGGAAAATCATTATTTTGATGATCAAATCTCTCTTTCAAAATCTTCCAAGGACTGTACAGATTCATTTTATAAGGTATTCACATTTAATTCAATTATCATGATGCTTTTGAAGAAGATCATGTCTTTATATTATTTTGATTGGCTTGTGATTTTTTTCAGTAATTTTTTATAAGATATCCATCGATTTGAGATGAATTTATTTATTTATTTTCAAAATCATGTAATTACTTTCGGTAATATCAAGTGTAGTGAGTTTGAGTTTTTTAATATTTTACATAATGACAACTAGGAATCAAACATCATTATTTTTTAGACTAATAATACAATAAAAAATTTAGGTATTTATAAATCAAATAAAATAAATAAACTTTTAGAATAAATACATTTATTTTAAAGGCATTATTTATATCATAATATATAACCATAATTATAATATAATTATAGTAGAATTCAAAAACAATATAAAAATCAAGATCAGGCTCATAGAATTAAGTTTATTTCTTAAGATAAATTTTTTTTGTCTCCCATTAATTGATAAATAGACATTGAAATTAAGGTTTTACAGAAAAAAATTTATATATTAAACAAATATTTTTTAAAACTATCTCATGAGTACTTATATATTGAATAAAAATTCCAATTTAAAAGTTAAGAATAAATAAATTAAAACTGTAGGTGTAGGTGGTACGTTGGAATTTATAGTGGTAATTAAATAAATTATATAAAATAATTAAATATTGAATTAAATAAAAAATATTATATAATTAAACAGATTATTTTAATGATTTCATGAATATATGACTTAAAATGAAAACTTACATTTCTTATATTTTGTGTGTTTTTTTCAAATAAAATTTTGTGAAAAAAAATAAACTAGATATGATTGAATGAGAATGAAAACTAAATTAGAAAAGAAATTTTATTATCGAAAAAATGTGATTATAAACACCACTATTAAAATATACTACAATTTTACGTTTATATGAAGTTTATAAGTGGATAATAGATGATTTACAGGGTTGCTCAACCTATCACATTTTTTCATTGGCTTTCACTGAAGGAGGATACTAACAATTATTATTATTATTATTATTATTATTATATTATTATTTTAGTAAGCATATGTGGAGGAATAATTGTTCAAGTCTCTATTCCCCCTTTCACAGATATCACATATTTGGGCATGGACTATTTCAATAAGCAGATTGTGAGATATCAGACTACCATGGGTGACAAAGGATACCATTGGTCTTTTGTGACAACCTAGGTATTTTTAACAAATTATCACTAATTGAGATTATGAACACTACAGATTTTGAATTTATATATTTAATTTAAACACGTATATATGTATATATCATGTCTCAAAATATATTATATACTCATTATCCATTAGATTTGTTTTGTTAGCTTTATGACATAAGACATGATTTTTTTTAATGATAAACTGCATTTCCTTAAAGTGATTTCTTATTATAATCTTTGAAAAGAAATATTTAATTATTAGATATCATATAAATATATAATTACAATAATTTCATTTATTTATACAAATATTTATTATTATTATGGTCTTAGTAATATTTTCATTAAGGTTTGAAATAACAATATGGTTTTCAATTTTAGAAAAAAAAATTGTTTTTATTTTAAATAAATTGTATTCTATATACTATATGGATTTCTATAAAAGAAAAATTTATAAAATTTTTAATATAAATTCGATAAAATGGAATTAATTTTTCATATCATCAGGTTTTAATTATGTTATAGTATATTTATTATGTTTACTATGAAAAATCATTTTTTAGATAATAGTAATGACATTACAGTTTTTTAGAATACCATATCATTTATGACATCACCATGATGTATGTTTGGGGTAAAAATTAACAAAACATATGAATGATCTTATAAATGATCATATAATGAAAATATCATCTAAATTTAATTAAATTAATATAAATTATATTTTTTATTTCCAGATAAATTTGAAAACATTTAATGGTGTTGATCGAGTGTTTGCACAACATTAGAAAGGTCAAAATTAAGTTTTTTTGAGATAATACTTAAGAATATATAAATTTATTATTTTTATAAATGATAAATATGATGAAAAAATAATTATTTTTATGAATATATTTGAATTTTTATATTATATAACATGTTAATTATCCAAATGCCTTCCTAATTTCTTCACATGGTAAGGAAAATTCAAAAATGATTATCCTAAAAATATTATAATGATTTATATGGGAATAAATAATATGATGAATGGTTTTATATTATTATTTTTTAATAATAAAATATCTTTATTTTTTAATTTTTTTAATACAAAATAACGATATGGTAATCCAAAATGATTACACCGCATAGATGCGGCACTTGTGTAAGCCTAAGAGACGTCAAAGTAAATGACTTCAAAAATATTTAAATTATATGATTGGGTTAAATTATAGTGTTTGGTTTTTTAGGGATAAAATTATATTTAAGAAATTATATAAATTTTTAAATATTAATTATATAGTAATATAAATATTTTCAATGTCAAATTATAATAATAACCACGAAAATGACATTAAAGATGATTTTTTTTAAAAAAAATAAATTTTGATTAAAATTTTAAAAAATGTTATCCTGAGTCAATTGGTATTGTTAATGGTCTATTGTATCATATATTTTACACTTATTAACCTATTTTTATTTTAAAATAATATTATTTTCCCTAAATATTTTTTTTAAATGCCATCAAATTTTTCCTTAAAAAGTAGAATAATTTTATCTATTCCAAGGAATGTATAAATATTAGTTTAATCTTTAAATTATACCCAAATACATATATAAAAAGCACTTTTAATATTCATAAGTATTTATTCAATCCAAAATTCCATTATTTATCGACTTTAGACTCAATCCAAAAGAGGTGACATGAAGAGTAAGAAATGGTTTCCCAAACCTTTTTCCCAATTCATATTTATGATTTTTTTAATTTTAAATATTCTAAAAGATATCATATTTTTTGGAAAGATTTTATTTCTATTTTATTGTCTTATTTTTTATCCATCAGTTATGATACATCATCGGTTACCACTCATCGAACTGTTTTAATAAGTAATCACTACATAAAAATATTGGTTTTTCAAAAATGGTGTCTTTTCAATACCATGAGTAACCTTAAAATGTGACTATAAATTATTTTATTAATAATAATATATTAATTTTATAAAAATCCTATATTTATTGGTTTTTCATTTTTTTAAATACTTTTGAAAAACATCCCTAGATAAGGTGGTTTTCACTACCTATGTGAACGATGATGATTTCATAAACTTGTTTCGTTTAAATATATAATTAAAAATTAATTTCATTGTTAAATAAGTATTAGTGTTCAACTAATTTTATGATTATAATTTTGTAATTTAAAAATTAATTCATAATAATTAAATTAAAATTAATCAATCATAATCATTTTTAACCATGAAACATGCTTATTGAGGATGATTCTTTGACTGTTAATTATTTCAGGACATACAAAACTCCTTATATTCTGTAATGTAATAAAATATATATGATAAAACCACTGGATATTATGACAAAATTATAAAATAAACATATATATTTTAAATTTTATCACCACATTTTTTAAGATTATGAACTGAACAAAACCGAAAAACCGAAATAAATTATTCTAATTTTATGAATAAATAAAATATAATAATAATCAAAATAAATTGAATAATAATATTGAAATGAACATTGAAATTATTATAAATCATGTAAATAATTAATTAAATTTTCTTATTTAGGATGTTATAGTATATAAAATGTGATCTAAGACTCAAGGTAAGTTAATTCTTAACATATTTTCATCTCATTAAGTTATATAGTTTCATTATTCACTATAATGTTATAATATTATGGGAATTATAACATATTATTGTTTTATATTATATTTCAACTTATTTTATGTGCATTTATATTTATTTCAAATAATATTTTCTTGTTATATTATTAATTCCAATGTTCTTATTTTTAAATGGGTGTTTATTCCAATATCATTTTAAAATATTGATTTTCCTTGCCAGATTTCTTTTTTTTGAAAAATTTGTATATAATTTCTACATTAATTCCAACAAATTTTCTTCTCCTTCCTTTTCATATTCTTCATTTTATGGAATTTATTATATATATTATTATAACTGTTTAAAGTCGTTTTCTATTGACTTTTATTTTATTTATAAAAATGTGAATGTAATATTATTAATATATTTTGAATGGTCATATTTTCCTACCATATTCTTCAACATTAATTATAAATATTTCTCCATTTGTTTTAATATTCTCTAAATTAATTTTAATTCTCATTGTTTTGTTAATCATTTCCATTGATGTAGAATTTATAAAAATTCAATGTGGTTATTTTCATATAAAATATATAATTTTAGTTTTAATTATATTCTACTATATTATTTAATATATATTCCATGAATTTATATTCTTTATGATAATAACTATTATTTAATGTGTTATTTTAAATTTAACCTTACACTATGGGTAGGTATTGTGGTTTTTATAATTTTATAAATATTTTTTATGCAATTTGTGAGGAAAAGTGATATCTTATAATTTTTTCTCAAATTGCAGTACATGGAAAATATATATAATGATGGGTAATATTAGGATATAACTCTTGAACACATTGAGTATTGATTTATTCCCTTGAGATATTATTTTTTAATTATGTGATGATTTTGTTCCATTATAGTGGTTATTTCTAACAGTGATATGAATAAAATTTCAAAAGATAAATTCAACATTTTTCAATTATTTTTTAGGAGTTTAAAATGTAAATATTTATATTTCATGAAAAATTAATATTATTTATAGTAAAATAGAATATTATTAACATTTCAAAGTGAAAGATTTATATTTAAGGGAAATTTTATATTGTTCTTAAGATTTAACATTTTCATTAGTTTTCTCCTCTACTAAAAGAACTTTTGAATTAATTTCAATTAGTTAAACATGATTATAATATTTCTTTACAAAACTGTTTTAGGTAAAGAATATGTTCATATGATTAAAAATATTAATCTGATATTAAAGTTATATATTTAAAATATACACAATTTAAGAATATTTTAGGTATTTTAATGGCTAAACAAGTTTTATCTTTGTTTTATACCCCTTACTATGATTATATAACTATCCCATATTTTCAAATTATTTTGTATAGTGGTTGAGTATAATTATCAATGACTATGAATTTTTTGTTTCATTAATAATGTTTTATCCTAGAATGAAGTAATTGTTTAATTTAATGAGAATTTCTTTGTGGAAAAATTTATTTTGATTAGAGAAGTATTGGTTTTGTAATGTGATGTATTTTTATTATTATCACAAATTCTAAACCTAAAATGTATTAGTTATGTATGTGATGTCATATTTGAAATAAATCATGTAATTAGGGGATGTTTATGTTTTGGTATTTACTTTTTCAGTTGTTATTTGTCAAGGGAATGTTACCAAAGGAATTAATATATTGAAACAAAACTATCTTCGATAAATATCATTAATAGTGAAATATTTTAGGATACGGGATTCTGATTTAAAATATTATGAGTTTTGTGAATGTGGTAAGACCGTAAGGCGGAGTTATAGGGGTTTCATGGTGCGATCTGATTCCATGAGTTAACTAGGGATTATGGTAGGGTTTTTTTATATTATTAAAGTATAACTATAGACATATAATAAAATTATTACATGATATATAATAAAAGCTCCCATTTTATTTATTGTATTCTAGAGGTAAATGGGTTAAGTCGGTGTATATGGTGGCCTAACTATTCTTTGTTCATGTGAGTTTATGAAATTAATCATTATATATGGGTTAAACATTAAAACCACCCCTAAAACATCATTAATTTAAGTTGTACTCACCCCAAATTTTAGTGATATGTCTCTATCACAACAAACCAAATTTCATGACGCATCACATGCCTCCCTCAAAACACCCCATATGGCATGCCTATAGGCCACCACATTGAGTATATTTTACAAAATTTTATAAATACATGTATTTTTTTGATGGTATGTATTTTTATAAATAAAAAATTCTATTCTACTCATTTTCATTAAAAGGTCTACAATGGTGGTATTTTCAAGGTCATTTAAGATAGTTTAAATGTACTTTTTTAAATATTTGGAAACCAAAATTGATTACAACTAGAATAGAGAAAAATTTGAGAGTTTTTTTTATTCTTTTACTCAAGTAGGACATAATGGACACATCCATTGGTTCATTTAGAGATTAAAATATTGTGTTTTTTTGTAAAATAAATACTTTATACATGGATGTTTATGAACAATGTAACTGACTGTTTCAATAATGTCAAAGAAAATGAGATATTAGTGGAGACAAGGATATTGTGTAAGGATTTGATTAAATATTAAGATATAGGGTTCAATATAAATATATATTTACATGATACCCTTTGTAGTGATGGATTTTGGAAAATAATATATAGGTTTGGTGATCTAAAAACCATTAGTGAGTAGTCCAATTTGAGAAATGAGTCACAGACTTCTGATATGCTCAGAGTGATTTGATCTAAATATTGAAATTATAATGCATGAACCTCCATTATAATATTTATTTTATATAAGTAGTGCTCATATTCTATGATTTTGAGATAGGTAATAGATATTTAATATTTCAATATATAACCATGACGAGATAACTACCTTGTGAGTGGCACCATTTTGACATGTTATTGATCAACATGGTTGACAATAAAATATTGACCAATATATTTCCAATCATAAAATATATATATATGTTAATAGAAATTTATTCCTCTGGTGGATTTGATCATTTATCTATTTTATACTTATAGGAATTGGATCATATATAATCATATTGATGATGTTTAATATGATATCATTTTCTTCCTTCTCACCAACTACTCTAGGAAAGAGATTAAAAAATCCTAGAGTTTTGAATCCCCTATGAGACTAGTGGTTTCCATTTATATGATCATATATAATTTCCACATGAATTCAAAAATTCTATAAAGGTACATTCATTATGAAACAGTTTTTGGATGGATAGGGTTTATTGACCTATATGTCATCTCCATCAAGGGTTTTTAAGACAACTCAATGCACAAAATACAATATAAGTAATAAAAAAAGACAACTGAAATATCCAATATGAGATAAAATTATAAAATAAAATTATAATAAAACATGTGTGTTGAATCTAGTATTTAAACTCTCGTTTGATTTGTGTGTTTAATGGAGACCATTTATTGAATACAATGATTCTCTCAAATCCATGGGTATTCAACCAAAAAATGGAAAAAAATATAATTTAATCATATATAATTATCTTTTAGCATCATCTATGATTTATAAAGATAATAACATTAGGACAATGAGTCAAATTTCATGAGAATGATATCCTATCAAAAAATTAGTTCCATAAACTCCACATAAAAAAACATTTCATTGAATAAATGGATCAAATTAAGCTAAAAAATTAAATTTGTAATGAATGTATAACTTTTATCATTCAATAATTATTATTTTTACAATAGTAATAATTTATATAAAGTGGTTATTAAACTATTTTAACATTATAATAACTACCAAAATGTCATCAAAAAATGTAGTACAAGACATTAATATGATAAAAATAATAGTTGAATTGGTTTAATGATATTTAATATCATTCAATATAAACACTATGAAATGGAATAAAAAATCACACTACATCATAATTAATGCAACAATTACTTTTTACCGTGTCATGATTTATGATTTAGAGTTTATACATATAAATATCCCACATACACTAAATCATCCTAAACCTAATGATAATATTCAATACTACCTTTAAATCCATTAAAAATAATGATGTATAATTGATGTAAATAATAAATATAACATGAAAATGATTCTGTATATATTATATACAATCCAATTACATATTATTTTATTATAAAATGAATGATATTGTCACTCGTGCGTACGTACGGATTACCGTCTCCACAAACGCGATGAGATTCATTCCACATCATATCCATTCAAGAATAATTTTCATTAGATGATTAAAAATAATGTTTAAAGACTTGATATCATTCGGGATATGAATAAGATGAATCCCATTCATAAAAAATATGACTCACATAACAAATAATATAAATCAAAACGAATCCTTTAAGACCCGAAACAACGATAATACTAAGATATTATTAACAAAGCAATGTTAAAAGCTCATATATGATATCATAATAATTTATATGATTATTGTATAATTTAATAACAATTATTTCACCATTATACAGAAGGTTAACCTACCCTCAACCAAGGAAAAATACAAGGTAAGGGTTAATTCTACAATCTCTTTGTTATCCAAGGTTTTTTTACGTAAGTATCTACTAGGACCACTTTATCATCCAAATCCATGTTTCTTAAAAATGTAACTAAAAACATTTTAACTATTTACTAGACTATGGGTTAAAGTAATTTATAACACTGTTTGACTTTTAGAATATGTTTATAAAATAATATTTCCACCATTTTCCAAACAAGGTACATTATGACATTTTCGATAAATTTAAGGTAAGAATGTTTTTAAACATAGATGGTAGGTGCAACTATTTTCCGTCGTCGTAAAATAGTTAAAGCTTCCCTTACAAGATTATAAAAATATTTTCAAAGTAAACTTTTTATTTTATAATTATGTGACTTTTAAATGATTTAAAAAAAATATTTTTCTCAAATAGTTTTGATTTCATCAATGTCAACATCCATTGATGGATTTTATGCTTATCTGAAGTTTATTTATTATGATACAAAAAATCCATATTGTATTGAAGGTTTTGTGATATCTTTGAATGTGGATGTGTTATTTTTATATCATTCATGGATTATGGAGAAATTATTGACATTTCATATGCTATTTTTAATATGAATGTTTCTGTTGTTTTTAAACCTATTCATATGGGGAATGCATTGGACTTAGTAAGTGATGGGCATAGCCCTCTATTGATCATCGATGCATCGGTAGGTCTCATTAGACAAACTAGTGTCTTGGAACAAGGCGTTTACAAAATCTTATTTCTATTCTTGGCACAAGGCCTTGACTATGTGGTTATGAAAGTCTGGTATTATGCATTCCATAATTATGAAAGTGGTTATTGTTATTGCATGTGATTATTAAACTAGTATAATATCGATGTGAATAAGTAAATGGCATTATTTCATTTTATTTTTTCTATATTATGTTGATGATTATGTTTATAACGATTTTGTTTTAGTTATACATTTCCTTAAATGACTATGCTTATTTATGAAAGCTTCCTCTATATTTTTATCCTTTCTGAGCATCTGAGCTCACCCCTTTCTATGTTATATTTTTCCCAGGATGTGAAGAAGTATTTTATGAATGACCTGCGGGAATATTCTGAGGGGATATGATTGTGGACTGTGGAGACTATGTTGTTGTAGTTTTTCACCTTATTATTTAATGTAAGACTCATGAATGTATCTAGTGTTTCCAAGGATACTAAACTAATTGGCCTTTCGAGACATGATCTTTGGTTATCATGCCAATGTTATGTAATAATGCACCGACTCTGGGTAACTAGGGTCGAGGTGTTACAGTTTGTATCAGATGATGTTTATTACAAGCCATAGAATCTAGATTTACATAAAATCTGATTAGAGCACATTACCCAAAGATAGACTTTGAGGGTTACTAAAGAAGAACATCATAAAATTTTGGTACCGTATTGATTTTGTGAGTGTTCCATGAAATACATACATATCTGGATATAAGCAGGTAGAGTCCTCTCTGGCACAGATGTACCTAGGGTTAAAACCTAAAAACATCACCTTAATATAGGCTTGAATGGGAAATAGTGCTCAATAACTGGCCTTGTTGAACTCTAGGTTATGTCACTCCTGAGAAATATGCTTAGCATAATAATCATTTTCTATAAAACCCATTTTGTAGGGTGTATGAGTATATACATCCTCAAAGAAAACATTTTTTATGATTATGGATTATATCCATAAATTGTTCAATTTATGTTAAGTGTTTTACAATTTTGGATTTATGTACTGCGATTCATAAACTAATATAGTTTATGAAATTGTTTAGAAATGGATCCTAGTAGAATGAATGGAATCTATATCAATGCACTCACTCTATGTAGAGATTTACCTCCAACTCAAGATAATTATATTGGAGCTGTTGATTCAACTAGTGCGGATCATCTTATCGCTATACTGGGACAACTCACTCAAGTTATGAATAATAACCATACCCGTATGGAGAACCCTGATAACCAGCATGGAGGTTCAATGTGAGATCGCTTCATGAGGAAACATCCACTAACATTCAATGGGGGTACAAATCCACAAGTAGCTGAGCAATGGATAAATTCCATAGATAAAATATTCCATGCCTTGGGGAGTAGCGAAAGGAAAAAAGATGTCATGGAATTTTACCGCCTCATTGGAGTTACTAATAAATGGTGGTCATTGATTCAAAAAAATAAGGAAGATGATGAAGTATAAAATATGAAATGGGGGAAGTTTAAAGATATTTTCAATGAAAAATAAATTCCTTATGACCATTGAGTGGATATGGAAAGACAATTTTTGAGTCCGAGGAAAAAGGAGGATGAGAATGTTGCAAAGTATGAGTCTAACTTTATATGGTTTAAAATGAATGCTGCAGATTATATATGAAACCCAAGAAGTAATATTGATTGTTTCTTTGGTAGATTAGAACTGTTTCTTCATAGAGAATTAGTCTCACAGTCCTTCTCATCGTACGAAGATATTGTCTCATGTGCTATCAAGACAGAAAAGAAATTATCTAAGACTTACAACTTTAAAGAAAATGAAGAGAAGAAGAGATATGTTGATCACTCTAGAAATGGAAATAAGGGGAATCGGGGAAATGTTGAATATCTATCCTCCAGTAAATGTGGGAAGAAACACACCGGCACTTGCTTGAACGGAATGGGAGTCTCTTACAAGTGTGGTGGAAAAGTACACCAAACTCAAGATTGCATGGGGAAGAAAAATGCTACTTATGTTCAATTCTACAATTGCAGGTAGATATGACATTATGAAAATTAATTTCATATTTGTCAGGAAAACATTCCTCAAAAAAGGCCAAGGGAACAAGGCCATGATTATGCAATCACTACTGCTAAGGTAGAAGCTCTAAAAGATGTGGTGGTAGGTAATCTAATGGTTTCCTCATGTTTAGCCAATGATGTATTTGATTATAGATCATCGCATTGTTTCATATCATCCCAGTTCTCTAAGAAAATTTGATATTTCCAATTTGATTTAACAGGGGAGTTTCCAGTCAAAACTTCTAAGGGAAGTATCATGGAAACAATGTTTTGTGAATTAGTTCCCATTAGGGTATAAAAATTATCTTTATCTGCTAATCTAATCGTCATACCCATAATTTAATTTGATATAATCCTCTATATGGATTGGATTTATGACCAAGATGCAAAAATTTATTGTAAGAAGAAGGAGGTTACAATTTTTTATGACAATGATAAAGAACACCTTATCTTTAGAGCAGAATCGTCACCACCTGATTTTTATCTAGATCCACCCCCAGTAGCTAAACTAAATTCAATCATTTGGGAGGAAGAGAATGAAATAACCATTGGTGAGGAAAGGAATGTTCGGATATAATGTATACCTATTGTGAAAGAATATTTTGATGTGTTTTCATAATATTTACCTGGACATCCTCCAGAATGAAAAATTTAGTTTTCCATAGATTTAATTCCTACATCAAGTCCCACATCGAAGACACCTTATAGAATAGCCAATGTGGAGTTAGTGGATATAAATAAAAAACTAGAGGAATTGAGTAATAAATATTTACTCGCCCTAGTGTTTCTCCATGGGGAGCCCCTGTCCTTTTTATAAGAAGAAATATGGTTCTTTGAGGATGTGCATTGACTACAGGGAGATCAATGCTATAACAATAAAGATTAAGTATCTCCTACCACACATTGATGATTTATTTGACCAACTGCATAGATCTCAATAATTTTCAAAGATTGACCTTCGATCTGGATACCATTAGTTGTGCGTGAAGAAGGAAGGAATTATGAAGGCAGCTTTTCGAACTAGGTATGGGAATTACGAGTTTATAGTAATGCCTTTTTGATTGACTAATGCACCCTATGTCTTCATGGATATAAAGAATAGTGTTTTCAAGAATATCTTGATGACATTGTAGTGGTATTTATTGATGATATCTTGGTATAATCTAAAATCTACTAAGATCATGAAAATCACTTGCGCATTATCTTGAAGACTCTTTGAAGACACAGATTATATGGGAAGTTTAGAAAGTTTGAATTATGGCTTCAGGAGATTTCTTCTCTTGGACATATTGTCTCTAAGGATGGAATCCTTTTTAATTCATCTAAGACAAGAGAAATCCATGAATGGCCAACATCAACAAGTATAATTGAGGTACACAGTTTTATTGGCTTTGAAATTTATTGTCGAAGTTTCGTCCAGAATTCTACACGGTTGGCTAACCCATTAAAAAGCTCAATCAAAAGGGGTGAAATTTTATTGGAAAAAATAATGTGAATAATTTTTTGAATAATTGATGAGATGATTATTCAATTATCATATCTTGAATCTACCATCAGGGAATTATGGGGTTGTTATTTATAGTGATGCTACAATGAAAGGACTTGGTTGTGTCTTTATGCAGAGTGATAAATTTATTTTCTATGCATCACGACAGTAGAAAATTAATGAGAAAAACTATCCTACTCATGATCTTGAGTTAGCAGCTTTAATAATTTATTTGAAGATATAGAGACACTATCTCTATTGTGAAAAATGTGAGATATATACCGATCACAGGAGTTAGAAGTATATTTTTTCACAAAAAGAACTCAACATGAGGCAAAAGCAATGGATTAAACTACTCAAGGATTATGATTGCACTATACACTACCACTCGGGGTAGGCGAATAAGGTGGCAGATTCTTTGAGCAGAAAAGGTCATGGTGTTTTGAACAAGATGAGAGTTGAAAATGATCCTATGTACATGGATCTAGTAAAGATGGATATGGGAATAACCTTGGAAGGTGAAACATCAATAATTTATCAAATTGTTCCCAAATCATCTTTAAAAGAAATGATAAAAAATTCTTAGACCGGTGATGAAGAGTTTCAAAAAAAGCTTCAATCATTGAATGATGGGAGTTTGAGTGACTTTGTTTACAAAGATGGAATTTTGAAATTTGGGAAGAGACTTTGTGTTCTCCATATACCTGATCTAAAATGGGAATTGTTGGTGATGCTCATAGTTCCAATTTCTTTATACATTCTAGTAGAACTATGATGTATAGAGGTTTGAAGGAACATTTTTTGTTGGAAAACATGAAGAGGGAGATTGCTGATATTGTGTAAAGATGTATGGTTTGTCAACAAGTGAAAGATGGAAGGAAACTGCCTGGAGGAGTCATGAAACCTCTTCTCATACCTGAGTAGAAATGAGATAATATTACGATGGACTTTGTCCTGGGACTACCAAAGACTCCTAGAAGGATCAATGCAATATGTGTCATTATAGATTGCCTTACCATGTCAGCACATTTTCATGCTATAAGGGATGATTTACCACTTCAACGTTTAGCAATATTATATATTAATGAAGGTGTAAGACTTCAAGGAGTACCACTATCGATTGTTTCTGACCGTGATCCCCTTTTTACATAAAGATTATGGAAAAGTCTTCATAAATCCCTGGATACTGAACATAATTTGAGCACTTCCTACCACCCCCAAATTGATGGACAATCAGAATGGACTATTCAAACCTTAGAAGACTTGTTGAGATCAACCCCACTTGACTTTCAAGGTATGTGAGACCAATATTTATCTCTTGTAGAAATTTCCTATAACAATAGCTTCCATTAAAGTATTCAGATAGCACCATATTAAGCATTATATAGAAAGAGAAATAACACACCAACTTGATGGGATGATGTTGGTGAAAGAAAACTCATAGGCTCGGAACATGTGGGGGGAACGATGGAAAAAGTGAATTTAATCCAAACCCACATCGAAGCAGCTCAAAGTGGGCAGAAGAGATATGTCGATAACAAAAGGAAGGATTTGGAATTTCAGGTAGGAGATCATTTTTTCTTGAAAATATCTCTATTTAAGGGTGTTATACATTTTGGTAAGAAGGGAAAGTTGAGTCATAGGTACATCGGACCTTATGAAATTCTAGAACTAATTGGGGTAGTAGCGTACCATTTGGCAATGCCGCCAAGTCTCTCTAGATTTCACGATGCATTCCACATATCACTATTGAGAAAATACATGCTTGAACCAACACATGTACTCACCTATGAGGAATTATAACTGGAACCATATCTTTCTTATTGCGAAGATCCTGTCAGGATTCTTGATACAAGAGAACAAGTGCTGAGAAACTGGACCACTCGTCTGGTAAAAGTTTTATGGAGAAACCATAAGATGGAAGAGGCAACGTGGGAACCCGAGGATCATATGATGAAGAACCACCCGAGTCTTTTTATGCAGTAATATTCTATAAATTTCATGGACAAAATTATTTGAATGAGGAGAGAATGTAACACCCTAAGCTTCCACGATATGCTTCTCTTTTAATAATATAATAGCGTGTGTTGTACGCAACTTCGAGTTCTAACACACCACAACCAATCAAACTAGCCATTATGAATAGTAATACACACTTTTCAAAATATTATAAATTTTATCTTTTAAAATGGAATTCAATTTTGGATTCAGAATATTATAATTATCTTAGGATGAATTTTTTTTATTTTTCTGAAAACATTCAATTTTTGATGAATAGTGAAAAACACTAAGGTATAGTTCAAAATTGAATTTTTATTTAAATAATTATTTATTTTATTTAAATTTATTTTAGTTCAATGTAGATACATAATACCTATATATGTTCAATGTAATTCAATGGAGTTAATTTATAATAATTTTAGATATATAAAAATTTTGTTGAACCTTTCACCGTCTTTTACCCACCTCCTAAAAGAATTTGAAAAGTCACATAAAACATAATTTTAATGCTTCTGTGAGTGGAATTTAAAAAATATGAGAGACACGGTTAATATCATGGAATAAAATTTGGTTCAATAAGATAAAAATAATTTTTGGTGAGTAGTATCTTTTTACTTTTATTTACCACGGTTAAAAGTAAATACGGTAATTAGGGGTAAAAATAATATTATTAATACCGTAACACATGACCTAATTCTATTGGGTAAGTATAATTTGACCAGAAACAACCTTAGGAATAAAATATGAACCTTTTTGGTCCACATGGATTAGATTATGACACTGATTATTAATTTATTTAAAGAAAAGTTCAAATAGTTAAAATCAGAGTTTAGTAACTAAAAAAAACATAATATTGGGTTCTACATATGATAAATTAGACTATAAATATTCATTGGAAAGATAAAAAATATTTCCTACATAATGGTATTTTATTTATATTTTTTGGGCATTAAATAATTCAATTTATTTATGAAACAATGATGATACAGTAATTACCTAACTAATGAAATATTAAAATAATTGATATTATAAACATCCAAATAAATGTAATTTGAGAGTTTATATGAATTCCAATAATTTTCTAGGTTACTATGTCATGTTATTTTTGGTTAGATGAATTTTATTCGAAGTAATAATGCTATTATAAATTTAGAAAATAAAAATATACCAAATACTGTCAAAATTGACATAAATTTTTTTAAAACAAATATTATATTATCAATTGATTTTCTATTCCTAAAAATATAAGGTTTAGAAAAAGTACTTATATAATTATAGGTTTATAATTAATTAACCACTTGGGGTTCTCTTGGAAGTATATATTATGTCCATTAGCCATATAATATAAAAATATAAAGAGACATGGTAAATGTCAAACTATTTATCTAAGAGTTAAATCTAAACGATAAGGTTAATATAGTGACACAAACCTATTTAAAACCTATTGGTTGAGTGGTTTTAGACCCATCCACACCTTATCCTTTAAAAAATCATTTTGGTTCCATTTGAACCTGAAAATTATTTTGTTAGAAAATAATATTTCTTGCTTTTCCTAAGGTTCCCATCACCCCTATTATAAAAAGGAACTCCCCCTTCCCTATAATTCACACCATCAAATACATTTGGCTCGGCCAAAATATACCGAAATACACTATCAACTGTCCTTAGTTCATCCTAGAGGCCTTCCTTTAGTCAAAACGCCAACCTAAGGATCCATTTTGATCAAATCAAAAAGAATAACCTGAAGAAGAGGTAAATATTTCATCACCTCTTTCAAGTCCGATTCTTCTTCCACTTATTTATTCTTTGTTGTTTGCATTCTAAAATAATAAGTCTAGTATATTCTATATACTTTGATGTTATTATAAATATCGAACAACATAATTAATTATTCTATTCTTCTTTTGAATGAAACTTCCTGATACATGCGTACATACGGCTTGCCGTCTCCACGTCGTGGTGTAATTGTTATTCAATACCTTATTACTTGTATGGGTATAATAATGATGTGTAATTGATGTAAATAATAAATATAACATAAAAATGATTTTGTATTTATGATATACCATCAAATTATATATTATTTCAATATCAAAATAATGATATTGTCGCTCGTGCATACATACGGATTATCGTCTCCACGAATGTGATGAGCTTCATTCCCCATCATATCAATTCAAGACTAATTCTCATTAGATGATTAAAAATATTTTTTAAAGACTTGATATCATTCTGTATATGAATAAAATTCATTTCATCAATAAAAAATATGACTAACATAATAATGAATATAAAGGAAAACGAATCCTTTAACACCCGAAACAACGATAATACTCAGATATTATTAACAATGCAATGTTAAAAGATCATATATGTTATCATAATAATGTATATTATTCTTATATAATTTAATAAAAATTATTTCACCAATATAAAAGAGGTAAACCTACCCTCAACCAAGACAAATTAAAAGGTAAGGGTTAATTCTACAATCTCTTTATTATCCGAGGTTGTTTTTACGTAAGTATCTACTGGGACCTGAATATCATCTACATCCATGTTTCTTAAAAATGTATTCACAATCATTTTTACTACTTACTAAAATATGGGTTAAAGTAATTTTTAACCTTCTTTGACTTTTTTAAGATGTTTATAAAGGAATCATTCTGTCATTTTCCAAACAAGGTACTTTATGTCCTTTTTGACAAATTTAAGGTAAGAATGTTTTTTAACTTATACGGTTGGTGTGGATATTTTCCACCATTTATAAAATCATCAAAGCTTCCCTTAAAATATTATAATCATATTTCCAAATTAAATGTTTTATTTTAAAATTATGTGACTTTTAAATAATTTCAAAAAAGTGATATTTCTCTCTAATAGTTTTGATTTCATCTATTTTAACATCCTTTGATGGATTTTAAACTTATTTGAAGTTGATTTATTATGATACAAAACATCCCTATTGTATTGAAGGTTTTGTGATATGTTTGAACATGGATGTGTTATTTTTATACCATTCATGGATGATGGAAAATGTATAGACATTTCTTATGCTATTTTTAATATGAATGTCTTTGTTATTTTTAAACTTGTTCATATAAGGAATGCATTGGACTTAGTAAGTGATGGGTGGAGCCCGCTTTAGCTCCTCGATGTATCGGCAGGTCAAAGGAGACAAACTAGTGTCTTCACATAAGGCATTGAAAAATTCTTTTTTGAATTCTTGGCATAAGGCCTTGACTATGTGGTTATGAAAGTCTGGCATTATGCATTCCATCATTATGAAAGTGGTTATTGATATTGCATGTGATTATTCGACTAGTAGAATTTCCATGTGAATAAGTAAATGGAATTATTTCATTTTATTTTTTCCATATTATGCTGAAGTTCATGTTTAAAAAACTTTTCTTTTAGTTATACATCCCCTTAAATGTTTATGATTATTCATTAAAGTTTCCGCTATATTTTTATCCTTACTGAGAATCTGAGCTCACCCATTTCTATATTTTATTTTTCCCATGATTTGAAGAAGTCTTTTATGACTAACCAGTAGGGATATTCTAAGGGGATATGAGGGTGGACAATGGAGGCTTTGTTGTGGTGGGTTTTCACTCTATGTTGTAATTTATGACTTATGAATGTATCTAGTGTATCAAAGGCTACTAAACTAATCCTTATTTCGAGACGTGATCTTTTGTGATCATGCCAATGTTATATAATAATGGATCGACTCTAGGTAACTGGGGTTAGGGAGTTACATTTATGATGTTACAAAATTATTTACATGTCATATAAGTTGAAAAATAATTCCTTTCACACTATTGTAAAAAAGGAAAAAAATCTCATTCAGAAAGTAACAAGAAGATTCCATTCAAAAAAAATTATAAAAAATTAAACATTCATAAAAATGTCATTAATAAATCATATGGATAATTTTTTAGAAAATAAATTCATGAGTTTTAAATAAAAGTGATTTTCCACCAAATAGGTAAATGAAGTTGGGTTTAATTAAAAAAAATTTCTCATTAATTGGAAGTAACAAAGTGTGGGAAAATGGTAATATTAATTAAAAACAGCATGAATAAGAAGATGATATGAAAATGAAAGGATTTTATTATTAAATGATAAAGAAATATCATTCAATATAAATTGATGAATAAAAAATCCCAATTAAAATGAGAATGTTAAATAAACCATTATGAAGGTCATAACGTTTATGTGAGAATTAACCAATGATTCGATTATGCGTATCAAATGAAAATCCCCAAAAAACAAGTGTAAATACAAAAAATAATATATTAGAGACATTATAAACAACGTAAAATACCAAAATTTTATGATATATATCTTTTTAAATGAATTTAATCTCTTTGATACCTTACTATGAACATAACGTTGTGCTTAAACAAACTCAAAAATATTATTATTTTTACACAACCATTATAACCCGACCATTAAATTTGAGAGAATAGATAGTAATAACCTATTTATTAAATATATAAGTCTCCAACATATTTTTAATGTATTAATTAATTCACAGAGAATATGAAAATAATTTTTAGTAATGTTTTTTTATCCTTGAAATATTCATTTTCTTCAAAAATTAATTTTTATTGCCTTCTATGAAAAAATAAATAAAATAAATTTTTAAAAAATTTTATAGAAATAATTTGATAGAAAATAATATAATTTTTTTATTAAGAATATCAAAATTACATTATGACTAATTTTTCATAATTTTCAAAAAATTAAATATTTTAGTGAATAGTAAAAAAATTGATTTTTATAAAACCGTCATTTTATTTATATTTGGAAGGATTTTAATGAGTTTTTGTTGATCTTAGAATAAAATATTTAATTTTATTTAGATATAACCTAATCAATTACAATAAATCAATATTTATTCCTTATTTGTTAAGTATATTTTGGTGCTTAATAACACATTTTTCCAAAAAAAATATTATTCATTTATTTTGACTATTTAATTTTAAATTTAATTTTGAAACTTATATGTTTTTAATTTTTAATATTCATTCCATATTATATTCAGAATGTATTAATTATATTATTTTTTTTAATTTTTAGGCATATAAAATTTACTGTCTTAAAAATAATATTTACAGTAGTCTAGAAAAAATAATATAACAGGTTAAAGTAAAAATGTAAAAGCATAAAATTACACAAAAAATGCAACATTAAATGAGTTTTTTATGTGTTTATCAAAATTATCCATCTTTTATAATATTAATTATCATCCAAATTTATTTTAACTAATTATTCCCAAATTTGGTTGTCTTTAAATATAAAATATTGATTGTTTAATTGCTTAAAACCACCCCTCTTTATGAATAAGTAACACTACTAACTACCCCTATATCCTAAAAAACAATTAAGTTATTAAAATATATTCCAAACCCTATCATTCCATATATGAAAACATCTTATTTCTTTAGGTCTCTCTCAAACACAAATTCCATGTTCCTTAAGGCATCCTTGAATGAGGTGATATTTAAGTGGTAGAATCTCAAATAATATCTCTTAATTTTTTTATTTTTCTACCTTATATTCACCCCCTTCATCTATAAAAAATAATAACACTAATAAATATTATATACTAAAATATTATATTTATAATTTAATATCTTCTATCAAACCCATTTTCTCATCTCCTCTATTTCAGTGAAATGAAACCATTGTCCAATTTAGGGAGATTAACCATCTTTGTGGGTAGTGATTTTTTGTTTTCCATTACCACATTCAATGATGATAATAAAAGTAATATTATTGTTAAATAATATTTAAATATATATATATATATATTATAACCTATTTCTTTTTCTATAACTAATATATAAATATAATATCAAATAAAATGATATAGGGTTGTGATGGTCGGAAATACAACCAAAATAAACTAAACATTTATCATTAACATTTTTTAAAATGAGTCATCCTTAGGGAAGAAATAAAACTGATATATGGTACCATTTATAATTATATAATTTCATTAATACCATTTCATTTTCAACTCTATTGTTTTATTTCCATTTGAAATGAAAATCCATAATTATACACAATGAATCAGTCATGAAACTAAGGAACGGGTGCACCCAAAACAATGAAAATAATGAAATATTATTAATTAATAGGTGGTAAGACGTTATACAATCATCATATAATATATTATAAATGTTAATATAGTTCTATAATTAATTAATAAAACTATTCAACCCATTATACAAGATGTTAAAGTATGTAAATCTAAAGGAAATTGTGAGGTAAGGGTTTCAAAATATCACTTTTACTTCTATGAGATATATGCCTTATTCACCACTTTTTTCTTATGTGTTTTGTATATACTACCCTTTGATATATAATATAATGAATATATTTATAATAATTTTCATTAATGATTAATTTGTTACTTAATAATTTAGTAGGTCATACGATTCGTTTGATTACCAAGTTTTAGGGTATCTATTAACACAATTTCCATTCATTAGGATAAACTTATACTACATTGATTATTCCATGTTAAAATTATGTTTGGGATGAATTTTGATTATATTTTGTTTTATTTACACATGTTTCAGCTTTATTTTTAGATAATACACATATTCTATTCATTTGATTAATTCAAATTTCAATGGTATGCTATTTATAAGGGATTATATTTTAAAAATTATCTTTTTAAATATTCCATTAAATTATTATTTTTCTTCTATTTTTGTTTTTTTTAAAATAAATATAATTTTTTAAATTCTCTTATGAGTTTTTAAATTAATTCGTACTCATGATTGGATTTTTACAAAATCGTTTCAATGCATTAATTTTATCATTTTCTAAATGAGGTTCTTTGTGACTTTACCATCAAAAATACCGAAGTGATAATTTTTAAACATATAAAACATGGAATTATTTTCCAAATAACATGATAACATAATTATTTCTTATTTATTTTACAATATTACAATATTAATTTCATTGAAAATGTTTGTATTTATAAATTTTTTTCACTTTAAAAATAAATAATTTGAAAAAATGTTATTTTTTTAGAATTATTTTAAGTGATATTTATAAATTATATTCCATGTAAAAAACATTACTTTATGTTAATTATGATTAAATAGTCATTCAATTCAAGGATATTATAATTTTTTTCATAGTTTTTTTTATTATGGCATGATTTTAATGAATCTTATTTCTTTTCACAGAGTTATATTATGATGAAATGTTTTTAAACTCCTTTCTAAACATGGATTATGATATGATGAATGACTTATGTTCTTGTGGAACAAATAGGTATAGTTTTCAATATGTGATAGTTTATATGTTATATGCGAGTATGTTGGTTACATTATAACCGTTGATGGTGGTTATGTTATAATTAATTACATGACAGACCTATATATCCCTCCAATTATTGGGTAACAATTTATATCTAATGAGATAGACAATACTGAAACATATATTATACATAGTTCAGCAAAGAAATACTGAAATGGGTAGTGGTCTTGGTTTAGTAAGAATATAATGGAATGGGGAGTGAACATAGTTCAATAATACAGGACTAAAATGTGAATTGAAATTGGTTCAGCAAGACTGGACTGAAACCGGAAGTAAACTAGAATTGGATAGGTACTTCTCCCTCCATGATGGTCATGGGAGTGAACCTTGAAAACTATGATTGTTTAGGGTTTAAATCCATTACACAATGAGGAAATGGATTCCAATGAGGATGGTTTTTTGTCCCAGCAGGAGGGATAGTCTCCCATATATTTCTTTTATATGTTTTGGAAATGATCATTGACCACTAAGGGAATGATTTTCTATATATTTTTATGTGCTATTAATCAATGTGTTATTCCTCATTCTATTGTATGTTTCAAATCTTATGAACTAATATGATTTATTTTTGGACTCATGATTATGATATTTTGATGTGCATGTTATAATTTTCAAATGCTATTTTCATGTTATTATAATCTTATTCTTATGTTATTATTGATATCTCCCTTATTTACCCTTACTAAGAATCCAAAAATTCCCTTTTTTATGTTTTTTCCAAGGATATGAATAGTCTTATTAAGAATTATATTTCAAAAAAAATATTTTGTTACAAAGGAATTGGAGGGAGATGATATGCATGACCGAGCTTTTGTGTTTCTATGTTTATAGAGACAATAAACCTAAATGATTCTGTCATGTTTTTTTATATTCTGTAATGAATATTAATCTATATATGTGTAATAAAAATGTATGAAAATATTTAATTATTATATTTGGTACTGTAAAAATTGTTAGTTAATATTTGAAAAAATAGATGAGATAACCGAGTCAATCACCCAAATGGTATATATAAGTTACAATACTAGATTTCTGGTAGTGATCATGAATAACCTTGGATTTAAAATAAGGTTTCATATATTGAAATTTTATAATAAATTTCACCTTATTATGTGGTTTTCCACAATTATTATTCTTTCTCATAGTATTATTTAATGGTTATAGAAAATGTTTGGAACTTATAGGATTCATGTTGATGTTATGTAAATTGGAATGATCTTCCTCATGAGAAAGAAAATGAAATGTGATTCGGAAGGACAGACACTATTACTATGAATAATTATAAAAATCATAGTATGATCTGTAATATTAAAATTGGTCAGTTTCATGACCCATCTAATAAAATAATCAAACATTTTCATGGTATCCACTAATTAAATAATCTTCAATTTTCCTTTTGTAAAGCATGTGGGGAGTGAAATCAATGAGATTGTTTCAAAGGGTCTGGAAGATTATTTGGGTGTGGAAAAGAAAGAAACATAGAAAGTAATTGAAAAAGGAAAACTAGAATTTTTAGTTGAATCAATGTATGAGAATAATGGTTTTCATAATCTATTAGTGATAGTTAAATGTTTTAAATGAGGAATTTATCAGCATTATGTTAATTGATTCCATGGGGGGGTAAGGCCATGAATAGAATCCACAATGTTGTATGGTAATGGTTATATTATTGATGATGAGGAGATTGAGAAAGAAGTATAAGATAGAATAAGAGTTAATGAATAAAATTACTAAACCTGGTTTGTTGTTTAAGAAGAATGTGGAATGATTGAGTGTTGTTGTATTGGAATTCAAGAATAATGGTTTACAAATACATTTATGTTATTATGGAATAATGAAACTTCTATAGATTTTTCCAATATAGTTTTTCATTTAGTATTTGAAATTATATGTTGAATGTTAATAGTGACCATGAAAATTGATTAAGGTTGTGAGGTGATATTTTTTTTGGAACAAGTTATTAAAGGATATATAACCCTTAATATGTGCATGATATTGGGATAATAATAAGAAAAATAGATGTTTGATTGTGATAAAATAAATGGGACAGTATTTATGACCATGGAATTGGTTATTAATATTATGAAAACATGTTTTATAGTTTTATTTAATATGATATTTGGATTTATGGTATGAGTACAGAGTTAATTTTTGAATGCATGAATGTTTTCATTAATGTTTTATTATATTTCATGTTATTAACATATTTTAATATATTACGTGATAATGATATTCACATATTTTGTTTATCAAGTAAAAAAAATACATTAATTGGTTTGCGGGATTAATGATAAGTTCATTTTGAAAATTTATTGAACTAGATACATAAGTTTTGAGTATTAATCTTTTGTAATACAATTTATGAAATTGTTTTCGTTGAACATTGGCGAGGGTTTATAGATTAATTTATTACATTAAAATATGATGATTTATGTGTGTGTGATAACATGTTATAATCAATTTTTTAGGATGAAAACTAGAGATGTATGGAATGAATTTTCATCCGATGATGGATCAAATGATCGACTAGTTCTCTAGGAATTACAATTTCATCTACATTTCTTGGAGTTAGAAATGAAGTGAAAATTGATCAAGGCAAAACAGAAGAGTTATATTGTACTAATGAGATGAAATAAAGTATGTATATCATCAAAAAGTGTTTTGAAATAAAATTTATCATATTTTCATCATTTCTTGTGATATCAATAACCGTTTTTAGACCTATTTTGTCTGTGGTTTTATGGACATTAACCGTATCGTGACAATGTTCTGTATGAATATCTATTAATTATTGGTGATTAGTTTTCCATTCTAAATACATCAATTAATTATCTATAAATGTTTCTCTATGTGGAAAACAAGTTATGAGTTACTTTAGGTAACCTTAATGTTTCTAACATTACCTTTAAAGGGATGTTTTATGATTCATTTTTATGGTGTAGGCTTCGTTGAATGAATTATCATATGTTAAACCACTAATGATTGAGTGATGAATTTTGAGGGTGAAATTAATTTTAGGGGGGAAGAATATAACACCCAAATATATTATGGTATGTCTCATTATAAATAAATTTAATCTATTTTTTATCTCACTTTTCACAGAACACTAAGATTAAAAATACTCCAACATATTGATATTTTAACACTACCATTATAACCTAGTCATTAATTTGGTGAGAAAAATAGTATTAAACACATTATGAAATATATAAATATCTAACTCATTGTCAATTTATTAGTTAATTATTCAAGAGTATGCACATAATATTTAGTAAATTCATTTTATTCTTTAAATATATGTTTTCTTCACATAGCGATTTTTATTAATTTCTATGTGAAAACCAATATAATTAATTTTTCAAAAATTTGTAAAAAATATTATATAAATTGAAAATATTTATTCAATTGAGAATATCAAAAAAAATTATAGTATTTTTTTTTAATTTTCTTTAAAAGTTTAATTTTTTAATGATTCGTAAAAAATAATGATTTTAATAAAAAAATATTTTTATTTATATTTAAATCTAATTTTATTATTTTAAATTAGTAAAAAAGTAATATAACTATGTTTTAGTTATATATAATTTAATTAATTACATTTAAACAATCTATATAACTTATTAAGGTATAAGTTCATTTTGGGGCTTAAATTTACATTTTCTAAAAAAACTGTTTTTCATTGCATTTTTAAAGTTAGTTTTAAATGTAATTTTTTAACTTCTATATTTTGATTTATTAAAAAGTTATTTAATATTTTCAATAAAATTATTTAAATTATGTTATAATTTCATTTTCATCTTTAGGCATTAACAAATTTCTATGGAGAAAAAAGCCTTATCGTGATATATGAAAAATAATGAAGCGGGTTAATGTTAAATGGTAAAAGCTTAAAATACATACAAACTAAATAATTAAATGGGTGGTATATTTTTTTATTACACTTCAACAGCATTTACAACATTAATTATCATCCAAATTTTATGCAATTAATTCCACCCAAATGTGATAGGGTTTACAAATAAAATAATCGTTATTTAATCACTTAAAATCACCCCTCCTCATATATAAATACCACTCTTCATTATCCAACTTCTCCTCATAATACCAGAAGATATTAACATATCATCCAAAAAATATCATTCACACTCTCTACACACACAAGTGTGCATGGTCTCACCCAAATACCTATTTGAAGTTCCCTAACGGTTCCTCCAAAGAGGTAATATTCCAGGGGTATCTTTCAAGAAAAAACATCTATTAATTTATTTTATTTTTCTACATTCTATTAACATCCTTCATCAATAAAATTATAACAACTCAATTATAATGTATATACTGGAATTTTTTATTATTAATTACATATTTTATACACAACCAATTTTCTCATATCTTCTTATTTAATGAAATGAAAACATTTTCCAAATTATAGTGGTTAACTATCTACGTGGATAATGATTTTTGATTTACCATTACATCCTTCAAGGATGGTCATAAACGTAATTTTTTGATAAATAAGTTTTACATTGGAATATAATATCCTATTTCATGTTTGAAAACCAATATATTGATATAATATTAATTAAAATGAAATTAGATTATGATGGTTAAGAAAACCGCCAAAATATACTAAACATTTATAATTAACATTTTATCAAATGATTAACCCTCTTGGAAGAATAAAGATGATATATTGGACCATTTAAACTTATGAAATAGAATTAATACCATATATTTTTACTTCTAGATTTTTATTATTAGTTGATTATAAAATCATTTATTATACAAAAATTAATCGATCAAGAAACCATGACATGTGTGCACCAAAAACAATGAAAATAATAAAATATTATTAATAAAGGGGTGATAAGATGTCATAAAAGTATCACATAAAGTAGTATAAATATGACTATAGTTCGATAATTAATGAATAACATTATTTAAACCTTTGTACTGGAGTTTAAAGTATAAAAAACAGATGGGAATGGGTGGTAAGGGCTTCTCTACTTACTTCTAATTTTGTGAGATATATGCTTTATTATCCACTTATTTTTTATGTCTAGTGTATCTTCAATGATATGATATTAATAAGAGAATTTATTTTAATTTTCTCTTAAATTTTCCATTAAAACTCTCTTTTACTTTCATGTATGTTTTTTCTAAAATCGTTTCTATGATTGTATTTATTATTTTATTATTATTGTTTAATGTTTTTTTTACACAAGATTGAATTTCTACAAAAATGGTTGAAAAGATTATTTTTTCATTTTATAAATGAGGTTCCTTGTGACTTTTCCAACAGAAATATAGAATGAATTTTTTTATTCTAACATGGCATGAGAAGATTTTCTATCCAATATGACGCCATAATGTTTTGAAGTTTCATTTAAATCATATAAGATTCTTTTCAAATAGAATGTTTTCATTTATAATAATATGACTCTTTAAAAAATTATTTTAAAATAGAAATGATATTTTTAAGAATTATTTCAATTAATCCTTCAAAATTAATATTTATCTAATGTAGGATTATTCTATGTTACTTATGATTTACTAGGGATATTATTCATGGATATTATCATTATTATTTTTATGGTTGGTTTATGTTTTTAATGGAATGATGTTTATGAATCCCATTTCTATTCCATGATTTATGTTTTGAATAAATGATTATGAAACTCATTTCTTTATAAGGTGTCTGGTATGATAAATTACTTATGTTCATGTAGAAAACATCTATATGGTTTTTATTATATGATGGTGGTTATGTTATAAACAAGGGTGGTGGTTATGTAATAACCATCAATGGTGATTATGTTATAAATAATGATGGGTGGGGCCTTTATCTCCCTCCAATGAATTTTATAATTATTTTTATCTCATGATATATACCACATTAAAATGGGAAGTGAAATCGGTTCTATAAGATGGAACTAAAACTAGAAGTTAACATGATTCATTAATACATGAATGGAATGGGGAGGCAACTCGGTTTAGTAATGCATGACTAAAATAGTAAATGAAATTAATTTAATAATACATGAATATGATGGAAGTGAATGTTAGGTCCCAATAATGATTTTTTATATCGTCTATACATGATAAATAGACCATATTAAAAAATTTAGTAAAAATAATTGTTTATTTAATTTAATTATAAAAGTTAATTATTGAGGTTAATTAGATGTGGAAAATTAGATGAGTTATGAATTTGTTTTATATTAATTTGTCTCAATGTGGGTCTAATCTATTTTTATATTTCTCTAATAAGTAATAGAAACATATTCACAAAAATTATTTATATGGGGGAATCATATCCCAATTACAAAATCATTTTCTATTAAAGGGATTACCATGACAGGGAAATTTTTATTGGGATTCACAAACCTTACAACATGACATTTGAAAAAAAATTCCCAACCTGAACACTCGGGACTTACAACCCTTAGATCCAGACATTATAATCTCAGAGCTAGAACTTGAGGAAGAGAAGAAGAAATAATGCTTCAGTGTGTTAAAGCTGAAACAGAAAAAAATTAAACCATTGGTATCAAGCATAATAATAAATAGATAACCACTTGGTATCAAGCAGCTGCAACTGTTGACAAAAAATATTGATCAACCATTAAAAAAATTAATAATTATCATAATAAATAGATAACTTACCATTAGAATAAAAAATTAATTCAACAATATAATGAAAAATTAATTCACTGTTTGAGTAAAAATAGATTCACCATTGGAGTAAAAATTAATTAACCACTTGTGTAAAAATTAAATACTTTTTAGAATAATAATTAAATCCATATTATTAAAAAAATTAATTCACCATAATAATAAAAATTTAATTAATTGTTTTAAAATAAAAATTTATTGATGATTTTATAATAAAAAGTAATTGTTGGTATAAAATAGTTAATGGTTTTGAAAAATCAATTGATGAATATTGCCTCAATTCAGTTACAAGTAGAACACACAATCATTGGTGAATTTGTATGACATCTAATCTAATGAATTAAAAGGTTTCCAAGATTACATATTTGTAGATAATTTCAATTTATTTCCAAAAAAATCACAAATCTATTAATTCATATAATTATTTAATTATATATGATCAAAATACAATGAAAACAAAAAATAGAAACTCTAAAAAAACTCTAATATTCTGACATTTTTAAGGTATAGAAAATAAATTTTTAAAGTTTTATTTAATTTAGTTACATGAATTAAAAATATTATATTTATTACTCAACAAATACAAAGTGATTCTGATTATAAATGATTAAGATAGAAAAGAAACAAAATATATTTTAAAGTCTTTAAAATTCAAAAATAACGATCTATTATATGATCTTAGGATAAACGGATCACCCCTTAAAAATAGAAATAAAGATCTATTTAATCTAATAAAATTAAGTAAAAATATTTTGACATCAAACAAGATATGTTTAGAAAGAATCTGATCAGTATAAAAAAGGTATAATATATATATATATATGATAATTGTAAAGGGGTGTCTACTAAAAAATCGTGAGAGAAAAAAGGTGACTCATGTTTCGGTTTCAATGAAAACATGAAAGAAAAAAATTTATATAACATTATAGTTTAATAAATGATAAATTAATTTTTTATATTCAAGATCAAAAATAGAATAATAAAATTTAAATCATTAAAACTCAATTTATAAATAAAATAAAATATGGTTTTAAAAAAAATTATTCACATAAAATGATAAAATGGTTTGAAGTATTTTATAATATAAAAATATTAAGAAATCAAATAAAACATAAATATACGCATGAGCATGAATAAAAAACACCACTTATTGTTTTATTATCAAACTGAAACATTTAAAACAAATTTTCTCTTAATTTTTGTAAATAAACAAAAAAAACTCCCTCTAAAAATAAAATAATAAAATAATGATATTTCAATAATACCATGTTCATATTTGATGTTTTAAATCTAATAAGAGTCTAAAATCTTGTTCAATATTCCTGCTAGCTGATTTTCAGTATGGATAAATACCAAAACAATATCACCCATATTCACATGATCTCTAATAAAATGAAATATAAGATCAATATATTTTGTTCAAAAATGTTGTAAGGGATTTTTAGAAAACGAATTACCGGATTGTAATCAAAATAAATAGGTAATTTATCAAGATAAATTTAAAAAAACACACAAGATTTTATTAATCAAAAAATATTGAGCATAAATAATAAAATCAGGGATATAATCACCTTCTTATAAGTAATTTTCTCATTATTTTCCATAATATTATTATATAAATTAAAATCTTCGAAAATATTTTTCCTTACACCTTAAATTTATTTATTTAATTTAGAAACATTCAGGTTTTCATAATCATTGTGAGAATCTAAACATCAAGAATAAATACTAGAATTATTAACCTTATCTAGTGATGCAATAAATCACAAGATTAAAGTTTCTTTTCATTTTTAGATTGTTCACTGGAATGAAATTCTTTTGTATTGATTCTACAGGTTGTCAATTACATTTAACCCTTATTTTTATATTTTTCTTTATTCCATAGTTTAGGAAAATCATTTTTGATATTCCCTTTCTTGATACCCTCAAAATATGTTACGTCTAAAGTATTTTAATAATTACCACCCTTATTTTCTCCCTTATATTTTTCTTTTGGAGGATTTATTCTAAACCGCTTCTTGGGTAATTTATTTTTTTATTATTTTTTAAACATTATTTATAAGATGATATATGTATTCCTTTTCACTATCTCATAGATCATAATGAGACGATTCAATAGAAACAAAATTCAAAGATTTAAAATATATAAATTTTCATTTTATTATCTCCTCCGCAGTGATGTTCTTAGGTTCTAGTTCATATTGATGTAGTGATCCAATCAATTGATCCATAGTGTAATCATTGAGGATCGTTCTCTAATCAATGGATACCTTCTTGGAATTCCATTTCATTGGGAATTCTCACCAGAATCATTCAAACAGTTCTAGATTATATAGTTCTTCTCTAATTGAATACATTCCATTCACAATTCTTGTAAATCCGAGGGATATTTGGTTTACTATATCATCATTTCACATCTAGAATTTTTAATATTCATCATGAACCATTAAATTCTTGGTTCAGATCCATTTTTCAAATCCAATATGAGTAACATGTAGAATCATCAAAATATCATGATATGTATTACAAGTAGATACACGAATAAAACACTTTCATTAATCGCACAGTATAAATTATTAAAACATTTGTAAATTAAAAAATATCTAGAAGTATCCACTACTAGAAATGAAGGTTATACCGACAGTTTTAAACTATTGGTATAGGCTGGAAAGCAATTGGTATAACCTATACCAACGGTTTTCCAAACCGTAGGGCACTAAGCCGTGAGGAGAGCCCTATACTAATGGGTTGATCTAAACCAATGGTATTGTCCACTATATGTATTTATTTTTCAATGGTTGTAGGCTAACCATTGGTATATTTTTGTGTAGAATTTTTACCAACGGTTTTATTGAAACTGTTGGTATATATTGAAGACTAAACACTATACCAACGGTTTTAAAACCGTTGGGACAGTTTTTAAATTTCTCTCAAAGTATACCAATGTTTTAAACCCGTTGGTATTCTTATTTCTAGAACTATTGCACACCAGGCCCTCCGGTATCCCCTCCAGTAAACGCCTGCATAATAAATAACACAAAAAAATATACAAACAGACTTAAAATAGCTTAAAACACCTAAAATAGCACAAAAACCACATAAAACCATCAAACTCTTCCAACCATGTCATGTACTACAATTCACTATTTCTATATTTATATGTCAACAATCCTTCAGTAAAGATGAATAACAGTTTCAGTAACTCAAACATTATTTACACCCATTTAAATCTCCATATGATAACCACTCTTATAGTAGTAATTCACCTCACCCTTTCACAACCCCCCCCCCCAACCAACATAGCCCCCCACCTCCCCATCAAATTCTAATAGGCAGAATAGTCTCAAAAATAATTATTATAGTTGAATAAGACTTTCAAATTGGATCATATCCCATTTTTTTCTGATCCTAGATTTGGGTATGTAATAATTTTTGATAAATTTTTCATTGAAATGTATTTTTTATAATATATGGTGAAATGTTATTTTCTTAGGAGTATAATCACTTATGACCCCATGAGTGAAACTACCCAACTCATGAAAAAGAATTTGTTACTATCGTTGATTTGTGGTACCAACCACACCATTCCTCGGATTGAGGCACGGTTGACTCGTACATGTCACAAATGAACCATGGATCCTTGTCCTAAAATATCAATAGAATCCGAATGTGTTTGGTCACATTTCCATATGTTAGTTGTTGTTTTCACTTAAAATGTTGTCCATTTCAAAGAAATGTTAGACACTCTAAGTGGTGTCGGCCACACAATGCCTCGGATTGAGGTGTGGTTGACTCGTACACATCAAAAATGACCCGTGTATCATTTTTCTAATGTTTCAACCGAATAAAAATCTATTTGGTCAGTTTTCTGTACGTCAGTTGTTATTTTCAGTTAAAATGATGTCCATTTTAAACAAAAGAGAGACACTTTGAGTGGTGTCGGCCACACTACGCCTCAGATTGAGGTGGGGTTGACTCGTACACATCACAAATGACCCATGGATCATTTTCTTAAATTATAAACAAAATCTGAATGCGTTTGGATAATTATTTGTATGTCAGTTGTTGTTTTCACTTAAAATCATCTCCATTTCAAATAAAAGTGAGACAGTTCGAGTGGTTTCAGCCACACATGCCCTCGGATTGAGGCACGGTTGACTCATACATGTCACATATGTCCCACAGATCATTGTTTTAATTTTTCAATAGAATATTATTGTAACACCCCAAACTTTTACAGTACGCTTCCCTTTGAATAATACAGTAGCGTGTGTTGTACGCAACCTCGAGTTCTAACACACACACCACATCCAATCAAACAAGCTGTTATGAATAGTAATACCCACTTTTTTAAATTTTACAAATTTTATCTTACAAAATGGACTTCATTTTTTGATTCGGAAGATCGAAATTAGCCTAGGGTGAAATTTTGGTATTTTTTTGAAAACATTAAAATTTTGATGAATAGGGAAAAACCCTGAGTTATAGTTTAATACCGAATATTTATTTAAATAATGTTTTATTTTATTTAAATTTAATTAAAGTTAAAATAGATACATAATACCTATATAAGTTCAATGTAGTTCAGTGGAGTTAGTTTATAATAATTTTAGATATATATAACTTTTATTGAACTTTTCACCGTCTTTTACTCACCTCCTATGAGAATTTGGATATTCACATAAAATGTAATTTTACCACTTCTGTGAGTGGAATTTATAAAATTTGAGAGACATGATTAATATTAAGGAGTAAAATTTGGTTCAATGAGATGAAAATAACTTTTGGTGAATAGTAACTTTTTACTTTCATTAACCACGGTTAAAAGTAAATAGGGTAATTAAGGGTAAAACTGATATTAATATTACCCTAACACATGTCTTAATACTATTGGACAAGTTTATCTCGACCAAAACAATCTTAGGATTAAAATATTGTCATTTACGTTCACTTGGATTAGATTAGGACATTAATTACTATTTAATTCAAAGAAGAGATAAAAGAGTTAAAATCAAGGCTCAATTACTAAAACATTTTTAATATAGGGTTATACATAAGATAAATTAGATTTTAAATATTCATTAGAAATATAAACCAATTTCCCAAATAATGGTATTTTATTAATAATTTTTATACATTAAAAAATTTAATTAATTTATGAAACAATGGTGATTCAGTAATTACCTAATTAATGAAATATTAAAATAATTGATATTATAAATTTCAAATTAAATGTAATTTGAAACTTTTTATGAATTCCACTAATTTTTTAGGTTAATATGACATACTAATATTTGTTATATAAATTTCGTTTGATGTAATAATGCTATTATGAAATTATCAAAAACAAAATACACAATAGTGTCAAAATTGACATAAAAGAGTTTTTAAAACACATATTATAATATTAACTTATATTCTATTCCTAAAAATATAAGGTTGAAAAAAGGACGAATATAATGATAGTTGTATCATTAATGGACCACTTGGGGGTCCCTTGGATATATATAGTAAGTTTATTAACTATATAATATAAAAATACAAAGTAACATGGTAAATGTCAATCTAATTATCTAAGAGTTAAAACTAAAGGTTATTGTTAATATAGTGACCCAAACCTGTCTAAAACCTATTGGTTGAGGGTTTTTATATGCATACCCACATTGAACTTTAAATAATACACATTGGAGCCATTAGAAACCGAATATTAATTTATTATAAAATAATATTTTTAGCATTTCCAAAGGTGCCCCTCACCCCTCTTATAAAAGGGCACTCCTCCTTCTCTAACATTCATACCTTCAAATCCTTTTGGTTCGGCCAACCTATTCCCAAATACCCTCTCAAATACCCTCACTTTAACCTAGAGGACATAGTTTTATCATAAAGCCAACCTAAGGATCCCTTTTGATCAAATCAAAAGCAAGAACCCGAATAAGAGATAATGTTTTCAACACCCTCTTTCAAGTTCATTTCTTCTTCAACTTCTCCTTTATTTGTTATTCCCATTCTAAAATAATAACTCCAGTATATTATATATAATGTGATTTTATTGTAAATATCATACAACTATATTCTGTATTCTATCCATCATTTGAATGACATGTCACCATACGTGCGTACGTACGGCTTACCATCTCCACGTCGTGGTGTAATTGTTATTCAATAAATTATTTTTTGGATGGGTATAATAATGATGTGTAATTCATGTAAATAATAAATATAATATGATAATGATTTTTTATATATGATATACCATCCAGTTATATATTATTTTAATATCAAAAGAATGATATTGTCGCTCGTGCGTAAGTACGGACTACCTTCTCCACGAACGTTATGAGATTCATTCTCCATCATATCCATTCAAGAATAATTATTATTTAATGATTAAAAATAATTTTTAAGGACTTGATATCATTTTGGAAATGAATAAGATACAACCTATCCATAACAAACACATCTTATGTAACAAAACATATAAAATAAAATGAGTAAGTTAACACCCGAATCAAAGATAATACTAAGATATTGTTAACAAATCAATGTTAAAAGATCATATATGATATCATATTAATGTATATGATTCTTGTATAATTTAATAACAATTATTTCACCATTATACATGACGTTTACCTACCCTCAACCAAGGAAATGTACAAGGTAAGTATTTATTTCACAATCTCTTCATTATCCGAGATTGTTTATACGTAATTATCTTCTGGGACCTCTTTATCATCCACATACATGTTTCTTAAAAATGTATTTAAAATTATTCTTACTTTTTTAATGACTATGGGATAAATTCATTAATACCCTTGTTGAATTTTATAAGATGTTTATAAAATAATCTTTCTGTCGTTTTCCAAACAAGTTCATTTTTAACCTTTTCGACAAAATTAAGGTAAGAATGCCTTTTTAACATATACGGAGAGTGCGGCTATTTTCTGTCATTATAAAATTGTCAAACATTTATTTACATGTTTATAAGAATATTTTCAATGTAAATGTTTTATTTTATAATTATGTGTCTTTTAAATGGTTTCAAAAAAAAGATATTTCTCCCAAATAGTTTTGATTTCATCTATGTCAACAAACTTTGATGGATTTTAAGCTTATTTGAAGATTATTTATTATGAAACAAAACTTCCATATTTTAATGAAGGTTTTGTGATATGTTTGACTGTGGATGTGTTATTTTTATACCATTCATGGTTTATGGAGAAAGTATTGACATTTCTTATGTTAGTTTTAATATGAATGTTAATGTTATGTTTAAACTTGTTCATATGAGGAATTCATTGGACTTAAATGTGATGGGTGGAGCCTGCTATAACTCCTCGATGCATCCGTAGGTCTCATTAGACAAACTAGTGTCTTGGAGCAAGGCCTTGAAAAAATCTTATTTAAAGTATTGGCACGAGGCCTTGGCTATGTGGTTATGATAGTCTGGCATTATGCATTCCATCATTATAAAAGTGGTTATTGATATTGCATGTGATAATTCAACTAGTAGAATATCCATGTGAATAAGTAAATGGAATTATTTAATTTTATCTTTTCCATATTATGCTGAAGTTCAAGTTTAAAATCCTTTTTTAGTTATACAATTCCTTAAATGTTTATGCTTATTTATGAAATTTTCTACTATATTGTTTTCCTTACTGAGCATCTGAGATCACCCCTTTCAATGTTTTATTTTTTCCAGGATGTGAAGAAGTAATTTATGACTGACCTGCAGGGATAGTATGAGGGGATATGAAGACAATATATCGTTGTAGTATTTTTCACTTTATGATGTAATGTAAATGTTATGAGTGTATCTAGTTATTCTAAGGCTACTAAACTAATCGGTCTTTCAATGTTTTTTCTTTCATGTGATCATGGCCATGTTATATAATAATGCACCAACACTCGGTAACTAGGGTCGGGGCATTACAGTTGGTATCAGAGGAAGTTTAGTACAAACCATGGAAGCACAATTTAGATAAAATCTGATTAGAGCACATAGATCTAAGATGGACTTTGAGGATTAGTATAAATGAACTTCCTAGAATTTTGATATTATGGAAATTATGTGAGTTTTCCGACCAATACATCCCTGTCTGGATAAGAGTAGGTAGAGGCGGCTCTGTAATAGATGTACCTAGGGGTAAAACTCGAAAACACCGCTTTGAGCTATACTCGAACGAGAACCGGTGCATGACAACGGTCCTTGCTTAACTCTTGGTTACGACACTCCTGTGGGATATGCTTAGGATAATTCTCATTTCCTTTATAGACCAGTATGAAGGGTTTATGATTAAATACTTCCTTAATGAAATCATTTTTATGATTATGGATTATATCCATAAATAGTTCAATTTATGTTAAGTGTTTTACAAGTATGGAATTATGAATTTTGATTCATAAGCTGATCTATTTTCTGCCATTTTTTAGAAATGGCACCTAGTGGAAGAAATGGAAACTGTATCAATGCACGCACTCAATGTAGGGATTTCCCTCCTACTAAAGATAATTATAATGGAGATGAAGATGAAACTAGTGCTGATCATCTAATCGCCATACTGGGACAACTCACTCAGGTTATGAATAATATCCTTACCCATATGGAGCACCCTGATCCACAGCGTGGAGGATCAACGTTAGATCGCTTCATGAGGCAGCAACTGTAACAGCCCAAGATTTTATAAAAAATATTATTTTTAATTTTATTAATGTCTTGTGTTGTACGCTACACCAAAAGGAGCTTGCACAACACGCATCCTTGACTTTCCTTGCATTACACGCAATCGCGACCTTCCTCGATAGCGTGTGTAATACGCAATACCGAGTTCCACTAAACAACGATATGCTATTAAAATATTATTAAAACTAGCCAGTATGAATAGTAATAAGCCCTTTTTAAAATTCTGTAAATCTAATTTTTCAAAATGAACTTCATTTTTGGATTCGGAGTATCGAATTTAGCCTAGGGTGAAATTTTGGTAATTTTCGGATAACTTTCATATTTTGATGAATAGTGAAAATTACTAAATTTTAGATAAAAACAACTTTTTCAATCGAAATAATTAATAGTGATAAATTATTAATTTGAGTGGTTTTAAAGTATATTTAGAATATATTTTTACAATTTAATACAATGTTGGTCGTTGGATGTAATTTCACATTTAAACCAGACATAAACAAGTGTGAGTCTTTTGATAGATATTGTTTCTTAAAAACACGCTATTTGTTTTAACAGCGGGATTTAATTATAAAATTAATTAATGCAACTTCTATGATATTAATTTGGTAAAATAGACTTCATTTTTGAATTCGGAATATGAAATATAGCTTAGGATGAAATTTTGGCATTGTTCTGAAAAACATCAATTTTTGATGAATAGTGAAACTACTAATTGGTAGTTAAAAAAAATAATTTCTTCATAAATCTTAATTTTACCGCTTCTGTGAATGGAATTTCGAAAATCCGATAGACACGGTTGATATCAGTAAGTAAAATGTGGTTCAATGAGATAAAAATAATTTTTTGGTGAATAGTAACTTTTTACTTTTTTTACCGCGGTTAATAGTAAATAGGGTAACTAAGGGTAAATATGATATTATTATTACCCTGACACATGTCCTAATTCTATTGGATAAGTGTAATTCGACCAAAAACAACCTTATGAATAAAATATGACCATTTAGGCCCACTTGGATTAGATTAGGACATTTATTATTATTTAATTCAAAGAAGAGTTAAAAGAGTTAAAATCAAAGTTTATTCACTAAAACATTTTTAATATGGGGTTATACAGAAGATAAATTATACTATAAATATTAATTAGAAAGATAAAAAGATTTCCTATATAATGATATTTTATTTATAATTTTTAGACTTTAAATAAATTAATTTATTTATGACACAACGATGATGCAGTAATTACCCTTTTAAGGAAATATTAACATAATTGACGTTATAAATACTCAAATGAATGTAATTTTAGACTTTTTATGAATTCCACTAATTTTCTAGGTTACTATGATATATTAGTGTTGATGTAATCAACTTGGTTCGAACATATAATTATTTTATGACTTTCACAAAAATCATATATCAAATAGTGTCAAAATTGACACAAAATAGTTTTTAAATCAAATATTATATTATTAATTGTTATTTTATTCCTAAAAATCTAAGGTTCGGCCAAATGACTTAGATAAGGATATATATATTAATAATAAACAATTTGGGGTTCGTTTGGCATGTTATAGTAAGTGTATTAACCATATAGTGAAAGAAAAAAAAAGACACGGTAAAAGTTAAATTATTTAACTTAGAGTTATATCTAATTGATAAGGTTAAAATAATAACCTAAACTTGTCTAAATCCTATTGATTGATAGGCTTTAGACCCATACCCACTTTAGCTTCGAAATAAGACCCTTTGTAACCATTATAAACCGATTTTTACTTTAATATAAAATAATATTTTGAGATATTCCTAAGGTGCCCCTCTCCACCCTTATAAAAGGGCACCTCCTCCCCCTCCTCCTCACACCAATTTGAGCACTCAAGCTCGGCCAACCCCTGCCAAAATCTCTTCTCCACTTCCCTAGAAACATCCTAGAGGTTCCGGTATTCCTCAAAGACCAATTTTAGTTCCCTAAGAGGAGGTCTCCAAAAGGCGCTTCAAAGAAGAGGTAATTACCGTTACCAATTCTTTCATCTTTATTTCTTCTTCCACTTCTTCTTCTTAGGTTGTTTCATTATGAAGTAATAACATAAGTATCACTCATATACTGATATGTTATTATAAGTATGAAACAACCCTATTTCACCATCTATCTATCCTACGGAAAAAGAAATCACCGCGCGTGCGTACGTACGGAATACCGTCTCCACGCCGTGGTGTAATCTATTTTCCACCACCACCTTACATGGATGGGTATAATGGTGTAAAGAATAACTATACATAGTTATTAAAACATCATATTTATTCTGATATATTGTATAATCCACTCCAATTCAATTCAATATTTATGGAAATGATATCATCGCTCGTGCGTACGTACGGACTACCGTCTCCACGACGCGATGAGATTCATTCTCCATGTTAACCATTTAAGAATGATTATAAAGTATATATAAGAAATAATAATGAAATATATGACATTATAAAGCTACTGGATTTATTTATATATATATATATATATGTATGTCATCTACTTACTTCCATTCAAGACAATAGGGAAAGGAAAACAGCGTTCATGCGTACGTACGGACTACCGTCTCCATGAACGGTGTTTTTCATTTCATTTATCTATCTATTATATATATATATATATATATACTGAATATATATGATATATAAATCATATTTTATATTCTGGAAGTAATTAAATCATGATATAAGTAATAATAATGTCAATAACAACAAGTCAAAACACCTACGATAAAAGAAACGATTTTACCCAAAACGCCTCTTTAACATGGAATTTACAAAAGAACGGGTAATATAATGTCATAAGTGAACCATATATGATATCATAACAATGAATATGATTCTTTAATAAGTCAATGACATTATTTAAACCATTATACAGGAGCTTCGGACACGTACAAAGAAAATCGGACCTAAGGTAAGGGAAATATCACAATCTCACTTTTATCCGAGATTGTTTTTACTTTGGTAATTACTGGGGTGTATTTTATCATCCACAGCCATGTTTCCTAAATATGTAATATTATTTCCATCCAATTACAATAGTTTAAATCCAATTTTACCTTTCTTTGAGTTTTTAGTAAAGAATAAGAAAGGAATCTTTTGTCGTTTTTCATACGAGGTACTTTTTGACTTTTCCGACATAAGTACGAAGAATGTTTTTTTAACTTATACGGCATGAATGGATTTTTAAAACATTATTTCAAAGAAGCTTCCTTTACAAGTATTCAAGTTTATTTTTAATCAACTTCTTTTAGTTTAAAATTGTATGACATGTTAATAAAGTAAAAGTGTTTTTGAAGAAGAAAGGATATTTTCCTCAAGAATGAAGTTCAGGTATTTTATCAAAATAATTTTCCATCTAAGATAATAAAAGGGTTCTGTTTCTATCCCTATTATTACATGGATTTGATTATGTTGTGATGGAAACATTTTTATGAATTCCTTTATCTTATATGAATTGTTTTATGATGTCATGTTGTTTAAGAATTCCATTTTTATTACATGGGTTATGTGATGATGTATGATTTATGATTATGTGGCACACATAAGAAAGGATTCATTATAAGATGGGTGGGACCTATATCTCCCTCCAATGCATTGGTTAAAGATTTTATATCTCATGAGATAGACAGGGCTGGAACGGTAGGTTATATCGGTTCAGTGAAACAGGACTGAAACGAGGGTTACTCGATTCAGAAAGGGACTTTGTCCACTAAGATAGTCTTGGCAATTAGTCTTGACTAACAAGAAATGATTATCTATGATTATGTGTGTATGCCACAAAGTTTCATGTTTTAAGTTATGATTATTGGTATTACTTTTTCACTGCCATGATTTATCCCATGATTATGAAATTATGCTCTCTTTTGCAGGTTATGATTTCCAAAATGTTATGTTCTTATGAATATGATGTGATTGATATTTATTTTGTTTACCCTTACTGAGCATTTGAGCTCACCCTTTTATGTTTTCTTTTCCCCAGGATATAAAGAAAGGTTTTAGGTAAAAAAAGGAAGATCTTTATGGGAGATTTTGAAGATCTGTCACCATGATTAGAAGATTATAGTCCGAGTTTCCAAAGACACTAAACTATTACAGTCCTTGTGTGTGTGTGTTTTTAATGTACTAAGTATTCCGCAAAAGTAATGTAATGTCAATGTACGTCAAGATACGGGTCTCTACAGTTGGTATCAGAGGAAAGGTTTAGTCAACCTTTGGAAACTAGGATGCGAAAACGTTAGTGAGATCCCTAGAGATATTTATAAGGTATGTCTAGGGATTCCCCTAAGGATAAGTATACGTATAGGATATAGTCCTAGAACTATGGTAAAGATATTAGATTAAACCAAAGATGTTAGATATTTAAGTTTCTCCCCCTTTATTATGATTTTTGCCTCTCACACTATTCTTTTTGGGTTTTAGAAAATGGCTGGAAACAAGGTGATTCACGATAATGGAGGATATAATGGACAATGGAATGATATTCTTCATGAGCAACCAAATGAAATGGGATTTGGAAGTCCAAACATCATTATTATGTCGAATCAGCAATCTCATAATATGATCAATAAAGTAAAATTTGGTAAGTTTCCTGACTCGGCTAATAAGAGAAAGATGGAGTTTCATGATGATCATAGAGGAAAGAAAGTTCAATTTCCCCTATGTAAATCATGTGGGAAGAGGCATCAAGGAAAATTTTTCAAAGAAACTGGAAGATGCTTTGGGTGTGGAAATGAAGTACACAAAGCAAGTAAGTGCAAAGGAAAAGGTTCAGTTAACACCATGGATGAGGATAATGGTATTGCTACGACATTAACAATGGTTAAATGTTTTAAATGTGGAATGTACGGGCATTATGCAAACCAATTCCCTAAGGGAAAGTCTCATAAAGAGAATCAGTATGGTCGTATGGGTAGTATTTATGTTGATGATGATGATGAGACTACAAATGATATGTGAGATGAAAGAATTATTGAAGCTCGGTCAATGGTTAAAGAATTTAGTGGAATGATTACATGTTTATCAAGTGTAATGTTGTATAAGTAATCTCATGGTACTATGGGATAAAGAGACATCTAAGGATTTTTACATTGTTGTCTTTCCTTAAGTTTTGAAAGTATGTGATGAATGGTACCAGTATTTTTGGAAAGTAGATGATATGCGCATAATGAAGGGATAAGACGATAATGAGATGTTTGATTGTATGCATGAGCTCATGATTGATATAAGGACTAAGTGATATCATGGTTTGAGTATATAGAATTCTGAGGATTTTGGTATGTGGAAAGTGTTAACTTTTAACTGCATTCAAGTTTTCAATAAGGTTCAATGGGTATTCAAGAGAGTACAAGATTAAGGCCTTTGAATGTTTGGAATGTGTCCAACAAGATATATCTTATGATATATGGGGATCAACGATGGTATTAAATCTCTGGTAATCGTTTTCACTATGTTATGAGAATGGACTGCAGTATTATGGATAGGACTAAAGATTGGAATGGATTATGTTGGACATAAGTTAGTATTAAGGATAGAAGTTTTTTCGATATTATGGGATGTTATAGTAATATAGTTTTAGAAAAAGGACAACCTGCCGGACGGGCGACAGCCCATCGCTTCGGACAAGGCTGTGGGAATCGAACCCACAACTGAAGTGCGACTGGCCTTTATCGCCTACCACTGGCCTACAGGAAGTCCCTGTTTAGTAGAAACTAGTTTTATTATATTAAGCAGTATGATATATGAAGTATAAGTCCATTTTAGGAACTATTTATGATTAATCTCACTATAGATCGACTTATGTATATAATTTTTGCTAACCTTTTGTTTGAGACAGATGGAATGACCCGTCATTCTATCACATGATCTGCTAACACTTCACAAATAACAAATTCAACTTCATTTATTTAAGAGATGAAGTGGAAATTGTTCTAGGCACGAACAATAGTGAGATTGTACCAAAATAAAGAAATTATTTATTCCAATTCAAATTTTCAACTTTAGGGAAATGATCTTGAAAAACAAAAATGTTGTCCTAGTGATCTTATACCTGATGAATCGGATGGTACCTTAGATCGTCACAAATTTATGGATTTGTGATTATTGTCTTTTCCATAGCCATGTTCTCTACCACTCTCCATCAGAACATGATGGTTAGATTTCTCTTCCATATCCATATTTTCACCTATATGGAAACCCAATGATTAGTTTATTTGGGTAACCGTTACGTTTCATACTTTTGTTTTTAAAGATTGGTTTTGATATTCCTTTTTACGATGTGGGTTTCTATTAAAGAAACTTTCAAATAGTAAACCATTTATAACCCCGAAGAATTTCGAGGGCGAAATTCATTTTAAGGGGGGTAGAATGTAACAGCCCAAGATTTTATAAAAAATATTCTTTTTAATTTTATTAATGTCTTGTGTTGTACGCTACACCAAAAGGAGCTTGCACAAAACGCATCCTTGACTTGCCTTGCATTACATGCAATCGCGACCTTCCTCGATAGCGTGTGTAATACGCAATACCGAGTTTCACTAAACAACGATATGCTATTAAAATATTATTAAAACTAGCCAGTATGAATAGTAATAACCACTTTTTAAAATTCTGTAAATCTTATTTTTCAAAATGAACTTCATTTTTGGATTCGGAGTATCGAATTTAGCCTAGGGTGAAATTTTGGTAATTTTCGGATAACTTTCATATTTTGATGAATAGTGAAAATTACTAAATTTTAGATAAAAACAACTTTTTCAATCGAAATAATTAATAGTGATAAATTATTAATTTGAGTGGTTTTAAAGTATATTTAGAATATATTTTTACAATTTAATACAATGTTGGTCATTGGATGTAATTTCACATTTAAACCAGACATAAACAAGTGTGAGTCTTTTGATAGATATTGTTTCTTAAAAACACGCTATTTGTTTTAAATGCGGGATTTAATTATAAAATTAATTAATGCAACTTCTATGATATTAATTTGGTAAAATAGACTTCATTTTTGAATTCGGAATATGAAATATAGCTTAGGATGAAATTTTGGCATTGTTCTGAAAAACATCAATTTTTGATGAATAGTGAAACTACTAAGTGGTAGTTAAAAAAAATAATTTCTTCATAAATCTTAATTTTACCGCTTCTGTGAATGGAATTTCGAAAATCCGACAGACACGGTTGATATCAGTAAGTAAAATGTGGTTCAATGAGATAAAAATAATTTTTTGGTGAATAGTAACTTTTTACTTTTTTTTACCGCGGTTAATAGTAAATAGGGTAACTAAGGGTAAATATGATATTATTATTACCCTGACACATGTCCTAATACTATTGGATAAGTGTAATTTGACCAAAAACAACCTTATGAATAAAATATGACCATTTAGGCCCACATGGATTAGATTAGGACATTTATTATTATTTAATTCAAAGAAGAGTTAAAAGAGTTAAAATCAAAGTTTATTCACTAAAACATTTTTAATATGGGTTTATACATAAGATAAATTATACTATAAATATTCATTAGAAAGATAAAACGATTTCCTACATAATGATATTTTATTTATAATTTTTAGACTTTAAATAAATTAATTTATTTATGACACAACGATGATGCAGTAATTACCCTTTTAAGGAAATATTAACATAATTGATGTTATAAATACTCAAATGAATGTAATTTGAGACTTTTTATGAATTCCACTAATTTTCTAGGTTACTATGATATATTAGTGTTGATTTAATCAACTTGGATCGAACATATAATTCTGTTATGACTTTCACAAAAATCATATATCAAATAGTGTCAAAATTGACACAAAATAGTTTTTAAATCAAATATTATATTATTAATTGTTATTTTATTCCTAAAAATCTAAGGTTCGGCCAAATGACTTAGATAAGGATATATAGATTAATAATAAACAATTTGGGGTTCGTTTGGCATGTTATAGTAAGTGTATTAACCATATAGTGAAAGAAAACAAAAAGACACGGTAAAAGTTAAATTATTTAACTTAGAGTTAAATCTAATTGATAAGGTTAAAATAATAACCTAAACTTGTCTAAATCCTATTGGTTGATAGGATTTCGACCCATACCCACTTTAGCTTCGAAATAAGACCCTTTGGAACCATTATAAACCGATTTTTACTTTAATATAAAATAATATTTTGAGATATTCCTAAGGTGCCCCTCTCCTCCCTTATAAAAGGGCACCTCCTCCCCCTCCTCCTCACACCAATTTGAGCACTCAAGCTCGGCCAACCCCTGCCAAAATCTCTTCTCCACTTCCCTAGAAACATCCTAGAGGTTCTGTTATTCCTCAAAGACCAATTTTAGTTCCCTAAGAGGAGGTCTCCAAAAGGCGCTTCAAAGAAGAGGTAATTACCGTTACCAATTCTTTCATCTTTATTTCTTCTTCCACTTCTTCTTATTAGGTTGTTTCATTATGAAGTAATAACATCAGTATCACTCATATACTGATATGTTATTATAAGTATGAAACAACCCTATTTCACCATCTATCTATCCTACGGAAAAAGAAATCACCGCGCGTGCGTACGTACGGAATACTGTCTCCACGCCGTGGTGTAATCTATTTTCAACCACCACCTTACATGGATGGGTATAATGGTGTAAAGAATAACTATACATAGTTATTAAAACATCATATTGATTCTTATATATTGTATAATCCACTCCAATTCAATTCAATATTTATGGAAATGATATCATCGCTCGTGTGTACGTACGGACTACCGTCTCCACGACGCGATGAGATTCATTCTCCATGTTAACCATTTAAGAATGATTATAAAGTATATATAAGAAATAATAATGAAATATATGACATTATAAAGCTACTGTATTTATGTATATGTATATATGTATGACATCTACTTACTTCCATTCAAGACAATAGGGAAAGGAAAACAGCGTTCATGCGTACGTACGGACTACCGTCTCCATGAACGGTGTTTTCATTTCATTTATCTATCTATTATATATATATATATATACTGAATATATATGATATATAAATCATATTTTATATTCTGGAAGTAAGTAAATCATGATATAAGTAATAATAATGTCAATAACAACAAGTCAAAACACCTACGATAAAAGAAACGATTTTACCCAAAATGCCTCTTTAACATGGAATTTACAAAAGAACGGGTAATATAATGTCATAAGTGAACCATATATGATATCATAACAATGAATATGATTCTTTAATAAGTCAATGACATTATTTAAACCATTATACAGGAGCTTCGGACACGTACAAAGCAAATCGGACCTAAGGTAAGGGAAATATCACAATCTCACTTTTATCCGAGATTGTTTTTACTTTGGTAATTACTGGGGTGTATTTTATCATCCACATCCATGTTTCCTAAATATGTAATATTATTTCCATCCAATTACAATATTTTAAATCCAATTTTACCCTTCGGTGAGTTTTTAGTAAAGAATAAGAAAGGAATCTTTTGTCGTTTTTCGTACGAGGTACTTTTTGACTTTTCCGACAAAAGTACGAAGAATGTTTTTTTTAACTTATACGGCATGAATGGATTTTTAAAACATTATTTCAAAGAAGATTCCTTTACAAGTATTCAAGTTTATTTTTAATCAACTTCTTTTAGTTTAAAATTGTATGACATGTTAAGAAAGTAAAAGTGTTTTTGAAGAAGAAAGGATATTTTCCTCAAGAATGAAGTTCAAGTATTTTATCAAAATTATTTTCCATCTAAGATAATAAAAGGGTTCTGTTTCTATCCCTATTATTACATGGATTTGATTATGTTGTGTTGGAAACATTTTTATGAATTCCTTTATCTTATATGAATTGTTTTATGATGTCATGTTGTTTAAGAATTCCATTTTTATTACATGGGTTATGTGATGATGTATGATTTATGATTATGTGGCACACATAAGAAAGGATTCATTATAAGATGGGTGGGACCTATATCTCCCTCCAATGCATTGGGTAAGGATTTTATATCTCATGAGATAGACAGGGCTGGAATGGTAGGTTATACCGGTTCGGTGAAATAGGACTGAAACGAGGGTTACTCGATTCAGAAAGGGACTTTGTCCACTAAGATAGTCTTGGCAATTAGTCTTGACTAACAAGAAATGATTATCTATGATTATGTGTGTATGCCACAAAGTTTCATGTTTTAAGTTATGATTATTGGGATTACTTTTTCACTGCCATGATTTATCCCATGATTATGAAATTATGCTCTCTTTTGCAGGTTATGATTTCCAAAATGTTATGTTCTTATGAATATGATGTGATTGATATTTATTTTGTTTACCCTTACTAAGCATTTGAGCTCACCCTTTTATGTTTTCTTTTCCCCAGGATATAAAGAAAGGTTTTAGATAAAAAAAAGGAAGATCTTTATGGAAGATTTTGAAGATCTTTCACCACGATTAGAAGATTATAGTCCGAGTTTCCAAAGACACTAAACTATTACGGTCCTTGTGTGTGTGTTTTTTTAATGTACTAAGTATTCCGCAAAAGTAATGTAATGTCAATGTACGTCAAGATACGGGTCTCTACAGCAACCACTGACATTCAATAAGAGTACAAATTCATTGGTAGCTGAGCAATGGATAAGTTCCCTAGAAATAATATTTCAGGCTTTGGGGAGTAGTGAATGGGAAAAAGTTATCATGGTAGTTTATCGATTCACTGGAGATGCGGATCAATGGTGGTCCTTGATTCAAAACACAAAGGATGACGAGGAAGTATAAAATATGGAATGGAGGTAGTTCAATGAACTTTTCTTAGAAAAATACTTTCCTTATGACCATCGTGAAGATAGGGAAATGCAATTTCAATGTCTGAGACAAAAGGAGGATGAGAATGTCGCAAATTATGAGGATAAATTTACAAGGTTATCAAGGTATGCTAGAGATTATATATGTAACCCAAGAACTAAGATTGATCATTTTATTGATGGGTTAAAACCATTTATTCGTCGAACATTAGTGTCACAATCCTTCTCGTCGTATGAAGATATTGTCTCACGTGCGATCAAGACAAGAAAAATAATTTTCTAAGTATTACAACTTTAAAGCAAAGCAAGAGAAGAACAGATCTACTAATCACTCTGGGAATGGAAATAAGGGGAAGAAGGAAAATGTTGAATATCCATCCTGCAGTAAATGTGGGATGAAACACCTCGGTACGTTCTTGAAGAGAATGGGTGTATGTTACAAGTGTGGTGAAAAAGGCCACCAAGCTTGTGATTGCAATGGGAAGAAAGAATCTACTGATGTTCAATGATACAACTGCAGGGAGATGGGACATTATGCAAATGAATGTCATATGCATCAGGGTAACTTACCATAGAAAAGTCCAAGGATCAAGGCCAAGCATATGTTATCACTACTGCTGAGGTAAAATCTCTGAAAGACGTGGAGGCAGGTAATTTAATGGTTTCCTCAAGTTTAGAAAATGAATTATTTGATTCTTTATCATCGCACTATTTCATTTCTTCCCAGTTTACTATGAAAATTAGATATTTCCAATTTGATTTAATAAGGGAGTTGTCAGTCAAAACTCTTAAGGGAAGTATAATTCCAACAATGTTTTGTGAATAGGTCCCCATTAGAGCACATAAATTTTCTTTATCTGTTGATCTCATCATCGTACCCATGAATAAATTTGATATAATCCTCGGTATGGATTGGATTTCTGACCATGATGTGAACATTTATTGTATGAAGAAGGAGGTTACGATTTTTGATGATGATGATGATAAGGAACACCATATCTTTAGAGAAGAATCATCACCTCCTAATTCTTATCTAGATCCACCCCCAATAGCTCAACTAACTTCAATTATTGGGGAGGAAGAGAATGAAATGACTGTGGGTGAGGAAAAGAATGTTCAATTAGAGGATGTACCTATTGTGAAAGAATATGTAGATGTGTTTCCGGAAGATTTACTTGAACATCCTCTAGAACGAGAAGTTGAGTTTTCTGTTGATGCAATTCCTGGATCAAGGCCTATATCGAAGACCCCTTATAGAATGGCCACTGTGGAATTAGTTCAACTAAAAACAGCTAGAGAAATTGAGTAATAAGGGATTTATTCACCCTAGTGTTTCTCTACGGGGAGCCCCTATTCTTTTTGTTAAAAAGAAAGATTGATCTATGAGGTTTTGTAACGACTATAGGGAAATATATGTTATCACAATAAAGAACAAGTATCCCCTACCTTGCATTGATGATTTATTTGACTAACTCCATGGAGCTCAATAATTGTCAATGATTGTCCTTCGATCTAGATACCATCAGTTGTGTGTGAAGAAGGAAGACATTCTGAAGACAATATTTCGAACCAGGTACGGGCATTACGAGCTTATAGTAATGCCTTTTGGATTGACTAATGCACCCTCATTATTCTCGGATCTAATGAATAGAGTTTTCAAAGAATATATCGATGATTTTGTGGTGGTATTTATTGATGAAATCTTGGTATACTCCAAAAGATACTAAGATCATAAAAATCACATGCGCATTATCCTGAAGACTCTTAGAAGACATGAATTATATGGGAAGTTTAGAAAGTGTGAATTCTGGCTTTAGGAGATCTCTTTTCTTGGACATATTGTCTTTATGGATGGAATCTCTCTTGATCCTTCAAGACAAGTGCAATCCAAGAATGTCCATCACCAATGAGTATAACTGAGGTACATAGTTTTATTGGTTTAGCAGGTTATTATCGACGTTTCATCCATAACTTTTCCCGATTGGCTAACCCGTTAACAAAGCTCACACATAAAGGGGTAAAAGAATTTTGGAAAAAAGTGTGTGAAGAATGTTTCAATGAACTGAAGAGAAGATAAGTCAATTATCCTATATTGACTCTACCATCGTGGAATGATGGGTTCGTTATTTATAGTGATGCATCGATAAAAGGACGTGGTAGTTTCCTTATGCATAATGATAGGGTTATTACCTATGCATCACAACAGCTAATAATTCATGAGAAAAACTACCCTACTCATGATCTTGAGTTAGCTGCTGTAATATTTTCTTTGAAGATATGGACACATTATCTCTATGGTGAAAAATGTGAGATTTATACTGATCAGAAGAGTTTGAAGTATATTTTCTTAAAGAAAGAATTCAACATGAGGTGAAGGATATGTCTTGAACTACTCAAGGATTATGATGGCATGATACACTACCACCCGGGGAAGGAAAATAAAGTTGATGATGCTTTGACCAAAAAAGATCATGGAGTTTTGAACATGATGATAATTGAAAGGGATCATATTTTCATGGATCTCAAGAAGATGGATATGGGAATTACCATGGAAGGTGAAACATCGATACTTTTTCAAATGGTTTCCAAACCATCTTTACTAGAAAGGATAAAGAGTTCTTAGATCGGTGATAAAGAGTTTCAAAAGAATATTAAAGCTGTGAATGATGGGAGATTGAAAGACTTTGTGTATGAAGATGGAATTTTGAAATTTGGGAAGAGAATTTGTGTTCCTGATAGACCTGATCTAAAAAGGGAATTGTTGGACGATGCTCATAGTTCCAATTTCTCAATACACCCTGGGAGAACCAAAATGTATTGGGATTTGAAGGAAAATTTTTGGTGGGACAACATATAGAGGGAGATTTCTGATTTTGTGTCAAGATGTACGGTTTGTCAACAAGTGAAAGGTGGAAGGCAATAGCCTGGAGGGGTCATGCAACATCTTCCCATACTGGAGTGGAAATGGGATAATATTATGATCGACTTTTTCATGGTACTACCAAAGACTCCTAGAAATAATGATGCAATATTGGTTATTGTTGACTGTCTTACCAAGTCAGCACATTTTCTTGCAATAAGAGATGATCTACGACTGGAACGTCTAGCAAGACTATATATTAATGAAGTTTTGAGACTTCATGGAGTACCCCTATCAATTATTTATGATCATGATCCCCATTTTACTTCAAGATTCTGGAAATGTCTTCAGAAATCCCTGGATACTGAACTTCGTTTGAGCACTGCCTACCACCCCCAAACTGATGGACAATCAGAACGAATTATTAAAACCTTAAAAGACATGTTGAGATCTTACTCAAATGACTTTCAGGGTATGTAGGGTCAATATTTAACTCTGGTAGAATTTTCCTACAACAATAGCTTCCATTCTAGTATTTATATGGCACCATATGAAGCATTATACAGAAAGAGATATCGCGCACCAACCTGTTGGGATGACGTTGGTTAAAAAAACTTGTAGGCCCAGAACAGTTGGAGGAAATGATGGAAAAGGTAAAAGCAATCCAAAACCACATCAAAGCAGCTCAAAGTATGAAGAAGAGCTATGCCGATAACCGAAGGAAGGATTTGAAATTTCAGGTAGGAGATCATGTTTTCTTGGAGGTATCTCCATGGAAGGGAGTTATAAATTTTGGTAAGAAAGGTAAATTGAGTCCTAGGTACATCAGACCATTAGAAATTCTAGAACAAATTGGGGTTGTAGCTTACCGTTTGGCAATGCCGCCAAGTCTCTCCAAAGTTCATGATGTGTTCCACATGTCACTGTTGAGGAAATACATGCCTGACCCAATGCATGTACTCACCTATGAGGAATTAGAATTGGAACCCGATCTGTCTTATTATGAAGATCCCATCAGGATTCTTGATATGAGAGAACAAGTATTGAGAAACCGGATGACTCGTCTGGTAAAAGTTTTGTGGAGAAACCATAAGATGGAAGAGGCAATGTAGGAACCTGAGGAACTTATGATGAAGAATCACCCTAGTCATTTCATGTGGTAGTATTCTAGAAATTTCGAGGATAATATTATTTGAAGTATGGGAGAATGTAACACCCCAAGCTTCCACGGTATGCTTCCCTTTGAATAATATAGTAGCGTGTGTTGTATACAACCTCGAGTTCTAACACACACACACCACATCCAATCAAACTAGTAGTTATGAATAGTAATACCCACTTTTTTAAATTTTATAAATTTTATATTTCAAAATGGACATCATTTATTGATTTCGAATATCGAAATTATCCTAGGGTGATTTTTTGGAATTTTTCTGAAAAATTTCAATTTTCGATTAATAGTGAAAAAACACTGAGTTATAGTTTACAACCAAATTTTTATTTAAATAATTGTATATTTTATTTAAATTTAATTAAGGTCAAAATAGATACATAATAACTATATAAGTTCAACGTAATTCATTGGAGTGAGTTTAAAATAATTTTAGATATATAAAAATTTTATTGAACTTGTCACCGTCTTTTACCCACCACCTAGGAGAATTGGGAAATTCAAGTAAAACATAATTTTTCCACTTCTATGAGTGGAATTTCTAAAATCCGAGAGACATGGTTAATGTCAAGGAGAAAAATTTGGTTCAATGAGATGAAAATAATTTTTGGTGAATAACATCTTTTTACTTTTATTTACCACGGTAAAAAGTAAATAGGGTAATTAAGGGTAAAAATGATATTAATATTACCATAACACATGTACTAATTCTATTGTACAAGTGTATCTCGACCAAAAACAACCTTAGGAATAAAATATTATCATTTAGGTTCACATGGATTAGATTAGGACATTAATTATTTTTTAATTCAAAGAAGAGTTAAAAGAGTTAAAATCAAGGTTTAATTATTAAACTTTTTTAATATAGGGTTATAAATAAGATACATTAGATTGTAAATATTAATTAGAAAGCTAATAAAATTTCTTACATAATGTTATTTTATTTATAATTTTTAAAAATTAAATAATGTAATTTATTTATGACACAATGGTGATGCAGTAATTACCTAATTAATGAAATATTAAAATAATTGATATTATAAATATCAAAATAAATGTATGTTGATCCTTTTTATGAATTCCAATAATTTTATAGGATAATATAACATATTAGGATTGGTTATATAAATTTCTTTTGAAGTAATAATTCTGTTATGAAAGTGTTAAAAACAAAATACCCAATTGTGTCAAAATTTACATAAAAGAGTTTTTAAAACAAATATTATATTATTAATTTATATTATATTACTAAAAGTATATGGTTCTGCCAAAGGAATTGTATCATAATAGGTGTATCATTAATGGACTACTTGGGGGTCTCTTGGATGTATATAGTAATTTTATTAACTATATAATATAAAAATACAAAGTGACATGGTAAATGTCAAACTAATTAACTATGAGTTAAAACTAAAACATATGGTTAATATAGTGACCCAAACCTATCTAAAAACTATTGGATGAGTGGGTTTCGACCCATCGTCACCTTAACCATTAAATAATCCACTCTTGAGCCATTATAAACCGAATATGATTTTATTATAAAATAATATTTCGATCTTTTCCAAAGGTTCCCCTCCCCCCTCTTATAAAAGGGCACTCCCCCTTCTCTCAAATTCATACCTTCAAAGCCTTTTGTTTCGGCCAACATATGCCCAAATACCCTCTCAAATACCCTCAATTCAACCTAGAGGACTTAGTTTGATCATAAATCCAACCTAAGGAGCCATTTTGATCAAATAAAATGCAAGAACCTGAAGAAAAGATAATGTTTTCAACACCCTCTTTCAAGATCATTTCTTCTTCAACGTCTTCTTTCTTTGTTATTCCCATTCTAAAAAAATAAATCACGTATATTATATATAATTTGATTTTATTATAAATATCATACAACCATATTCTATATTCTATCCATCATTTGAATGACATGTCACCATACGTGCGTACGTACGGCTTACAATCTCCACGTCGTGGTGTAATTGTTATTCAATAAACTATTATTTGGATGGGTATAATAATGATGTGTAATTAATGTAAATAATAAATATAATATGATAATGATTTTGTATATATGATATAACATCCATTTATATATTATTTTAATATCAAAAGAATGATATTGTCGCTCGTCCGTAAGTACGGACTACCGTCTCCATGAACGCTATGAGATTCATTCTCCATCATATCCATTCAAGAATAATTCTTATTTAATGATTAAAAATAATGTTTATAAACTCGATATCATTTTGGAAATGAATAAGATACAACCTATCCATAACAAACACAACTTATGTAACAAAACATATAAACGAAAATGAGTAAGTTAACACCCGAAACAACGATAATACTATGATATTATTGACAAATCAATGTTAAAAGATAATATATGATATCATATTAATGTATATGATTCTTATATAATTTAATAACAATTATTTCACCATTATACAAGAGGTTAACCTACCCTCAACAAAAAAGTACAATGTAATGATTTATTTCACAATCTCTTCATTATCCGAGGTTGTTTACACGTAATTATCTACTGGGACCTCTTTATCATCCACATCCATGTTTCATAAAAATGTATTTCAAGTAATTATTACTATTTTAATGACTAAGGGATAAAGTCATTAATACCATTGTTGACTTTTAAAAGATGTTTGTAAAGGAATCTTTCTGTCGTTTTCCAAACAAGGTCCTTTTTAACCTTTTCGACAGAATTAAGGTAAGAATGTATTTTTAACTTATACGGTGAGTGCGGCTATTTTCAGCCGTTATAAAATCATTGAAGTTTCCATTACTATATTATAATAATACTTTCAAATTAAATGTTTTATTTTATAATTATGTGACTTTTAAATGGTCTCAAAAAAGATATTTCTCTCGAATAGTTTTGATTTCATCTATGTCAACATCCTTTGATGGATTTTAAACTTATTTTATGTTTATTTATTATGAAACAAAACTTCCATATTATAATGAAGGTTTTGTGATATGTTTGTCTGTGGATGTGTTATTTTTATACCATTCGTGGTTTAGGGAGAATGTATTGACATTTTGTATAATCATTTTAATATGAATGATTATGTTATGTTTAAACTTGTTCATATGAGAAATGCATTGGACTTAATATGTGACGGGTGGAGCCCGCTATAGCTTCTCGATGCATTGGTAGGTCTCATGAAAAAAACTAGTGTCTTGGCCCAAGGCCTTGACAAAATCTTATTTTTAGTCTTGGAATGAGGCCTTGGATATGTGGTTATGATAATCCGGCATTATGCATTCCATCATTATGAAAGTGGTTATTGATATTGCATGTGATTATTAAACTAGTATAATATCCATGTGAATAAGTAAATGGCATTGTTTGTTTTTTTCTTTGCCATATTAGCTGAAGTTCACGTTTAAAAGGCTTTTGTTTTAGTCATACATTGCCTTAAATGTTTGTGCATATTTATGAATGTTTCCACTATATTTTTTCCTCACTGAGCATTTGAGCTCACCCCTTTCAATGTTTTATTTCTCCCAGGATGTGAAGTAGTAATTTAAGAATGACCTGTAGGGATAGTATGAGGGGATATGAAGACAAGATGTTGTTTTTGTAGTTTTCACTTTATGATGTACTGTAAAATTTATGAATGTATCTAATTATTATAAGGCTACTAAACTAATCGGTCTTTCGATATTTGATCTTTCTTGTGATCATGAAAATGTTATTTAATAATGCACTAACTCTAGGTAACTAGGGTCGGGGTGTTACAATGAATGGCTTTGGTCAGTTTTCCGTAGGTCAGTTGTTGCATTCACTTAAAATGATGTACTTTTGAAAAATGAGAGAGACACTTTGAGTGGTGCCGGCCACACTGCACCTCAGATTGAGGTGAGGTTGACTCGTACACATCAAAAATGACCCATGGATCATTTTCCTAAAGTATCAACTCATTCTGAATGTATTTGTTTGGTTTTCCATATGCCAATTGTTTTAACTTAAAATTGTATCCATTTTAAATAAAAGAATGAAGTTTTGAGTGGTATTGGCCACACCATGCCTCAGATTGAAGCATGTATGGCTTTTAAACGTCACAAATGACCCATGGATCCTTTTCCTAAAGTATCAACAGAATCAGAATGTGTTTGTTATGTTTTCCGTATGTCAGTTGTTGTTTTCACTTAAAATGTTGTCAATTTCAATGAAATGTGAGACACTTTGAGTGGTTCCATCCACACCGCACCTCATATTGAGGCGAGGTTGACTCTTAAATGTCAAAAATGACCAATGGATCCTTGTCCTAAAGTTTGAATAAAATAAGAATGCTCTTGGTCGGTTTTCTGTATGTCAGCTATTGTTTTCACTTAAAATGATGTCCATTTTAAACAAAAGAGAGACACTTTGAGTGGTGTCGGCCACACCACGCCTTGGATTGAGGTGGTTTTCACACTTACACATCAAAAATGACCCATGTATTATTTCCTAAATTATCATCATAGTCCAAATGCGTTTGGACGGTTTTTTGTAAGCCAGTTGTTGTTTTCACTTAAATTCTTGTCCATTTCAAATAAAAGTGAGATTGTTTGAGTGTTTCTAGCCACACCAGACCTTAGTATTGAGGCGGGATTGATTTGTTCACATCAAATATTACCCATGGTTCATTTTACTAAAGTTTCAACTGAATCTGAATGAATTTGTTTGGCTTTCTATATGTGAGTTGTTGTATTAACTTAAAATAATGTCCTTTGGAAACAAAAGAAAGACACTTTCAGTGGTGACGGCCAAACAGCACCTCAAATTTGGGCGAGGTTGACTATTACATGTCCCAAATTACCCATGGATCATTTTACTCAGGAATCAGTAGAATCTGAATGCATTTGGTCAGTTTTCCGTATGCCAGTTGTTTGTACTTAAAAGCGTATCCATTTAAAAAAATAAAGACACTTTGAGTGGTACCGGCAACACCATGGCTTGGATTGAGGTAAGGTTGACTCATACATGTCACAAATGACTCATTTATCCTTTTCCCAAAGTACCAATAGATGTTGAATTCATTTTTTCAGTTTTCTGTTTGTCAGTTGTTGTTTTCACTTAAAATGTTGTCCATTTCAAAGAAAAGTGAGACACATTGAGTGGTACCAGCCACACCATGCCTCATATTGAGGCTAGGATGACACATACATGCCAAAAATGACCCATGTATCGTTTTCCTAAAGATTCAATAGAATTCGAATGTGTTTGGTATGTTTTCTATGTGTTAGTTATTGTTTTCACTTAAAATGATGTCCATTTTAAACAAAAGAGAGACACTTTGAGTGGTGTTCGCCACACCATGCCTTAGATTGAGGCAACGTTGACTCATACACATCACAAATGACCCATGTATTGTTGTCCTAATGTATCAACACATTACTAATGCATTTGGTCAGTTTTCCGTATGCCATTCGTTGTTTTCACTTAAAATCATGTCCATTTCTAATAAAAGTGAGACAGTTTGAGTGGTGTCGGCCACACTGGCCCTCATAATGATGTGAGGTTGACTCTTACACATCACATATGACCCATGTATCATTTTACAAATTCATCAATAGACTCGGAATGCCTTTGGTTGGTTTTCCGTATGTCAGTTGTTGTATTCACTTAAAATAATATCCTTTTGAAACAAAAGAGAGACACTTTGAGTGGTGTCGGCCACACCGCACCTTGGATTGAGGTTAGGTTGACTCTTACATGTCACAAATGACTCATGGATCATTTTACTAAAGTATTAACACAATACAAATGTGTTTTGTCAGTTTTCCATATGCCAGTTGGTTTTACTTAAAAGTGTATCCATTTAAAAAAAGACACATTGAGTGGTACCAGCCACACCATGACTCAAATAGAGGTGAGGTTAACTCATTCAAATCACAAATGAACCATGTATCTTTTTCCTAATGTATCAACAAAACCCGAATGCGTTTGGTCAGTTTTCTATATGACAGTTTTTTTCACTTAACATGTAGTCCATTTCAATGAAAATTGAGACACTTTGAGTGGTTCCATCCACACCGCACCTCGGATTGAGGAGGGGTGGAAGCATACAAATCAATAATGACCCATGAATCATTTTACTAATGTTTAAATATAATACAAATGAGTTTAGTCTATTTTATGTATGTTAGTTGTTGTTTTCACTTAAAATGATGCCTATTTTTAACAAAAGAGTGACACTTTGAGAGGTTTCGACCACACCACGCCTCGGAATGAGGTGGGGTTGACTCGTACACATCACAAATGATCCTTGGATAGTTTTCCTAAAGTATCAACATAATTATAATGAATTTGGTCTGTTTTCCATATTCCCGTTGTTGTTTTCACTTAAAATCATGTCCATTCAAAATAAAAGTAAGACAATTTGAGTGGTTTTGGCCACACCATCCCGTGGATTGAGGCGGGGTTGACTCGTACCCATCACATATGACCCATGGATCGTTTTCCAAAAGTTTCTATAGAATCATAATGCATTTTTTAGGTTTTTTGTTTGTGAGTTGTTGTATTCCCTTAAAATGATGTCCTTTTGAAATAAAAGAAAGACACATTGAGTGGTGTCGGCCACACCGTGCCTCATATTGTGGCTGGATTACTCTTACACGTCACAAATGACCCATGGATCATTTTCCTGGAGTATCAACACAATAATAATGTGTTTGGTAGGTTTTCCATATCCCAGATGTTTTTACTTAAAAATGTATCCATTTAAAACAAAAGAAAGACACTTTTAGTGGTACCAGCCACACCATGCTCCGGATTGAGGAAAGGTTGACTCTTACACGTCAAGAATGACCCATGGATCCTTGTCTTAAAGTATCAACAGAATTATAATGTGTTTGTTCAGTTTTCCTTATGTCAGTTGTTGTTTTCAATTAAAATGTTGTCCATTTCAAAGAAAAGGGAGACACTTTGAGTGGTGACGACCACACTACGCCTCGGATTGATGCAGTGTTGACTCGTACATGTCAAAAATGACCCAGGGGTCATTTTCCTAATGTTTCAATAGAATCTGAATGCTTTTGATTGGTTTTTCGTATGTCATTTGTTGTTTTCCCTTAAAATGATATCTATTTTAAAAAAGAGATAGAGACACATTGAGTGGTGTCGGCTACACCACACCATGTTTTGAGGCAGGGTTGACTCTTACACGTCATAAATGACCCATGGATCATTTTCCCAAAGTATTAATATAGCATCCCGCCTTTTTATCACATAAATATTCTTTACATTTTACAAAACCGAGGATCTTTAAGTTTCAGTGTCTTGGAAACCGGGAACTTAAAACATGAAAACATAAAACATTCTTTTTAAACACTTGAAAGACTTCTCCTCATGTTCATCCTAGGTTCATTACTGCATCTCATAACCTAGGTAAATACAATAAAATAAAGGGTGAGTAGAAGGCCCATTCAGGGAAACAGGAGAAACATTTTACATGTGAACTTGAGATACTTCAACAATGTCATGAATAAGAACTTTAAGGCATGAGAAAGAAATCATGAGGAATATCATAATAAAAATAACATTTTTAATAACTTGAAGATGTGGCTACATCATTTAACATAGACAATCATGAAAATATCACCAAGGTTGATCCCCAAGGTTTCATTTTAAAATTACCAAGGTTATTCACCAAGATATTGTGAAAATTGTAATCTCTAGTGGTTACATCATTACCCAATGCATTGGAGCGCTATCAGGGCGCACCCTTAAATTTGCCTTTATTATCATGTGAGCCACATATATCATCATCAAACATTTCATAAATAACCAATATAGCATAAAATAAATGGGTTTCATTTCATAATCATAGCGTTTTAAGAAAAAAACTGCTTTAAAGACATGATCTTTACGTCACTTTAAACCCACGGAAGGGGAGAGCGGGTCTCATGTATGTAAATACCAGAATTTAAAATACAAAATTTTGATATATATATATATATATGTGTGTGTGTGTGTGAATATCCTTGTAGAAATTAGATCTTTGATTATTCACTTTATAACATAAAATAATTTTGAGAAAAGAGAGAGGCATTTTGAGATGAAAATTCTGCAGCATAACGGCTATGTTTCGGGTTTTTAGAAAACATTGAAAAGAGAGGGGACATGGATCAAACATTCATAAATGACCCATAAACAGTTTCGGGATAGAATAAGAAGGATATATGAACATGGTAATGAAATTTTAAGGACATACCATTTGAAATGAAAAACATGGAAGGAAGACAAAAATTAGATTTCTCTTATGAAAGTACGGTAGCCTAACGGCGCAACTTAAACATAAAAAAAAAATGATTTAAAAAGATAAAATAGGGTCTCTCATCATGTGGTAATAAGAGTTCAGTATGATAGATATAGATATCATACCCCAACATAATTAAAAAGGAACTGGAAAGACTTCACATGAAAGTAGAACGTTGAAAAGAATGAGAAGGGTGAAAGAATCCCTTAAAAATTCGGCAGCCTAACAACGTCACTTAAACTTCAACAAAAATGATTTGATGAGATCAAATAGGGTCTCTAATAATATGATAATAAAAGTTGAATATGATAGATATAGAGATAATACCCCAACATAATAAAAAGAAACTTGAAAGAATTGACATGAAAGTAGAACTTTGAAAAATGAGAAAGGTGAAGGAATCCCTTAAAAATTCGGCAGCCTAACGGCGCCACATAAACATTCAGAAAACGAAATGATAAGAGTAAGAGGGGTTCTATCATCATATGAACATAAAAAGGACTGTATAATGAAGATAAAAGAACATCCTCCAACATAATAAAATGAGGCATAAAAGAAATGACATAAAAGAGATTACTTGAAAAGGAAGAGAGAGGTCAAATCCCTTACCTTAAAACGTAACTCTTAAAACTCAAAGGTTTGGACCTTGAGGGCTTGGAGGAACCTTGGGATGACTCTTTTGGAGGTAAGGAGACCATAACATTGTTGAGATTGATTTTGGAGTACAAAGGATGAGAAAATGGCTTGGTATTTATAGGGAAAGTGAGGGGACAATGCATTAATGGCCAAGGGACACCTCATAAGTGGGTTTCTCAAAACCATGTGCTCTCCCGAAATATTTCCCATGATGTTAGGCCACATGGGGTCCCCAATACAATAATTCATCAACTTTGTTCGGCCAACCCATAAAATATCTCATGACATCATCATGACACAGTTATGATGTCATTAAACATACTGAAACCCTAAAACTGTATTTTTACTATTCACTGAAAATTCAACTTTCTCCGAAAAAATCCCAAAATTTTACCTTAACCAAATATCAATACTCTGATTTCAAAAATGAACTCCATTTTATAAAAAATAATTTTCTAAATATTTTTAATTCATTTTTTAAATAAATACTGTATTCACCGAAAATTCATTTTTTTCAGAAAAGACCCCAAAATTTACCTTAACATAATATCGATGCTCGGAGTTCAAAAATGAAATCCAGTTTATAAAAATAATTTTCTAAATATTTTTAATTTAATTTTTATTTAAAAAACACTATTCACCCAAAAAAAATAATACTTGAATAATCATTTATGAAACCGTTATTTAACCATTTTATTGAATCACATTACTTAATCAAGGTGCCTATATTATATTAATACTTTCTTTAAACGAGATTACTAATCCATTTGGTAACATTACTAATCCTAAGCATAAAATCACTTTTCATAATTTACTATTCATAAAAATTTAAGTTGATCTTATTAGACTCTAAATTTCGTACTGAACATAACTGTAGAAGACCATTTTTCAAAAATCATTAAACATATTTAATTATTTAAGGTTTACATAAACGTTTTTTAAAATATCCTTTTTCTAAAATTCACCGAAAATATGCATACTATATTTATCCGGACATTTGAAAAGTCATAAACATCATCATAAGAAGAAATCCCATTTATTATTTAAAAAAAGGATTACACAAGGTAGTTATGGTCTCCTTACATAGACCCTTATCACAGAAGCATAGAACCTAAGTGTAAGGTGTGATAAGGTGAGAGAATCTGAGGGAGGCTCAGCCAACATCGCACGAGTAGTAATTTATATCAGTTTGAACTTCTCACAAAGTTGATCTCGTTCTAGCTTCACACGAGGAATTTCAACTCGGGTTTGGTCGAGAGCAAAGCCCAGTGGTGCTACCTCCTTCCCAAGTTCTTTTAAATGGGCTTTGATCGGTCCAAGACTACTGGGTGAGGCCATCGAATCTTGTTTCTATATTAATTAACCAAGATTACTTGTATTTAGAGGCAATAATCAAAACGTTTAGTTTCCAGCAGTCATATTGACTAATGGTCATATAACAGTCAAAACCCAACGGTCTCATTTTAATTATACTCATGTTATCAAATGAAACATTTTTTTTGATTATAAAAATAAAATAAAATAACACACAAAATTAGGAAACAAGATTTATTCAAAATTTCGGGTCATTACAATCTTCCCCCCTTAAGAAATTGCATCCTCGCATTTTTTAAATTTGGCTTTTGAAATTTCATTGAAAGTACCACATCGGAAAAGGAGTCAGTAAAACTATTACTTTAATAGAAAGAAAGGGAAGTACAAAGGTCACCTGAGTTAACCCATACTAGGATTCCATGGAGGAAAACATGGATATGGAAAAAAAGGGTCACGTTCTGGGGGAGAGTGATTGAAAACATGATTAGGGAAAAGTTGGCCACGAGAAAATCCCAAACTTATGATGTGTGTAAACTTTCTTTGATTCCCCAGTAGGAAACGTAAACCAACAACATTTTTGTTTTACGTTTATTTACATAATTTTGAGGAATTCATTTACTACATAGAACAAAAATATAGGGAAATATACCTACCTTCAAGTAGAGTTTCATCCTTTAATAAGTTTCTACCAAACCTAATAGTTTCTCCAAACGATGAGCATTCAAAAACACTTGGTCTCATCAAAACAGAAGAATCATCTTCTTGAGATTCACGTAGTTCACAAAAGATTAACTATCGATTTCTTCTATCTTTAATCACTATCCCAAAAACAGAAAGTGTAAGATAAAACAACTCTTCAAAAATAATGAATCCCATAAGAAGGGAAACTACTTTTAAATCTTTAAAGTTCCATGGTACTACCCAAAGTTTATCAAAGACCATTCCATAAATAACTATCCTTAAAATTCCTTGAAATAAACCAAACTATGATTGAAACCCAAATACCAGAAGGATTTGATAACATAGCCTTTCAAACTAAACTTCATTTATCATCTCCAAACAACATCAACCACTCCTAACATCTTATAACAAAAGTAGCTAACAAAAACATATTTTACCCAAGATAGGTTAATCATTCCCATAAGTAACCTAAATTACTATAAGTCCACCTTAAATTCATCGATTCTTCAAAATATTATTCAACCTTACACCTCAATGAAAATACCATAGTAATCTATTTACCTCAATCATATAGGGTCCCCAAAATAGTGAACGTCTTCCAAAATAATAATCATCTTTCAATCCCCTAATCATCTCTGTCATATTAATACGTCGATCGTCGCATTTTCTATCACATTGGTTGTTGGGACATGTTTTTCGATTTCCCACCATTAACTAAGAAGAGAAACTATAATTAGGGGCTTAAATACTTAGCCAATAATCATGAAAAGGAACTTAAAGCATATAAGGATAACTTGTAGAAGAAAAGTATAACCTAAATTGTGATCCCCTAGGTTTCAAACTAGGTTATCCATGATCATATATTCTTATGTGAATCTTTATTTTATTTTATCTTTGTTCCTTAAATAATGGTTCATACTAAGCCTATGAATTTACCAAAGCATATCCCCGGGGAGTGTCATAACCAAGAGTGCAGAAAGGCCCGTTTTCATGTACCAGTTCCCGTTTACGTCTAGCTCAAAGTGGTGTTTTTGGGTTTTACCCCTATGTACATCTATTCCAGAGCCACCTCTACCTGCTCGTATCCAGACAGGGATGTATTTTCTTGGAAACCCATTACTCAATACTCACCAAAATACCAGGAATATTTCCTATATATAAAATTTTCTATAAGATTCTTCCTAAAGATTTCATATCCTAATTTACACAAATAACTAATCCATCATTTGATTCCCACTATAGCATCTCGCCTTTTTTATCACATAAACTTTCATTACATTTTACAAAACCAAGGATCTTTAAGGTTTAGTGTCTTGGAAACCGGGGACTTAAAACATGAAAACATAAAACATTCTTCTTAAACACTTTAAAAGATTCTCCTCATTTTCATCCTAGGTTCATTAATGCATCTCATAAACTAGGGACATACATCAAAATAAAGGGTGAGTAGAAGGCCCAGTAAGGGAAACAAGAGAAATATTTTACATGTGAACTTGAGATACTTCAACAATGTCATGAATAAGAACTTTAAGGCATGAGAAAGGAATCATGAGGAATATCATAATAAATATAATATTTTTCATAACTTGAAGATGTGGATACATAATTTAACATATAAAATCATGAACATATCACCAAGGTCCATCCCCAAGGTGTCATTTGAAAATTACCAAGGTTATTCACCAAGATATCGTGAAAATTGTAATCTCTAGTGGTTACATCATTACCCAATGCATTGGAGCGCTATCAGGGTGCACCCTTAAATTTGCCTTTATTATCATGTGAGACACATATATCATCATAAAAAATTTCATAAATAACCCATATAGAATAAAGTAAATGGGTTTCATTTTATAATCATAATGTTTTTAGAAAAAACTGCTTTAAAGACATGATATTTAAGTCACTTTAAACCCACAGAAGGGGAGAGCGGGTCTCATGTATGTAAATCCCAGAATTTAAAATAGAAAATTTTGATATATATATATATATATATATATGTGAATACCCCTGTAGAAATTATAGCTTTGATTATTCACTTTATAACATAAAATAATTTTGATAAAAGACAGGGGCATTTTGAGACGAAAATTCTGCAGCATAACGGCTATGCTTCGGGTTTTTAGAAAACATTGAAAAGAGAGGGGACATGGGTCAAACATTCATAAATGACCCATAAAACAGTATAGGGATAGAATAAAAAGGATATATGAACAAGGTAATGAAATTTTAAGGACATTCCATTTGAAATGAAAAACATGGAAGGAAGAAAAAAATTAGATTTCTCTTATGAAAGTTCGGCAGTCTAACGACGTTACATAAAATTCAACAAAAAATGATTTGAAAAGATCAAATAGGCTCTCTAATAATGTGAGAATAAGAGTTCAGTATGATATATATAGAGATCATACCCCAACATAATTAAAAAAGAACTTGAAAGACTTGACATGAAAGTAAAACATTGAAAAGAATGAGAAGGGTGAAAGAATCCTTTAAAAATTCGGCAGCCTAACGACGTCACTTAAACTTCAACAAAAATGAATTGAAATGATCAAATAGGGTCTCTCATCATATGAAAATAAATTTTCAGTATGATAGATATTGATATTATACCCCAACATAATAAAAAGGAACTTAAAAGACTTGACATGAAAGTAGAACTTTGAAAAATGAGAAAGGTGAAAGAATCCTTTAAAAATTCGGCAGCCTAACGACGCCACATAAACATTCATAAAACGAAATGATGAGAGTAAGAGGGGGTCTCTCATCATATGAACATAAAAATTAAAATACAATGAAGATAAAATAACATCCTCCAACATAAGAACATGGAGCATAAAATAAATGACATAAAAGAGATTACTTGAAAAGGAAGAGAGAGGTCGAATCCCTTACCTTAAAACGTAACTCTTAAAACTCAATGGTTTGGACCTTTTGGAATTGGGGGCACCTTGGGAGGACTCATTGGGAGGTAAGGAGACCAGAAAATCGTTGAGACTGATTTTGGAGTCCAAAGGATTGGAGAATGGCTTGGTATTTATAGGGAAAGTGATGGGACAAGGCCTTAATGGCCAAGGGACACCCCATAAGTGGGATTCTCAAAACCATGTGCTCTCCAAAGATATTTCCCATGAAGTTAGGCCACATGGGGCCCCCAATACAATACTTCATCGCCTTTGGTCAGACAACCCATAAAATATCTCCTGACAACATCATGACACAATTATGATGTCATTAAACATACCGAAACCCTAAAACTGTACTTTTACTATTCACTGAAAATTCAACTTTCTCAGAAAAAATCCCAAAATTTCACCTTAACCAAATATCAATGCTCTGATTTCAAAAATTAACTCCATTTTATAAAAATAATTTTCTCAATATTTTTAATTCATTTTTTAAATAAATACAGTATTCACCAAAAAATCATTTTTTTCAGAAAAAACCCCAAAATTTACCTTAACAAAATATCGATTCTCAGAGTTCAAAAATGAAATCCAGTTTATAAAAATATTTTTATAAATTTTTTTAATTTATTTTTAAATTATAAAACCCTATTCACCTGAAAAAACTAATACTTGAATAATAATTTATGAAACCGTTATGTAACCATTTTATTAAATCACATTACTTAATCAAGGTGCCTAGATTATATTAATACTTTCTTTAAGCGAGATTACTAATCCATTTGGTCACATTACTAATCCTAAGCATAAAATCACTATTCATAATTTACTATTCATCAAAATTTAAGTTGATCTTCTTAGACTCTAAATTTCGTACAGAACATAATTGTAGAAGACCATTTTTTGAAAATCATTACAAAATTTTAATTATTTAAGGTTTACAGAAACATTTTTTAAAATATCGTTTTTCTAAAATTCACCAAAAATATGCATACTATATTTATCCAGATATTTGAAAAGTCATAAACATCATCAAAAGAAGAAATCCCAATTTTTATTTAAAATAAAGGATTACACAAGGCAGTTACGGTCTCCTTGCATAGCCCCTTATCACACCAGCATAGGAACTAAGTGTAAGGTGTGCTAAGGTGAGAGAATCTGAGGGAGGCTCGACCAACATCGCACGAGTAGTAATTTCTATCAGTTTGAACTTCTCGCAATGGCGATCCCATTCTAGCTTCACACGATGAAGTTCATCTTGGGTTTGGCCGAGAGCAAAGCCTAGTGGTGCTACCTCCTTCTCATGTTCTGTTAAATGGGCTTCGATCGGTCCAAGACTACTGGGTGAGGCCATCGAATCTTATTTCTATATTAATTAACCAAGATTACTTGTATTTAGAGACAATAATCAAAATGTTTAGTTTCCAGCGGTCATATTGACCAATGGTCATATAACAGTCATTACCCAACGGTCTCATCTTAATTATACTCATGTTATCAAATGAAACATTTTTGTTGAGTATAAAAATAAAATATAATAACACACAAAATTAGGAAATAAGATTTATTCAAAATTTTGGGTCGTTACAATTAACACAATCCAAATGCGTTTGGTCGGTTTTCTGTATTCCAGTTGTTGTTTTCACATAAAATCTCAACTATTTCAAATAAAAGTTATACAGTTTGAGTGGTTCCATTCACACAGGCCCTCATATTGAAGTGGGTATGACTTGTACAGGTCACATATGACCCATGAATCATTTTCCTAAAGTTTCAACAGAATCCGAATGCCTTTGGTCAATTTTCAGTATGTCAATTGTTGTATTCACATAAAATGATGTCATTTTGAAACAAAAGAGAGACACATTGAGTGGTGTTGGCCAGACCGCACCTGTAATTGAGGCAGGGTTAACTCGTACACATCACAAATGACCTGGGGATCGTTTTCCGAAAGTATCAACATAATCAAAATGCGTTTGGTCTATTTTCCGTATGCCAGTTTTTTTTACTTAAAAGTGTATCCATTTTAATCAAAATAAAGTCACTTTGTGTGGTACCGACTACACCATGCCTCGTATTGAGGTGAGGTTGACTTTTACAAATAAAAAATGATCTGGGGATCCTTTTCCTAATGTTTCAACAAAATCGGAATGCATTTAGTTTGTTTTCTGTATGTCAGTTGTTGTTTTCACTTAAAATGTTGTCTATTTCAAAGAAAAGTGAGATACTTTGAGTGGTGATAGCCACGCCACAACTTGGATTGAGGCGGGTTTGACACGTACATGTCCAAAATGACTCATGGATCGTTTTCCTAATGTTTCAATGGATTTCTAAAGTGTTTGGTTGGTTTTCTGTATGGCAGTTGTTTTCACTTAAAATGATGTCCATTTTAAACAAAACAAAGACCCTTTGAGTGGTGTCATCCACCCCGTGCCTCAGATTGAGGCGAGGTTGACTCGTACACATCACAAATGACCCATGGATTGTTTTCTTAAAGTATCAACACAATCCAAATGCGTTTGGTTGGTTTTCCATATTCCAGTTGTTGTTTCCACTTAAAATCATGTCCATTTCAAATAAAAGTTAGACATTTTGAGTGGTTCTAGCCACACCGGCCCTCGGATTGAGGCAGGGATGACTCATACATCAAATTCCAACAGGACTACAAATTGACACAGGTTGACACCATAGATCAGGGCCAAATCATGGCATTACCGTGGCGTGACCATGGCGTGTTTTCCTGGTCCAACGACATCCAAGGGGCAACATCTTCTAGCTAGGAGCGAAGGGATCGGGAGGATGTGGGGCAACATTCTGGCCTTCTATTCTCTAACCAAACACTATGGATGGGTAATGTATCTAAAACTCTATCTAGGTATCATTCATCAAATTCTGACAGGACTTCGAACCACGGCGGGGTGTCGTCGTGGAGCATAGCCAAATCACGGCATTACCGCAGTGTGACCGCAGCATGACCACAGTGTGACTGAGGAGTGACCACATTGTGATTGCGGCGTGACCACGTCGTGACCACGGTTTGACCGGGGTGTCACCGCGGTGTGACCACGATGTGTTGCCCAGGTCCAGCGACATCAGCGGGGCATTATCTTCTATATAAGATTCCAAATAAATTTTATGTAGTTCTCCTTCAAATTATAGAAACTGATCTTATGTTATAAAAAAAGTCACTTAATTCAGGATTTTAGTATGATAATGATATATATTTTTTGTTTTTTGTTTTTAAAATTTGTACTATGTAGTTGAAACTACTGATTGATAGTAAAATTATGCAGGTGTATTACTTATCAATGGTATATGAATTTCTTGGAACACTAATAATAAAACTTCAGTCACGTTGAGAATAATAGAATTTGAGAATGATTTAACATCTCTGGATGTAACACAAATATTATGGGAGAATTCATATACATAAAAAATATATGTGCATCAAGGCTAGGAAAACACCCCAAACAGTGTTAAGATAAATCTTATGGTGGGGATCACCAAAAGCCTGATATGTGTTAAAAATGACACCATCAGTGTTTTTTGATATATAGACTCGGGTATACACCATAAGGGATGGCCAAAAGTCGAGGGAAGCACCCAAAATGGGTTTCTCTGTAAGATAAGGTCACAACATACATGATAGAACAAATCAACTATTTAATATGTTATAACAAGGGAACTTCAGAAGGATTTAGTGAGTGGCACAATGAAGCAACATCTCAAGGGAAATGAAATGTTGGAAAATAATCATACACCCTAAAATATCACTATGAGTTTTTGCAGACAGTGCACCTCCATTGGATGGGTTTTATTATAAAAACATGACTTTATTTATCAAATGAAACAACTATATTAGAGAAACCTTAATCAAGATATGAAATTTAATATAATTAAGCAGAATTAAGAAAGAATCTAAATTCATTTTAATGCATTATTAAATTAAAGTGGCTACGAGAGGGACTCTACCTCAAGGTGGAACCAAGCCATCCACTTCGGATGTTGGAGATTTCTAACTAAAAGCTGCTGGTCCTCCACTAGGTATATGCACCTTCACACACATGGAAGGACACCTAGCCTCAATGCACACATCTGTATGGCCATGAGCATGTGCATGGTGATCCTTGCACATATTCTTATATTCATGTATCAGTCTCCACTCACCTGTATAAGTATTTATATTTATATATATATATACATGGGAACACCTAGCCCCAAACGTGCATAATCACTTCCATTGGTGACTATAAACGTAACAGGGGAACCCACATACATATACTTACTTTTCTATGCACACGCAGGCGAGCTGCCCTTGACTTTGTGACTTGAAACCAACGAGCAAGGATCAACTCACTACACAAAGGATATTAAGAACCTTAAAACACATGAAGAATGCTACATAACCAGTGAGAAACCATCCAATGGCATTAAAGCCTTACCTAGATTTGCAGCGGACAACCAAATCTACTCGAACAAACACAAAACAATCCAACGCCCTTCCAAAAACAAAATATGGAGTAAAAACACTACTGTCCCAAATACTTGGGGTGTGAGACAAGTAGTAAACATAGAATATTACCTCAGATCAAAGCCAGTGGACTTAATCAATTTAAACTCTTTCTGGCACCCTTCACAGAATATAACTACCCTCTGTCCATTGAAATCTGTAAAAGATCTATGTGACCAATGTGATAAAGAAAATAAAATAAAAACTAAACTAAAACATACCTTCCTCCTTTTACTATACGTGTCACCGCCAAATATATAAGTACTATAACGCCTCGTGGGTAAAATCATGATCCTGCAAGCAAAGGGGAAACAGATCAATGTTTCAAAATGATACTATCAGATATTACATTCCAATTAATTAACAATTTATCTTCCTATTAATGCTATATAATTAATTTGGTCCAAGTTTAAACATAGTTTGGTTTTGTTTGATACAAGGGATGAGGTCTTATTATTATTGGTTTTTATGATTACACTTGAGATATTTATTTAATAATGATGCATGTTTTTGGAATTATTATTTATTGTTTTAGTTCTTAGCATGTTTCCATGGGGCTTGTCCACAAGAATAATTTTTGGAAGGTAGGGTCCAGTTGACATTTATGTGCTTTAATGTGATTTATGTCACAAATGATTAGGATTTAGATCAAGTAAAATATTCCTAAGAGGATTGGGCCATGTAGTGATTGGTGTGGCAATTGTGCATCTAGCATTTGATGAGGAAATACTTACAAATATGGATTAGAATATTGTTAGGTTATTCGAGTGGGATGGTCCCTCTAAGTATATAAAATATATTATGAAAGGTTTTACTCCATTTAATGATTTAATAGTTCAACTAAAGAAATTAAGGATGAGATGCTAGTGTGGGTATTGGGTATTGTCGGACAGATTGGCATTATAATGCCATGAGTATTGGTGTGATTTAGCTTAAGATGGAACCTGGTTATTGGGGCTGGGTTATAATACATGATTTTGATGAGGTTCTTGACTAGATTATTGATAATATAATGTAGATGGGTTCGACATGGTGTGATTTTGTGACTAGGACAATCATAAGGTGAATAACCCTCTTTTTCTAGTTGGATGATGAGATGTGCATGGAGGTATGGGATAATCTTCCAGAGATGAGTCTAGACTATGTGACTGAGAGGATAGACTGGGATAGGTTTGATAGGATTAGGTGAGTGGCCAACCCATGCGAGGATGATACGATGTATGGAGACACTTGGAGACACTTGGGGTTATTTATGCTATCTCATGGAGACACTTGGGGTTATTTTATGACTCCAACATACTCCAGAAATGTTCCCACACAATGTGTTAGAAAAACTATTCCATCGCTGGGATGACACCAAGGCTCCTCTATCTTCCAATGTTTCCTCACACTCACACCTCATGGTATTACAGTATACAAGTGATCTACGTCAATTAGTCAGGATATCATCACTACCCTCTGTCCATAGAAAGAATTAAAATACCTAAGTGGCCAATGCAATGAAGAAAATAAAAAACAACAACAAAAACATACTTGTATCCTGGGACTATACATTTCACCGCCCAATATATAAAAACCACACCACCCCATGGGTCAAATCATGTTCCTGTAAGCAAGGGGAAATAGTTCCATTTAATAATCTCTTCATTTTTCATTATGTTCTTTATATATCACATTGTTGGAAACACCATTCAAGTACACGTAGCCATTGAATATGCACCTATTCTAAATTAGTTGAGTTGAAGATTGTGCACATAACCTTCTTATTCTCCATCTCATGTCAAGTGAGGTGTCATGCATCTGTAAGATGATGATTCCCCTTAACTAAAAATTCAATCATGATGTCTATCTGGGTACCCAATGGAATCTCGAACATTGTGTGAGATACAATTCATGAAGGTGACCACCGAGAGGTCTATAACTATCCAGTATATTTATAAAACATTTTAATATAATGATATGATAAATTAAAGTGACAACTAAAAACTCTAAAAGTATTTTCTATGGTTCTGGAGAAAAAATCATTTCATCTTCGATGGAGGGTTAATGATTTAATTAATTAAATTTATTTTAATGAATAAATTCTAGGTTAAATCAAAATAGAAAAAGATATATATATACACATCAAAATCAAAACTAAAAACCGAAATATTAGATAATTTTCAATAAAAATAAGGTACCACTTAAGAAAATACCTAATTTGGGATCGGTTGGATGGAGATTTAATAAGAGCTTCAGTAGCTTGGATGGGATGGAGGAATAAGAAGAAGAAGGAGATCCTAGATCACCGAAACAGAGAGGTAATTTGGGGGAATTGCTCTGCTTTAGGGTTCTGTATCACGAATGGGGGAGAGGAGGGGTTGATATTAATTTTGGGGGAACATTTACCAACGGTTTTTATAAAGTGTTGGTAAAAATTTTTGGGCCACACTTATACCAACGATTCTTAGAACCGTTGGTAAAAGGTCCCCTAAGCCATCCTTTTACCAATGATTCTATTTAAATAGTTGGTAAAGTTTTCTTAAGATGTGATTTACCAATGATTTTATGAAACTGTTGGTAAAACTCTTCTTTACCAATGGTTTTATGAAACAGTTGGTATGGAAGTGTTGGGAAATCCCCACATTCCAATAGTGATCATTTTCGGTAGGTGTATCTGGGTCATCTTTAGTTGGTGTGTGTGATTTTGAAATAATATACCAGTGATTAATACGCAGCTATTTTTGGTATGCATCCATTCTGGATCTCCAATAGCAATAATCATTGACATCAATATTTGTTGGCTTCTAAGGAATCCATGAATCATTTCAGATCATTCATTTTATTTTAAAAGATCTTGTCCTCATACCGTGAGTTCTAGGAATACGTTAGCATAAATAAAATAAAAGTAAACTCTAAAATAATGGTTGTATATTTCCAAAAGGAACATCCTTTGATACATATTGATAGATTTTAGAAAAATAATAACATAGATAATCTAATATAAAAATAATTAGGCTCTTATACTAATTTTTAGGTCCCGATAAGGATATGAAAGTTGCTCTTGTGGGGGATAATAGAGTAGATTAAAAAATTTAATCAAATTAATTGATTAATAAATTTAATTATAAAATTTAATTATTAAGGTTAATTATTTGTGGAAAATATAATTACTCAAAAATGATTTTATAGTAGTTTGGTGCCACGTGGGCCTACTCTACTCCTATAACTCTCTAATCGATGAGAGATACAGGTGCACTGAAATGATATTTTATGGTGGAATCATTTCTGAATAACAGAATCCTTTTGAAGTGTAGAGTTAACAATGACAATGAATTTTTATAGGGATTCACAACCCTTACAACCTGAAATTAGAAAGAGGAAGTCACATCCCAAATAGTTATAAATTTAGATACATGGTAACACAACCATTACATCCTAACTTTAGAATCCATCAGTCACCACCTATAGAAAAGAAGAAAAAATAATTATTCTGTGTGTAAAATCTTAAATAGAAAAATTGAGTGCGTGTGAGAGATGATAAATACTGATATAAACTCAATACCATAAGAATGAGAAGATAAATAATAATATCATAGGTACTAGTTCTAATGTATTATATTTAATTATCTTTTCAAGGTGGATTAAGTTGAAGAAAATTAAATTTTACCCTTGAGAGAATGAATAGGTGATAAAACATGGTATCATACAAGGCTTTATATTGGGCACCACTTGTGATTTTTATATCATTTTCTTATGGAAAAAATAGATAATATGATATTTTAATTGGTGTGTTTAATATAATTTAAGTATTATTGACAACCCGTTAATATAGTCATCTATAAATACTAAAAAATCATATCCATGTGTAAACCAATTAATTTTAAAATAACTATTATCAATGAGAGAGAATAATAAAGACCCTAATAATCATAATAATAATGATTTGAATTAAAAACTCAAAGACTAATTAAAAATCATTTAAAAATCACATTAAATGATAATAATAAATAAAATGTAGTCCAATAAAAATTGTAAGTTAATTTTAATGTTTTAATTACAATATTAAATACATTTAACTTTATTCAGTGAGTAATTAAAAAATATTTAAAATACTATAAAATCATAAAAATTGTTTGAATAAATTAAATTCCATTAAATAATAATTTATAAAATAAATATTGTTTTATAAATTGACGAAAAATATTATAACATAAACATTTTTGTAATATGATGTATGTGTTTGCATTGATAAAGAATAAAATTCAATCACTTTTTAAAACTGATTAAAATATTTATTAAATGCTTCAAATAAATTCTATATAACATATTAATTTTGATAATAAATAATATAATTAATAAATTTAATATATGTATTTTGTTCATAAAAATAAAAATAATTATTAAAAATAGAGTACATAAAATTTTTCAGAACAATAAAATATTAACTAGTTGTATCATGTATCTACAACCGTTGAAATAAAAAATTAATCCACTGTTAAAAATAAAAATTAATTGACTCTTAAAATAAAAAATTAAATTACCATTAGAATAAAAAATTCATTCACCATTAGAATAAAAAATTTATTCAACCTTAGAATAAAGAATCAATTCACCCTTAGAGAAAAAATTAATTCACCATTAGAGTAAAAATTAATTCACCATTTGAATAAAAAATTAAATAAACATTATAATAAACATTAATTCACTATTAGAATAAAAATTAATTTACAATAAGAATAAATAATATTAATTTATGGTTTTAAAATTAAAATTAATAAAATGTTTTAAAATAAAAATTAATTGAAGGTTTTAAAAAATGGTTTAAAAATTCACTGATGCATAGTGCAGCATTTCATGTATAAGTTGAAGACATAGAATTTGGTGAATTTTTAAGCAATATAAAAAACAAAATTTAAAGATGGTCAAGAATAACTATTTATATAAAAGTTCAATATCTTTCCAATAAAACATTAATCTCTTAATTATAATTAGTATTTAATGTAATATGGTCAAAAAACTATGAAAATATGAAATTAAAACTCTAAAAATGGTAATATTCGGCCATTTTTTAAGTTATTCTAACAACATTTTGAGCATTTCATATAGTTCAATGAAATTTAGAAAAACTGTTTATCCTTATAACGTAACTAACTATAAGAGATTCCATTTATAAATTTATGATATATCAATGAAATAATTTTTTTTTATTCTGTAAAAATTCATAATAACATATATATTGCAAGATATTTGAATAAATGATGAACCAATTAAAAATATAATTATATGACTCTTTAAACATACTAAATGAACATAAATTAGGTGTCTTTCAAAATGGATATGTTCCAAAAGAATCTGATCAGTATAGTAAAATTTATAAAAAATTCTATTATAAAACTATAAATTAGTTGATACAAAAAACATTTCATGATATAAAAAACAAGATTAGTATTTGGGTTTAAATGATAAAATTTTAGATAAATACTTAGAGAAAATTAAAGTTTAATAAAATTTATATTGATCTTCCATATTTCAAATGAAATAAGAATTATAAAGTTTAGATCACTACAACTCAATTTATATGTAAAATATAGAAAGGTTTTAAAAACATTTTATCACAAAAAATGTTAAAAGGGTTTGAAGTATTCAATAATATAAAAATAATATATAATCTGACAAAATATAAATATATGAATGAATCCACACAAATAGTGAAATAGTTTCAGCGAGGGAATTTTCTCTCCATGATTTTCTTCAGATTTTACATTGACTATTACAATTGTTTGGGAGTGAATTTATTCAAAAATGTAGATTTGACTTCCATTAGATATTGTGGTGTTTTTCTCCTAGATGTTTAATGCCCCATAGAGTTTTCTTATATGTATTGGTAATGAGTCGTGACTACAAGGGATATCATTTTCTATAATTATGTGTATGAAAAAATTCCACGTCTTATGTTTCCTATTCTTTTATAATCCATTTTATATGAACTTTTACGATTTATTAAATGACTCAAAATTATGATCTTTGATATATAGGGTATAAATTTCAAGTGTTATATTATTGTTTGTATTCCATTATGTTTATTTTATAATTGATATCTACATTATTTATCCTTACTGAGAATCAAAACTCACCCTTTTTTTATATTTATTTTTTATATGATGTGAAGAATATTGGTAAGTATGATATTCGAAAAGGGTTCTACTTACGAAGGAATAAGTAGGAGACAATGTATATAAACAAATTGTTTTTGTTTCCATATTTCCAAAGACACTAAACTGAAGTAGTTCTAGTGTGGTTTTCAAATGTAATATAATAATTATTAATCTATCTATATGTAATAATTATTCATGAAAATAATGGCTCATTATACACATAATCTTAAAATATTAAATATAATGAATAGGTAATATTACCAAATAAAAAGAAATTGAGTGTTGAAATTATTTAACACTTGGTAATTTTTAGGTCAGAATCCATTTGGATGAAATAATTCCAATTTAATCTTAAAATAACCTTTATTATTAATGAATCGTGATACTGCATGTCAATGGGTAATTATATAAACTATATAAAGTAAATAAGGGTAATTACATTACAATATGCCTCAATGAAATGAAATTGAGATAAAAAACCCTTACATCACACTTTCTATTAGTTGAATGTTATTTAACCTCATATATATTGGTTTTAACATTGTTACTAATTTATAAAATACAAGAAATGAAATTTATAATATCATATATTATCCTCTTACAACATTTTACCACCCGTTTTTAATAATATTTCATTATTTTAATTTTTTCTGGTTTTAATTGCCATGTTTTCTCATATGTGTTTTATCATAAAAGTTCTAGTTTGTGTATATAGGATATCAGTTCATATTTTAAAGAATTATAATAATGTTATAAATAACATATTTACCAATTATATGTATTGTAAAAACCATTACATAATGTTGTTCAAGGAAAATGAGTCACATTACTTCTGGAGATAGTAGACTGTACATATGAAGGAGTGATGATATCATTCCCTTAACATGTGAAAGAGTTATGAAGAATGTGATATATTAATTTTAAAAAATATATATAATTTCAAAATATATCACATATATATATTAAATTTATCCTTATCATCTTTCTTGTAAAATGTATGTGAAAAACAAATCGCATCACTTTGAGAGGCGACAGTCTGTCGTACACACAAGGAACATTTTTTTATTTTAAAATAAATTGAATATAAGAAGGAATAAATGATATTTTAATTAAATAATTATAATTATATCATAAATATTATATATAAAAATTAAATACATAATTATATCCAACTGTGAAAGGTTTTGATGGAAAATGAGTTACATCGGTTCGTGAGGTGGTAGTCTTCCATACACGCAATCGATGGTTTTGTTTCCCATTTAACAGAATAGTAGTTTTATATCAGTTATTACATTAAAATAATAACATTTCAGTATATATTATATAATTTTTTTATTAAATTATTATTATTAAATAATATTTTATGTGGTGGAATAAGTAATAAAATAAAAAAGCTCGTTTAAGAATTTTACATCTTCTTCAATCAACCTCTTTAGGTTTGGACCAAATGCATTACTAGGATGCATTTATGATAAAACAAAGGTATTTGAGATTTTTTCATGGGATTAGGAATGTGATTTATTCAATTATTTTCCATGAAAGTTTTTTTGGAAGTGTTAAGAGTGGACAAATGGCTGGCCTTTTATAAATAGGGGAGAAGACACACATGGTATTTTTAAAAACAATAAATTACACCCACATTTTTATAATGTAAAATTCCTCATTAATGGGCCATTATATACCCTTATAGGTGATAAGGTTGGTCTATGGCTGTAAAATTGGTGTCTTAGAAGTTTTTATGTCATCTTTATTCCCAATCTTCTTAATTTACCCCTTTGGTATATCCGTTTTTACCTTAACCAGGATAATTAATTATTAATAATTTTACTATTCATTATGTTCAAAATTTAATTTTACATTTTTAGATTATATAAATTATTATAATTAAATATATGGTATAATTTTTTTTTTAATTGAATTCAATTAAGTGGAAGAATCCAATACTAAAATTATACCCCCAAACACTAGAAAAATGGGTGTTTTTAATGAGAAAATTATTATAAGTATAGAATATTTTAATATAGATATTCAATTTAAAATTGATTAAACAAAAATAAATTTTATTTATTATATTATAATTTATTTAATTTAAATTTAAACCAAAATTTGAATATAATTTAAATTTGTAAATAATTTAAATAAAAATTTGTTTTTCAAATAAAAAACTATATTTTTCATTATTCATCGAAAAATGAACCTTTTCCAAAAAAATAAAAATTCAACATCAGATAATTTTTATATGATGATTTCAAAAATAAATTTCAATTTATAAAATTATTTTCTAAATGTTTTGAACATAATTTTATCATAAGTGTGCAAGAAGTGATGGAAAACATTTCTATGAAAAAAATATAATTTTTCAGAAAACAATTATTTTCTTTCAAATGATTCTAATTTTATTTCTAATGAATAGATATTCATTTAATTTATTTTATAAATATATAAACCATATAACTTTCCTTATTTTATTTAATACTATTCATACCAACCTACTTAATGTATATGTTAAAATATTTGTGTTTAAATATTATTTTAATAGATTATTTTGGTTTAAACATGGTGTTGCATGTATCGTATGATATCGAATAGATTAAATTTAATAAATAATAAATAAATAATAAAGTATGAAGGTGTTACATTCATATATCCTACAAAAAAATGATCCTCAAATATTTTTGGGTATTATCTTTTAAACATATGATGGTAGTTCTTCTTCATTACATCCTCTTCTTACCGCATTGCTTCTTCTATTTTTCAATTTATCCAAAGTACATTTTCCAGATGAGTCATCTGATTCATAAATAATTTATCTCTAGTATCAAGAATCAATATGGGTTCTTCATTGTAATATATAACAAGTTATAATTCTAATTTATCCTAGGTGAGCACATCCATTATGTCTAACATGTACTTCCTTAACAATTAAATATGAAACACATCATGTACTTTGGAGATACATGGTGTAATTTTTATGTGTTAACACATCGATGAAATCCTCCCAAATATTTCAAATGGTTCAATGTAATTTTGGATTTTTTTTCTTTCTTATTGAAACTTATACCATCTTTCTTGGGAGATACTATTCTGAAAACATGACCTCCAACTTGGAATTCCAAAAACATTCATCTAATTATTAATATAAATCATTTCGCTAAATTGATTTACATTAATGTTATCATGAATATAAATTACTTTTTTGTGGTCTCTTTAAAAAAATCTGTTGAAAAGTTTCCTTTCACCAACATCATCCCAATAAGTTAGACTACATCATCTCTATATTCATAATGCATTATAAGACACCATTTGAATACTTTAATGTAAACAATTATTATAACAAATATCAACCAAAGGTATGTACTAATTCGAGATACATTGAATTATATGCGAGCATGACCTCAACATTTCATTGATTGTTTAAATACTCATTTTGGATTGTTTATTAGTTTTTGGATGGTCAAAAGTGCTCAAATGAAACTTGGTGATAAGAGAATTCTGAATAATTTTTTACAATTTCAATGTAAAATGGGGATCATGATTAGAAATTATCAAAATAGGTGTTCCATGAAGTCTTATAAATTAAATAATATAGATCCTTGTGAGGAAAACAAGAGTTTAATCTTCTCTTATAAGCTGAAAATGTGTATATTTGGTTAGGAAACCAATGATAACCTATATTGCATCATTTACCCTATGGTTATTTGGTAGTCCTATAAAAAAATTTCATAGTAATTTTATCCCATTTACACATAGTTATGGGTATAGTTTTCATTACTCATCTAAGATTTTCTCTCACATCATTCACTTTTTGACAGACTATTATCTAGACAGGTAATCAGCAATTTCCCACTTCTTATTATCCCACAAAATATATCCCCTCAAATACCTATACATATTTGTGTAGTCATGGTGTTTAGAGACGTTTTACCAATGTTCATTTTCCAATAAGTCACTTTTTAGCTCAAATATTTTTCTAACACATAATATCATTCCAAACTTTAGAACATCATCATCAAAATTGATATTTTCTAATTTCCCATCATTAATAGATTTAATTCACATCTGAATATTCTCATTATCAGATTGATTAATTTTTATATTTTTTAAAAAATATTGTTATTAATTCATTTAAGAAATGGGTGATGTATCACCTTCCAAAATAATTACAATATCTATCTTTACAAGATCAATGAACATAGGATCCCTCTCAATCCTTATTTTAATCAGAACACCTTAAACATTCCTACTCAATCGCTATGCTAACTTACATTCCTTCAATGGGTGGTATCTTATCAATAATCTATAATCTATGAGTATCTCAAGCCATCAAATTTTTCTAATCTTGAGAAATTATTTATGAAATGATTATTTCTATACTTCTATGATCCATGTATATCTCACATCATCCACCATAGAAATAATGTTTTCATATCATCAAAGAAAATATTACAACTACCATATAAATAAAATGGGTTAGAATATTCTATTTATGATTCTTCAATTGGATTATTGCTTATGTAATTACTTATAATTTTCCATTAGGATAAAAATAAGTCCCTTTATTTAAGTATCCTTATATATCATAAACCAATAATTTATATATGTTAGAATATAAATCATATCATTGACCAATCTCCTCATTCGTTCTTCAAAACATTCTTCACATTATATTTTCCAAAAAAACATAACCCCTTTATGAGTATTCTTGGTTAAAATATTATCCATTTGGGAAAAAATATAAACGAATCACTAATGGTAACTTGGAGAACCAATGAAATTTCATACCAAATGTTTATTCATTGGTTTAACCCATTCCCTAACTAACTTTTTCTTCCCAACATAAAATGATATTCTATCCTTGGGGAGAATATAAGAACAAAACAATACATCTTGAAGCTAATAAATATACATACTAAATTTCTCTTATTACACATTCCTTCTAAGAGTCTAAAGAATGATTATTGATGCGATTATAATGATCCTCATAGATTTTAGAACACACCAAGATATCAACAATGAAAACCAAAAAATCATTAAAATATCAATCGAAAATTTGTTTTGTTAGATCCATTAAAATATAAGGTTTGTTATTAAATACAAATGGAATTAATATAAACTTGTGATGTTCATACCTTATTTGGAAATTTTTCTTCTATAGTTATTCCTTCTTTTATCACAATTAATGATACCTAGAATGAAGGTAAATCATTAAAAAATAAATTATTGTAAAAAAATTATTCTATAAGACATCAATTAAATGTATTGAAAACTTCTTTATTTATTTTAGTAGCATTTATTTCCCAATATTCAATGCACAACCTCATGGATCCATATTTATCCATAACTAATAGAACATGGTCTCCCCATGCTGTAACACTACGGTGAAAAATTATTTTATCACATAACCCCTCTACTTTTGTCTTAAAATACACTAATTCTAAAGTGTCCATTATATAAGGAGTATTTTTTTGGGTATTACATCATGTATTAATTCAATGGAATTCTCAACCTTGCACTCTGGGAGGGGTGTCCAGCTAAATCCTCTAGAAAAATATCATTGTATTCTTGTATAATAGGTACAACCTTAATTTATATATTACCTTCCCCATCCTTATATTGTGTCTATTCTACTTCCCCAAGAATGTCATTCAGTTTAGTTACTGAGGATGGATCTAAATATCTCTCAAATGAAGATGTATCTTCTCAGAACGTAAGTAATTCTACATCTTCATCATGAATAATAATTTCTTACTGCTTGAATTAATTTTTTTCATCATATTTTAAAATCATGTATTTACTAAGGGTTATTCCAAAATCAATAATTAGTATGATAATAAGGTCGTAAAATAAATCTCATTTATGTGTCGTGATGTGTTTGACACATCCTTGTTACAGTGAGACTTCTACTCGGAGTTTGGAATGACAACTACATTCTCAAAGTCCAAGTTAATTATCTAATTTTATTGAGAAAATTTGAAGATATAAATGAGTGAGAGGATCCAGATTCAAATAAATCATTATATAAATATCAATATAGTATTAAAGTACCTTCCACCACATCGTCAGGTACTTCCATATCATCTGTAGTGATCTCATAAGATTGGACATCTACCCTTGGTCGCTTCTATGGTAAATCCCCTTGATGTATGTGGATTTTCTTTCATAAGGCCTCATCTACCTATAGTTAAAACATTGAATATAAGTGTCTTCTTTCATTCCAATTCATTATTTAGACTGATGATCCTTATCTATACACTTATAAAAAACTCCAAAGACCTCCAAGAATTCCCTAGGATGATTCTTTCGACATTTCTCACAAGGTGGGAATTTATTCATTCTCTTCTTATTCATCTTCAACGCATTCCAATTTTCATAGTTAACATTATGCCTCTTATTTTATTGATTTCCCTTGAACATTTATGATCTAGATATTTCCATCTATATTTTGATGGAATATAGAACAATTTCATTATATAACAAATTTTTTTCAAAGATTAGCACCCTTCGATGACTTGGCCTAATCCCTCCAAGGAAATAGTCATTCATTAAATATGTGTTAGTTGTCTAAACCATATAATACCTATAAATACTTTTAAAAAATCCTCATAATAAAAAAAACTTTCTTGTTCATTTTTCATTAAGATAAAGTAGTCTCTCTTCAATTCGATTTGGTACTCATGAGTGAAATATTTATTGAAGAACGTATCATTAAAAAATTTACACTCTATGAGTTATATTTCATATTCCTCTCAAGTATTCTACATTAGAATTCTCCATTGAAAAGATTGTCTTCAAGACAATACACTTCATGTATAAAATTTCCATTTTATCACATCCCAAGTCCATAAATAGATTCTCTAGAGACTTAATCAATTTCTAAGTAACCATTTTATTTTTATTATCACCATATGATTAGGAGAATATATCATATTAAGAGACACAACATAGGAGAATAAAAATATGTAATAGGATTATCTATTTGAAAATATTTATTTCTCATCATTTGATTGAGCTTACCTAATTTAACCACGATATAATTTTTTCCAATATTAGTTGTATAGTCTTTATATGTAGGAAAATATTTACATAGGAAATTAGTATTTATACCCTTATTCTTTATATTTTTATGGTATATCTACTCAAAAATCATCTATTGATTCCTATTCTAATACTCCTCACCATTCGGCCTAGTGTGGGGGTTCTCTTGAATGCTTTGGGTTGGGTAGTTCGTGCAGTTACTAGTAGTCTAGGAGGTGAAAACTGAGTTTGATTCCATTATTCTTCTGGTTATCAAATGATGGTCTGCAACGATATTTCTCTAGTAAGGTGATAGTTCAAGCAAGATACAAAATCCTATTTAGGCGACAGAGGTGTCAATTTTGTTGGCCACTATTCTGGGCCAATGTTACGACGGGCTTCACCTTTCGGTGTTGTAGGTGACGATGACATCGATGGAGTGTTAGGTGGTCAGTTAGTGGCTATGTCTTGGAGGGTCCAAATTTATATTATTTGATATTGAATTTTGAATTTGTAAATTTGGAGTTGTGTAGGATCAAGGGGTGGTGGGGTTTCCTAAATGTGATTTTGAATTATTGAATTTTGAATCATTAGTACTAAAAGTTTTTGAATTCGAGTTATATTGGTAGGTGATTTGTAATTTGTTCGCATTCAAACTAAAAATAATATTATTAATAATAAAAGATTTTGAGGAGTAATATACTATATTATCTCATAAAAATTTGAATATTAAATCATAATTTATACTTCTAAATATTGCGTAACACTTTATATAAATTAACAATTTATGAATATTTATTCTAAAAATCATAAACATGGTTTCTTTATGGGTATATTAATTTTCAAATACTTCATACTGTTTTTTAAAGAAAATTTTAATTATCCTAATTATATTCACCATTATTATTAAAACATGTTCTCATTAAGGATTGTATTTAGTAACTACGTGACGGTCTTGTCAACCCTAATTTCGCTTTTATTTTTATTACCCATAGGTACATTTTTTTGGAAACACGTTCACGTGAAGTGTCTATATAGTGATTCATTTCAAAAAAACCACTTAATATCTTCCTTAATAAAATATTTAGGATGTTATAATAAACTTATAATAAAATTATATCATAGGGTTATGCTCTATGTTATATTCTTTCCATAATCTGGTTCCCAAGGATTCTGTTAAACATCCACTAATACCAACTATAAAAATATTGACTTCAGTGACCCAGATTCTCCTTCATATTCTTCTTTCAAAATATTGACTTCAGAAAATTTCCCCTCATTGTTGTGAACCTCTCTCAAATATGCCCTTCAACACCCCTACCTTCTAGGCCTCCTACTTATCAAACTTTTCTGAAACATCCCTTGGGTCATATATATAAACATCCATTGGATGGGTCTCAAGTGCACACCTATACAATTGATGATTTTAGAGATGCTTAAACCATGAACCAATAGACTCTATTGGCTAGATTAAGTCTAGAAAGGCCCCCACTATTGGTTTTTCAATATTTGGAGGGCTCTTGTGGTCTGAATTTTTCATGTGAGGTTTTTAATACTTAATAGTAAGGCATTTTTCATGGTTCTTCCATATAAATATTATTTCTTAAATTCATGTTCCCCCATCTCTATATCCTATGGTAAGTGGAATTTTCATCTGATCCGTTGGAAATGGTGGTTCATTTTATGTTCGGATTCACCTTTAAAAGTGGTTTGGTATACTCTTCTAGGGTCATCGGACTAATTTCATTATGTGTCTTTTCTTTAGCATGTTGATGATTCTATGGGAACTTTATTATCTATGGATTATCACACTCTTTTTGTAATAGATGTTTCGGTGGCTCATATCTATTTTGAGATAGACACTTCCAACCCTCCCCTAGATTTCTTCCTTCTCTGGGATTGTGAGTCATTTTATTAGTTTCAAAGGATATTATACAATTCTTAAACTCATTTCTGTATAGTTATCCCTATCCATAGGCACTCAATCTTAATTTTTGGAAAGTTATGAGATGACCTAGAGAATTCCAAAGATTACTATTCTCATTTAGTATCTCAAAATTCTTTGGTTATGGATGTTTCTCCTTGTTCCTTTTTGGATCCCCTTCTTGTAGTGGATTCATCTTCTTCTTAATCTTACCTTTTCTCTTGAACCATAAAAAAACCCTAGTTTCTACACCCTTATTGTTTCCCATTTATTTCCAACTATGTCTTTCACTGTTGGTTTATAGGCCTCTAAATCTCACCAATTTGTCCAATGGTGAATGTTTGGGATTATTATTATGAAAAATTGTCGAGTGTCATCACGACCCATCCCACAGGGCCCAGACATGACTACCACCCATTTGCGTTCCATGGGCCAAGGGTTTGGGATTAGAACTTGAAGGATTTTTCCGAACTAGGAAGGAATTTCCTTATATAACTATACACACTCAAAAAAGGGAAACTGAAGATAACAACCACTAATAGTATCTTACAACCACGAGAGTAAAGTACAACCAAAAGTACAATTGTAAACTGAAAACTGTTGGCTGAAATAAAATAACTAGAAACTAAAATGAAAGTAAACTGCTATCGCATTTTCCCTAGAGCTCAACCTGGAGGGTATTAGCTGTATGTATGAAGTCAAAGAAATGGATCTCAAATGCTCTTGTCACACCAAGATATTCCATGTCCCAAACCTTTAATGTCTACCACAGAGCATCAGTAGTCTGAACCAGACACACATGAGAAAGTTTATCCCATGCAGGGGTGAGTATAAAAACTCAGTTGGGGACCCTGAGTCCCCTAATGGTCTTTTAGTAATCCCAAAATGAAAACATCACAAGAAATACCACAAAGGTAATTTTACAAGAATTATCTAAATCATGAATCACAAACCAATAGTGACAACTCACATTAACGACATAACTTCATGGTTACTAGGATAGGGATAACTAGTCATAAAGACAGATCATCCTATCCATAATAACTCTACTGATGACCCATATAGGTAACTATATGCTGACCCGTATTTGTCACTTGATGCTGACTCGTTTTGGTCGCGGGTGCTAACATGTATTGGTCGTCGGTGCTGACACATATTAGTTGCTGGTGCTGACCCGTATTGGTCAATGGTGCTAACCCGTATTGGTCACTCGTATAGAGGTAGGGATGGTTAGTCATACATCTAGATCATCCCACTTTTATGTTTCTAATACTGACCCATATTGTTCTCTCTTCTTCTTCAGGTCATAGCCATCCACTGGATTCCCGTACAAAGAACGCCAGTTCTCTGGAAGAATCTGCTCCTAAATCCATCATTCATATCTTAAATGGTTCTATGTCCTACAGAAATAATAACCATCGGACCACCACATCCTAGGGGCCCCAACGTGACAGACGGCGGGTTGATCTAACGCCCGATCTGTGAAATATGGGCACTTTGGTAAAAAGGGCTTTAATTGGATTCAAGTCTGATCCAACAAAGGGTTCAGGTCAAACTCTGTCCAAACACACTTAGATTATCTTTAATGGACCACCTTATCACAAGGGTCCTTATGTCATAGATTTCACATTAATCGGACAGCCAGTCTATTAGTTACACCCCTTTTTGTGAGACTGGGGTTGTCGCACCTCATTTCAGCCCAGCTCGTTCAGGCCCACCAGAATATGCCAAAGGCACCGCTTCCCAAAAGGGTTCCCAATGCCACATACAATGTGTTAAATAGAAACACAGTTCGTCAGTTATGGGTGTTTCATTATTTTGGGGTCGGTTGGGTCTGGGCCCGGTCCGACTAGGTCAGGTCGGCCCGACGCAACGGGTCTTGGGGTCTACCTGACACTACCTGGGTCTAGCCTTTTATGGGTCAGCCCACCCACACTAGCCCACTAGTCCATCCCCCTGGGCTTTTTCGGACCATTATGTCGGCCCGCATCTGGCCCAGTCTGCCTGTAGGCAGATCATTTCTCAATCTGGTTCTGTGGAGATGGGTCCATTTCATCCAGCTGGTAGGGCGCTGCCCCACCAAGTGTAACTGTCGTCCATGTGGCCGACTAGTCTCCATCCAACATGGTGTTTCGTGGGGCCACAACTCCCCCTCCTTCCGCAGCCTTCTAGTCGTGACTGCTTCCCCTGGCGGCGTCATCCTATGCCACCCGTCTCTCGCATGACTAGATTGGGCCTGCTACCTTAGGCCTCCGCAGCGCACGAAAACACAGCTCCTTCCCACTTCCTGTGGCCAGTTGTCACGGGCCACCAGCAGTCCTGGTAGGCATGGTGCGCCGGCTATTCATTCTACGGACCACTGTACGTGCTCCGATGGTCCGTTCTTGTGTACCTATGTGCCTATGAGCCTCTTGGGTCACTACCACCAATACGTGACCCCTATCTCTGCCTTGTCGTCATATTTCTCAGCCTCACATGGGAAACACAAGAACAGCAAGACTGGAAGATGGATGAGGGATTTTTTTTGGCCCACGCCCTCCGCACTAGCATTTTAAAAAGAGGTGTTAGAAACATTCATAGTATTTAGAAATAACTACCAAAATGTATACCTGTATAAACATCCCGTGTTTAGAGAATGACCTATAGATCAACCCATTGGTCGGTTGATCCACATTCTTTGTATAAATCATGAATGGGGAACAAGGAATATCTCAATATCAAAAACAAAAACCCCTAACTGGATGAGATGTCCTATGATGGGGATTGAATAAACTTCCTTCATCATTTTCGTTGGTTCGTGATTCGGTGGAGCTTGTCTGTTAGGATCAATAGGGGCCTATATACCCTGGGAGAGGGGGTGAACTAGGGTATGGATATTATTTTCTAAATTCTTATTGCCCCACTGGATCTTGACCACTTTATTACAAGGGTCACTTTGTTTTCACTTGTATGTTTACTATGATCACTAATTTTCCTATTTATCTGATGATGATTCATTAAATACAATGCAGGGAAGCAAGCAGGCAGACATAGAGATTTTTACATGGTTCACCCTCACTGGGATTCATTCAAGGAGCATACAACGACAATGTTCCAATGTTCCAAATCCACTAAATCTCACTTCCAATTTACAATGTTCAGGATAGATCACTTCTATGCCCATGCTCAATGCCTTTACAATGTTTAGTGTTAGCTCACAGGTTCCCCAAGGGTCACTCCCTATTTCTCTCTCTCTGGCTCACTACCTGTGGAGAGGATCGCCTTTTTCCTCTTCCTTTTCTCACTACTCTAGAAAGGATCCACTAACAGTTTATAGACCTGTAGGTCTCATCATTATACCACATAACATCTGCATCCTCCACTGTATGCAGATGCTCGGTTGAAGTCCAAATTTCACCCGTAGATAAATCTCACATTTCTCCGAAGGTATCAGGCAATCATCCAGCTTTTTCACAGCCCTAATATTACTAGAATGCTTCTACCATACCTAGTGTGCTTCTCAAAGCCGGCGTGCAAGTTCACCTGAACCACTTGTGTGACACTCACTTTTTCAACTCCAAACTTGTGTGACTCACTCCCTTTTATGCCCAAACCAATTTTGGCATGCAATTATCAACTATCGTGCTTCTTCAAAGCCCAGCGTGCAAGTATCACCAAACCACCTACATGACACACCCTTCTTCATCTCTATACATGGGCGACTCACACCCTTTCTCACCTAAACCACTTTGTGCGTGCAACTATCAACTGGCACACAACTTTTGATTATCTTTATACTTGCATGACCACACCACCTGCGCGATTGGAGCTATAATTTTCTCTAAGTGCTGAACTCTATGAAAATGGGGATGTTTAGACCTCTATATATAGGCATCTGGATACCCAGAGCGTCGGCACTCAAGTCTCCTCTCGGTGCGCAAGTGCAGTCACGCTAGTCTCTGTCGCTCTAGTCACTTGCATGACCAATCCCAAAACTTGAGTGCCCCTTTTCCCATTGCCATATTTTGATGTTATGATCATAAAATTAATATAGCATGCAATATTCCAAGCCTCTAAGACACATGCATGCATGTTCCTTTTCCTAAAAAACACTTTTCTCCATTTTTTGATTTTGACATATAAAAATTTGGTAAACACTGGAAAACGGTGCCTCCTTGTATCTGCTCTTTTTGAACCAAATCCAGATTGACCATTCCTTTTTCGACATTGTTGAATCAATCATGGATCCTTAAAGACATCCCTTGAACTAGAAATTCCACCATGAAGACCCCTTTGTCAATAAATTTGCACGTCATGGTTTTCTTTTCTCAACAATCACAACACAGAGGACCACTTTGTAAACAAACACAATCACCTCAAAAATGCTTCAATGATACCCTATGGGATTTTTCCCAACATCATCACCACTCACGAAATATGGCCTCATCCTCCATGTGGATGTTCCCTCAAGGATTCTCTAGAGTTTACCCTCTTGAAAAAGTCACGCAAAACCCCCACCCTAAGCTCCATTTAAATGGGAGGGGGAAAGGTGTGTAACGTATTGAAAAATTAATGAGATTAATTAAATGAATTAATGAACATATGTTAATTCAAAATGGTGGAGTTACATGGTGGATGAGTCAAGCCACTAAATGTATTTTCAAGTCACTGGTCTTACCACCACTGCTCATCATTTGGAAAAAATTTACAATTAAATGTCATTTTACTTTTTTTTAAAAGTCCAAAAACTAAATTTTTCTATCGACCTAATATAGTATAAATGAAGCCTCCCATAACCGAATTCTAGCATTGTGGATTCTACGGTTTCCACCAATTTTTAATCTGAACACCAGTTCAAAAGATAGAAAATGTCACCCATGCATTTACTGAATGTACCATAAAAAAGTTTAAAAATCCTTTTTGGGCACACCAGGGCTCAAAATCACAGACCGTCAATTTTTAAAAACTCATAATAATCCAAAATAATTTACAAATATTACATCGTATTTTTTGGGTCTTTAAATTATCCCTACCTTAGGGATTTACGTCCTCAAAATCCAAACAAGGATATACAAACAAAGTGGCCTTCTAGGCACCCATATGACCCTCCCGCCCCCATGTGCTCTCTTGGAGATTCATGTGTTGACACATAATGCATAAAACAGGAATCGTCTGACCACAAAGTATTTGCTCATGTCAATCCTCTATAACCACTCAGTACTCCACGAAATTCTCCATGTCATCAATCTATAGCATGCCATGGTTGATGGCGTGAGATGGGCCATGCATGTATCTGCTTAGCTGGGATACATGGAAGACATCGTGCACCCTCTCCAATTGTGGTGGTTGTGCAAGTGGTACTCCACCTTCACAATCCTTTGAAGTACTATGAAGAGTATGATAATCCTTAGTGAGAGTTTTCTGCCTCGACCAAATATCTATTGTCCACATCGAGGGGAGACTCGCAAAAACATGTGGTCCCCCTCCTGTAAATCCAGTGGTCTATGTCTCTTATCTGTATAGGACTTCATTCAGCTCTATAATGTCATCAAATGCTCTCAGATGATCTTCACCTTCACAGTAGTCTCAGGTACCATCTCTGGGTCCATGAGTGATTGCTCTCCTAGATCCATCCAGCATAAGGGAGATATGGACGGTCTTCTATAAAATTCCTCAAAAGAGGCTATACCAATGGTGGAGTGATAGATGTTGTTGTATGCGAAATCCACCAAGGGTAGGTGGTCCTCCCTACTGCGACCAAAATATAGGACACATCAATGAATCATGTCCTCCATTGTATGGATAGTCCACTTAGTCTAACAATTTGTATGCAGCTGAAAAGATGTGCTCGGGCATAGCTGAGCCCCTAAAGCCTTCTGCAAACCTTTCCATAACTGGGATGTGAAGTGCATGTCACAGTCTGAGACTATTGTCGAAGGCACCCCATGATGTCTCAAACTCTCAAGAATGTAGATATATCTCATGCTCTCTACAGAACCAATTATCAATTTCTAAGGAAATGGGGAAACATGGTGAGACGGACAATGATCACCCAATTGGTATCATACCCTCCAGACGTATGTGGTAACCCTTTCACAAAGTCCATTGACATCCCTTACAACTTCCACTCTAGTATCTTGAGGGGTTGGGTCAATCCTACTGGTACTTGATGCTCGGCCTTCACTTGCTAGCAAGTGAGGCATCTAGAAACAAGCTTCTTCACAACATTCTTCATCCATGGCCACCGGTTTTGATGTCAGTGGTCCTAATACATCATCATCACGCTCAGATGTACATCAGAGGGGGATTAATGGAACTCCCTCAAAAACTCATATCTTAGTGCCACTTGTAAAATTGTATGTCCTATGAAAATAATAGTGTGATACCCACCTTCAGAATATCTGTTAAGCGCATGGAAAAAACATATCAATGCACATGTAGTCTCTTACCTACTGTGACTGAGTTGCACCTCCCTAACTTGCTGAAGTATTGGATGGGAAACTAGCACTGACTAGATGTAGACTGTCTCGTCTCTATCCATGTATGATATCTGAAACAAGGATAACATCTTTGAAGACTCATTCAGAAGATGCAAACTCGATCTCTGACTAAGTGCATATGCCGCTACATTCCCCACCCATGAGTATAGACTATCTCAATGTAATATACTTGGAGGAACATTATCCAATGTCGCTATCTCAGATTTAGATCATTCTGTGTGAAGATATATCTGAGTTTCTAGTGGTGTGAGTAAACATTGTGCATCTCACCCATCAAGTAGCGTCACAACATCTTTAGGGCGAAGACTAGTTATTCTAACTCTATTTCATGAGTGGAATAATTATGCTTATGAGGAATCAACTATTGGGATCAATAATCAGTCATTTCACCACCCTGCATAACGACGCAACTAAGTCCGGTCGCAGATCCATTATATTAAACAACGTAGTCAGTGCCCTCCCCCGGCAACCTCCGAATGGGAGTGCTAATCAAGATATACCTTAATTGTTTAAAGGTATACTGGCATGTCTATAACCATAATAAGTGTTTCCCCTTCTTCGTCAAGGAGGTCATAGGTTATTCTACTCTAGAGAAATTGGTTACAAACCTCTGGTAGTAGCCTGATAATACAAGGGAGTGGTGAACCTCAGTAACACTCCTGGGTGGATCCCAAGAAAGTACTACATCGATCTTCACTTGATCCACTACAACTCCATCCCCTGAGATAACATGTCCCATTAAGTGGAACTTATGTATCAAGAACTCACACTTCAAGTGCTTCCCATATAACTGGTGCTCCCATAGTGTTTCCAGAACTATACTCACGTGCACAATGTGCTCTTCCTCGGAAACGGAGTATGCCAAGATGGGGTTGATGACTACCACCACGAAGTGATCAAGGTATAGTTGGAATATCTTGTTCATGAGCCTCATGAACATTTCTGGAGTGTTGGTCATGCCGAAAGGAATCACCAAGAACTCATAATGGCCATACTGACATCTCAAGGTTGTCTTTTGTTTGTTCTCATCTCATACCCTGAGCTGGTGATATCCTAACCTATGATCTATCATTGAAAACCAAAAATCTATCTTCAGCTAGTAAAATATATCATTGATCCTCGATAGAGGATAGATGTTCTTCAATATCACCTGTTTTCGGCACTAGAAGTCAACACATAGCCTCAAACTTCTATCTTCCTTCTGGGAAAACAACACTGGGGATGCCCATAGAGAAACATTAGGTCTTACGAATCCCTTCCTCTGTAAGTCCTCCAAATGTACCATCAGCTCTCAGAGCTCCACAAGGGCCATCTGATATGCTAGTTTAGATATCGGTGTTCTTCCTGGGTAGAATTAAATAAGGAATTCTACCTCTCTATGAGGAGGTAGTCCTGGGAATTCATCTGGAAAGACGTCCTCATACTTTTCCACCACCATTGTAAACTGTGGACTCACCTCATCCACCTTGTCGAAGGTCATTCAAGCCATCTAATATGTAATCGTCTACACTATCCTTAGTGCAAGTCCATCTTGTGATTCTATGTTTTCCATATCACCAACAAAGGAAAACTAGCCACCATCTCTTCACGTGCATTGCACGGTACGTCTCAGGCATTCAATCTGTGTGTGAACTGCTGATAGCTAGTCTATGCCTAGTATGACGTCGTAGGGCTTCAACATCGCTACTAGAAGATCCCCTATGAAACTCTCTCCTCCATGATTAAGATCAAACTGTTAGCACAAGTGTGTGATAGCTGAATCTCCTCTCGTTGGAGTATCCAGTTGAAAAGGTTGGTCTAACTCAAGAAAGATCATGATAACTTTTCAAAAGAGTACCAATTGGTGTTTTTATGTACTGAGTTGGAAAATAGAATTCAGGGTCCTAGTTTATGAATATGTCAGCTTCCACACAAGAACTATACTCCCTATACTGAAAACCAAACTCATGACACTTTACACCGTAACCTCATTAAAAGTAGATATTTAGTTCTTCTGGTAGAACTGATCACCATTTGATACACCTTTGTCACGACCCGTCCCACGGGGCCCAAACGTGACTACCCCAAGCCCGCCTTCCCTAGGACATGGGTTAATTACTAGATCCTGAAGGCTTTTCTTAAGTAGGGAAGGAATTCCTTAGAGATTAGTACACACTAAAAAAGGTATGCTGAATTAAACGACAAAAAAAATTAAGGTTTAACCACAAGAGTATATTACAACCACAACTACAACTGTAAAATGAAAACAATGGGTTGTAATACAAGCCATAGAAACTGAAAAGAATGTAAACATGTGTCGCATTTTCCCTATAGCTCTACTTGGAGTGTAGTAGGTGTAAGTATGAAGTCGAAGAGGAGGATCTCGACTACTCCCATCACACAAATCTCTACCAAGTCACGAACATCCAAAGTCTACCTCGGAGTGTCAGTATTCTGCACCAGACACACATGATCGGGCAGAGCCCATGCAAGGATGAGTATAATAACTCAGTAGGGGACCCCAAGTCTGCCAAAGGTCTCTCAGTAATCCACATAAGAAAAACACCACAATAAATACCACAAAGTTAATATCACAAACATGATATAAATCATAAAGAACAAAGAAAAAGAGACAACTCTCTTTATCCGTATAACATCAATGTTAATTGGATAGGGATGACTAGTCGTAAATTCATATCATCCTTTCTATAGTAACTATTATATTGACCCATATAGGTAATTGTATGATGGCCCATATTGGTCGCTAGATGTTAACCCGTGTTGGTCACTGGTGTTGACCCGTATTGGTCACTGGTGCCGACCCTTATTGGTCACTGGTGTTGACCCGTATTGGTCATTGGTGTTGACCCGTATTGGTCATTGGTAGAGAGGTAGGGATTATTAGTCATAAAACTCGATCATACCTCTCTGGAGTTTCTAATGATGACCCATATTGGTCTCTCTTCTTCTTCATGTCACATCCAGTCCCTGGATTTCCGCACGAAGCACGCTAGATATTTGAAAGACACTGCTCCTCAATCCATCAGTCATATTTCAACTGGTACAAATTCCCGTTGAAATAATACCCATGGGACCGCCCCATCATAGGGGTCCCAACTTGATTGATGGCATGTCGATCAGATTTCTGGTCTGTGCGATAAGGGCACTTTTGTAAAAAGGGTCCGGTTAGATTCATGACTGATCCAACATAGGTCACATGTCAAACTCTATCAAAACTCATTTAGTCTATCTTTAATGGGTCACCTTATCACATTGGTCCTTATTCCATAGAAGATGCATCGATCGGATGCAAAGTATGTCAGGTACACCCCATTCCATAAAACGTGGGTGATCGTACCACGGTCCTGCCCTGCTCGGTCTAACCCCGCTTGGACTGAACCTGCTTGTCTGTCCCACCAAAATATGCCAAAGGGATCGCTTCCCAATATGGGTACCAACTCCACTCACAACATGTCAAACGTACACTCGGTTTTTTAGTTACCGGCATTTCATTATTCAGGGGCTGGCTGGGTTTGGGCCCGGTCCGACTCGGTCAGGCCAGCCAGATGTGACGGGTCTCAGGGTCAACATGACCCCACCTGGTTCCGGTCTATTAGAGGGTCAGACCGGTTCACTCGACCCCACTCGTCAGGTTCATCCCAACTGGTTCTCGGACCCGTGCCATAGTTGGCCCGACCAGCCGACTGGGGCACGGCCCACCAGTGCTGGCTCGCTGGGTCGCGGGTCCTACCCACATGACCCACTGTACATGTCCAGGCTGTTCGGCCTGCCCATGACCACCTTATGGTAGACCGTTTATCCATCTATCCCCACAGATGCAGGGACGTTTCATCTGGACAGTGGGGCGCTGCCCCACCACATGAAACTGTCATCCATGTGGTCGACCGATCTCTACCCAACGCAGTACGCCATGGTGCCACACCACCCCCTCTAGTCGTGCCCCACCAACCACAAATTCTGCCACCGGTGGTGCCTGTGGGCACCACCCTTATCCCGTGTGTCCAAAAAGGGTCGGCCGCCTCTTCCACCGTGGCACGTGACTGTGCACTGCCTTCCCACCTCCTGCAGCCGGTTACCGTGGGCCTCCGTCGACATGGCGCTTCATCAGTACTTTCCGTGGGCCACCAGAGTTGCTCTAGTGATCCTTTCTTTGTGTTGTCTGCACCAACAAGCCTCTCAGCTCACCGCTTCCACTACGTGACCCCTATCTCTGCCTTTCTACCACATTTCATGGTCACACAAGGCAATCACCAGATCAACAATATCAGTGGAGGGTTCAGGCCTTATTTGGATTGTCTCGTGCCCTCTGTGTTATCATTTTAACAAGGGATGTTATAAAAAATCTTAGAATTTAGAAATAAATGCCGACATGCAACTTCACATCATCCTCTAATGTAGAAAAAAAGATCTGTGGATCAACCCATTGTCCAGTTGATCGGCATTCTTCATATAAATAAAGAATGGGGATGGAGGAATATCACTATACCAAAAACAAAAACCCATAACTAGATGAGACATCCTCTGATGACGATCGAGAGAACATCCTTTGTAGTTCTCGTCGGTTTGTGATTCGATGGAGCTCGTCACTGCTCATTGAATCCAGTATCGTCCTCCAGGTGGATGTTTTTCCACAAGGCTTCGCCAGAGTTTCTTCGTTTCAAAATAACGTGCCAAAACCACACCCTGAGATACATTTAAATGGGACGGGTAAATGTTAGTAACACATTAGGGAATTAATGAGGTTCATTAAATTAATTAATGAACCTAAATTAATTTTCGATAGTGGAGTTACAAAGTTTATGATTTAATAAATTATATGGATAACAAGTCACTATTCTCGCCAACACCACTCATCCATTGGAGAAAAAGAAAATAAAATAACAATTACATGTTAACTTATGTTTCTTTAAAAAGTCCAAAAACTAACTTTTTTTCCCAACCTACTGTGGTCAGAGTGAAGCCTCCCTTAAGTGAATCCTGGCACTAAAGATTCAATGGTGTCAATGAATTTTTAATCTGATCACCAGTTAAAAAGATAGAAAACATCGCCAACATGTTTACTAAACGTACCTTAAAATTTTTTAAAAATTCATTCTGGGAACACAGGGCCTCATAATCATGCGCCATCAATTTTTTTGACTTGTAATAATACCAAATAATTAAAAAAATTACATTGAATTTTCGAGATCTTTACAAATTCCCTCTATTCCTTCACATCATCTTCTCCCTCAAAAAACTGTCTACCCCTAGATGACTCCCCATTACCCATGTCTAATGAATTTTTCGTTCTCTCTAAGGGTCCTTCATATCTACTGGATTCAAATGTTCTTTACAAGTACCATTTTTTCCCACCACTAGAGTTCACACAAGATCTCGAGTGAGATGTGAAAGAGTGATTCATTTTATTAACAAGCATGAGTATTTTTGACTGGCGCGAAACTGGGTGAGTTCTTTTTTTATGATCAATTTCACTATTTTGAATTCTTGTGGCACTGGTTTCTATGTCAAAACTAATTTTATTTATAATGAGTTTCACTATAGAAATATACATATTAAAGCAGTGCAAGAACACAGTAAAGAGAGCTGGTTTTTTAAAAAAGGGGTCTTAGGAATGGTGGGCCATTTTATCCATGTGTTTATATTCTTACACGAGATTATTTTAGTAGGTTTCTTAAGAATCGATAGAATGGAAGTATCCTTATATTTTGGAACATATCTCAATACTTTGGTGTCTCAATTATCATATTCATGGATGAAAAGATATTTTTCTAATTTTAGTAGAAAATTCATCAATGGTATTAATAATTCCTTGGATAAATATTTTATATGGAATTGGAAAATCATAAATCATGATAAAATTAGGGTATATATTTTGAATAATTTTTTAGAGACACGAGCCAACTCTATTGGTTCAAATCTGACTATTCATCATAAGAATTTAGCCATAGACTTCTTGCATACTCCCTTCTCTTAAGGTGGATTATGTGTACATCATTTTCATAAATTGGTGGAAAATATTGCAAACATATTTAACAACAGGAAGAATATATTTCTCTCATTCATAGGTATAATAACTCTAGTTAACACTGTTCTATCCTCGATTCCAATGCATATCCTCTGAGTCCTCAAAATTCCAAAGATTTTTATCAACGATATTGAAGATATTCTATGTTATTTTATTTGGTAATCTCAATTTATATGTGTGTTTCCAATAGGAATCATGGTCATGGATAGAAAAAATGATTTTATGGGGAGGTATCAGCATCATGTGTGTAAAAGAACTCCTGATTATCTTTCATGGAAGGATAAAATGGGATTCCATTGAAGGAAAATATCTTTCTTAAATCATCACATCTGAATGATATATGAGGAATATTGATAATGTAATAGGTAATTCTTCAGGTCGTTGGAATACTATTTGAAATCATATTCCTTTTTTGGAGTTCCATGCAATTTGGTTCAATAGATGGGGTGTTATTATCATTAGAAATGACAGCAGGGTATGTAACATGATGGGTTTTACTCGATGTTCGATGCTAAAAATATCATTCAAGAAGTATCACCCATATCCTAACATCTTTCAGGACATCCATGATGATTATTAGAGGAATATATTTAATTATTTTTTAATAAACTTCATTCTGGACAAATGAATCTTCACGAGATCATACATAGGTCTTTTTTCAACAAAGGTTTATCACAAAATGGTGAATGATAACAATGAGACGAATAGTTTGGGAGAGAACCTTTAGTGGAAGGAGGTATCATCCAAATATAACATTCTAGTTTGGCATGTTTAAAATTATGAATTCCTGATAGATAATGTCATTCATCATAAATTAATTCACCTTTCTTATAGGTGTTTTTGTTTCCCTAACCTGAAATTCCAATCAATTTTTCATTTGTTTTTATAGGTGAGTGGGACACTACTATTTGGATCCTTGTATGAGATTTTGTGGGAGTGGTGAATAAGGTATCTAGTTTTAATATTTTTCTTCAACTTTTGTTTCTTGGTGTTCAAAATAATCCCCATGAAATGAGGGAAAGTGATATTTTGTTAGCAACTAGTTATTGTTGTATCTAGAAGGCCAGAAATAATTGCCACATTGAAGGCAGTAATGGATTGATTATGGAACTGGTTTCAAGGAATATGTTAAGGGTAGTGGAGTTAACCACACTTCATAAACATTGGTACCTTTATCTCTCTATCAAAACCATCATAGAAAATGTCGTACCCAGTAAAATCACTTTTTGAACCTTCCCATAGCTAAGGGATTCATTATCATCTACCTCCACTGAGATTCAAACATAACGATGTTGTATCATTATTTTTTGGAGTGAAGCGGGGTACAGGTATTGTTCATGTAACCTAAGTATCTTCTATCCATTCCTTAAAAACATACTTTAAGAGTGGAAACTCCCTCATGACAAAGGCTTGGGCCATACTCATGGGTCTTGGTTTTCTTCATCATAAAGGGTATTGAGATGGTGATTATTGAAATAGACTCTCATATTATCCACGAGTCTCTTAAGGACCAAATTTCTATACCTTTGTCTATTCATTCTCACATTCATAGATATTAGTAGTTCATCACTGGTATGATCAAAATTCATTATATGAGGAAAGAGGGGAATCATGTAGTTTATTTTCTTACATAAAGTATTTCCTATGATTAAACGTTTTACTACTTTGATATTATGTGATCTCTTCCTAAGAAATGTGTGAAAATAATTATAGTTGTTGTACTCAAACTTCAATACTTTAGATCTATGTGAATTGATCTTTTCTTGCTACTCTTTCATGTTATTTGATCATCTATTTTATAAAATCCATATTATTTTTTCATAGTAGTAGAAAACTTTTGGAATCCTTGTACTCATTCATGAATTCATGTTCATATAATAGGTAAAAGAATCAAAATAATTGTGAGCTTAGATGATTTGTAATGGTTATGTACCCCAGAAGATATCATGATTCAATAAATCATAATCAATATTTAACCGTAAATTACTGAAAACAGGTTCCATATATTCAATAACATGACTATAATCATTGCATATGAAATAATTAATATATTACAGAAAATAAATTAAAAAATCATTTAATCAAAAAACTACGAATAAAATACATCAATAAATAATATCACAGTATTAATATCATCAATAATTATATAAATAGAATTATAAATGAAGGTGATTCTAAATTATTATACATTGTTCTCTGAGCTATCTTAATACCTCTACCAAAATGTTCTTTCACAATATAGTTTAAATCTAATAGGTAAAAACTCATCAGATTTGGGAAATAGATTTGACTCATGATACCTATCAATTCCTTTAACATGATATTTAAAAACATTCCCCACTACTATCTATATGTCTAAATCATTCCTCAAATATTGAGTTATTTATTTCACACATAAAAAAATTGCCCTTATCGATAGATAAATGTATTATGTATATAATTTGTATTTATAAATATTTCCCTAGTAAATATAATAACATTGAATTTAAAATACTATATGTTGATATGATATATAGTATAATTAATAAGTATATCCATGATAAATAATTTTTATATTTTCGAAAAATTTAATGTCTAATGATCATTGGAAATGGATATTCCATGGAAAAGTTAGTGACATAAAAAATGAATTGAGAATGTGAATTTCAATACATTCCTTGGTCAAAAAAATCATAAAAAATACAATGAAAGAATAATGATGGCTTTAAGAAAAAATATCCCTAGTATAATATAATTAAATTAAATGTCTTTTGCCTATAAATATAAATCCAATAATAATATCTTTAGAAATATTAACTGAGAAAATAAACTTTTAACATTAAAACTCAAATTTTAATACTAAAAATGTCTAGAATATTAGGTAATCAAATTTAAAAATTAAACTTTTAAACATGTAAAGGAAGCTTCAAAGAAATTATATTTCATAATAGAATAAAATCCAGTACATGTCGTATATGTTAAAAATAATCATTTCCCAATAATGTAAAAATGATAAAATGCTCTTCATTCGGAAAGTGAAAAAATATAAATTTCAATATATATTGTAAACTATCAAACAATGGTAAAATTTTCATTAATAAATCCTTTGTATAATGTTAAATAAATAAAATCATTTTCTCATAACATTATTTCGATGAAAAATGAGTTTTTACCAAAGAGATAAATGAAGATGGATTTTATTAAAAACAATCATAGTTATTTTAACCAGAAAACAGTTATAAAAGGGTAAAATTAATTTAAGTCATCAATAATAACCATAAAATAAGAGAATAATATGATTTAATATCTAATAATAACATAATTTCCTTCATTTTAAATTCATGGATTATAAATCCCAACTAAAATGTGATTGTGAAAAAAAAACTATTACAAAGATCATAATGTTGAAAAGATAATTAACCAATGAATAAATTGTGCGTATCAAATATAAAGACAAGTAAAAAATTTAAATAAAAAACGTGCAATTAGAAATTAATTACACACCCATTCTTAAAATATTATATATAATAAATTAGTAATATTAAACAATGAAGAGAAATTGAGTAATTAAATTCTTTAACAAATGGTAACTTTTATGTTAGAATCCATTTGGATGAAATTATTCAAATTAAAACATAAAATTCTTTATTTGATATGTTTGTAATTTTATTACATGTAAAATGAGAAATATATACTCCCTATAAAATAAATTAGTGGCATAAAATTAAAATATTTTTTAATGAATTTAAATTGAGATGAAATCCATTACCTCACACTTTCCATTAGTTGAATGTGATTTAACCTAATATATAATGGTTTTAATCATGTAAATAATTTATAAAATAATATTTATAATATTTATAATATCATATATTATCATCTTAAAAAAAATTTAAAAAAAATTTAAGAATATTTTATTATTGTTATTGTTTCGGGTGTTAATTTCTTTGTTTTCTCATTCACATTTTTTCCTAAAAGTTAATGTACATGTCCATACGATATAAATATATCATATAAAAAATTATAATAATGATATAAATATTATATTTACTCCTTATATACATTATTATTACCATTATTGATTGTCATTCATGTAAAATCAGTCACATCCCTTCTTAGAGATGGTTGGTCGTATGCACGCAAGTGCAATGATTTCATTCCCGGAAGGGGTGAAAGTGTAATGGAGAGTATGATATATTAATTTTATATAATTTATATAATTTCATATATATCAAATATATTCATTAAATTTATCATTATCATCTTCTTTGTAAACCTTAAGAGAAAAATAATTACATCGCTTAGAAAGGTGGTAGTTCGCTGTATATAGGGGTGATTTCAACATATTATATTCACTCATATCAATACTTCTAATCCCAAAATTTGTAAATAGATTTTATCTGATGGAAATCCTTTAATAACAACATAAAAATGGAAAAAATATATTTCATAATTCCCTTTTCAGATACACATGGACCAAATGAAATAACCCATATCTTTTTCTATTGATCTACTAAAAAAACAAATATAATTTCTCTCTCTAATGATTAATGTCAAACAAAAATGGTTGAATACATTACTATAAATTCTAATGTTCTTATAAACAGGTAACCACTATCTTTTAGAAACTTATATATATTTCACACTTTCATCCACTTTCCCCATCTATTATTTTTCTCTTTAGTCTGACCAAACATTGTCGGATGGATCATTGTATCTAATGACTTATCGGTATCAAAATCTCATCTGACAGATCTTCTTCATTCATATTTTTCAAAAGAATATGATCTTAGAAACCAAAAAACTTCATGATATTTGAAAACTTCTATGACATATGATTTGCATCGGATTAGTTAGATCAAAACATTCCTTTGAATATACTCAAAAAATTCCTACTATATGATCAGATATATCTGATAGCAGACTAAAACATTTACATTTTCTAACAACTTAGTCATCTATTAAACTTTTTTATTGTTGAAACATAAAACCACCTAATATTTTTTATTGATATAAAATATTATTTCCTCCTTTTTAATTTCATATAAATTCAAATTAGACAACCTGAGTCTCTATATATTTATTTTCACATTTTAGACACCACGGTAACTCAAAAATAGAAAACATCAAAGACATGCATTATAAAAAAAAGAATCATATGATGATTTTTATCTGATTAGGCACTTCCAATGTAACGTATTCGATAAATCACATCCATTCAGTAAATTTTCATTTCTATAGACATCATCTTGTTAATACTACCTATCTTTTGAAAACTTCTATGTCAGGTGTTTCTCAATCTAATATGATTATTCTAGAGAATTTCAATTAATGAATATCCATATTTTTGTTCAATTGTATTCTTCTATCTTGATATTTATCTTGAATTTTTTATTATGTTTCAAGAATTTCAAACAAAGAAACCCCATGGTATGACTTGTTTTTTATATTGTACAAATACCTAAATTTAAAGTCTTAATTACTTTCAAACATTATTCTATTAAAAAAATTAGACTTCTCAAAAAAATAGTTTTATGAAATGTGTGTGCTGAAATTTCTAATCTCAAAATTTTTAAAATAGCTTATTTATCTGAATTTTCAATAACTTATCAATAATCATATTATAATATTCTAAAAATATATATTTCTTGTAGCGACCCCCAAAACCGGGGTGCTTAATGAGACATGATATTCTTAACATTACATCTTTTCAAGATTAAATATCATGTCTAATCACAACAGAGGATCGCCAGGCTCGGGATTCTGGGAAACCAGCTACTTCTGATTAGCTTCATTAATATCAATCGTGCCAGAAAAATTTTAAACAAAACGTAGGGTGAGCAAAAATGCCCAGTAAGGGGTTTTAAAACATTTTATGAAAGTCCTTTCTTAAGTTCTTCTAAAAAGAATAAAACATACTTTGCTAAAACAAAACATTGTCATTTCTTAAAAACATGAAATCCATCTCTGTTTGAAAACTACTTTCATAGAGAAACACGTACTTGAAATGAACATGATCAGAGTGCGCAAAATAAACAATGCATAATGTTAAAATAAGGTTACTTAAATTCTAAAAGATTTCTATGACTTAAGCAGGGGAAGACATACATATCATGGTTCATGAGTAGAAAGCAGATCATCTAACAATTTACCATATGAAAAACAGTTCTTGTCACATAAAGTGCATTTTCATAATCTTAGGAGATTTCAACTAGGGGTTGTCCTGTTAGTTGAACTAACCCCTGGTAACCTTTATCATTACATGCAGAGGGGATGTATAATCCTGGACTTTGTCATGACTTTTCATCATGACCGTATAACATACTTAACAGGTCGAGGTTCACCGCCAGCCCTGTTTCTTTAGCACAAGTCAAGGCTAACTTGCCAAGACCGTCGCACATGTTTGTCTCATGATACTCTTGCTTTACCCAATGCATTGGAGCGCTGTATAATTCCGGGCGCACCCGTCACATCATTATTGTTGCGATATATAATTCCGGGTGCACCCGTCACATGTAAGTCCTATACATACCTCACATATCTTGACATGGTCTTACATTCATGGGGTTTCATGCATTCTTACTTTAACCCCATTTTCACATACATAACATGAAAACAGTTTTTTCATTAAAAACACTAAGACATGCATGCTCATGCTTTGTGCATATAAAAAGTTGACATTCGAAAACATGGGTTTTAAGAAATTAACATAACACTTAACATTCCATACATCAAAAATTTCCAATTAAAGCATGGTCACTCATTAATTACACATGTGATGATAAATGGACATACTAGGCGTTTAATACAGGCAGCTGAGGTTACCAAATGCATAATCAAGTTCATCATGTATGTTTGTGTAAACTTTTCCATTAGCACTTGGGAACACACCTACTAATACATGAATACATTTATGAATGTTCAAAAAGCCCATACTATCAATTTTAAGGAAAAATCCTGATTTTCTGAAGCAGTGATAAATGAACATTCTCAGTTTCGAGAGTGATTTTGAAAGCCATCCAACCCCTAAATTCACCATGCTATACCGTAAAACATTACAAAAAGGATAAGAAAACCAAGTACACGTTGGTGTGCATATACATCGATATAATCACATGTACGTATTTACCAATATACTTCGTATACTTGCATGGTTTTGCATGTTCGTACAATTACCCAAAATCACCATGTTCAATTGCGAAATAAAATTCAGGGTTATAAACACGAAAGAAGAATTGTATATTTGCATATGTCCTCTTATTATTATGTGTATATAAATGTATATATATAAACATTTATATACACAATGTGTTTAACATTAAAACTGAGATAAAAAAGAACTCTAAGAAAAAATTTGCCTTTAACCTAATCGAATTCTAGATGAAGAAAACAGTGGTAACTGGTTTTTAAGGCCATGATGCAAATTCATATACACATATATATTTATGTAAGGTGTGTATAAATTATAGTGTACCAAGGCCGGGGGAAACTAAACATAAGAGGGGATTTTCCCTTTTACCCACTATTAGATTTGTCAAAGTGAGAGAGATCTCAAATTCTGGGTTCGCACCCGGTTCAAACATACCAGGAACGCACATATAATATGTAGATATAAAAATGTATACAAACTTATATAAAATTGAATCTTGTCAAAACCCAAACAAAGTGAAAACTTGTTCTGACCCTTACCAGAACAGATAGGAGATGATGCGGAAAATGAAATCCAGTGCAGAACCACCGGATGTATATATATATACATAACATATATAAATATATGCGAACATATATAAAAAAAGAACTCAAGATGAACCACAACCGAACTTCAAACATCTCCCTTACCTTAGCTCGACGAGGAGGAGGAGGAGTGAACGAGGCACTAACGACGTCTGGAGGTCGGAGGGGTCAAGGAGTTCGGTGCAGGCCCTTCGGCCTTCGGTGCAACAGGGGGTTTAAAAAAACAACAAGGAAGGAGAAGACTTCGGGGGAAGAGAAGTCGTCGGCTGAAACATCTGGGGTCGGCTCGTGGAAAGAAGGGAGGGGCTCGGGTCCACTCCCCGGCCTACATGAAGAAAGTGGAGCCCTACGCTACTGGTTCGATGAGGCAACGAGGGAGAAGACTCTGCGGCGCGAGGAAGAAGAGAAGCGCGACGTGGAGAAAAAAAAGAAAGTTGACGGCCGAGATTAGATGCAGTGCGATCGACGGCTCAGGATGCAGCGCGATAAAAAGAATCAGACAGCCGTGATCCGGGGGAGAGAGGATCTGACGGCTGGAAACTCACCGCGGTTTAAACACGGTTTTCTACAGTTCAAAAAAAATTATTTTAATGTTTTATTTTTAAAGTATTAAACGATTATTCCAGATTTTATTATTATTATATATATATAGATATATTATTTTTAAAACACCAATAATTCATATTATACTATCAATATTATTATTAAACCACTTTTGTTATTTTAAATAAAAACATTCATTGGTAAATAAATAAAAAAAATATTAATTCAATTAAAACATCTATTTATATAAACATATGTAAATATACATATTTTATTTTAAATTACCAATAATTTTTTATTGGCCTTATTATCTTAAGTATATTATTTTTAAACCATAATTATTATATTTTGGACAAATTAAAGGTTCATTTAATCAATTAATGAAAGCATCGATCATAATACATATTTATTTATTCATTTATTTAGTTATTTTCCCTTTGCTGTATTACATAATCATTACGTTAATTTATAATTTGATGCAAACATTTGGATATACTCCTTTTAAGAGAAGAAAATAAAATTGGTTGCTTAAAAGAATTTGTGTAAGTTTAAAGATGCGATATTTGTAATTAAAACCATAATTTAATACCGTTTCCAAAATAGTTAATAAAGTTCAATTTATTAAAGAAGTAATGTATCTAATTTATTTCAACATATATAACTCATAAAAATTCATTCATTTTGATATAAATAAAAGTTCAATTGTTCAAATTAATATGTATCATGAACGAAAACAATAATATTGATTTTTTTTTTGCCGTTTAGGAACATAACTAGAATTTAATAAAACTAAATTATCATTGATGACATTTTAAAACGTTAAAGCAAAATAAATCACAGTTATTATTCTGATTTTATCCCAACGGTCAAAATGAACATGGGATTTGTTGGGAACCAACGGTCGGATTTATGGCCGTTTGAGGTCCAACGGTCAGATTTGTGGCTATTTGAGGTCCAACGGTCATCTTTGGTGCTTATAAAAGGGATGGGTCTTGGGTGACCCTTACCCCAAGTGACCCGGAGGAGATAAAGGAAGATGGTTCGTGTGATCCCCTTGGTGTTGAGCACGGTCGCGGTGGCGTCAGCCATACTTATGTTCCTTATGATGGATGCTCGAAATCCCTACCGCATACTCGGGCTCCTAGTAGTTCTAAGCAGTCTTCCTATCATTGTAATCGGATTCTTGGTTGCAATCTTTGGTTAGTTATGTTTTGATCGTGGGGAGTTGTAATCGTCATGTTTCTTAATAAAGGAGTGTTTCATTCATGCTTGTTGCTACGGGTTTTCATTCATTTTCTTTTTATAGCAAGATGGTCCAATTAAAAGGGGAAACATATCATTACATAAAACATGAATTCTCGGGTTGTTACATCATCTCCCCCTTAAAAGAATTGCATCCTCGCAATTCTATTCGTAAAAGACAAGAAAAAGACTTCGGTCGCACAACGTTACCAAAACTGAAGGCCTGGCTCGGTTAACGGAACCCCTAAACTGGCACACAGATCCTCTGTTTCCCTGACCCAGATACACTTTGAGCAATAAGACTTGTACTCCTGCTCATGGGCACTACATGCAGGCTTCCACAGGGAGGCTCGTGCAATAAACAACTCTGAGACGTCCGAGCGGACGAATCCCCTAGTAACCCTTCGAACTTCATCACGCTCGAGGTAGTTGAGGGGGATGATGCGATTGAGAAGGATGACGTTCAGGATCTGGAACATGTAGGCAGCTCTGAGGTTGCCGTCCTGAGCTACAATGAGAAAGCTGGCTCTGGTGGAGAAGTTCCGTGTCATAGAGAAACACTGAAACAGCCCTTCATGGTATCTCCCCATTCGCCTATAGCAGGGGAGCTGGGTGGTGGCAAGGAGGTGGATCACATGTTCATTCTCCTGACATGCACGGAGAATTTCCAGACTATTCGCTATATCCAGAAAACGTTGGCAGGACCCTCGTAGGTGGAGAAAAGAGGGAAAGTCCACCATACAAGTTCTGATCAAGACAACCTCTACTAACTCGTCAGGTAGAGATGAGAGGTTCATCTGACTTGCCATCTGGAAGAAAAGGTAAACAAGAAATGTCACTTAACAACACTAAGAGGAAAGAGATCACAAACTTTTTAATTAAGAAAGTTTACACATTAAAGTCTGAGTTTTCCAGATGGACACCACAAAGAGAGGAGAAACTCTCTAACTCCACAAACCATACACAGGATGAACATACAGAACTAAACTCATGGGGACATTTATATCGCCTCTTGAGTTTCGCGTGAGGGGTGTGAAGTTGGGAAACGTCGGTGTACACTTCTTGCCTAAGAGACACACGTGTGGACTCATTCTCCAATGCTCCAAAGTCCATTAACTGGCCCCAGAAGCCATAGTGCAGGACTTGGCACAGATAAGCTGCTCGAAGATCTCCGGCAGCAGCCGCTTGTTGGAAAGGGTTATCTAGCATTGTGCCAAATTCCTCTCCAGCCGTAAACACTCGGAAGAGTCCTTCGTGGTACCTTCCTCGACCTGAATATGAGGGAAATTGAGTCATCATCATTAGGAGATAGTCCATCCCTATTCCCCGGTGGAGACTAAGCACCCTAGATGAGTTCGACACATCGTACAAGCGCTTACACGTCATGCGGATGTGAGCATAGTTCAGGAATTTTTCACGGCTGACTAGAGATATAATGTTCTCTAGAGCCTCAGTGGGGAGTGACAGAAGGTCAGTAGGTACATCAGCCATCTGAAAATTATTTTTACTTAGTTAGTCTTAGCAAAATGTTTATATCACCTGGTTTTCCAGAGTTTCCCGAACCCATCCTCTGATACCAACTTTAGCGACCCCCAAAACCGGGGTGCTTAATGAGACATGATATACTTAACATTACATCTTTTCAAGATTAAATATCATGTCTCATCACAACAGAGGATCGCCAGGCTCGGGATTGTGGGAAACCAGCTGCTTCTGATTAGCTTCATTAATATCAATCGTGCCTGAAAAATTTTAAACAAAACGTAGGGTGAGAAAAAATGCCCAGTAAGGGGTTTTAAAACATTTTATGAAAGTCCTTTATTAAGTTCTTCTGAAAATAGTAAAACATACTTTGCTAAAACAAAACATTGTCATTTCTTAAAAACATGAAATCCATCTCTGTTTGAAAACTACTTTCATAGAGAAACACGTACTTGAAATGAACATGATCAGAGTGCGCAAAATAAACAATGCATAATGTTAAAATAAGGTTACTTCAATTCTAAAAGATTTCTATGACTTAAGCAGGGGAAGACATGAATATCATGGTTGATGAGTAGAAAGCAGAACATCTAACAATTTACCATATGAAAAATAGTTCTTGTCACATAAAGTGCATTTTCATAATCTTAGGAGCTTTCAAATAGGGGTTGTCCTGTTAGTTGAACTAACCCCTGGTAACCTTTATCATTACATGCAGAGGGGATGTATAATCCTGGACTTTGTCATGACTTTTCATCATGACCGTATAACATAATTAATAGGTCGAGGCTCACCGCCCGCCCTGTTTCTTTATCACAAGTCAAGGCTAACATACCAAGATCGTCGCACATGTTCGTCTCATGAGACTCTTGCTTTACCCAGTGCATTGGAGCGATGTATAATTCTGGGCGCACCCGTCACATCATTCTTGTTGCGCTATATAATTCCGGGTGCACCCGTCACATGTAAGTCCTATACATCCCTCACATATCTTGACATGGTCTTACATTCATGGGGTTTCATGCATTCTTACTTTAACCCCATTTTCACATACATAACATGAAAACAGTTTTTTCATTAAAAACACTAAGACATGCATGCTCATGCTTTGTGCATATAAAATGTTGACATTCAAAATCATGGGTTTTAAGAAAGTAACATAACACTTAACATTCCATACATCAAAAATTTCCAATTAAAGCATGGTCACTCATTAATTACACATGTGATGACAAATGGACATACTAGGCGTTTAATACAGGCAGCTGAGGTTACCAAATGCATAATCAAGTTCATCATGTATATTTGTGTAAACTTTTACATTAGCACTTGGGAACACACCTACTAATACATGAATACATTTATGAAAGTTCAAAAATCCCATACTATCCATTTTAAGGAAAAATCCTGATTTTCTGAAGCAGTGATAAATGAACATTCTCAGTTTCGAGAGTGATTTTGAAATCCATCCAACCCATAAATTCACCATGCTATACCGTAATACATTACAAAAAGGATAAGAAAACCAAGTACATGTTGGTGTGTATATACATCGATATAATCGCGTGTACGTATTTACCAATATACTTCGTATACTTGCATGGTTTTGCATGTTCGTACAATTACCCAAAATCACCATGTTCAATTGCGAGATAAAATTTAGGGTTATAAACACGAAAGAAGAATTGAATATTTGCATATGTCCTCTTATTCTTATGTGTATATAAATGTATATATATAAACATTTATATACACAATGTGTATAACATTAAAACTGAGATAAAAAAGAACTCTAAGAAAAAATTTGCCTTTAACCTAATCGAATTCTAGATGAAGAAAACAGTGGTAACCGGTTCTTAAGGCCATGATGCAAATTCATATACACATATATATTTATGTAAGGTGTGTATAAATTATAGTGTACCAAGGCCGGGGGAAACTAAACATAAGAGGGGATTTTCCCTTTTACCCACTATTCGATTTTTCAAAGTGAGAGAGATCTCAAATTCTGGGTTCGCACCCGGTTCAAACATACCAGGAACGCACATATAATATGTAGATATAAAAATGTATACAAACTTATATAAAATTGAATCTTGTCAAAACCTAACCAAAGTGAAAACATGTTCCGACCCTTACCAGAACAGATAGGAGATGATGCGGAAAATGAAATCCAGTGCAGAACCAACGGATGTATATATATATACATAACATATATAAATATATGCGAACATATATAAAAAAAGAACTCAAGATGAACCACAACCGAACTTCAAACATCTCCCTTACCTTAGCTCGACGAGGAGGAGGAGGAGTGAACGAGGCAGCAACGACGTCTGGAGGTCGGAGGGGTCAAGGAGTTCGGTGCAGGCCCTTCGGCCTTCGGTGCAACAGGGGGTTTAAAAAAACAACAAGGAAGGAGAAGACTTCGGGGGAAGAGAAGTCGTCGGCCGAAACATCCGGGGTCGGCTCGTGGAAAGAAGGGAGGGGCTCGGGTCCAATCACCGGCCTACATGAAGAAAGTGGAGCCCTACGCTACTGGTTCGATGAGGCAACGAGGGAGAAGACTCCGCGGCGCGAGGAAGAAGAGAAGCGTGACGTGGAGAAAAAAAAGAAAGTCGACGGCCGAGATTAGATGCGGTGCGATCGACGGCTCAGGATGCAGCGCGATAAAAAGAATCGGACAGCCGTGATCCAGGGGAGAGAGGATCGGACGGCTGGAAACTCACCGTGGTTTAAACACGGTTTTCTACAGTTCAAAAAAAAGTATTTTAATGTTTTATTTTTAAAGTATTAAACGATTATTCCAACTTTTATTATTATTATATATATATATATATATATATTATTTTTAAAACACCAATAATTCATATTATACTATCAATATTATTATTAAACCACTTTTGTTATTTTAAATAAAAACATTCATTGGTAAATAAATAAAAAAAATTATTAATTCAATTAAAACATCTATTTATATAAACATATGTAAATATACATATTCTATTTTAAATTACCAATAATTTTTTATTGGCCTTATTATCTTAAGTATATTATTTTTAAACCATAATTATTATATTTTGGACAAATTAAAGGTTCATTTAATCAATTAATGAAAGCATCGATCATAATACATATTTATTTATTAATTTATTTAGTTATTTTCCCTTTGCTGTATTACATAATAAGTACGTTAATTTATAATTTGATGCAAACATTTCGATATACTCCTTTTAAGAGAAGAAAAGAAAATTGGTTGCTTAAAAGAATTTGTGTAAGTTTAAAGATGCGATATTTGTAATTAAAACCATAATTTAATACCGTTTCCAAAATAGTTAATAAAGGTCAATTTATTAAAGAAGTAATGTATCTACTTTATTTCAACATATATAACTCATAAAAATTCATTCAGTTTGATATAAATAAAAGTTCAATTGTTTAAATTAATATGTATCATGAACGAAAACAATAATATTGATTTTTTTTTTCCGTTTAGGAACATAACTAGAATTTAATAAAACAAAATTATCATTGACAACATTTTAAAACGTTAAAGCAAAATAAATCACAGTTATTATTCCGATTTTATCCCAACGGTCAAAATGAACATGGGATTTGTTGGGAACCAACGGTCGGATTTATGGTCGTTTGAGGTCCAACGGTCAGATTTGTGGTCGTTTGAGGTCCAACGGTCATCTTTGGTGCTTATAAAAGGGTTGGGTCTTGGGTGACCCTTACCCCAAGTGACCCGGAGGAGATAAAGGAAGATGGTTCGTGTGATCCCCTTGGTGTTGAGCACGGTCGCAGTGGCGTCATCCATACTTATGTTCCTTATGATGGATGCTCGAAATCCCTACCGCATACTCGGGCTCCTAGTAGTTCTAAGCAGTCTTCCTATCATTGTAATCGGATTCTTGGTTTGAATCTTTGGTTAGTTATGTTTTGATCGTGGGGAGTTGTAATCGTCATGTTTCTTAATAAAGGAGTGTTTCATTCATGCTTGTAGCTACGGGTTTTCATTCATTTTCTTTTTATAGCAAGATGGTCCAATTAAAAGGGGAAACATATCATTACATAAAACATGAATTCTCGGGTTGTTACATTTCTCCTAATTTATAAAAAAAATTATCTTACAAAAAATCATGTGTCAACAAAAATAAAACATTGTTAAAAAAATTATCACAAAGTATATTAAATCTACCCATTAGGATTTGTTGACAACTCTAATTATAAATTTTTTAAACTAACCATTCTTAAACACTCGTACTTTTTAAAATAAATTTTTGAACATTTATCATGAAATAAACTTTCTCCAAATAGAGTGTCCGGACACAAAAATACTGAATAAAGTATTTTTTTGAATTAATGTCATCCCTATATGATTATAAAATTTTAGGCCATGTAAAAATAAACTCCCCCATAATTTTTTCTTTTCCTCGCACTTTTCTTTCTATCGCCCATTTTATAATAACCACAACATTAGATTTATTTATATAAGAAAAGTAATTATGACCCCATTAGAAATAAAAATTTATAATTACTCTCACCCCCTTTATCAACATAATCCAAAGAAAAGTGGTGGACTTATTTATGTATTTTAAGAAGTATTTTTTGAATGTTGAACATTAACTTGATGTCTCAATTCGTTAAATCTCTTCCTTAGCTATGATTTTCTTAAAAAAATTAAAATTTAATATTTCATTGAAATATATTTTAGAAAAACACCTCTACCAACACCAGTATCTTTTATGATGTGAAATTTAAAACAATGTGTTTTGATCTTGAGTGTTGGAAAGTATCTTAAGAATGATCAATTATACTTTTGTTATCACAAAATATCTTCAATGATTTTCAATCATCAACTTTAAAATCATCCAACTGAACTTACATCCACAACATATGATTGAATACATTTATACCTAAAAAATATTAAAATTATTTTGTTCTAAAAGTTATTGAACACTTTTTATTACAAGTACAACTCACAAGACATTCTTCTAAGAAAGAATTTCCTCAGGATGTTAATTTTTGGTCATTACAATATCCTACCCAATCAGAATCAGCATAACCATGAAAGTTCATATCACAGATTCTTTTTTATATCAACATATATAAAGGTGTTCCTTTAACATATCTCAGAATTTAATTTACTACCAACATATATGATTCGTTTGGATCACTATGATATATGGTAAAAAATTCACATCATAAAAAATATCATATATTGAAACCATATGGTAAAGAAAACATCTCATCTATTTTCAAAAATCATTTGGATTTTTTCTTTCACCTACTTCATCTTCACTCATATTCAACCATACAAAATAGAAGTAGAAACTTATTTAGATTTTTTTATAGAAAACATATTAAATAATTACCTAGAATACATTTCTTGAGGTAGAAAAATTTATTTTCCTTTTTTTTGAACATCTAATCCAAGGAAGAAATTTAATTCTCCCAATATTGACATATCCAGATAATTTTTCATTTCTTTAAAAAAGTATTTGAATTTTTTTATTCATCTCCAGAAAAAATTATATCATCCACATAAATAATTTAAATTATGGTGTTGGAGTTAAATTATTTCACAAATAAGTTTCTATCAAACGTTACTTTTGAAAAATTAAACATTCTCAAACATTTTTTGAGTTTGGAATTCCAATCAGATGGGGATTTATTAAATCATAAAAGTCTTTAATAAATTTAAATACCTTATTTTTATAATAATAAAGTATAAACCCAAAAGGTTTATTAATGTAAACCTCTACTTTAATTTTACTATTTAGAGAAGATGGAATTACATCCTTATGGTAATCTTTTCAACCTCAATTTTCATCCATATTAGGAAAATTATAATAGTTTCTAATCTTACAGGGGGAAATATTTCATAATGATCCGCACCATTTATATATTCTTGGACTTTATAAACAATTTTTTTTTTATTTCATGAAACATCTCTATGTCTATTAATCTTTTTTCTATATACCCAATTTTTTCCATTGACATTTTTATTTTCTGGTTGTGGGACAAGTTCCCAAGTGTTTTTTCTCCATCTTATCCAACTCATTATACATTGCATCAACCCAATATTTTTTTTAGATACTTATAAAACAAATTCTTTTTCAATTAATGAAACCAGCGATGTATAGTTTTCTAATCTCAACCATATTATTGTCTGAGCCGATGATTTATGATTCCCATGAATATTCTTAGTTTTAACATGTTTTTGTACCGAATGAAATTTCATTATTACTCTTACATCATAAATTTTCTAATCACATTATTACTCTGAGTCTTGATATATCTTTTTTTGACTCTCTTTCATTATTGTGGGAAATAAATAGTTTTTCTTCCTAAACAGTCTTAATATTTTCAATATGGAATTTATATTTTCAATATCTTTCACATCATATGAATCCATTATCATTTGTAAATGATTATGATAATATTTATAATATATTTTGTTGGGTCAATATCCCTTGAAAATCATTTATTTATCTTTTAGATCAAATTTTCCATGATTTAGAACTTTTATTTTTAGTAAACATGGGCTTCAAAAAACAATTAAGTATTTTAGTGAATGTATTTTTTATATCACATTTTATAGGAATTCGGGTTGGATTCTGGTTTGAAAAAACAACTTTTTTGTACTTATATGGAAGTACTAATAGCTTCTCTATAGTAGAACATTGAAAGCTTTTATTTTTCTAACATGCTTCCTTCCATTTATACTTAACTTAGAAATTTTAATTTATGAAAATACATCTTGATTAGGGTTTTATGGAGAACTTTGTTAATTTTTAATTACATGTTTTATAAAATATGATTCGAATAATTTTCAGGTATATTCCTTTCCATTATATCTTCACATCATCATTTTCTGAACACCCATCTCTCTCTCAACTTCCCTTCTAATAACATTGAACATTTATAGTGTCTCTAAAATTTACATTATATACATGATATTAGTCATATTGGTGAAATAATCAATAAAAGTGATAATGTAACAAAAATATCATCTTTTTGGATGATGTCTCATTATTCCTTATAAATGATAATGAATAAGTTCAAGAGTACTGGTAGACTGAATCTTATCATTCTATTAATTTTATCAATCATTTTATATTTCCGATATGTTATAAAAATATCTTTATCTCATATTTTGAATTATCACAAATTTCACATAGGATAAAATGTATAAATGTTTTCCATATTTTAATATCTAATTTAACCATGTCTATTTTTCCATAACTATTTTGCATCTTCATCACTCAAGTAACAGTAGTTTTAAAGTTATCTTATTTAAAATATATTACCACAAGTTCATTCTCCCCTAGTTATAACTTTATCATATTCCACGCTTCTGTTAATAACTGTATGGTTTATGAATATCTATTATTCTCCATTATCATAGATTATTGTAACATAAATAATGTTATTTTTATCCCATAAATAAATATATAAATTCATTAGATTTTAGTTTTTGTGGTTATATCACTATAGTCCATATTCGTCTTATTTTTGAGTAACTATCATTTCCAAAATTAATATCTCCCCAATAAATATTTTTAATATATTTTTATATTTTTATAACTACCATCATGTATGAGGAACAATCACTCTCAAGAATCAATAGTCTATAATTTTTTATATTTTTTGTGGCTATCTCAATAAAAAATTCTTTTTCCATAAAATTATTCTTTTCACCTTCTCTTTATTTTCTAGATGATAACTTTGACCAAGAATTGTGTTTATATAGTCTTTATCCTGGTGGTAAATCTAGCCACATTTTCTTTAAATATCTTCTATTAATTCAAAATAAATCACTATAAGTGCTCTGACATGTTGAGATATTAATTTTCCCCCATTTTCGTTTTATCAATGAAACTCATTCTACTTCCTCCATTTCTTCCCCACTATATATACCTTCTAATAATAAGTAATGAATTATTACCATAATTATATTCCTTATTCTTAGGGATACCACATCACTAAATTAATCCATCATATCTTGTTTTCTATAAAATAATGATATTTTCCTACATTAAGATTATTGAGGTTCATAATATCCTTCAACTCTAGTTTCCTCTAGGTATGTGGAAACCCTCTTCTAAGGGTGATTTTGTTCTTTTGTTTATTTGATCATTTTTCACATCCGTTATCAACACAATATTTTTCAAAACTTTTATTAGCACCGTAAATATTAGAAAAATAAGATGAAATTTCTAGTTTAGTGGTTGTAAATTTCACCTGATTCTTGGAGTGAGGTTTTTCTCCAACTATAGATGATCTATTATTTTATTACTAAGCCCTGCGGAAATTTTCATTCAAATTTGTAAATTAAAATTTATATTGGTGAATTTTTAATTTCTTTTTGTTAACTTTAACTTTTTTAGCTTTCAAATTCTTACTTGGGTCTTCAACCATCAATCCCTATACAAAAATTATCAGTTTAAACATACTATATCTAATATGTATTTTTCTTTATTCTGAGAAACATATTTTATTCCTTCAAAATCATTACCAAAATAATTCTTCATAATTATAATTTATCTCATAAGATTTTTATTTTAAAAAATACATGGAACAATTTAGAATCTTTAATGATACTCTTTGTATGATTCTTCACATCTCCCTTCTTCACTATTTGATGAATCTTTCTTTTTCTAAACAAATTCACATAATTTTTTGATTCATTCAGAACATTCATCTTCTAAGGAATAATTTCCTCAAATTAAGATAATACATTCTTATTAATCATATATCTTCTCTTTTCAGTGAACTTATTATTTCTACCAATGCATTTATTTTTTTTATGTATGTTTTATCAAACATAGTCCACTCATGTTTTTCAACATAAAGGTCTCCAAATTGACCAATTTTAATTTTTTGGGAATTAATATAAAATTCACGACTCCCCCACAGTCAAAACATTTGAAAGAATATTTCCCACTATAATTTACTCTTCATATCTAACAATTCTTATAATTATGATAGATAATTTTTTCATTAAACTCATCATAATCCTTATCATTGGAATCACAAGGATCATCCCATTTGACATCTTTAATTTTAATCTTTCTCTTGGATTCAAAAACAATTTCATCTATCATCAAATTTATTGAAACTAGAGCTTTTCTAATTTCAAAAAACATAATAAAGTTATGTTTTCCATCAAGAGATAAATAATCCTTATCATTGAAATAAATTTAAAATAAATACTATCTAGAATGTTTCTCATTAGTCTCACCACAATTTTCGAAGCTTCTGAGACATCTCAAAAACCATGGATGTTGTAAAAAAAATCATTTCAACTGGTGAAGTATTCATCAAATGTTTCATCATCTCTCATTATTATATCTTTAAACTTTATATGATATTATTTTAACATCACTTAATTCACATTAATATTCCATTTGATAATACTTTTGGGATTTTCCCACATACTCTTTTTTTAGAACCCATAACCTTCATATAAATATTTTCTAAAAAATACATAAGAATTGAAATTCTATATTTTATATAAACAACAAAATTTTTTATTACAGAAAAATTTATAAGGGAATCATTTTTAATGGGTGGAAACTTAATGATAGAAGTGTCAAAAACATCTAGTATCAATGAAAAAAAAGTATGTAATCATACTATTTTTCAGACATAATAATTTTTTCTCATCAATTGTATGAATTTCTCTACTGTTGACCTAATTTAGATTTTATATGATAAGGATTATATATGGGAACCCACCTTTTATTCTAATTGATGATTGTAGTGATCATAGAATAACTAAAATGGGTGGTTGAATAAGTTATTTCCCTTAAAATTTCAACTTTATGAAACATAAACCTTGAAACTTATTAGGGTTTTATCTTTATCAACTTTTAGAAAAATCAATTGAATGAAGAAATAATATGTTAATCATTAAAAAAATACACGATGTGTCCTTACTATGTGAACATAGATCCTTAATATAGACACTCCAATCAGTTTATAGAAATTCAATATTTTGAAAAAGTGAATACAACATCTGCCAATTCCCATTAGAAACCTTATATATCCTGATATGAATGATTATTCTTACTTTTATATTTTTATAAAAAAATTACAAGAAATTGAGCCTAACCAAGATGTTATTTTGATCAAAATTTTCCATAGGTGGTCTATACAAAATCTCGATCTGATATACCCTCTACCTGATTTCTCCCTCCGATGAACTCTGTCCGAGGTGCTAGGTCCAGTGACTTCCATCCATTTGACCTTTTCTAAAATTTCACTTAGTGTCAAATTTGGTTCTACATTATTAAAATATGATTCTTCTAAAACGTCATATCAAAATTCAAGAGTATTTACAAAGTATGATTCCCTTCATATGATGATAAGATACATTCATTGTCCAATCTTCTAATCATATCCCATTATCCAGAAACTCTTCTTCACCAAAAAACAACATTCACTGGAGAACACACTTATAACACTAATCTTGTAGTGTATAAAATTTTGTGCATTGGAGATGAGATTATAGTACCGCTTTATATCCACCCTTTATTTATAATTTCTCCTAGAATAGTAAAGTCAAAAAACAAAAATATTTTTCACCTAACCCAAATTCATATATCTAAAGTTATCATAAATTTGATCATTATTTGATCGTTTCTAAATTATTCAGAACAATTTTTGAGTCATTGCGAGTCTTCTTTATTTCTATAGAACATCAGAATTCTCAATCCTAATTAAATAAGAACTTTATAAACACTTTATCTAGGAATTTATTTCCTTAACATCATAGTTTAGAAAACTATTAATCATTCTAGTTCTCTTAACCAAAATTAAAATTTATATCATTTATTTAGTCTATCCAATATTTCTCAAGAAAAACATTGAAAAAAGATTCCCTATAATGTAAATCCTTTAAACATATCTAAATAACATCACAAATTCTAACTTTGGTATTCCTCTATCAGGTACTCCTGACCAAAATTAAATAACCCACATATTTTTCCCTTGATCTATGAAAAACATATATAACTCAATTTCATTCTATGATGCTTCAAGTAAACTTAATGTGGTTAGATACATTATTAAAAACTTCTTAAGAATTAATAAAATTTTAATAAATTTCAAGTGGTAACTTCTATATATTTCAAATTTTCATCTACTTCCCCCATCTATTCATCTACTCTTCAATCCAACCAATCTGTTTCTGACAGAAATTTGCATATGAGGACTTATTAGTATCAAGATTTCATGTAATATAACTTATATTATTTCATATTTATCAAAAATAAATGATCTCATCAACCAAAAAAAACAATTTTACTGAAAAATTATGTGTTTGATGATTTGTGTCTGGTTCCTTGTATCAAAACATCCCTTTTAATAGACATATCAAATATGTCATGTCTAATAGAAAACTTGATTGTTTTTTTTTCTAACAACTTATTCGTCTAATCAACTTCTATGGGGAAGCAACATAAAAAATACTAATATAGTTTTTATTAATATAAAAATATTATTTACTACTTTTTATTTTCATAGAAAATAAAATATGAAATCATGAGCCTCTTCATATTTATTTTCACATTTGAAACACCGTAAAAACTCAAAACACATACACAACCATGCAAAAAATTTCAAACAAAATAAATTTCTGGTGACTCACACCATATTAAGTGCATCTGATTTCAAGCATTTGATGAACTACATTTGATCAGAAACATTTAATTTCATCAAACACCATATAATTCATACTTCCATAATTATAATAACTTTTTTTTCAGGTAAATCTTGATCTGATAGGCTTCATCTGGAATACTTCAATTGAGAAAACTACGGACATTTTTCTTTCTCTTCTTCTATTCTATCTTGATCTTGTATCATTACTTATTGATGACGTTTTAGTAACTTTATTGAATATAAAAGAATCATCTTACTTTTTTTGGGAATTTTTATTACTTCCCAACATTTGAGAGTCAACAACATTCAAACATTCTTCAATTCAACAACATCTGAATTCTCAAAAGAATGCTTAAGGATGTATTTCTTATAGATCATCTAATCACCATCTTTTCAAAAAAACCTTCCTTTTTTCATTTTATTAAACTTCTCAATAAACAAATTATAAATTTATAGCAACACATATTTCACCTTATTTACAAAATAACATTAACCAACTGTTATTTTTATACAAAATTAATATATTGTTAAAAAAATACATCGTAATGGATATTCAACGATAATGATCACAACCTTACCTAATGTGTTCTGCCCTTTATTCCAATGTTGGATAACTAATAGTTCATGTCTAATATGGGATAGTGGGGACACTTTACCACTTTATCATAGTAATAACAATAGTGTAAATAAGCAATCAATTTGACAAGTAAAAAATGGGACAAAATTAATGAAATTGTGGATAAATAATTAGATAACACATTATATAATGAAATTTACCGTATGTTAATCCAAGAATACATGTATAATTGATGTTACATACATACATTTATTCCGAATAAATCCAATAGGTAGATCAATAATGAACCTAAAAATTTGTCTTCATCCCTAATTTGGACCTTTATCCCAAGATCCTTCCTAGAAAGAGTGTAATTAATGATTTCAGGTAACTACCCAAACATACTCATACAATAAAAAATGATAATTGATCTGGTACCCAAGTTCAATAGTTTCCCATGAAGGGTTTGATTATAAATCTATATTCCACCAATGATAGAATTTGTATAACAACTAGTCAAAAAATAAGTGTACACATGTGGGTTGTAAATAAACTTGATCATTTATCACTTTACCAATTAAATAGTTAAGAGTTTAATAATTAAAAATTAAATCAATAAAATATATCTAATTCCCTAGTATCTTTGGTGATACCAAACATTGATCCAAACCTTCCTCAGCAGTTGACAGTAAGTATATAACCATAGTATATATCATGGAATGACTGATTCCTAAGTATACAACTAGGGAATCCAATGTCTCTATAGTATGATGGTATCAAGATAGATCAACTAGGAATTAACTCTAATCAAAACCTACTTTTCATCAAAGGGTTATCCTTACTGTTCCAACGATCCATTCGGTCATTCTTAACTCAAGGGACCATCCTTGAAATTTATAATCATGAATTTATTATAATTCATGGATTATACCCATGGAATCCCACCTAAGATCAATTTGAATATATTGATCTCATCACATTGCATTCAATAAGGTAACCCAATAAGAATCCATTATATTAATATATTTTATTAGATAATATATGACATTTTCCAAATCCAAGGGGGAGTCACCCCCATGGACTTTTTTAATTGAATCTAAGAAGAATCCAATTTCATAGTCAATGTGTCCAATAGAATCATCCCTCAATGAGTCTTGGGTATTAATCGTATCATGATCTTCATATAATTTTTCTATTGGAATATAAGGATTTCTCTTAGAATTCCACACAAATCAAGTCTATCTGGAATTCAAGGATTATTTACATGTAATTATTATAGAAGAATAAATAAAAAAAGAAACTCAAGACACCCATTTATTTAACTGAATCTTAAATTCATTAAGCAACCAATTCCCTTAGTTCCCATTTACCAATTTGAAATCAAGTCCATACGAGTTCACATTACATCAAGGAATTACAAAGATATGTCTTATTATTATTCAAAAATTTACACATTTACAATGCATGGTTAAATATGGTGTTATTCACAAGATATAAAGGAATATTCTTTATAGGTCTCATACTGAAACTCTATTTTACCAGAACCATCATTTAAAAATTCACTATTAAGAATGTAACATATGGTCCCCTTTATGGACCATACTACCTGTTGTTTATAATAAGTCAACTTCGTATTAAACGTTTCATCATTCATTTTAATATACCAAGTAAATATTTAACCCATTATAGGGTTATCTATGTTTGTAAAATTCTATTTCATAATCATCAATCTAAAACATGATTTCAATTATAACTATTTATAATGGTTTGTCCATTTAAAAAAACAATCATGGTCTCCCATGATCCCCCATTTCCTTCATTAGAAACTATTTTAATCTATTAGTCTTGACATTAAGGTCATGTGCTATGTAGAGAGTCCCATTTACCGTTATTTTGAATAAATCTATTACATATTTAAATAGATATTTTTTAATATATAATACATAACATAAGGGTCCAATTAATTCAATGTTCATAACCTACAAAACTGGTAAGACCACACAAACTATTCTTTTAAAATTTTATCTATAACTATGGGTTAATTAGAGGGACCACCTACCACAAATAAAAATATTTACATTGTATAATTCCTATCCTAGAAACCAATTTCCTTAGATCCTCCGAGACCAATGACCAAATATCAAACTACTTGTAGTATTGTCTCTCATCTAAACAACCAAAATTAATTAATTATAATTAATTAGTGACATTTAAATAATTAAACTACTTAAACCATATAGAAAAAAAAGTTAATTTGCTCACTAGGTACTTCTCTCAGACCCAAATTGAGATCAAATCTCCTCTAATGTTTTGTGTCATGCTTTGGGATAAAACTCGGGGGATTTCTCTATCATTAGGAACCAAAAACATATACTAGGATAAAAAAATTGCTCCAAATTCTATGAAAACCCACTTTATGACATACCTCTTTCAAAAGGACTCGTGATGGCATGCAAAAATTGTCTCAAGATATCCTTAGGAAATTTTTGTTGAATGCCTCATCATCTAAGTACGATTCCACTATCCTATATTAGAATCATCTCTTAAATAACTAACTATGAGAAATAACATATGATGAAGAGAGTAAGGGAGATCTCTAAGAGAAGAATATTACCATGAAAATCCATGAATTGGATCCAAACCCACCCCTTGGAGAGGGGTGGTAGGAAAGAGGGGTGGGAGCTCATATGTCCATACAAGCCTAAAATAAGGAGAGGGGAGGGGTTTTCCCTCTAAAAACTAGGGGAATTATAGTATTTCCCCTTAAAACCCTAATGGAAGCCTTTTGGATTTCATGCCATCTGGCTAGGCCACCATAAATATGGAGACCTACTATAGCTGGATGGTGGTTGCAGGATACTGCCCCAACTACCTGACCTATCTCTATGTCCTACCTAAAACACCAAGACACCATCTAACACCAATACCTCATCTGAAAACATACTTTTTTAGATTTCACACACTTGAATTTTTCTCCAAGACATGGGTTCTAAAAATGACTAATCCATTAAATAAAAGATCAAATACTCCCTAAAAATTCAAACTAATCCATATGACCATGATATTAAAAACACCCCACAATAACACTACTAATCACTTGGTTGTCTTTGTGGTCATTCAAATGGATTTTATGGACTACATTAGTCAATATTTTTTTCTCAATAGCCATGTTCTAATGTAAATTCTCAACATCCCTACAACATGGAACTTTAACTACAAGTGCTTAACCCATTGATCGTAATCCACTACATGAATTAAATATCAATAAAACAAGAATGAATATTCACATGCATGTCTCCCCTATGAAACATAATGTATCCTCATCTAATTTCACACCCATATCATGGTGATCCCCACCATAAGATTGATCTATAATAGGCTAATTTAGATCCACAACAATTTATACCATTTTAATTGACTATTGAAACATGATCTTTGGGTTAAAATTATTTTCCCTAATACGATTCCCAATATACCAAGCCCATCATCTGTAAAAACACCATTATAGTATTGGTATCCCTATATATTATTAAATTAAAAAATAACAATATAATCCTTTATCATCTATGAACAAATCTCACAATACCACCATTTCCTCAAAAATCCTCAACCAAATCCTAAAACATACACATCATACAAAAAATAATTCACCAATGGAATTTTCTGACCCACTATGTCTAGAAGAATGTAAGAACACATACTAAACCTTCCATGGTCGGCTTTTTCGAACACTCATACTCAACCACCAATGTTTTTTAACCCACTCAACCATGATTTTGTAAAACCCAAATTATTATGATAATCCAAATAGAATTATAAAATTACGTACCTGAATTATGGTTACATTTTAAGGTTGTTACATAAAACATATATTTCCACCATCATTATGTAACACGAGTAGCAACTCATAACAAATCTGATCCCCTGTCGAATCACCTCCAAAATTCTTGGGCCTGAGACTGAAAGTAAAATCCATAACAACACCACTTACAAGTATAAAACCACAATTTACCAAGGAAATTATTTAATTAAACCTCATTTTTACAAGAATTATAGAATTCAATAATTATTTTTCACCAATTGATCTCACTCACCCACGACCCTCACACACAATTTTTACATCACCGTGATTGACATCCCTCTCCCAAACATAGAAGAATCATTTTTTTGTTATAGAAAATTTTTAAAACTCCAATGTCTGTGCTCCATCAATAACTTCACATAATTTCTATATAAGGCTAATACTACATATCCATGTGTATCTCTATCAATGGAATTTTATCAACCAGTTATGTCCCACTGGAATATTTCCAAAGTTTTTTTAAAAAAAATGATGGAAATAAAAACACCATGAAATTACTAATAATGTACTCAACACCACTCATAACATCTATTAATTCTATCATAGAACTTACCTAAATTGGTCTCATCATAACTGCACATACATCACTCTTCATCGAGGTTCGTTTTTAATCAGTCATATCATCACATCCAATCTATCCATAAACTCCACACTCTACAATAATGAAAACACTAATTACAAATAAGGCCTCAAGCCTCTTTAAAAAAAAGAATATCATGAAAATCACATTGATCCTCATCCCACACAAATTATTGACTACTCAATTAAGAATCATGGGTGAACAATTTTATACAACATATTTCATAATCCAATGACATATAATGTCTCCCACACATGCTTGCCTACAAGATTCCATCAATGCGCAATGGTTTCACCCTACTTAGTAACCCAAAAAAATGATTTTTTCCAAATCCATTGAGTCACATCTCACAAAAAATGGATCTCAAGACCAAGCCACTAGTAGTTCCTATCCTAAAAGAAAATTTCAGAAAAAGGTGGGCATCATCAGTGCCTTTCCAAACCAAATAATCTCTTTGAACTAAAACCAATCACATAACCAATATTCACCTGATCATTTCTATGATGTTCCACTGAGGTTTATTTATACTCTCACTACATTCATGAAAGAAAATATTATGTCAACATTTCCAGGCATTCTAATCTGTCCTACCCTAAAAAACCATATGTTACACTGAAGTTCCTACTCTCTATGTGATTTACATTTCAAATTTACCATGAATTACCGCATCCTATAATAGTATTATATATATAGATTAACTCTCTAAATTTAGTTTATAACCACTAAAATTATCTTTCCTACATTTTAAATACCTAGTAAATACATTAAGAATATCCTACACCTCTTCAAACTAGAATCGAAACATAAATCACTTGAACAGATGTTCTTATCTTAAAATCTAAAAGCCATCCGGCATGCCTATAACACATACTCTATAACAATCTACATGTTACAATGTTATAAGATAAAACATCTCATCTTAAATCACATACTGAGAGTCCCTCCCAAAATTATCTCATCCATCTCAATGGTTATCCCCAATAGTCTCAAGACAAAAACACCCAAACCTAGAGTCATTCCAAAAAGGTTCACTAGGCCCTTCAACCTATCACACACTTCAATCCTTTCATAATTTGGAACTCTAGGTTGTACTCACCACCATTTCAAGGTCGGTTGGTACCTAACATTTTTAACACCCACTATAAGGTCTCAACCACATGTTTTATTTATATCCACTCATTCTTGATTCCAGGATAAACTACTAGCGTTATAAGTAGTCACATCCATCATCTTATCACAATCTGAGAAGCCCCATATCAGTGACATCACATAACTTCAGAGCTCCCAGTATCCCAACAACCCATGTAAAGTGTAAACATCAACTACCAATTAGGTCTAACTCATACACCCATTGGTATCATAATTTTATTGTTTCTAGTTTTAGATAAGAAATAACATCCCCAAATTGATGTCATAGATAAATGAAATTTCAAGAGAATGTTGTAGAGGAAACATATTTATAAGTTTGACATAGTACTTTATTTAGATGGTTCTATGTAAAAACCCAAACAATATGTACTATAATTTAAATTTTATCTATTTAACTATATATAAGTTCTCACAACTGAGGCTCAGTTAATTAATATTTCAATTACATGTTTTACTAGAAAACATTCTTTATGTTTTAGTTGAAATTTTAACTAGGTGATTCCTCATAACAATTAAGCCAAATAGAAAAATGTCAGGTTTCTAAAACCTTTAAGGGGATCAATTAAGTACCATTCCCTAATGAACTTGTGTATTAAAACATCAAATATATTTTTTGACACATTAAATAATCAACCCATATAATAGTCTAAAGAATCAAGGAATTAATCACCATAAATCACAAAAATGAAAAGTGAATCGAACGTTCTTGGTATTATGAAATTACACACACTCACACCATATTTATGTACCAATATAAGAGAAATAATCCCTAAAATAACTAACTTCATAATAAATTGCATCCGTTGAGGTGAAATCAAGTCAACAGTAAAAGAAAACCACAAAACAGTGATCTCATCCTTGGAAATATGATTTTTATTTGTATATAGGGTGGCTAGTCCGAGGTGAAATACCTACACCATATCCCAACACACTCTTAATATTTTATCTATCAATTCTTAATGGTAAGAGAAATGAAAACCCCCCAAATACTACATGGTAATTCCCCACCACCTCTGACAACATATTATAGCCCAGACCGGTTGTCGCTGTTGTACCTTAGGTGTTCCTACCTGTAATATATAGGTTGCTGAATATAAGATATGGTCTAGAGTATAATATGCGGATATTATACCCACATAATTTAATAAAACCAATAATGGAAATATTTAATCAATAAGATTCATCGAGAACAAATAATACAACTGAACTACATCTAGGAAAGTGCTGGTAAATAATCAAATTTCACATTCTTTAATGAAATGAACCTTGTAATAAGTTAAGAAGTAAAAATCATCATTAGTTTATATTTACATCAACCCCTAATAAATAAAAAATACAAAACTAGAATTATCTTGAAAAACAGTATTGATTATCCATGTGCTCAAGCATCCTAAGCATGGTGTGTTTATAACTCACTACGCCACCAACATATGCATCCTAGAAAGAACAATTTGATATATAAGTGCATGTAGTTTTGATACATATGAACATTACCATTTAACAATTCACCAATTTAATAGAAAATATTTCAATAAATAAAAATTAGTTAATTAAAACACCCCCAATGCCCATGCATCCTCAATGACACTTAACATTTATCTAGACTTGCATTGGCCATTATCAGTAAGTCTCTAACCAAGGTATACATAAAGGGATAAGTAGATACCTGGTATACAATTGAGGAATCCATAATCTCCATAATTTGAAGGAATAAACATGTATCAACAAGGCATTCCATGTCAATAAAGCATTTAGGGAATCACAGGGTGACCCTCGGCCTTCCACTTATCTAGTCTACTAGTCTGAAATCAAGGGACTATCTATGACATTTAGAAGTATGGATTTATAAGAAACCAGGGATTATACCCAAGACATTCCACCTAATATCAATACAAATCTAGGGAGATCACCTCTTGGTATGAAACTAGGATAAAAAGAAAGAATGCAAAAAATTAATCAGTGACATTGAATAAAATAAGATGTTGACTTAATCTAAGGACATATCTCCCTAAATAATTAATGGTAAGGAATCTAAAAATAATTCAATGGATTGAAAAGAAATTAAATATATTGGGATCATAATAAATCCTAGTATTTCATTATATCCCTAAATTCATTTAAGTCCCATATTTAAATTTATGTATTTCTATGTCATTTCACGCCAATCAGGTCCATATAGAATCCATAGATTCAATCCAAGGAATTCCTAGAGAAAAATAAATTAATAAGAAACTAATATCACTACATTATTTTATTAAATAATTAATAAATTGGGTAACTAATTATTTTAGTTATGATATACCAATTTTACTTCATGTCCCTACAAGTTCACATTACATCAACATATTACCAAGATATGGCCTTTTATTATTTGAAAATTTCCACATTTCCATGGATTGGATATATAAGATTTAATTAACAATATAGAAATGAAAAATACTTAAAGGTTTCTTACTAGAACTCAATTTAATTGGAACCAAAATTTAATAATTTACTATTTTTCATGATATTTATGGACCCCTTTATAGACTATTCCACAAATTATTAAAAATAATCCAACCTCAAAATATAAATTCCACCTTTCATTAAATAATGGAAAGTCATGCTTAAACCCATTATATGGTTATAAATGGTTTTGAATTATCTTTTCAAAATGATAGATCTAAAACAATATTTTCAATTTAACTAATTAACAAGTCTACCCATTTAATTATAACCAAACAAGGAATCTCATACTCCCCCATTTCCATCCTTATATGCTCTACTAATATTTTATTACCAACATTATGTTAATGTTATTTTTAGAGACTCCCATTGGAACCTCATTATCAATAGGTATATTAGATATCTAATTTTGTAATTTTTAGTTGAAAACACATAAATTTGGGGTTATATTAATTCTGACATCATCACCCAAAAAACAACTAAGACTGCACAATCTATGTTTTTTAAATTATAAACATGAATATGGGTTAATTAGAGGGACCACCTAACACATGTAAAAATATTTCCATTATTTAATTACTAACCTAGAAAACCACTTACTGAGATTATCCAATACCAGCATCCCAATTAAAAACCACCAATATCACTATATCTAAACCGATCAAAAAAACCAATTAATTATTGTCAAACTATAATTTAAAGGAAAAATAAAATAAATTATCTCACTTGAACCAGTTATAAAAAAAAAGGTAATTCACACACATGGTATATCCTCTACAGCTAGATCAAGGCCAACAATTATATGATGGTTATTTCCATTCTCCGAGCACAAACTTTTTCCAAATACCTATCATTAAAAACCAAAACCATTATATAATAAAAACAATTTATCTCAACACCCTATAAAATACCATGTGAAACTATACCTACAGAGATAGTGTATTGATATAGTCTCACAGTATCATTAAGTTAATCCACATAGAATCCCCATATTCATAGGATGATCCCATCATAATTTAACAAAATATTCACTCGTATCTCTAACTAATATAACCAAAAAATCATATTGATATGAGCAGGAGAATAAGGGATATAACAAAAAAGAAAATCGTACCAATAATTTTCAAGAATCATAGGAACATCACTCTTAGATGAAAGGTTACAAGATAGAAGTGTGGGGGGGATTCATGGTCCATGAAATTAAAAAATAAGAACTGTAGAGGGGGTTTACCAAAAAAACCCTAGTGGGAATATATAATTATTCCCCTTGAAACACCATTTGAAATACAATGGGGTCCAACAGTTATTCGGTGGACACATACTGGCTAGTAAGAACTCTAGCCAATCCATGGTCAGTCGGTGGCTGCAAGCTACAACACCAGCCACCCGACCTATCTCCTAAGACATCCCGCAATACTAGTATACGGTTATACCCTAAATATACATCAAAAAATAACTTTTTAGTGGTATAAATCCTTAGAGTACTCTCTTGAACATTATTTCTCAAAACAACTCATCTAATAATTGAAAGCTCAAATTTCCCCTATAAATTCACATTCATCCATACATTTTAGATATTAAAAATATATAGTCACCCCTATTGATAGAATTTTTTTATCCACCATTTTTCTAGGTTGGTTAATAAAATATTTGGATACATAATCAATTTTAAAAATAGGTTCTTTTCTTTAATATGGAGAATGGTATTATTAAATAGTGTCCTCATATCTATTCTATTGCACAATCTTTTTGTGTCACATGTTATTAATTATTTCATCTAAAACATTTATAAGATACTATATAAATTCTATTGGGATGCAAAATTAGTGTTGCAATTCACCTAGTCTAACTAAAAGAAATAATTAAGACCCCTATATAAAAGAATAATCATCATATATGAGCTATAATACATCATGATATACATGAAAGTAAAACTTTCATGGGATGAAATCACTATTCACTAAATGTGGGCATACATTACAAGTAATCCTTGGATATTATTATAATATAGTTATTTATTCATCCTCCCTAAATCACATCCTCAACGATACTCTTTATAAACTTCTAGATCTTTCATGTAAGATCGCAAAGAAAAGTGATATCACATTTTGGACGGATTACTAGGAATGGATCACTCTATTCCTTCCAATATATCCAAATCCAGATATGATATTAAAGAAAATGATCAAAAACCCATGTTTTACCAATATAGTCATCGATAAAAATTAATAAAGGGTTATTTTTCCTTATTTAACTTGTAAAGTAAGAAGACCACTATATGTTCACTGCATTAGAATTTGATAAGTTTATTAAAAAAATATTTCTATAAACTATCTCAATTTTATCAAGGAGAAAACCAATTTTCCAAAAACCAATGGAGTACCAATATCCTTTGGAATATTAGTTTCCTAGTATGGAGTACATTCTATGTTTTTTACATATTGAGAATTCAATTTAAAGGGGTGTAATCTCACTTACATTCAAATTTAAGTGATAAACTAACCCAATGGTGAAAACGTAGATACATATATTTCTCAATGAAGACTGGATTACCTTTTTTTGGAATATATTCACTAGAAAATAGGATACTCGATATAATCTTCTATAATTGTATCTTTTAATATATAAATGTTTTTAATGTTTTGATGAATCATATCATAAAGGGAGTTTTTTAATTATGGAGTTTTTGAAGGTTGTTATATTCTTTGAGAGGCTCAAAATAAAATGATTCCTAGAGTGGATAAAATCTGTTCTCATCCCCTATGCTTCAATTTCTCTGTGATTTTAAAGGTCATTACTTCCACACTTTATGGAAAAGGAAGAGATCCTTGTCTGTGAACAATATGTTTCGATAATATCCACATCTTGATATCATTTTAAAAGTGGGTAAGGTACATGCATTTTCTAAAAACATCCAAATAATTAGTATAAGTTGAAAATATATGTATCTTACATTAATATATCTATGCATAATGGAATAATCATTTGAGACTCTTTAGGGTTAGTGATAGTGGATTTTATTTCTCAATTAAGGGATGGAAATAATTTCAATATGAAGGCTATATAAATGTGTAGTCCCTTCAACCTATGCAATAAAAATAATATACCATGAGAAAATTTGGAAGAAGAATCATATTTAAATATTAAGTACACAATGTTCACTCATTTAGTGCACAAGACCATATACTATAATCTGTGGAGGTGATGATGTATTATTTCCCCAAACATGTAGACAAAACACATGTTTTTGGAAGGAAGCTAATAACTATGGTTCATAAATATATTATTCCAAGTGATTCATTATTTTTTCCTATCAAGGTTACCTTCCTTATAGATATAAAAATGTTGTTTGTGGTGATTCACATAGTATTCATTACATTATCACTTCAAGATTATGCCTCAACGTTCTCTTGTCTACTCTTTTTATTTAAATAAAAAATAACTAGGTTGTAGTAATAGTCATTTAAAATAACATGTCACACTCATTATCACATAATTTATGTCATATCACATATGAAAAATTACACATGAAAGTCATAGTATATCATCATAACCCATATTAGTACATGATGGCAAATGATTAAGGACAAATAAAAGTAAATGTTTTTGGGAGTTTTTATCATTTTATACTCTTGTAAAATATGTAATGCACATGAATGAACTATAAAAGATATTTATTTTATTATATAACCATGAATCATTTACGATGACAATAAACCTTACTTTTAATATCCCATTTATATAGTATTCAAATTCATAATATGGAATTCATGATTTTTTTGGTAATGGATTTATGAATGGATTTTCTACATTATCATCTATATTCTACAAAAATATATTTATATTTCTCATCTAAATGATTTAAAAAATGTGATAATAACTTTTATGGATGAATTTGTTCATTTGGTTACATATGGATCCCATAGCTTGGGTAATTTATCTAATATTAAAACATCTTATATTTATTTCACCAAATATACTAGGTGCCACTCCAATTTCAATTATGAATTTCATATTTGAAACAAATTCATGTAAAATATCTTATCTTTCAATGTAAATTAACTCTATTATTGAGTGTGTCATAGTGGGTTATTTATAACTCTTACATATATTATCATTAACATATAGATAAATCATGAAACCAAATTGAGATCTTGAATCACAATTTTCATTTTAGAAGCTGGCATCTGTTTATGACTTTACAATGATATCTCCTTTTCTTATAGAGACAAATAACAAATCCATTGTGTTTTTAAATACATTTTGATGTTATTTTCTATAATTTGATGATGCAATCCAGAATGGTATTATCACATACTATTTACGTTATAAGAATAATAGATATTGGGAGTAGATGATAAAATGAAATAGATAATGAATCTAATTATTGATGAATATGGAATCACATTCATGTATTTTATCTCTAACTCAATAGAAGTTCATTGAGCCTTAATAATAATCACATTATGTAATATTGGATAAACCCCTTCATAGATTTATCCATGTCAAAACTATTTAACAATTTATTAGTGAATCCAACCTAGAAAAATATTTGATTAATCTCTATATATTTAAATACTTAATATGTTTCCTATTTCACCCAAGTATTCATTTTAATTTAATATTCCAAAATATACTATTATAGATATTAAATTTATGATATCATTTTTAATTAGTAGTATTTCATCTATATACAATACCATATATTATAAAACACGCTTAGTAACATACTTTTTTACACCAGAGTCATCCTTTTTCTTGATGAAACCAAACATGTTGATTGATTCATTAAATCATATGTTTGAAATTAATGAATATCACTTAAATTATAAAATTTATCATTGAATCAACCATATATTATTAGTATAACTTGAATCCTCAAAACCATTGTCATGTGTTATATACAATTCCTACACTAAATTCCCATTAAAGAAAGTGGTTTTGGTCTCATTTTGACATATCTTATAATAATAATGATCTATTATAGAATGAAATGTTTCAATGAACATTATCAACTCCATTGGGGAAAATGTATCATTATAGTCAATACAATTAATTTTTTTCAAGATTTTTTGAACCAATAAATATTTATAAGTAGACACACTACCATCAATGTTATTTTTCTTTTCGAAATCATATTATCACCCTATGGGTCTCACCCATTTGTGTGCATCATTCATGTTCCAAACATGGTTTGTTTATATGGATTCAATCTTTTTTCTAATGAAATATAAACATTATTTTTTTTCAAAACTCTAATTGGACTCTCACATGGTAGTGGAATCTTATTCTATTATTCATACTTCATTATCATTTTCTATTAGAAATGCTATCACTCCGGATAATGATACATATTTTCTGACCATAATGGGTCTTTAAATTCATTAGTCACATATGTTTCCCCAATCATATTTTATTGACTCACTTCACATCTTATGAAAATTTATTTTATTTGTCTCGACCATATCCAAGATAAATTTTACTCCCACTAATCCCTGAAATCGTGTGATCCTTTCCAAGGAAAAAAATAAATTGAGAAAAAATATTAGTTTCTACACATATTATAAAAATAATATTAAATAATTTTTTTAGGATAACCTACATAAGGTATATTTATATTTAAAAACTTTGTCTTCAAAATAAAATCATTATATGTGTGTTTCAAAACCCAAATTTCTTATAATATATGAATTTTTGTACATCATATTTCCAAATTCACGAGGCATATTTAAGTCTACCATAGATGGAACATGTCATAGTATTAAATATATTTTTTCTTGATCATATCTATAATATGATATAATAAGGTCACATTGATTTTTAATCAATCAAAACATGTATAATAAGGTATGGTTACTTCTCTCAGAAAAACCAATCTATTATGGAATTTGAAGAGAATGTTATGATAATATTTTATATTCTCTCATATGACCAGTGAATTCCAAACTCAAGTATTTTCCTCTATGATTTGATCAACAAATAATAATAATTCTTCATAGATGATTCTATAAATTATTTTCTGATTTATTTTAACTTTTAAAAGTGTTCAAAATTATCCCCCATAAGAAATAAACCACACTAGTTGATGTTATCAATAATGATTATAAATTAACTATATAAATTAATTTCATATAGACTGATCTATATGCATGTAACATAATATATTATGCACAATAATCTATTATCCTTTTTTTCCTTTCAACTATATTTTTTTTATTTTTTATTTATAAACAAGATTCAAATTTAAGAAATGATTATTAGTCGAATGATTTCAAAAACCATCACTATGGTGTCTTTAAATATTATTATTATTTATATTTTTAAGATAAATAAGTTAAATATAAGTATAGTTAGACTAAAAAACCTAAAAATATTTTACATATACAAAATATATAAACCATTTACTAAATTATCATTGTTATAAAACATAACAACTTGGATCATATCACGTGAATAGTAACAAAACTTGTAGTCTTATCTAAAATCAAACATGAATCTCAATATGATAGAGGTTGTTGACTAGGGGAGAATGTATATAAATAATATTTCAAAGACTATAATATTGATATCATATTATATGATATAAAATAAATAATAAAAATATCCTCAATAATATAATATCTTTGAACACATATATATTTACAACTACAATTTAACCATTTTCCAATAAAATTTATAGATGTTATATTAAATGAACTATAGATATCATACATAATATACATAAAAATATATCTCCCGTTGGTAAAATCATGTAAAAATATAAATAAATGACCAAAATACATAAGGGGATCTAGACAAATAATCTAGATCCTCTCTTGAGTCCCATATTATAACTTTATCATGCTATACTAGGCTAATCACCTATAATGAGTATGAAAAATCCATCATTTCAAGAATAATTTCTTTTCATCTACTAATATAATGACCCATCATTTACATAAATTATTAATACATTAGAATTGAAGTATATTTATTACAATATATAACAAAAACCATTACAAGGTAGTATAGGTAGAGTGTCTTTAGAATCTGGGAAACATAAACAACTGGTTCACAAAACATCTACATTGTCTCCCATTTATATCATCATAACTAGAATCCTTTTTGGAATATAATATTTAATACCCTTCTTCCTAACCTAGGTAAAATAAACATACAAAAGTTTTTGTTCAAATGCTCATTAAGGGTAAACAAAGGAAATATCAATCATATAATACTCAAAAGAAAATAACATCTGGAAATATTATCCTGCTTAAGAGATCATAATATCATGTCGTGGTATAAATCATAGAAGTGAAATGGTATCCCAATAATAATAACATAAGACATGAAACTTTGTGGAATAAAAACATAATCATATAAAATCATTTCATATAAATCAAGGCCTTTTTCTAAAACCATCATAGCAGAAAAAGTCCATTATTGATTAGATTTTTCTCTTCATTTCAGTCATGTATCACTAAACCAGATTATCATTCAATTCCAGACATGTCTATATCATAAGATATAAATCTTTACCCAATTCATTGGTTGGAGATATAGGTCACACACATCTCATAATGAAACCATTTTTATGTGTGCCACAAAATCATAAATTATACATAATAGAATAACCAATGTAATAAAATTGGATTCTTAAACCTCATTCCATCATAACACAATCCATATAAGATAAAAGGACCTCATTAAAATAATTCCATCATAACATAATCAAATAAAAGTAATAATAGTGATAAAGATAGAACATATATCTTCTTATATTAAAATTAATTTTGGCAAAACACTTGAACTGAGTTCTTGAAGAAAATATCCTTTCTCCTTCAAAAACATTTTCTTTTATCAATATGTCTTTCATTTTTAAAAGAAAATAAAAGTTAATGGAACATAATAATAGAAACATGTAAGATAATATTTATGAAAATAATTCTCTATGAATGATTAAAAATCTATTCTTTTTTATAAGTTAAAAAACATTCTCCTCATACTTTTGTCAGAAAAGTAAAAAGGTGCATCATTTGGTAAACAAAAGATTGATTTTTTCTATTCCATGTTGTTAATGTCAAAAAAGGATAGAAATGAATTTCAACATACATGGAACAATAGTAAACATTTTATGAAATAATTTTTAGAAAACATTGACATGGATGATAAATATAACTGTAGTAAATACATACGAATAAACAATCTCGGATAAAAATGAGATTGGAAAAGTTATCACTTACTTTAGGCCTGATATGATTCGCATGTATCCAAACCTCTTGTATAATAATTTAAATAATGTTATAGATTTATTATATCTTAATAATAATTTTGATGATAACATTTAGGATTATATTTTCATCCATTTGATAGTAACATTTCATTGTTACTCGTTATTCAGGTGTTAACTGCTTTATGTACTTATGTATGTTCTGTCGGATAATTCCTTATTCCAATTTTTAGATTATAGTTGTATAATATACAGAATGGTTTTATTATAATATATATATCATATATATTAATTCAATTTTTTTATATAATCATGGTTTAATGATGATTATATAGAATGAATCACATCACACCGTGGGGACGGCAAGTCTTACGTATGCACGCGCGACGATGTCATTCCCAAAATTGTTGAATGGTATTGACATGGATGTTGTATACTATCTCATAATTAGTAAACTTTTATATTATTCATATATAGGTATTATTTACACCATTATAAGCGTCCACATATGGTTGTGGTAAAAGCATACAACACCACGGCGTGAAGATTGTAAGTTGTACGTACACACGCGCAGTGATTTCATTTTTTTGTAGGATGGATAGAAGGTGAAATAGGATTGATTCATATTTATAATAACAAATCAGTATATGAGTGATATTGAAGTAATTATTTTATAATTAAACAAATAATTAACAGGAATAAGAAGAATAAATAAACTTGAATTAATCGGTAGATGATATTACCTCTTCCTCAACATGGCTCCTTGGAATTTCCACTTACGGCACTAGAGTTGGTCTTTTGAGAAGAGAAGATCGTCCATATTGTTAATAGAAAAGTTTTTAAGTGCAATAGTACAGGGGTTGGCTGAGATAGAAGGCTAAAAATGACAGTAATAGGAGAGTTAAGAGATGACCTTTTATAAAAGATGAGAGGGGAACTTTAGGAAACTCTCAAAAATATTAATATATAATAAAATAAAACTCCACAAAAACACATCAAATTTCTCCCTAATTATATGATTAAATGATATAGTGTTGTAATCTCATTAACCAATAAATTTTGGACAACTTATTTTTTTAATTTAAACCTTATCTTTTTAATTGACCCTTAATTATTCTATCAATGATTAATTTTGGTAATAACACTAAAAATATTTAATCGTAATTAATATTTACTTAAGGGGTTTTAATTGACCATAAATGGGTTATTTAGGATATTTTTGAGATTATAATTATAACTTTGCAATTTTTTAATATTTTAATGATTTTTAAAAAATTTAATAAAATGTTATGTTTATAAAATATCAATATTGTAAATTATGATAATATTTATTTACTAGACATTAAATAAAATTCACACAGAAGATAAATTATAATAAAAATATTAAATACACTCATAACATGTCATATTAACCTATAAAATTCGTGGAAAAAAATTATTTAGTTCATATGATATTTTTTTTAACATTTTTAAAACCATTTATTTATTACTTATATTAATAAAATAATTTCTTCATCACTATTGTGTCATTATTTATGGTAATTATTTAATCTCTAAAAATTATAAATAAACTTTATGATGTGTATAATTATTTTATATTTCCATATATTATCTATAGTCGACTTCATCTCCTAGTTATCCATATATTGAAATTAATACACTTATATAAAAAAGAGATTGTGACACTTTGTCCATTTCATTAGGTTTTAATACATTGATGTCATTTTCATAGGTAATGGTAATAATGTGATTCCATTTCAAAACATATATAATAATTGTAGAATTTAATCATCCAAAAGGAATCTTACAGGTGTTAAGGTAATTTTATAATGTTATTTTTACGCCTAATTACGTGATTCGCCTTTAACCATGTTAATAAAAATAAATACCAAATTTACTATTCATAATGCAAAAAAAGTAGCATGTTATCATAATATGGAATCAATTTTTCTAAATTAAAAACAAATATGTAGGTTTAATTAATTTTAAATTTTTCTTGTTGTTGAGAAAATGTGTTTTCAAAAGTTAAACTTTGCAAATGATTGAAATATTTTTACCTTTGAATTCATGTAAAATTAATGATAATGATATAAATTATATTAAATGGTAAGAATATATTCTATTTATACTTTAAAACAATTAAATAATATAATTTGACCATATAAATTATCTCAATGAAAATGGTGGATTTTTATTAAAATTTACCATATTTTTACTATTCATCAAAATATGAAAGTTATGAGAAAAATATCAAAAATATATCCAAAGTTAATTTTTATACCCGGATTTAAAATAAAATGTTTATGTTGTCATATAAAAATCATTAATGTTTCAAAGTCTTAATTTAAAATGGGTTTTCCATTAAAAGGTGTAAAATTAACTTTTTTTAAAAAAATTACATCAAATATGTTTTTATTCATAACATATGACTAAAATATCAATTGAATGAATATAAAAAACATTTTATTAAGTATATAACACATATATGTAATATTAATTTCATTACCAAAAGTAATTCACTTTAAGATACAAATATCTAATTGATTTATTTTTTTTATAATGCATTTTTATAAGTTATTTATAATTATTCCCGCTATCCTAACGGCTAGGATATAACAGTAATTTTATATTAAGGGAATATCATAGTTCATTTAAACATATGATTTCATGCAATGAAATCTACTGAAGGATAAAAATTATTTATAGAAAATATTTCATAAAAACATATGGGTGTTACAACTAAGGTGTATATGTTTTGTGTAAGAATAAATCTTAATAGGGTACTACTAATATGTTTCCTAATATATTACAAAAAAACTAGTCTATGCATAAGAAAATAAATAATTTTTTAAATAAATACAAGAACCCAATCATGAGGGATCATTGAATTCCAACAAGAAAACCCAAACATCTGACCCTACCTTAATTTTCCATTGTTAGTGATCATGTCTATAATACAATCAAAATATAAGATGCCACATGTTATTATATTGTGATTCATTTATAGGTATTTCATCATTGGAATGGAATAAAATAGTCAATACCATGGAAAAGAGCATATGGGTGGTGGATCCCAACACATTGATACCCCCAAAACATCAAACCTCTATGCGAATCTATGTTATTAATCATATAACATTGATATCCCTAGAATATTTAAATCTCGATGAGTATTTAGAAGGTGAATAATAACAAAGTGATACCACTAAAATCCCTTGATATCAATGATCATCATGTAGTGGGTAACAATATTGTAATGCCCCCAAAATATCCAAATTTAAACCATAATACTATTATCACCCCATAAGAATGGTGTATCACATCAAGGTCATAATAAAAAACAGACAATAGAGAACTCAACAAAGGCCCTAGAACCCATCTTTATTAATCTTCCGTGGTGCATCCCAAATCCTATCTTACACTTTTGGCTCAATTCACCAATGACATAGAACATTATAAACATAACAAACCCAAATTCTCACTACATGGAAAGGGGTCCTCTTCCACAACACCCACTGACCCATAAGTCATCTAATCTAGACTAGTAGGACACTTAATCATATTTAAATGACCATACCCATTGGTCCCCTTGGCATTAACTTAGGTACCAATTTATCAATGTCATTGCAAATATGTCTCCTATTTGGTTATTACCTCACTCATATGCCTTAACGGAATAGGTATATTGAAATATTCTAATATATTCCCTTATATCCAAACCACACCCAATAATTCGGAACAACATCTTTAGTGGATAAAATCCCACATAATCCTCAACCAACATGTTAGAAAAAATCTTCTATGAGTTTTTTTTCATTTTTGATTATTGTTAAATATATTTATGGGACTTCTTAAGTATCTCACAAATTCATAATGATGGTTTGACATTAGGAGCGAAGAAATTTTTGAATGACAGTAGATATTTTCAGGTGGATGAGTATATTTATATGAATTTCACTAAGTCTCATGCATAAGCGAAACTATAAACCTAGGTAAAACAAAAACTAGTGAAAATGGGTTAAAAAAATAAAAAAGTCATGGAGGTCACCCAATATACATAAAAGTAACTAGGATAATCTCATGGAGAAATAGTAAATTCAAAGAGAAACCTCACTGATATATATATAATAGTTAATAACATAATACTTAAAATTAATCTAGATTGAAATTTAATAAATTAGATAATTCCTATAAATTTATTTTATATTTAAAATTTTCATTAAAAATATATATATATAGAATTTTGAAATTACTAGAATATGTAAAGGTTTTCACACCAATATGTAGTATTATCTTTGGAAGGACTCATGGGAAATTAGAAAATTCTTAGAGGTATTCATATTTCTGTAAATGTACATATTACAATATGTAGGAGTCATTTCCATGACTTGGAGGTGATAGTATTTGTAATTTTTTATATAATATTTAATGTGAGGCAATGTTTGGTACATTCACTATGATATAAGGGTCAACAAACCAATACATAAGAGTCTTTGTGTGATAGGAGTTGATTTTTAATGTTAATTATCCATCATAGGATTCGATTCATAACGAGTCCAGATAAAATCTATGATATATAGTATATCATAAAGATTTATTTATAATGTGGCCAATTTTGAATGGTATTTCACTATGGAATATATGGCCTTATGGTAAATAATTTTAGATATATTTTTTTGGTTCTCCCTCTTTAGAGATAATAATTTAATTAAAGAAGATCATGTTATAATAGATAATATATAATAATGAAATAAGGAACTATGGGGTGATATAATTCTATGGTTTTTTTATGTGAATAAATTTATGTTTTATTCTTTGAAAAAAAATATATTTCGAACCATGGTATATATATCCATGTCATGAAAAGGTTGAAGATTTAGACGTCTGGGAGATTAACATCATGATATTTCAGTGATTTAAATATTATTTTTTTGTATATTTAGTTTATTTGGTTTATTAATAAAAATCATCCTAGGAATAATGAGTTTATTTCATGATATATGTATTTCCATATTTGGTTAAAATTTTAAAATAAGATGAAATGTTGTGAAATTTTGAGAATTCACTTCAGAAAATTAGAAAACATTTCACAATAACTTTTCATAGCAGTTTTGGATAGAAAAGGTGAGAAATGATTTTCAAAAAAAATTGAATGAGGATCAAATAAAATAGTAGTAGTTAATCATCATAGATCAATCTAATTCAGACTATAGAAGAATAATTTTACAGTTGTTCTAGAAAGATATAGATTATGAAAAATAATTCCAACACTTTGTGGAAAATTTAGGAAAGATATAAGGGACTCTTATGAGGCTACATTACAAAAAATGGATGGATTCCATTAAGTGGGTGAAAGTGAACCTAATTAAAACAACACTACTACTATAAAATAGGTATTTATTCATTGAGATAAAGATATCAACACTTGTAGAGGGAGTGAGTTGTCTGATCATTTGATAGCAATGAATTTGTTTTGTATTTTGATGGTTGTAAACCTATATTAATATTTAAACCATTCTAAAATGTAAAATAAATTTTTTTTGATTATTATTCAAGTGAATATATAAATAATTATAATATTCTCTATTTATTAACTTAGTTTATGTGAACCAGAAAAAAAATTATATTCCACTATTTTAATTTTTGATTTGTATAATTTTTAAGGATTGAGTGTTCCTAATAATAGTAGAATAGTTTTATTTGTGAGGGCCATTTGAAAAAGATCAACATAATCTAATTCACCTCCCACCCCTCTTAGGTTATTTAATTTATTTTTGAAAATAATTGGTATCATATACAAACGTTTTTTGTGATGTTATTTCTCTATAATATAATGAAAGTGATAATAATCCATAAGAGAATTCCAATTTTGGATGAAAATAATTTTTAGTTATAAAAGAATTAAATGAAAAAAATATTTTAAATCATTGGGTGTGGATGTCAACATGACTACAATACATGATATTTTGATCAACATTGTGAGTGGATAATTATTACAAAAATACCAAAGGGTTCTTGACACTAATGTCAAATGAGTTAACATGTTGAGAAGAGTATTATCCATTGAAATTTACTTAAAGGTTATGTCATATAAATCCTCAAATTACATGTGAGAAAAACTTTTAAATATAAATAAATTCAATTCCATGGTACCTAAATAAATATTTTATATACTCTTGAATATGTATGGGGACTTTATGATCTACTTAAATGAGTTTATTATGCATCATTGAATTAGGAGAATATTATTATGGAGGACATGAATAGAATCGGACAGAAGCATTTTGATATCAAAATCATGAATTGTATTTTTAGAATATTACTAATATAAATTAGTATTAAAGAATAAGTAGTCAATGAAAAATATCTAAATATAGTGACACTAGAAACTCCATAAATCACTCTTATTTTGTACAAGATGAGGAATAATGATAATGAGTCCTTCAAAGAGAATAATTTTCTAGAAGTGACATTCAATAAAATGAAAAAATTAAAATTGAGGGATAATATAGAATATAGAGATGTTGATTATGTGATATCTTCACATGCCTCAAATATCCAAAGGGGAAATGAAAATTCAAAGTCAATCATTTACTTATTTCATTCTATCTGAAAAGTTTGTGCATCTCTCTATAAGGTGTGGAAATAAATTCATAGATAATCGTGAAGATAAATTGCATGTGAATAATAAATAAAAGGTTGTGAATGTAAATATAATATCATAGTATAAATTATTCAAAAATACAAAAAATATTTCATGAGAATTTTATATCTCAAAAGAAACAAAAGTTTTAGAAATTGGGGACTAAAAGAGCCACAATGGGGATATTTGTGTGGCTATTAAAGATAGTCTGGAATCATAGGATAAAAATTATAAAGTCACTAAAGTTGAAAGATAAATGATAAAATAGAAACTAGTCATGAATGAATAGACTCTTAGAGAACCGAAATAACATAATAAAATGGAGTGTTATGTGATTCCAAACTATATATACATTATCGAGAGGAATAAAACTCCAAGTTGAAGTCTAATATTGAATGAATCAAGCCTAAAAATCATAGAAAATCAAAGAAATATGGTAATCACATGCTCATGATCAAATACCAACCCCATATTATTAATTTATTTACTCATTTAGTGAAATTTTTTTACGGGGAATGAACGAAGATTAGATAAAATATCAATGATCAAGAGCAACTTCTAACTCCATGCATGAAATATGATGTTTGAGTGCAGAGGATACCAAATAATTCAATAATTAACATAGTGAGATAATGAAAGAATTAAATTATTTCCCATAAGTGTTGTGTTTCAATAAAAAAATCATATCTATTTAGAAGAATGATCACAATAATAAATTCAATGATAACTCATGTGAAACCACAAACACCCAAACCTTATAGGATGGTTGATTTTCATAACTCATAAGATACCTAAAAGGTTATAAATAGAATAGTAAATTCATTCTAAAATACACAAAATATACAATTTTATTATTATGAGAAGATTTTAAATACCCAATATGCATATTCCTTATAAATAAATTCATTTTAAGGATCAATAAAAACAAAAATATATGACTAGAATTTATTATAATCAGTATGTTTTTAACAAATATTGTTTTTTTTTTGTGATGGATATAGACATAAAGTCAATAAAATATCATCAAGGGTACAAATAAATGTCTTAAAGGTAACATAGAAAAGGAGATAACAATATCTATCACCAACATCAAGAAAGATAAAACTCTTAATAAATTCCCATTCTTGAATGATGAGGATATTTCAATAGGACTATAGGTAGATGATGTCATTTTCCACCTATGGATAGTAATGAATATATATCAATAAGAGAAAACACTGAGAAGAAAAATATTGGGTAAATTTTTTAAAAAAAGTTGATTTGGTTGGACTGTGGATCCATGATAGTTGGTTAACATCCCATGTGATGATAAACAAAAATCCTATCAATTATATAAAGTTTGACATATATTATGCCATCTTTATTTAAAATGATAATGTTTTAAAAATAATTCCCTCTAGAAATCAAAAATCAGATGTTAGGATTTGAGTAAAATATATTTATTGCTGGTAGAAGCCATGGTCAAGAAAATTATAAGTATTTTCTAATTATGTGACATTGTAAATGTTATCAATTTCAATAAAAATTAATAAATCATCAATATATTTGGTTATTTTTTTAGAAAATATAGTTCTCAAAGTAGAATATTTACCTCAATGTTAGAGAAGAATATAAGTGTTTTCTATCCAGGGAAGAAGAGATAAATTCGTGGGAAAAATGTCATGGCCAATAAATCCAAAATTCCTTTCAAAATTTGGTAACTATTGAATTATATTAGGATATCCCTAAAATATAATTTTATTTCACTTATATGTGGGATGTTTTACCAAAATATGACATCATTTGGAATACTTAAAATCCAAATTATATTAAGATTATAAGATTTATTGAGTTGGTTCATGTTAATTTGTGTGGACATATATCACCAAAATATATGGATTAAAGGATATTATATGTTATATTTATTAATGATTATATTATAATGGAATATATAATAATAATATATTACAAATCCAAAATTTTCAAGTGTTTTACACATTATCATTTATTGGAAGAAAAGTTACTTAGGATAAAAAATTTGAAATTATATATTGACAATAGAATGAAATTAAATAACAATTTTGTCATAGAATATATCAATACACATATGAAAAGGCACCATATTTCATTAATTATGAATCTTAAAAATTTGGTCATTGTGAGGAGAGACGTTTTCATTAATAACATAAATACACATTAAGAAATATCTATCTAAAGTGTATTAGAAGGAATAAGTTCTTACATTAGTCTATATCTACAATAGGTATTTTATCTGTCTAAATTTTGAGAATAAAATCTATGATATTTGGTTTATGGGGAAGAATATATTGAATTTTTTTCAAGACATTGAAAGATAGAACTTTTTACAAAATAAAAAGAAGAACCATAAGTTTAAAGCTTCTGAGGATGAAAGAAATTTTCCTGGAAAATCATCTAAAATTATGGATTATAATGATATAACAAAAGTTTTGGGAAAATAATTCAAAGACATGATGTCACTATTATAAAAAATAATTAAAAATAATTATATAAATCAAGTGAGAAATTTTCTTTGTAAAAATAGTGAAAATTTAATGGAGAGTTATAATAAAGAGATAATCCTGGAGGGAGAACATGGAGCTCAGTTAGATTCAATAGATCGCACAAATAATGGGGAAATTAAAGAAGAGCCATTATCTTCATGAATGATATGTAATATGGACAAAATCAATGAAGGAAATATTATTGGTTAATACAATGTTATGGTGAAAACATGGAGGGTGATGACTCAACAAAAAACATAACTTCAACCTCATGTAGAGACTAAGATATTTTATTAGGAATCCAATAACGAAATTTGGGTAAGAATTATTCATGAAGGGATTTATTGAATTAATTTGAACTAAATGTGGAAAATTATCTCATGGTTGGAATATAAAAAAGTCCATAGAACCAAGTGGTTATTTAAAAAAATCAATTAAGATTGAAAGGTGAATCAGAACAAAGTATAAATGGTTTTTGATGGATATTAGCAAATGAAATGAATTAATTCTTATGATACATTTTCCCATGTATCCATGTTAGAGACTACAGATATTATTATAGTGATGTAGATTTGATTATATTCTATATATTAAGAAATTTAATGGCAAAAGTGTGACTTCCTGGACTCGGATTCCACTAAACAGGTGCCCCGAGCCCGGTGGGCCGCATGGAATCATGATCATCTCCCTAAATTCCATAGTCTGCTGGCTAGCAGTGAGGGACTTGGGTATGTCCATGGGGAGACTATTCCCTAATGAGTATAGTGTACCACAGTGGATGTAATATAAAAAAATAGTAAACAACATAAGTTAATTGATGAAATAAATAATAATAATAATTATTATATCAACTTGATCAATAATGATGTAATGTCATGTCACTATAAAACTAGTAAACATGGATACAAAACAAAAGGAACAACAATTTCACAATTTAAAAGGAAAAAAATACCACTCCAAGAATCCCAATATCCAACTCAGTCATCTACTATGATGCTTCTTCTAGAATAGTAAGTAATCTAGTGTTTGATGTTGTATGCTTTGCTTTGTCAACACTTGTAACCATGTAATCTATTACAGGTACCAAACAGTCCCCAGAGAGGGAGTGAGATAAATATCAACTTGGCCACCACCAAATGTGTCTATAATATCCAAAATGGCTAATGTAATATAGTAGAGTGCATGGATTCATATATAAGGAAAAGAAACTGATACAATATGACAAAGTACCCAAGTACCTTCTTTATCCCTCAGTTTGTGTCTGAACATATAACCAGTACATTAATTAAGTAATTACAATTTAATTCTAATTGTTCACCAGAGGCATAGCCGGAACTGACATCACACTGTGATAGTATAAGTAGCTAAAGTACCAAGACGTAACAAAGAAACCTGACAAATATATCCAATGAGGGAGTACTAGGGTAATAACCAAGGTAATGTAAATCTCACGGAACACTAACTCGGTTGTATCGGGGTCTAGCTAAGGGTTAGGAGTGTAATACATTGAGCATAATCCAAGTCATTCCACAATATGGATCCTATAGAGTCCAACGTGAATGACCATGGTAAAATGGTGCTATGTAATGAAAGGGCCCTATGGGCTTTCACTATGGAACCTACTAGTCAATGCTGGATCCAGGGAGTGTATCCATGGTGTCCTATATTAATGCAAAGGACCCTACAGTATTATTCGAGGTATCAGAGGAATAGAAAATAACTAGAATAAATTTGTGTTTCCACCTAAGAAAAAAATATCCTTGAATCATAATGGGATTACTGAGACCCAAGGTATTCTCCTCTCACAATCCAATGTGAGATCGAGTCAGTCCATTCCATTTTGATATTGTAATCAGGTAATCATTCATTAGGTTCAATCCATGTATTACATTAGTTGGTATAGCCCATGTTGCATTGCAACTGTTTAATCAAGTATTTATGAACAATTGAGGTATATTCAGTTCATGAGGTTCACTCCACTACCTTCCATCAATATGGAAACGGGTGTTATGGACATGTAACTTCTTTTAAATCTCTTTCCATAAGGCCGATTTATATACTTATCATACTTTCCATTCAACATTGCACATTTAATAATAATTTGGAAGAACTTACCTTAGTCCGGTCAGGTGGTGTGAATACATGGTACATACCATTATTCATTTATAATTAATAACAAGTCATTTATTATAGGAAAGGCTCACCTTTAGAAAAGTCAATAAAAGGAACACCCAAACTGTGGCACAAATATGACAAAACACTAAAAACCCAAATATGACATAACCTTCAACATGGGGTGGATGGAGTTGGGGGTGTAACTGCTAACAGCTAATCACATATTTTATAAGAGAATAACCATACAATTCTATCATGTATTATCATGACATGTGAATATGATAAAAAGCCTCCGATGAAATCGGTGGTCCACACACGAATATACCTTAAACATAAAACTTTATGGATGAGTTATAGACCTCCCACCATAGGATTTTATGATTAATCGCCTCTGGTATCGGCCCTAGATTTTCCTCAGATCAGAGTAGATCAAGAAAAAGGTGAAAAAAACTCAAATGAAGATACCTATTTTGAGTGAAAGGGAGATGAACAATGTATAAAGACGACTCAAGTAATTACCATTGCACATCAAACTTGGCGAATAGAAGCACAATCGGATATCAGACGAATTATGTCTTTTGATCCCTAGTTTTGGACTTCATAATGCTCCAAAATGAGAAGAAATGGGGATAATCCCACATGTTATCATATTAGGGAGGAAGGGTTGTCTTAATAGAGCATTAAGGGAATTTTGGACATTTTATATATGATTTTATCCTATGCATGGTTTGTCTTCATGGTTTTTCAAACCGTGCGCATAATGTGTGAGACGGTTCTACCTGAAAAAACATCTTCACCATGGTTTGATCAAACTATGCGCAAGCCATGAACATGTACCTAGAAAAAAGGGTAAATCACATGATTAGTCCACATGGGTGTGATACAACCATGTGAAATGGAAATGTTCGAAAAAACACAATCTGCACGGTTTTCCAGGCCATTCGAAATTCTATATGGTTTACTCTAAACATTGGTCCAATCTAGTTTTCATCAAAATGATTGGTTTCTGGCTCTAAACAAGCCTCAGACACCCTCAGAACCATTACTAAATCATTAGGTATCCACATTAGGTCCAAAGTAAATATTTAGACCTAAAATTAAAGGATCCATACTTCAGTGAAAAATATGGTTCTTACAGTCTTCTCCCTTAAAAGAAATCTCCCTTGAGTACTTCTTCCAATGGTAAAGAAACACTGTCTGAGAATAACATTGGCCATTCAGAACATAAGTCTTATTCCCTCTACCATGTAACATCCTAAAATTGGTCGTGCTACCATAACATTTATACGAGAGGGATAGACTTTCCTCTAAAAGACTTCACACTTCATTCAACGATACATACTAGATATTCCTCAAAGCTAGAATAGGAATCTAACACAGCTTCCTCATGATCAAAGGTATAATACTAGTCTTCATGATATTGTAAAATATGTGATATTGAAGGACATTGTTCATGGTACGATACCTCTGAGGTAGTAGCAACCAATATGCTACCAGACCAACACTCTCAAGAATCTTGAATATCCTGATGTAATGAGACAACATCTTTCCTAGCATATTTAATCTTCAATTCTCTAGCCTGGGTGATACCCGAAGAAAAACATAATCCCCAACTCAAACTCAAGAAGTCGTCCATGGAGATCAACATTAGATTTTTTTCTAGACAAAGCAATATTCATATGATTTCTGATCATCTGAAATTATTATGAATTATCATGAATGAGATGATGACCTAGTTGGGATGCCCCACCTACCTCTAGCCAGTTCAAGGGTGAACAGTATAGCCTACCTTATAAGGCCTCAAAAGGATCCATCTGAATCATCGCATGAAACTGGTTATTACAAGAGAACTTGACAATGAGGACATGATTCTCCCATGAACCACATAAATCAATGACATATTCTCGGAACATATCATCTAGAACCTATATTTTCCATTCGTATTATCCATCGGTCTAAGGGTGAAATGTTTTATTAGAATCTCCTGAGTCCCCATAGATTTATATAATCCTTTACAGAACATTGAAGTGAAACGTGCATCCCTATCAATATCAATATTACATGGACCCCCATGAAGTCATATGATCTCATGGAAATACATTTTTCCTAATACATAAACTGAGAAATTCTACCTTATAAAAAGAAAGTGAGATGATTTCATTAGTCATTCAATGACTAATGCGATTGCATAACTCCCCCTCAACGACCTAGGTATGCCAACTAAGAAATACATTGAAACATCTTAACATTTCCATTCTAGGAATGGAAGAATCTTTAACAAGCCTGAAGGTCTCTGGTGCTCCACCTTCACCTACTGACAGGTGTAATACCTAGTGATGAAGCCTGCAAATAGGTGTTTCATTCCAGGACACCAATACTTGCATCGCATATCTCGATACATCTTTGAGATTCCTAGATGAACATTCCACTGATAATTGTGGGACTCATTCAACATATCCTCTGTCATATTTGTAGGAAAATAGATACATCCATGTAGATGCTTGATGTTATATTTTTCCACACACCAATTTGGAGGAAGGTTATCTCTTGATATACTCTCACGAAGAACCTAACCTTCAAAATTTGAAAACTGTTTAATCTTCACCTTATCATGGAGGGAATATATAATTGCTATGGATGAGAGGTAAGAATGTTCATCACTATCATGAAACTCTATATTAAATTTAGAAAATGAAGACATTATCTTCTATTCATCACTGGATTCTTATATAGCTTGCATTTTAGTTTTCTAAAATTGTGCATCGACGACCACATTGACACTTCCAGGCAAACATGAAAGCTAAAAATTAACGGATTGTAGTTATTTGACCCATATCTGTTGTCTAATGTTTAATTCATGCTGCGAAAAGATATACATTTGGATTTTATGACCTTTATACCCCACAAATCACTCACCCAACAGATATTGTATCCTGCAACATGAGGGATGGAAAACTTCTGCTAACTCAAGGTCATGTGATTGATAACTTCTCTTGTGAGGCCTCAACTATCGAGATCCGTACAGAACAAATTTTTCTTCCTATATAAATAATTCTCCAAGTACAATGCCTGATGCATCATAGAAGACGATATACCCTTTACCAGGTTCTAGAAGAATTAGAATCGGTATCGAGACAGGCTTCCTGTTATGTTCCTGAAAGTATTTCTCTCATACTTCTGACAAAATTAACTGAACACCATTTTTTGTGAGTCCATTAATAGGTGAAGAAAGATGAGAAAAGTCTTGTAGTAAATTCATGTAATATCCAGAGATCCCTAAGAAACACTTGATATCAAAAAACATCTTGGGATGCTTCTAGGAATCTACATAACTATCATTTTTAGGGTCAAGTGATACTCTTGATTCTAAAATAATATAACCCAATATGTAGACCTTGTCGATCTAGAAGTTTCACTTATAAATGTTTACATAAATATAATGCTCTCTGAGTGTACTCAAAACAACATCAAGATATTGGGAAGGGTCTTTATGAGTTGGATAATACACCAATATGTCATCCAAAAAGACCAAAACAAAAGAGTCCAAATAGGTGTGGAAAAACCTATTCTTCAATTCTATGAAAATGGAAGGCGCATTCGTAAGGCCAAATGACATAAAGAAATACTCATACATACCATATATGCTATGGAAAGTTGAATGTGGTTTATCTAATGGTCTGACTTGCACATGATGATAACCTAATCTCTGGTCAATAATAGTTAACACCTTTTCTCCATGGAGATGGTCAAATAGATATTTTATTCAAGGAAGTGGATACTGATTCTTGACTGTAGACTAGTTCAAACTTTTGTAATCTATGCATAGGAGTAAGGTTCCATACTACTTCTTAGAGAAAAGCACTGAATAATTCCAAGATAATTTATTAGGACATATAAATCGATTGGCATCTAGGTCCTCTATCTGCCTCTTGAGACCTTGAATCTTGGTTGGTGCTATCCATTACAGAGGAATGGACACTAGAGCTACTCCTACAAAATTCTCATTTATAAACTCTACATTCCTCTTGGGAGGTAAGCCAAAAAAATTCATTAAAAATAAATTCCATGAAATAATCAACTACGGTATAGAAATAAGTTTTAATAAAACCCTGGTCCCCCCAGAAAAGATTTTCAATCTGAGTGGTCACTCCACATAGCCCATAATGCTTCAGTCCAGTTCTCCCAGCCTGGACATCACACTCACCCTTGAAAAGATAACTGATACATTCTAGTGATTTAAAAGAGATAGTATAATGATCGATGCCTATAAATGTATGATATTGGGAAATCATGTCCATCCTGAGAATGGAATTGAAGTCCTTCATCTTGAGAACAAAGATATTCCACAAGAAAGGGTAACTTCCTACCACAAGGGGACAATCCCTGCATTGGTGTATGCCCTATTTATGAATTCTTAATGGTGTATTGAGGGTCACTACACCATAGTGATACTATATCTCTAGTCCGAAACTTACCACGATATAAACAGAAATTAAAGAGCTTGAAGCTCCATTATCAAACAAATCCAAGGCAATAGTGGTGGCTACTAGAATAGTACCTTGTACTGTAGATTGTCCTACTACCTAATCCTTGAGTATCAGCTGTAACAAATGAAACTAACTAGATCCATGGCCATGTAGAAGAAATGGACTACCTTGATCATGACAGCTATGATGGCATTGCTATTGATATGGGGTCAGACTACCATGACCACAACCTCCTCCTCAGCCAGACCTTTCGGTGCTACTCCAACTGACCACCTAACATGGATCAAAAGAACTCACTCCTATAGTTGGAGTGGATTCTGATCCTTTTACACTTCAATCTGGTGGAAATGTTTTGTAGAAACACTTAATATGACCCATACAACTAAAATCCAAACACTCAATAGGGACTTTATCACATTGGGGATTCTTATTCCTTGGTCTTCCACACCGATGACACACCATAGTGATATAAAAATAGGTACTATTGATGCCACTGCCCTGAAGGGAATCTTCAAAGGAACATTTTTTTCCTCTGAAAGAACTATTGACCTGACGTGACACAGGTCCTTTATACTTAGTACTCATGTTATATTTTTGGTTATTCATAGTTATAAGGTCTTAATCATCTATTGCAAAAAAAATTGGAAGGATAAGGACATTCACCTGAGTTCGGATGGCGTACTATAGCCCATCTTTAATATTTCTAGCATAGGAAAGCTCATTACCAAATAAAAGTGGTAAAAAGAACTATAAATCAGGGAAATGTTCTGAATATTCCATAACTGACATAAAAACCTGATTTAGATGCATGAACTCCCAAGCTCTATCAGCTCCTAATGCTTGAGGAAGGAACTGATCATAAAAGGAAGTCTCGAAATCAACCTATAACATGCCATAATGACGACTGGCCTGGGTAATTCCATCCCACCAATGGTTGGGCAAATCCTGAAGCCTATATATAAAAGGATTGAATCTCCACACTGGGGGGGATTTCTAGAAGTTCAAAGATAGGTAGCATGGCCTCTATCGAGAAATTAGTAGCCTAATAACCTCCATCCCCTGAAAAAGTAGGACGATGCTTCTACAGGAACTCATGGGTCAGATCGACCATCATAGGTTCAACCCATGGAGCACCTTTCATGGACTTCATCAGACGTATTATAATTTCATAGACTTGGGAATCAGTTCTCGGATTAGGAATAGCAGGTGTTGCCTCATGTGGCACTCTTGGAGGTAAGAAGGGAGGCTCAAGGACCATCATTTCTAGGGCATGGTCATCACCACCCTCATGGTGAACGACATGAGGTTGTCGTGATATAATTGGTCTAAAAATTCCCATCACACACCTCAAAACATGCTTATAATCATAAGAGAGCATCACTAGTGGAACATAAATGTAATAAAACTCACTACCCAAGGAATACTACCCCAAACTATCCACTTAAATGGCCAGATATTGGTAAGTGATCAGGTATATAATTCTTTTCATTTTATAGTTAATTTCCTAGTTCACTCTTTTACCTTTTATATACATTACAATATATGATAAAAATGAGCAACCAAGTCATTTAATATTTCAAGATTCACATTATAATGGATCTCCATTTCCATTGAATATGTTCCCATACACCTGTCATTGAAAAGAACAACCATTTAATTATTACATAATCGATCGACATGATACATTACTCATCTGAACCCATGAGGGCCCACACACATCATGAATTGAGACAAGAAATCACTCAATATTATCCAATTGTAATACATGTACAAGAAACTGTCACAACATAACTCAAAAATCACAATCATATCGAGCAATGAAAGTAGTGAAATTCACCTATATGTCATGGGAACATGCATGAAATGTGAATTATAAGAGCCTATAATGATTCATGTAGAAATGATACTTTGCCTCATTTTATCCTGACAAGGATGAAATAATACCATCAAATAGAGAAATAATCATCAAAACCACACAATATGTGCGACACCCAATGGTTATATAATATCAACAATAATAGGAAAAAGTAGAGCAACATTTATAATTTAGGATACTAGGTTTTTACCCTGAACATGGGTTTGCGATGCCCAACCGCAGATTATGACCATGTCCCAAGAATTCTTATTCTCTAATATATCATCTCCAAGTGGTAAGGCAAGAAAAGAAACCACCTTTGAAACCACTTTGTGATGTCGTGGACCAATGTTCCACATAACAGGTTCCCCAACCCTAGTGGTCCACATGGCCTCAAGCGCTTCTACCCAAATGCCATAGGTTGTCGAATAGCAGCAATGGCCTATGGTGTGTCTATGGGGAGACTATGTCCTCATAAGAAGAGTTTATCACATTGGAAGGAATATAAATTAATAGTAAATAGTGGAAGCAATATAAATAAAAGGCGGAAGAAAAATAACACAGTAAAAGAGAATAATAATAACTGTATAAACTAGAACAATGATGATGTAATTTCATGTCACTATAAAAATGGAAAATATACATAAAAGACAGTAGGCATAAAAGTTCCACAATTTAAAGAAAATGCTACTCCATGCCTCCCATGATCCAACTCGGACATCTAATATCAAGCTCTTTCCTAAACATCAGGCAATCAAGTATGTGAAGTTGTATGCTTCCCTTTTTCAATACATGTAACCATGTAATCTACTCCAGGTACCAAACAACATTCGAATAGGGTGTGAGATAAATCTCAATGGGCCACCACCAAAAGTGTTTATAACATCCAGCCCATGTAATGGAATATAGTTGTCTGCATACATACATATATAAAAAAAATCAAGCGGTACAATATAACTAAATACCCATGTACCTGCTTCAGCCATTGGATGGTGTCTAAACTTGTAACTATTTCATTAATTATGTATTTAACATTTAATGTTAATAGGTCTTGTAAGGCACATCCAGCACTGATATCACCTCGTGATAGTATTATTAGTGAAGTTCCCTAAACGTAACAAGGAAACCTAACAAAGATATCCAGTCATATAGTTTTAGGGTAATAACCAAGGTAACGTAAATACCACGAAATGATAACTCAGTACTATCTGTATTAACTTAAGAGTAAATAGTGTAATCCAAGGAGAATAATTCAAGGCATTCCAGAATAAGGCACCTAATGAGTCCAAGGTGATCGACCAAGGTAAAACGGGGCTATGAAAATATAGGGGCCAATGGGATTTCACTGTGGAACCTACTTGTCAATGCTAGATCCAATGAGTGTATCCGAGTTATCCTATAATAATATAAAGGTCCCTATGGTAGTATACCAAGTATATGAGGAATTGGAAAGAACCCAAGTATAGGTTGGTATCAACTTAATAAAACTACATCCTTGAATCAGAATGGGCTTCCCATGACCCAAGGTATTCTCCTCTCAAAATCTAAGGCTACCTCAGGTCAGTCCATTCCTTTTTGATATTGTAATCATGTAATCATTCATGAGGTTCAAGCATGGTATTCCATTAGTTTTGATAGGCCAAGTAGCATTCCAATCATTTAATAAAGTCTTTATTAACCATTATGGAATATTCAATAATCGAGGTTCACTATGGTACCTTCCATCAATATAGAAAGGGGTTCTATGGACATCTAACCTTTATTCAACCTTTTTTGATAAGGACATGTTATATACTTAGTATACATTCCATTACACAATTCACATTTAATAATCAATTTGGATCACTTAATATAAGAGAGAAGAGTGGTGAGCATACATGGTACATTCCATTAAGAAATTATCATCAATAACAAGTAATTTATTATAGGAAAGGCTCACATTTATAATGATTAAGATAAGGCACAGCCGAACGGTGGATCAAACATGACAAAACACTAAAAAAATATGGTATAACCTTCAATGTCGGGTGGATTGATTTGTGGGTGTAAGAACAAAAAACTAATCACATATTTGAAAAGAGAATAACTGCAAGATTATATCAAGTATAATCATGACATGTGAATTTGAGAAATGGCCTGTGATGAAATCGGTTGGATCCACACAAATATTCCAAAAACATTGATCATTAGGGTTGATTTATAGACCTCACAACTTAGGGTTGTATGACTCTCCTTCTCTGGTATCAGCCCTTGATTTTCCACAGATTAGGGTATATATTAGAAAACGTGAAAATGATCACATGATGATAACTTGGCCGAGACCAATATAGAAATATAATTGCTAAAGGGGACTTGCATACATACCATTGCACATAAAATGTGATGAATGAAATCTCGATTAGATGTCGGAAAAGGGACATCTCTTGATCCCTAGAATTAGCCTTCAAAAATATCCAAAATGAAAACAAAAGGGATTAATCCTACTAGTTCTATGATTGGGGTGGAAGGGTTCGATTAATAGATAATTAAGGAAATTTTGAACATTCTAAACATGATTTTAGGTTATGCACAGTTTTTCAAACCGTGCAAAAACCGTTTGAGATTGTTCTTCCCAAAAAGACATCATTCGCACAGTTTGATCAAACTCTGCACAAGACATAGATGACTACCATGGATAAAGGGGAATTCACACAGTTATTTCACATGGCCTTGCACTAACCATATTAGGTGGTTGTGTTCGAAAAAATAAAAAATGCATGGTTTTCCAAACTGTGCAGAATTCCACACGGTTTTCCAAACTATGTGGAATTCTACAATGTTTACCCTAAACTATGTACCAAGCCAGTTTTCTCCCAAAAAGATCTGTTTCAGAATTCAAATAATCCCAAGAAACCCTCAGAACCATTAAAAACTCATTAAGAATCCAAATTAGGTCCCAAGTGAAAATTTATACCAAAAATTAAAGGATCCATATTTGATTGGAAACCCAGGTTCTTATAGAAAGGATGTAAGTGCTCATTTTTGTGGATGGAATAATTTTTTGGATGATTGGCTAAAGAAAAAATTGTTGTTTGAAAAATAAATGTGATGAATATTACATATATCCTTCATTAGGGAGTTTATGTTATTTATTATATTGTAGGTGAATCAATTATGGCATGAAATATTTATTTCTCAAACAAAATATATCAATGAAATTATCAAGATATTCCGAATAGAGGATTCTTGGTTAATGAAAACCCTGGTGGCTAGCTGAATAGAGTTTCCAATAGATGGTGATGGAAATAAAATTGATGAAATATAATATTAGAAAATAATTAGATACATTTTTTACATAATAATGACATGATATGACATTGTATTTTCCACATGTCAAGATACATGGTACTAATGTTCTCCCAATCAAAGACACACTCTATCATTGAAAATAATTATTTTTCAGGTCCATATCATGGTAGTTTTATGGTTGTATTGTCATATAACATCATATAATAATTTTTATGGATACATAAATGGTGATTTATTTGGTTCAATGGATGGCCACAAGTTTACATAGAGTAGTTCAATATGTTTTATAGAATCATTTTATTCTTAGCTAAGTACGAAGAAAGACTAAATTTCCCATGGCATAGTAGAAGTTAAATATATTATGTCCACTCAATCATGTACTAAATCTTTATACATGAATCATTATATTGAGGATATTTTAGTTTATGAGAAATAAATTAGAGTAATAAAGTGAATTAATTCATGTACTATTGGTCTTAGAAAAAATAGTTTCCCTTGTTATAGAGAAAAGTACATCTGGATAAAACATTATATCATCAAGGATATTTTCAAACAAGGGATGGTGGAGTTGGATTATATGTCTACAAAAAATCATTCTACGAACATCATAAATAATTAACTACCACTAGTGGAAAAATTGTTTTTAACGTCATTAGTTTGATGTTGGTTTCATATAAACCGACGTAATATATGTTTCAAAAGAATTTTTTGTGTCGATTTTTTTACAAAGAAACCCCAAAAATAAAAAAATTATTTTGGCATCAGTTTTTTTAAACACCAACAACAAAAAATATAATAAAAATGTGTTTAGCATTGGTCTTTAAAATAACGCCATCAATTAGATTTTTTTAACTAAGTTTTAGATTATTTTCTAAGAATCAATTTGACTAGTCGTGGAACAAAAACGGAGTTACGGGTTAAAATTTATGGTTGTTTGAAGTTGATATTCTTTAATAAAAGTCTTAATGATATCAATATTTCAATGGCCATAACATTTAATTCATAACTCTGTTTTATCTCTACGACCTGTCAAATCGACGCTTAAGAAATTTTCTAAAACATTTTAATTTTTTTCATTTTTGGTGTCACTTTTCATAAAAATCGATTCCAAAAATATTTTTTTTAATTTTTCACTTTGGTTTTTTTAAAAACTGATGCCAAAACATTGTTTTTTGTTTTTGGCTTTGATTTTTAGAAAAAACAAAATTCAAAAAGTTATTTCTTTATATTTGAGTGTAGGTTTATTGAAAAATCAACACAACAAATATTTTGTTTACATTCTGGCATTGTTTTTTAGAATATCGATCTGAAAAAAAAATTCTTTTTTACTTATTAGCACCGGTTTTTTTAAAAATAGATGCCAAAAATAATATCTATTGGCATTTTTTGAATCAGTTCTGTAGAAAACCGTTGATAAAAGACAAATATAAATCCTCTTTCATGTCAGTTTCAATCAAAACTGACACCAAAGACTATTATTTAATATGTGGGATCAAAATTTAAATTTTTTTACAATTCACATTTATCATTTTAAACTCCTACCTACATTTCCATACAACATTATCAAAAATATTTTTTACTATATATAAATACATTTTATCCATTGTTCAACATTTTAGACCTCTTAAATTCAATCAATTTGGCAACGTAGCTTCAAACATTAATTGGAACATGGAAGCTATTCTAATAATTTATTTTATTTGTTATTCATTTCCTTCATTTCAAAACAAATAGATTAGATTTCTTATAATGATGGTTTATTCTTATTATCGAGTAACAAATATAGAATATTAGAATAATATTTACCAATTTTGGTGTAAATTTAATTATCGATAACCATTTTCTTTTAGTGTATGTGATTTGAATTTATGTTTATCATAATTTATTTGAAACTAGTTGTACATATCTAAAATTTGAAAAGTTCAACTTCCAGCTACCATAACATTTGATCTGTAACTCTGTTTTTGTTCCATGACCATTCAAATCAATGCTTAGGAAATTCTCTAAAACATGGAAGTAGAAAACTATACATTTTGGCAATGTTTTTTTTTAAAATACGACACCAGAAATATATTTTTTAATTTATGGAGTAGTTTTTTTAAAAAACTCTCACCGAAACTATTTTTTTAAACTTTTTGGCATCAGTTTTTTAGGAAACTGATGCCAAAAATGATACCAATGGATTTTTTGGCACTATTTTTTTATAAAAATGATGCTAAAAACAAATGTAATTAATTTATGGCATCGATTTAGAAAAACCAATGTTAAACAATTCATATTTTTTACATCAGTGACTTCAACGTCGGTTAAAAATCGACGTGAAAATTAAAAAAAACTCAATGTTAAAGAACATTTTCTAGTAGTGTACCCAATAATTTTATTGAAATCAATCATTCAGTTCTTGGATCCCAACCATCACCATCTACATTGGTGGTTTATAAGTAATACCCTCCAATCCCCCATGGGGTTGTCTATTTATTGAAAGCTATGTTGACTCTTTTGAATTAAATATATAGATTTATCACCCTCTCTTTTTATCTTTTAGAGATGTTCTCTTTGGGTTCATTGATTAAGGGTGACAATTTTTTTATGATTTTCTTGAGATAAGTGGTCCATGATTTTATTTGAAGAGGGTTTAGAGTGTTTGTTCAAATGAAAAAATGGGGATTTATCCCCTGCTAAAAATATGTAAAGGGTTAAGTAATTTAATGTTTTCAATTTAAATATTATGAAAACCGAGTAAGTGTTTTCATGAGGAGCATTTAATTTGGAACCTTTTTTCTGAAAAATAATCTTACTTATTATTGGATTAGATTTGATGATTATTAAATAATTTTTTCACTAACTAGTTGAAAAATGATTATATAAATGTTATCAGTTAGTTTTGTTCAGTTATAATGTTTTCATATAATTTTTTTTTAAATATATTTTGGTTTTATCAACAAACCAAAATGGAGGGATTATTAGAAACAAAATAACCTTTGAGTTTTTTTTCTTTTTTTTTTGAAAGACAATTAAAGAAACATCCAAATTATATTATAAATTCTTCAAGATGTTTTGATATAAAGGATTGTAGTGTTTTCAAAGAATTTTAAAATGTCCAAATTCCTGAGAGTTTTTTTGTTAATTTGGATAATTCTTTTATGTACAGGTGACTAGAACACCATGTCTAATGGTAAATATTGTCGAATTGGGAAAGGAAGTAAATGGAAAACTAGTATTTAGTGACCAGGATTCGCTCTTAAAAAAATATAGAACACATATAGAAAACACAAGTAGATACAAAAGGTTCATCATCCTCATGCATAAAATTATTCCAAACAATTCACTAATAAAATTTAGAAGTCATGTAACTACTTTGTATATGAAAAAGTGGTATCTGTAGAGTGATAAGAAAAATGGAAAAGTCTTTGAATATGAAAGATAACTAGACCAATATGTAAAAGTAACGTTAGAAGGATTAGAAAAAATAGGAATGTTTCTAGATTTTTCCTTATATATATAAATGTAACTATGACAATACATAAGAATTAGTATCATGACTAATTAGTTATTCATATGATTAATTTCTATAAGAACATTGAAAATGGCCTAAAGGTAGAATCATACACTATGATACTTAGATTCATTACTATAATAAATACTGACATGTAATGTTCATTTTCAATCATTGGATATGATTGGTAATGAGTCCAGATAATGTTTACAATATGCCTTATATCATACTGATGGATTTATATAACATCAATCTATGAATTGTTTCACTTCATTGGAAATATAGACACACTATAGAGAATATTGGGTACATTATAATTATTCAACCCATTTGAATATGTCCACATCATGGAAGGAGATCACACCAAAATGTAAAATATAAAAGAATAAAAGAATTTACTATAAGTTGAGATTAAATTATGTGTGTTACCCATGAAAACAACAAGAAACATTTTTCTATGTAAAATCAATGTATCTCACCATGATACAGATGTCTACATCATGAAAATGTTAAAAATGATAATTTCTTATTGAATCACATCATAATATTTTAATAATTTAAATATTATATTTGTCAGGATTTAGTTTATCTGATATTTTGACTAAATCTCATTCCATGAATATGGAGGTATCCTCAAGATCATGTTAATTCTATATTCGATTAAATAATAAAAATAAGAAAAAATGGTTTGAAATTTTGATATTTAACTCAGTCTAAATAGAAATATTTTTAGAAAAAGTTTTTCATTATAATTTTTTTTGGAAAAGGTGATAAATATATTTATAAAATAAAAATAAGTATTATTGAGATGAACTATAGAGTCAGATCATCATCAATACATAAAATTCATATTAAATAAGATAAATTGTTTAATTATTCTAAAAATAAAGATAATATGAAAAAGGATTCCATACCAGTAATATAAAATCAAAATAAAAATATTTCAATTAGGTTACCTCACTATAAATTTGTGGATTTCATATTGTGTATGAAACTGAACCAGACTGATATACCACTGCTAGTGTAAAATCACAATTTATTTAGAGAGACCAAGACAACAACACATTGATAGGGATTGAGTTTCTAGAGTGGTTGGGGAATGTAAGTTCTTTATATTGTGATGGTTTTAAACATGTAGGTTCAATGTGACACATTAATCTATAAAATATAATCATTTCACATAGTGTTTTATTTTCATTAGAATATCTATATTTTGGGCTACTTTGATTAGACTAGTTTGGGTAAACCAATTAACTTTCTTGTCTACCAATATTAATTTTTTTATCACGTAATATTTATTCTATGGGAGATATTGTTTCTACCAATGGTAGAACAATATCTTTAGAGGGGTCAATTCGATTAATATCAACATACCATGATTCAAACTCTTCCCACTAGGTTATTAGAAACCCCACATATGTGATAATCTCTATTTTATAACATAAGGTAAATATTCCATTACATACATTACCAACACCTTTTATGATTACAGTTTCAAGGAGTTAGGATAAATCATAAACTAACAAAACCCTCGTCTTATTCAACTAATGTAATTTTTTCCACTATATAAAAAAACTATATATTCATAAAAAAAGTCTTCAACATCTCCCATGAATTTCCCATATAAGATAATCTTCTAGAAATTTCATATTTTCTAATCTTTATAAGTTTGGTAAATTGGAATATAATAAAATAGTGAGCGTAGAATCTAAATATGGGTAAACACAAGCAATAACAAATAGATATCATAAGTGGTTGTAATATTATCATATGGATATAATAAATATACATAATAAATTTATACCCAAAAACATAGATCATTAATCAAGTAATAATGAATGGAATTACAAAAGACTACATCATGAAAATGTCACATATAACAGAAATAATGATTACATAAGTAATTCTATGCTAGAGACATGCATATAAAAAAATTACCATCATGAGTCACATTATTTCACACACGCTTTTGAGATAACATAATTTTGACCACATATACATCGTCTTCATGAGTCACATAGTTAAACTCATGATTGTGTGAAACTATATTATTCTCGCGTATACATATCTCGTGATATATAAATTTTATCCCAATCATTAGAGAGAGATATAATACCCCACATGTCATCATACACATATGTGTCTGCTACATAAAACCATTCATCATATCATAGAGAAACCACATGAAGAAAATGGATTTCATATTCTTTTTAAGATGAATTAAAATTAGGATCATTCATAAATCAATCAATAATCATAACATGATAAACCCATAAAAATAAATAGGTATCCAATGACATAAAATAACATTCTAGGAAAACATCAATAAATTAATTAAATAAATCAATTTTTATATATATCATATATTAAAAGGGTTATATGTATTATTTAATAATTTCCCCAACCAATAGATGCATGGAATCAAGGTGATCACCCTACAATCAAATGTATCAAAAAAAAGTATTCATAGAGGAAATGGATTGGATTTCAAATTATGGTTATACTTCATAGAAGATTAGAAAGTAAATAGTTAGTAATATGATATTTATAGTATAAAAATTGAATATTTATCATTTTAAATACATTTATTAAAGAATGGATCAGTAAATGAATATTAAATTAAAAATAATGTTTGAATTTTACATTGAAAATTTTGATGAAAATTGTTTCTAATGAAAACAATTTAAAAAAACATATAGAAAAATAGAATAATAATTTACTTCTTAAAACCATAAAAAATTGAAAAATATTCAAAATGATGGGAAATTTATTAATTTAGAAAAAAATTAAAAAAAAATTCTTTTCATCTTTTATAAAAAAAATACTATGTGAAAAAGACACCAGTTTAATGTTAAAAGTCATTTTCATAAAAGTTGGAAAGAAAAATTTTGATATATATTGAAATGTTAATATTTAATTAATATCCAATAATTGAGTCTTGAAAAAAACAAAAAAAAAATATATATAAAATACGAAGTGGATAATAATAAACATATCCTTGACATATAAAACCATTTAATATTTTGAAACACACTAATTGAAAACCCACATCGTAAATAGGGAAATTAAATTTTCATTTAAAAACTAGTAATGAAATGTTAGATTATCAAATGAATCAATTCATATTTGAGTTTCCAAAAATGTGAAAAAATTGGCAGAAAATAAAATAGGGCATATAAGAAAATATTCATTAATAATAATGGGGTTATTCTTTCTAACATTATACTTTTATTTTGGAAAATGGTTTGTTGATAAAGGGTTTATTGATAATGATAAGTAATATAAAAAAATATTAAATAACACATAATATAAGGGAATGGAAAGATCAAAAAAATATTGAAAAATAAATTCAAGTGAGAAAGTATTTAACCCCACATATCAAAAATTGAGTCGATGATAACATTATGAGAATAATAACATTAACTGAATTCCCATTAAGAATATGGTATCAAATGATTCATTAAATACCATGAATAATTTCATAACCTTACCCAATGAGGCCCACCTAGTTCAAAAAAGGAAGTGATGCAAATAAACTAAGACTACCTCCATAGGTTAGGGGCTGGAAAAAAGTTCAAAAAGGAAAAACTGATATGGTTGGCCTTTTTCTAATATACCCATATGCTTGAAATCAAACATCTAGGTGAAGAATTACATATGATAAAAAATATAGTAATATCTTGAGTAATAACCATACATGTAGAAATTTTTAGGGAATTAAAATGAGTATGATTTCATAATCAAAAAACTAAATGGAGAAAATACTTTCCAAACTAGAATAGATTTCCTAACCTGATATTAAATTGGAGAATAAATGTTGAGAGAGACTGGCTCTATAACTCCAAGACCCAACCACCGTATGTGGCCAAATACATCTAGGTATCCTTATAATCCTCTGAAATCCCCATTTATATGTTTTTCATCTCTATAAGGTATGACATGTGTAGAAAAAGACCTTACAGGGGTGAGTATATACATACCCAGTTGGATGGGAAGAAAAAAATATGGGGAGAAATAAGATACATGATAGAAATAGTCATCTCATCCTAAAGAAATAGGGAACCAAATGCCATGAAATTATATATATATATTCATATAAGAAACCCATATGAGAGTTAAAGGGGTTAAAAATATCACATTCCATTCAATGATAGTGAGACTCTAATAAATTTAAAGTGTCTATCATCAAATCCCATCATCTTGCATGCCTGTCTGGAGAAGTAACCATGTGGATCCACACCTCACTGTTTTATCAAACAGTAATTGGGATATAATCTCAAAGTAAGGTCCTAATTACGTTGAACAACATGCGGGTTCCACTGAGTATATTGGGGATGCATTCCTTATCTTAACATAAGGGATTCACACTATAGTTAGAGGGCCCATGCTCTATCCCAACAGGATGGTTCCACTCTATTGATAGATAGTGGAAACTTTTATTAGTCCAATAGTGGATTTCAACTCTGTAGGTAGAGAACCCATTCCCTGAAACAGTAGGAGGGTTCAACTCTATAGGTATATGACTCATAACCTATCACAATTAAAGGGTTCGAGTCTACTAGTAGATGACCCATAACCTAATAAATTAGGATCGTTCCACTCTGTAGGTTGAGAACCCAAACCCTAACATAGTAAGAGGGTCCCACACTATAGGTAGAGGACCCATGCCATGTCTCAGCAAGAGGGTTCCACTCTGATTATTCTTTCGAATCACTGTTATCATTGAGTAATGAAAAAAGAAGTTTCATTCTAATAATATCCCACATTATATATAAAAAACCAATATGTAGGACACAATCATGTTCTTCACAGAAAAACAATCTAGGTAAGATACTAATGGGCCAAAATTAGTTTAAATTAAGGATATATAAGAGGTGTACGTTTCCTCAAAAAGTGTGTAGAAGATGTGTAAGGGGTTCTAAAAATCTTGGTTACCTTCTCCTCTTATTATCCATGTCATCTTCAGAACTAGGATTGCAAGCCATGTAGCACTAAATAACTTGTTAAGGTACTACATGGTGTGTCTTGGCTACCCTGGGTCAACACATGTTATCCTGGATGTTCTTGTGTAATTCGTACCATATCTATGTTCACATTCTATAGTTTATCACACAAAGTGTCCACCATAACACAAGGTGTGTTAACATCAATCTAGCACTCGGTGTGAGTCTTCTACCCAACACCATATACTCTTTGGATTACACAGTAAGTATCTAGATATACACAGTATGTGGGGACACATGGGCTCTTGGTCGTTTACCCTCAAAACTTGTTGGGCTTGAAAACTAGGGGTTATACAGTGTGTTATCCCTTAACACAACATGTCATTTTTAACTCCAACATGATACCCTCTCTACCATTGAAACCATACTATATGGTAAGTGTTCATCCACGTACATGCCATCTAGTCAGTATTTTCATAGAATGCCCACTTTCTTTCATGAATATTATTTATTCCATAGTCAATATCATTTCCTACATGAGTCACACAAGAAGTCCCAGATATAGATTCTCTTATTCCCAGTATTTTTTTGTCCATCGATTTCTATCCTCTAGTGGTTGTAAATTGGTAATCTAAATGCCCGTATAAGGTTGTAGCCTCTCTCATACACTACATGTCATCTACTGATCGATCCTATATACCACATACCTGGGAATCATCAACTATATTTTATTATGCTTCCCAATCTATCCTTAAATCATCAATCTATTTGTTTCACATGAATTTGAGGGTACTATTACACTCAAACCTACCCGAAAAAGCCAAAAAGTGGCCCCATTGGTGAACAAATAAATAACAAAAAGGATGATGATGGAAAAGAATATAAAAGGTTAAAAAATCATTATCTAGTCATTGTTAGCCAATGAATATAGATCATTGACAACCAGGGTTAGAAACAATTAATAACAAGAATAATAAGTTTAATAAATAATTTATATTTGATATGTGCTCTCATGAACATGATTTATTTAACCACTAATCAAGAATAAATATATGATCATTTTTAATATTTTAATCATAAGGAAAGAAACCAAAAATGATAAACCCTACCTTGATATTGGGTCATTTTTTAGAGAATAATTAAGTTTACACTCATGGAGAAGACCTATTGTATTCATTGTTCCTCAATTCACTTTCATCAGGATCTCAGACATTATCTGATCTCAATCCACCAATGAAGAAGGGTGGATTCTCCTCAAAATCCTCCTTGGGTTTTGAAACATACCTCAGAAAAACATCATAATAGAAAATTTATATATTTTTATGTTTAGTTTATATAAATTAGAATAAATAAATAAATAAATTATTTTAATTTAAATGCACCAACAGATGGTTGACTCTTTTAGATCTCTCACACTTACCAATATAAGGTCACTAAAATCAACATTTTTATATTCAACATTGGTCTCATAATTTCAATCCAATACTTCATTTAGGATATATTCCATTATATTTGAAATATCATGTGATCATGTAAAAACCTCTGATTTTAAATTAAGACCCTTTTTAAATTTAATCTCTTCGAAAACTTGAGATGCACACAACAAAATGTCTGATAGCACCACGATCTATCAAACTAGCTGTTTAAAAAGTGGTGATGAATAGTATTAACCACATTATGAAATTTTTAAATTTTTTTCAAAATAGAATACATTTTGGAATTCATAATATTAAAATTAGATTAGGGTAAATTGTTTGTATTTTTCTAAAAACTTTTAATTTTTTATGAATAGGTAAAATATTGCATTATTGTTAAAACAAACTTTTTCATTTAAATAATTATTTGAATTGAAATTGATTTTTATGTATCAATAGAAAAATACTAATTAAATTAATACAATTTTGATCATTGGAATCATTTTTATAATAGAATTAGATATAAAAATTTATTGAATTTTTAAACGTCTCTTTTTCCGGCCTTCTCGCCACATGTGCAGGATTAACATTAAAATTAATTTCCCATTTTTGTGAATTAAATTTCAACAAAATTAAATAAATGGTTGTAAATATTATTTTATTTTTTTTCTAATATGAAAACATAATTTTCAGTGTATAGTAACTATATTATTTATTACCACAGTTAAGGGTAAATCTGGTAATTAAGGGTAAAAATTACATTTCAAGCATTATAAATTACCCTAAAAGTTGTCTTAATTTAATTTTATGTGAGTGTTAAGACAAAAATCATACATGGAATAATTTTGGGACCACTTGGAGCCTCTTGGGAGAATTTAATATATTTATGATATTATATTTAAAAAAATCCAATTTTTTATACCTTTGTTTTCATCATGTAAAATATTTTAAATATAATGTAATTTAAGTGATATGGTCGACTATAATTATTATTTATAAATATAAATTATTTATCTACAGCATGGTAAAATATTTTAACTTTATAAAATAAATAATTAAACTAATTGGTGATACAATGATGATGAAGTAATTGATTAATTAAACAAAGAATCAATTAAATAATTCTAATAATATTATAATAAATATAATTTAAAATATATAATGTCATCCATGAATATTTTTGATGATATTGACATGTTAGGGATGATTTAATATTATATTTTCGAATGATTCAAGTTTTTATGACCTTTAAAAAATTCATTTAATAAATAGTAGAAAAATTTAAATTAATTAGATTTTAAAATAAAGAATATTTTAATAAATGATTCAAAATATCTAAAAAACCATGTCTTATCAAAATAATTGTAATAAGACTTAAAATTTAATCAATGACAAATATATTTATCGTTTTTTCTATTTATATTAATTATATTAACCTAGAATGTATAAATTATATGATTTCACAATAATAATTAAAGGGGTAAAATAATGATTAAACAAATAGATAAGGATTTAAATATAATATTAATAAAGTGTCAAAAATTTACTAGATGAATAAACATAGACTCTTATCAAATAACATTCTAAATTTATTCATTTAATGGACAATTTTCCAGGAAAATTATGTAGATATTATCAAAATCATAGAAGCTGATAAAATATCACACTCTCATTTCATATAAGTGAAATATTTCTAATATAATGAAAATCTGAAGATCACATCGATCATGAATAGTATATGTAAATATAAAATTATTATATATATAATATAAATTGATTTATAATTTTTAGAAACTAATTAACAATCATAAATTATGACACAATAGTGATGAAGTAATAATTTTATTTAAAGAAATGTCAAAAAATTGATTTTAAAAATATTAAAATAAATATTTTTTTGACATAATTAATGTGATATATGTATTTTATAGGTGATTATGAAATTTTATTAGTTTATTTAATGGTTTGGTTCTATGTTATATTTTTGTATGGATTTTATTTAAAGACTACGTAATGAATAGTTTCAAAATTGAAACTATTGATATGTTATAAAAATAATAACTTAGAAAATTATTTGAAAGTCCTAATAATCGTTAAATTAATACTAAATGATTATTATATATTCTAAAATGTAATAAAATTTCAATTTTTGTACAATTGATACCATATAAGTAAAAAATTTATTATCTTTTAATATTTAAAATGTTATTATTATAATTAAAATTAAATAGATTAATTAAGGGTTAAAGATAGACGTTAAGGATAATATTGTGACCTAAAAATTTCTAAAAACCAATATTTTAGAGGACTTCTTCCTATACTCATATTATCCTTTAAATAACTCACTTTTTTTCTTTTTGAAATAAAAAAATTATATTAAATTAATTGTTTTGGAGTTCCCCTCTTTTATAAAAGGGTACATATCCTTCTGTTTTATTAACACTGCTAAAAACATTTTACTCATACAAACCATTCCCATTTCTCCTATCAAATTCCTTCTCTTTATACTAGAGGTCATACATTACTTATAAATCCGATCAATGAATTTATTTTGAGAAAATAAAAATGATATACTCGAAGAAGTGGTAATTATTTAATCAATTCTTTCAAATTTGTCTTCTTCTACATACTATTCCTATGTTGTTTCCATATTAAATTAATAAATCCAATATCATCTATATTCTAATATTTTTTTATTATTTAGGTAAAACCATATTTCTCATTTTCTCAAGCTTATGAAAAACAATATCATTGTGTGAGCATTGGTCTGGCTTACCGCCTCTATGCTGTTGTGCAATTTTTTTCATCAATACTTAATTTTTTTGGTATAATGATGAATGTAATGTATACGTATGAAATACATCACATAATAATGATACGAGAATAATATATATGTGTGTGTGTGATTGTTTTTGTGTGTGTGTGTGGGTCATTTACTTGCATCCATTCAATACGATAAGAAAATGGAAACATTATTCATCCGTACGTACAACCTACTATCTCCATGAACGATGTATAATATTTCATATATATATCTATTATATATAATTTTATACTATATATAATGATATATAAATCATGATTTACATTCTTGGCGTAAGTAATTCATGATCTAAGTAATAGGATCAATAATAAAAATTAAAAATATGTACGATAAACAAAGTAGTTATTACCTAAGACGTTTATTTAATATGGAATTGTTAATAAACAGGTAATATATATTCATAAATGAATTTATATAAGATCATAAATATGGTTATAGTTATGGTATAAGTTTAATAACATGATTTAACCATTATACATGAGGTTAACACACCCTCAAATATTCTAAAGTCTGGGGTAAGGGATAATTTCACAATCTCATTTTTATCCGGGATTTTTTAAATGTAAGTATTTACTAAGACATATTTATCATTCATGTCCATGATTCATAAAAATCCTTTCCTAAATATATTTACTACTATTCTACAAATTTTTAAAGACATTTTTAACCATGTTTTACTTTTTATAAAATGATATGAAAGGAATACTTTTTTGGATTTACTTACGATGAACTTTTTGATATTTTTTAAAAAGTATGAGAAGAATGTTTTCTTTAACATATATATAATGATAATGATTTTCCACCATTATGATGCCTTGAAATTTTAAATCATAACATAAAATATTATAGGGTTATTTTCAAAGTAAATGTTTATTTTTCTTTAAAATAAATGATTTCCAAATAATTAATGTATATTTTCCAATGAAATTTTTAAAGTTTATATAAGTTTATTTTAATCTATGTCAACACGCTTTGTTAAATATTATGTTTAATTGAGTTTTATCTCTTAATACATCATTTATCATATTTAATTTAATTTTTTATGATTTATTTTGACTGTGGATATGCTATTATGATACCACTCAAAGCCAATGATTCATGTATTGACATTTAATATGATTTTTTAACACTGATGTTTATGTTAGATTTGTTTATCCCATTCATAATAAGAATGATTTAGACATTGTAATTGCATGTCTAGGACCACTATATCCCAATGATGCATCAGTAGTTCTCATGAAACAAATAAGTTGGGGTCTTAGAACACTTGTTACTCTATTATGTATAGTTTCTTGTCTGAATCCTTGACAGTATGTTTAATATGTTCTACATTATGAATTCTCTCCTTATTAGATTAGTTATTGAATTTACATGTGATTATTCTACTAGTATAATATCTATGTATATATATATTGAAATATTTTATTTATTCTGGCCACATTGTGCTTGAGATTTTATGTAAAATGATTTTTTTATTATACACCATTCCTTAAAATTGAATTATTTCTTTATGATGGCTTTCTTTATATTATTTACCCTTACTAAGAATATGATCTCACCCATTTATTATTTTTTATTTTTCACAGATTCTAATATGTGCATTATGTTTGATATGGAGGGTTATACTAAGAGAATAATGGAATTATAAAAGGATCATATATATTGTTTTTTATGTGTTGAATTGTAATGAAAAGTTCATGTGTGTAATTTATTATCCAAGACTTCTAAACTGATCGGTCCTTTTGGATTCGACACTCAATTCTATACCAATGTTTACTATGGTTTGTACGGTGATAATGGTATGTGACAATAATAGAAACAATATTTTATTTTTGGAATATTATATTATGATTTATTTTTAATATTTAGATACCTTATTGGATTGTTAATTTGGGATGAATTAATTTGGAAAATACTTAAGGTTGGAATAAAGTAAGTTGAACATTGGATATTATTTCATTGAGGCCAAAGTATGATTTATTTGATAATTAAGGCTATATTTTTTGGTTTTAGTAAAAATGTATGGGATTAATGAAATACTTGTGGGCCTTAATATTTAAGAATTCTGCTTTAGGCATGAAAAAATCATTTTGAAAATTGATTTCTATATGAAAGAGATAAAGTGAAATTAAATCTAATCACAACTAAAGGATGAGAATATGGTTTTCACATGGATTGAAATCATGTATGTTCTTATCTGAATAGTAAAATTATTCTTCAGATCTACGAAAAGAATCTTGAAACCAATAATTCTATCCTAGTACTTTTTTTGATGAATCAAATGCCCTATTAGATCATCATAGATTTATAGATTTTTTATTGTAAACTTTCTCTTAACTTTGATCTCCAACACATTCTATTAAAACATGATGGTTATATTTTTATTTCAGGAATATATTTTCCTACATGGAACCCTTGTATGTGTTATCTATGGTAACTCTCATACTTCTCTTGCTCTATATTAATGTCGATGTTTTATCAACCTTTATTCTGATGTGGGATTTCAATAAAAATAATTTAAATAATCAAACCTTATTTAGTGAACCCAAATTGAAAAATTGTGATGAAACAATTTTTTATGAAGGGTTGAATGTAACACCCAAATATTATACATTACATCTCCTTCTAAATTTAATCACTTCTATAGATTATGTTGCATGCCACACCAAGTTCGAGCGCACTATGATCATTCAAACGTGTCATTTAGAAATAATTTATAAATATTATTAACTATAATATGAAATTTATAAAATTAATTTCTCAAAATAGTCATAAATTTTGAATTTAGAATATCAAAATTATCTTAGGGTGAGTTTTGGAACTTTTCTAAAAAGTTTCACTTTTTGATGAATACTAAAAAATACGACATTGTTTTTAAAAAAAAAAAATTCATTAAAATAGTTATTTTAAATTAAATTTATATTAAAGTCATAATATATAAATAATACTTATATTAATCCAACATAGGTCATTTGTATAATTTTTATATTATAATTGGATTTTAATTTTTTTTTGAACTTTTGAACATCTCCTTTACACGCATTCTCGCCGCATTTTCAAGATTAGAATTAAACTAAATTTTCCCATTTATGTGAATTGAATTTTGACTAATTAACATAAATTATTTTAATTATTATGAATTTTTTTTTCTAATAGGAACAAATTAATTATTTCTTAATAGTAACTTTATTATTTTTACAATGGTTAAGGGTAAATCTGGTAATTAATGGTAAAAAAATATTATAAGCATTATTATTATCCAAATATTTTCCTAATTTAATTGTATGAGTTTGTTTTGACCAAAATAATCCTCGTATTTATTTTGATACCACTTGTAGCCACTTGGTTGACATAAATATATTTATTATGTTATATTTATAAAAAAATCCAATTTTTTTATACTGTTGTTTTTAACAAGTAAAATATTTTTAATATGATGTTATATAAGTGATATGGCTGAATATAAATATGTTTTAGAAATACATAATTATTATCTACATCATAGTAATTTATTTATAATTTCATAATGTCAATAATTAAATTAAATGGTGACACAATGATGATGAAAAATTTGATTTATTAAAGGAAGAATCAATTAAACAATATTAATATTGTTAAAATAAATATAATTTGAAATATATGATGTAATCCTCGATTCTTGGGGATTAAATTGACATGATATGTATGATTTAATGTAGTTTTTTAAAATAATCATGTTTTAAGATCTTTTATAAATTCATGTAATAAATAGTTGAAAAATTGACATAAATGAGATTTTAAAATAAATAGTATTTTATTAAATTATATAAAATATCTAAAAAATAAAACAAGGCCAAATATTTTTAATAAGTCTTAAAATTTCATCAATGAATCATTTAGGGGTTGTTTGAAATTCAAATTAATTATATTAACCCATAAAAAATAAATTGTATGATATCATAGTAATAGTTAAAGCGGTTAAATAATGATTAAAATAAATAGATAAGGATTTAAAAATAACAATAATAAATTTTCGAAAAATTATAAAATGAATAAAATTTTACCCTTATCACATTATTTTAAATATTTAATAATAAAATGGAAACTTGTACATGAAAATGTCAGATATTATTGAAATCAAACAATGTGACAAAAATGTCACACACTTATTTATTTTAAGTACATTAATTTTAATATATGGATATCTCGGAGATATCTTTAATCATTAATATTCTATTAAAATATAAAATCATTATATTCATCATAGAAATTTATTAATAATTTTTAGAGACTAAATATTTACATTAAATAATGACACTATAGTAAAGAATTAATTATTTTATTAATAAAAAGAACAGATAAATGACATTAAGAATATTATAATAGATATATTTTGACTTAATTGAGGTGGCACAAAAATGTTTCTAGGTGACTATGGAATTTTAGGAGTGTATTAAAAGGTTTTTTGGAGTTATCTTTCTATTTTCATTTTATTTAATGTCAAAGCAATGCATAGTGTCCAAATTGACACGATTGATAATTTATAAAAATTATATTTTATTAAATTAATTACAAATATTACAAATAATAAAAAAAATAAAAAAATCGATTATTATATGGTCTAAAATTTTATTATATGTACATTTATGGATAATTTACACCATATATGTAAATAATTATAACTTTTATTATCTAAAATGATATCAACACAACTAAAATTAATGAGATTAATCAATGATTAAAGTCAAAAGATAAGGATACTATTGTTACCTAAACATATCCAAAAAATAATTGGTTTAAATTATTTCATCCCATATTTATATTGCCTAAAAAATAACTTACTTTGTGTCCATTTTAAATTGAAAATGAATATATATTAAATTAATATTTTTGGAGTTTCTTAATGTGTCGGTCCCCTCTTTTATAAAATGGACCATCTCATTCTCTTTTATTACCACATATAAATCCATTTAAATCAACAAAATCCTACTCATTTTCCCTCTGAACATCATTCACTTCATAATAGAGGTCATAATTTGTACACAAATCCTACTTAAGAAGTCCTTTTGTGAAAATCCAAAAGTGGTACTCGAAGAAGAGGTGATTGTTTTACAACCTCTCTGAAAGTTATTTTCTTCTACTTATTATTAATATTTTGTTTCCTTAATTAATTAATTACTAAAATATCATATATATTATGAGGTTTTATTATTATTTTTTAAAAACCATATTCCTCCTTCCATCCATCACACAAAAAAAGAATATCACCATACGTGCATACGTACGTCTTAGACTCTCAACATTGTGGTGTAATTTTTTTTTCATCCCAAATTATTTAGATGGGTATAATGAGGATTATAATGAATAATTGTGAAATATTTGATAACAAATTATAATATAATAATGTGTGTGTGTGTCTCATTTAATTTCTATCATTCAATACAATAAGTAAACTGAAACAACATTCATGTGTATATACAGCCTACCATATCCATGAACAATGTATTCAAGGATGTTAACTCACCCTCAACTAAATTAGAGTATGAGGTAAGTGTTATTTTTGCAATCTCATTTTTATATTTTATTATTTATATGTAAGTATTTAATGGGAAATATTTATCATCCATGTACATATTTCATAAAAAATCGAATATAGATTTATTACTATCCTAAAAATGTCTAAATAATTTTTCACCCATGTTAAAATTTTTATTAAATGGTTTTAGAGGAATCTTTTTTAAATTTTACATATGAGGTACTTTTGACTTTTTTAAATAATTATGAGAATAATTTTTTCTTCAACTTATATGGAATGATCAGTATTTTTCCACCATTATGATTCCATAACATTTTAAATCTTCCTTTACAATTTTATAAGATTATTTTCAATGTAATTTTTGTTGCATCGTTCAAATAAATAATTTCAAAAAAATAATGGGGTATTTCTCATGATAATTTTAAATACTATTATAGTATTTTCATCTATATGAAAATAATTTCATGAATCTTATGTTTAATTTATTTTAATCTCTTAAGATATCATTTACAATATTCCCCCGAACTTTTTAGGATTTATTTTGACTATAGATATGCTCTTTTGATACCATTGATAAATTATTTTTTAAGAATTGAAATTTTGTATGCTACTTTAAATATGAATTTTTATGGTGGTTTTGTTTTACCCCCTTCATAAGAGGAATGTATTGGAATGTTTTTATTCGTTAGTTAGGGACCATTATATCCCCTTAATGAAACAGTAGGTCTCATGAGACCAATTAGTTTGGGTTTTGGATAACGTCTTACTCGTTTATGTATGGTGCCTTGGTCAAAGACTTGATGATATGTTTAAGAAATAATGCATTATGCATTCACTATTTATGAGATTAGTTATGGATATTACATGTGATTATTTGAATTGTAAAATATCCATGCCTATTTTTATATTTAGATATTTTATTTACTCTTTCCACATTATGCTCAATATTTTTTTACGATGATTAATATTTTTTATACACTTTGCATTATAATTTTATACCTATTTATGATAGCTTTTAATTTATTATTTACCCTTACTAAGCATCTAAGGTCACCATTTTCTTATGTTTTATTTCCCCAGGATGCTACGATGTGTGTTATGAGGGATATGTTGGTTTAATCTTGGATAATACTGGCATTCTCAACGGATTATCAATGTTTTATTTTATCATTTGAATTGTAATGTAATGTTAATGTATGTAATATATTTTCCCAGAAACAGACCAGTCCCTTGGAATTTGACACTTGTATATATGCTAATGTATTAAAATATTTCACCAGCTCTAGGATTCTAGGTTTGGGATGTAATATATTATGATATAAAATATTTTTAAATTTTTTATAAAAATAATTTTGGGCTCACCAGTCCTCAAAAAAAATTTTTTGTCTCATCTCCTGTTCTAAAAATATTCTTTTATATATTTCAAAACTGTACAAGTAAAAATTAGGTTCTTAAAATAATTACCTCATTAAAGATCATAACCCTATAATATAAAAAACTAAGCAAATTGTGGTTATATTGAGCGTTCATCTTGTTCTCTCACTTCTATGACCGCTCTTGCATGATCCCAAGCTATCACAACACACAAGCCAAGGGAATGATCCATCCACATTGGATCCTATCATTTCTATCCTCAATCTCCATGAAGATCTCCATGAATGTGGCTTCATCCTTGATGATCATATCAACATAGTAAATAATAGGTGTGGGATCATGCATGTATCTCCTCATCTATGACACAAGGAAGACTTCATGAACCGGCTCCAACTGTGGGGTAAAGGCAAGGAAATAATCAACCTCACCAACCCTCTATAGGAACTTAAAAAGTATAATGATCCAGGGGATATCCTTCCTACCTATAAAAAATTCCTTCATCCACTTCTTGGGGAGACTCGCGAGAAAATGTGGTCTCCCTCAATGAACTCCAAGGGCCTATTATGTTGATAAAAATAAGGATTCAATCGACTATGGGTTCTCCTTATGTACTCACGGATCACTTGGACCTTCTGTGCTTTCACGTTAACTATATCTGTCCCAAAAATAGAAACCACAATGATCGTGGTATGACATAAAAGTGACCTATAGGGTCTCCCATATAGGACTTAGAATGTTTCCATGATGATAGTAGAGTTATATGTATTATTATAACAAAACTAAACAATGGGTAATTGATCCTCACAAAACTAGAATAAGTCTAACATGCAAGCCCTCAACATATCCTCCAGCACCAGAATAGTGTGCTCGGATGATCCAAATGTCTGGGGTGGAAATTTGTAATCATCCTCAAATTGGTCTTTAATTACATCACCACGCCTCTCTACAACTATGACATAAACCACACATCATTTTCAGAGATAATCGTCTAGGTATGCACATGAAAACATACAATATATCACATGTACAACTACCCCAAACTCTCCACTAAACTCTTCTCCCTGATAATAAGGTAGTATGCCAATTTGGTAACTCATTTTATTATCACCTACATATAATAATGGCCTCTCACTTTCCGCCTAATTCATGTCATAAAGTCCTTGGATATTCCATCACATTTCTACTCTATGATACCAATAGGCTAAAACAAACCTTCCAGAACTGGGTTCTCATCATTCACCTACTGAAATTTGATTCACCGAGATATGATCTTTTCCATTCTCCGCCTCATGAAATCCCTCAGAAACATCAACTGAAGGTCTCTTTATAGATTACATTCAATAGGATGTACACCCAATGGAGATGTGTTAAACTCCCATATAACCTCCCCTCACATCATGTTTGGGATCACTATTCATCCCTATAATAAGATGATGTGATTCCCTCATTCAAATAATTCATCTCATGAATCTCTTGAGGATATGTGGTCACATAGGACCTCATAATCGATGTCTCATAGCTAAACCTCCCTCACACGCTGGATAAGCTGTGGATTCAACACCATGAATTGAATATACTTGTACCCTCCTCCTCTACTAGGGTCTACTAAAATTAATATATCTATTCATACACCTCCTTCGCCAAGAGATACTGGAACTTTGTATAAATGGAATCTACCACCACTTCCCCCTTCTTAGGCGTATTTAATTAGAGTCATAGTCTCTCAATAATTCCAATTATTTCCTAGGTCTTAGTTTTATGTATCACTTTTTGAAGACATACATGAGACTCTTATGGTCTTAATAAATAAAATATATCTCCCCCAGAAGATAGTCTCTTAACATCCTAAAAAAAATAAAACCACTACAAACTCAAGGTTGCGGGTTGAATAGTTCTTCTCATGGGGTATCAACTACCTCGACCCATATGTGATCACTTCCTATATCTGCATCAACACATAGTTGAGATCAGCTATGGAGGTATCACAATATACACTGTACTTTATGCCCTCCTCCGATAGTCTCGAAATAAGACCATTCAACGACATTAGCAATAACTCCAAATAGGATCTTTGACACTATTTATTTCAGTTAAATGGATACTATTTCCTTTTTAGGGTGGTAAATCAAGATACAATCCTATATATGTCTTCTACGAACATCATACAGTACCTCTCCAAGCTAAGAAGGCTCCACACCTTTGACATGCTCTTAGGTGGATCCCAAGAAATAACTACATCAATCATTTATAGTTCCATAGATAATCAATTCCCAAAAATGACATTCCTTATAATGTGAGTGGATCTAGAAAAGGATCTTTGATGTCTTACCGAAATTTCAGTGCTCCTGAAGCAAGTCTCGGACCATCATAAAGTGAATTGTATGCTCCTCCTCTAATACGAAGTATATGAGTATATAATGAATGAAGACAATATAAAATTGGTCTTTGTATAGATGAAATATATAGTTCATCAATGTCATGAACATATCAGAGGCATTACTCATGCCAAAAGGAATTGCCGGGAAATCATATTGTCTACAACAACATTGGATTGTAATAATCAGATTATCATCCTTGAGAACCCTAAAACGGTGGTAGTGAGACAAAAGATTGATCATTGGGGACCATCTATCACATCACAATTTTTCCAAGAGGTAATAAATCTTGGGAAATGGGTTTTTATTATTTATCATGTCCTGATTTAAGTGATAATAATCAAATAAATGATACAAAATCTCATACTCCTTTTTCATTAACAAAACTGGAGATGCCCAGGGGGAACCCTTGTTGGATAAATCCCTTCCCTAGAAGGTCCTCTAACTGAAATCTCAACTCTTAGAGATTTTCAGGGGGAATTTGATATACTTAATATTATATCAAAGTGTTCTTGAGGTGAAGTTCCATGAAATACTATATATCCCACCTCATAGGCAGTTATAGAACATCCTTAGGGAAGATGACCATATAATTATCCATGAATAAAAGAATCCCTATGCATGAAGATACCATTTATCTGAGGGATAGACAAGAAAATTTATGTGTTATGGGTTGAATCTACATTATTGAAAAACCCATCCACTCCATAATGAGATCTCTCTCACCCAAGAAGGAGAATATCATCTCATCTGTCCAAAGGCATCTGAATCATCTACAAAAAAAAGTGAATATGATCTACTAGAATGCAAATCCATTAAATACCCAATATTATGGTATAATGACTCATATTTATGAGAAAGATGTCCCATAATAAACACTATTCATCAAGAGATAGCATGTAATTCTAGCATATTTATGGTATCGTAGAAACATTCCCTGTAAGAACCCTAAGGAAAATATTTTGGGTCAATGTCTCAATTGGGGTCTCTAGACCACATAGTTTTAGTAAAGAGAATAATGACTCCCACATGTGCCTAATAGTACTAAATAAATAGTATAAGAAACATGGATCATAACTTTTATAATCTCTTGACTTTCTTAGTCATTTTCCCCTATATCTTGTAGGTGTCCATGCCCCAACCGCCAGCTCCCTAATCCTGATGTGGGCCACCGGGTGGTAGGTTGAAAGTAGATCCTAAAATCACCCACCATAAAAATATCATACATAGGTAGACCCACATTATACTCTGAAATATATGCCTCCTAGGGTGGCTCCCTATCCATGCCTAGGAAAACCATGATCACAGATTTCTATCTACTATGATGGTCAATCCATTATCTACCTTCCCCCTATAGCATGTTGGGTTGGGAAATATTATTCAATGTGACCACACATGTCACATGCATATATTCATCCCACTCTTGGATTCTATATTCCCCTACACATTCACTAGTTAACAAAAACATGTTTCAAAGTCTAGTCATGATATGATCTCTTATGTTGAGATCATTCCAATGGGATTCAACCAGAAGTTGCAGAATAATCATATATATGTCGCCATGTTCCATCTCTAGGTACAATGTGTTCATAAAATAGGAATATCGTTTCCTCCAATGTGTTTTCTAATAGTCCTGTATATGTGGGAACTCATAGGGGTACTACACTAGCCAGAATGTCACTTCAAACACCCAACTAAAACTACTATACCTATAATTAATCATCATAAATCATGTCAATGGACTACTTCATATGGTTTGTGAAACTTGAAATATACTCATAAACTAATATATCTCATTTATACATCTATATAATCTTTATAATCCTGATTGATCACATGTGTGAGGGGTAATACACCTCAGGAAACAGCTTATGGAATTCAGAACATGAGAGTGAAAACTCATCATGCGTCTATGGGAATAAAATCATCCAGCACTCATATGCTCTATGGAAGAGGATAGGTGTGAGTACTACCACCGAATCAGTTAAGTCCCAAATAGGTTTGAAAAATCATATCACAAACTCAATCGAATATTTTTTCACTAGGGATACAGATCACTATGGAACCTTAGGGGCCTCTAGTGTCATAAATCCTAGAGCACACTAAGTCTGCAATCATACACATTGTGATCTATAGGTATAATCTACTACTTTACTATAGGGTCTACTACTACCTTCCATCCCAGTGAAAATAAATCACGTGATTTCCCCAAAACTAAGGCCACATCACTCATTGAAATTTCATAATGATCTTGAATTGGTAACCTGGATGGAGGACTTCATGGAGGCCTCCGGAAGATTTAAATCAATATTTATTAGGGTCAGATGAGAATATATGTGTGGGGATTTAACTTAATAAGGATAGTCTAAACACTCAATATTATATTATTATTATTCTAATTTTACTTGAAACCAATTTATTGGTATACCATGTTAATAATAATGTTCTCAAATTCCTAATATATGGATATGTTGGTCGCCACACCCTTGACCAAAAAATCACACTTGAGACACTTTGAAACTATTTCCCTAACTTCCAACAAAATACTTGTAAGTGTAAAAATCTAAAAACCTTCCTAAGGAATAAACCACCTTTGATACTAATATTTCATTAACCAACCCACTAGGGACAACCTTTCCAACATAGGGTAGATTTGCAACTACCCCCAAGATCATCTCTATAGCCCAGGGTCTGGTGATAAGCCACAAAAGTCATAACTAATATGAAAGGTATTTTCCAAATGTACATATACACCTACATGAAACCATCTCCATGAATAATTTCATATAAATAAAAAGAAAAGATAGTAATATCTAGATTAATAATCATGCATGTAAAAACATGTAGAGAATGAAAAAGAGTATGAAAACATAATCTAAAAAGTAAATGAGAAAAATAAATTCCCAACTAGAAAATATGTCCCAACATAAAAATAACTTGGAAATTAAACAGTGACATATACTATCTATAGATCTCAAAACCTCAACAATCATACATGGTTAAATTCATCCAAGTATCACTATGATCCTCTCAAATCATTGTCGATTTTTCTATCATCTGTATAACATATGTCCCAAATAGGAAAAGAACGTTCAGATGTGTGTATATACATAAAATATAGTGAACCCTAAAAACTAGAGGGGGGATATGAAAAATGGTAGAAATATCCATCTCAACCCAAATAAAGAGAGAAACAAAACCCATATATATATAATTTCTTATAGGAAAACCAAACATGAAAGAAACGATATCACCATATCACAACCCATCCCGAGAAGTGATTCTCCCATTAGTTCCAAGAGTCTATCCTCAATGCCCAGCATATCGCGTGTCTATCTAAATATGTATCCATGCAGAGTCTCACCTCGTCTCCGTGTCACACGGTCGAGGGGGCATAATCTCTAATAATAGGACTCGTGTCCTGGTACAACTAATGGGTTCCAATTAGTAGATAGAGGAAATATGATATATATTAGTATGAGGGTTCCACTCTATATGTAGTGGACTCATACACAAACACAACAAGTGGGTTCCACTCTATAGTTAGAGGACCCATACCCAAACATAGCAAGAGGGTTCCACTATATAGGTATAGGACCCATACCTTGATATGGTAGGAGGATTCCACTATGGATGAGGGTTCCACTATATTGGTATATAACCTATACCCTGACATAATATGTGGGTTATACTATGTTGGTAGAGGACCCAAACCCATTCAAAGAATAAGGGTTATATTATATTGGTTGAGGACCCATTCCCTATCATAGTAGGAGGGTTCCACTCTAATGATCTTATCTGATCATTATCATCATCAATCACTTCCTAAATAAGTATCATGATCATAAAATCTTTAATATTATCAAAAAAATATAACTAATAGGCCACCATCATTCTACACATAGAAAAACACTCTAGATAACGGGCCCAAATCAGAGTCCAAATGAAGGTGAAACGAGTGGGGGATGTTTCCTTAATATGGGAATTCACAACATGAGAGGGGGGCCACATGGTGTGTGGCCTCACTCCACTTCCTGGGTGTGTACTCCCTGGAACATAGCTCACTAACAATATAGTACTATATGAAATATATGGGTTCTTCATGGCATGTCTTGACAACCCAATTTTGAGTGACGTTCTCTTAGTTGGGTATGTTTCATTTGGGTCGTGACTGTGTACATTGGCCATCTGTCAGTATAGGATATATCCCTCATAACTCGTGGTGTGTTAGGTTTAGTCCGGCACTCTAATTGTTCTAAAAACCCATGCCCACATACACCTTAAATTATATAGAGTGTCTCATTAAATACATGGTTTGTAGAGCCGCATGGGATCCTAGGCGTGTCCCCTCAATACACATTGATACCAACAAGTAGTGGTTACATGAAGTGTAGTACATAAAAAAACAATTTCTTATTTAACTCTAACAAAAAACACTAGACTCTGTAGAAAATAGTCTATGGGGAGTCTGTTTAACCTCATACAATCTGTGTTTTTATGATTTTCAAAGAATGTCGAGTTTCCTTCATGTGTCATATTTATAGTTGTTCAACTGTATTTTTGAACATTAGTCACTCTAAAATTCCTAGAGCTAGAGCCTTCAATTCTCGATCCACCTATATCCATTGAATTCTCAGATCTAGTGGTAAAAACATAGTAATCCAATCTTCAATATGAAGTCGTAAAATCTCCCACATGTATTTACAGATCAATCTCAGATCCCAAATCAATGGGAATCATCCCACGTATCCAATAAATTATCATGAACTATCCTCAAATCATCAATCCATTTCTTTCGAGTGAATCTTCTATTAATATTAGGGTTTTATCATGCTCAAACCTGCTCATAAAATTCGAATAGTGGCCCTTTAGGCCAACAAAGAAGAATATAAAGAATGATGAGATAAAAGACAAAAACAAAGGTGGAACTGTCATTGGTAAAGGGTTCTTGGAAAAATAATATAGATTTGGGATATCCTATGTGAGAAAAAATTCATAATGAGAACAATAAATTGAATTAAAAATTTAGTCTCAATATAATGGCTTCTTTAATATATTTATTTAGATTCCAATCAAGAATAAATTTTCAATCGTGATCAATAATTTAATCATAAGATGAGAAACAAAAAATAGTGATTCATACATCATATTTGGATCATTTCTTAGTGGAGAATGTGATTTCCAATTATGGGGAACACATGTTGCATTTTTTTCACCTCGATTCGCCTTAATCTAGTTATCAGTTGTTTTCTGATCACAATCCACCAACGAAGAATAACATATTTCTCTCAAAAAACCTAGAGGATTATTTAAATAACCCTTTAGGAATGTCATAATAAAATTTTTATAGTGTTTTGAGTTTACATCATTTAAATTATATTAAATAAATAAATAATTTAGTTTAATTTAAATGAACTCTCCAACGGCTACCTCTACCAGACATCTCATTCCAACTAACATTAGGTCGTACCTATGGTAAAATCATCATTTTGTACTCAAACATGGTCTTTGATTTTTAATATGAGACTCCTTTAATAATATATTCTATTATTTATTAAAAAATTTCATGCATGATATCATATATTATTAATGTTTTTATAAAATTGATTCTAGTCTCATCGGTGGTTGAAATCAAGATTCGTCTCATTGCCTGGCTCTGATTTTTTTTGATATATTTGAATGTCTTAAAAGAAAAAATTGGTTCACTACGAATTATTATAGGATAATTATATAAAAATATTAAAGGGGTATTCGATTACTCATTTCAAAGAAAAAATACTTTATAATATAAAATATTTCTTAAGAAATTAAATTTAAGACAAGAAACCCTTGCCGTGGTATGGATACATTATGTGCCTACGCCTAAAATCCATAAAAATAAAAAAATTATTCGATAACTTATTATTAATATTATTAATTTCATTTAATTTAATAATGAATTTTTATTATCATATTCTATTTATTTATTATATGGTTTTTTCTTATGATTGCGTAAAAATTGAATCGGGGTCAACTTATTTTGGTATTTTTTTAATTGAATATGATATTTTAGTAATAAATTAATTACTTCATATAACTATTAATAAAACTGAAAACAATAATTATTTTCTTATTAAGTTATTATAATGTTAGTATTTAATTTTCAATATTTATCTATGGTATATTTTTATAGCATTGTTCAAGTAGGTGGATAGACCATCCAAAAAATGAACATACCATAATTAAGTGGGATGAGTACGATGATGAAATTATTTATTTTGAGATAATATATATATAATAGAATAATAGAAATATTAATTATATTTTTTTATGGTTTATAGTAATTTTAAAGAGGCACTTAAAATGAATAAAAATCAATATAGAAAATGAAATATGTTACTTCGTGGAGGTGGTAGTCTACACAATGTACGATTAACTTTTTTATGTCATAAAGAATGATAGGTAATTAAGGGGGTTAATAATTTTTATTTTAATATTCATAATTATGTTTTATATTTTAAATTTATTCTCCAATTACATGCTTATAACCGGTGATGAGAGGTGGTGGTGAGAATGGAAGGTGTCACTTTATGGAGGCGATAGTTCGCACTGTAAGTACCAGGTGCAGTAGAAGAATGTTGGTGGGGGTACCCAACTTTAATTTTATCATTAAAAATGATAAATAAGATATCTGTCACGATAATAAAATTCTAGATCTTTGTAACAGAACCAAGAATGAAAAAAGAAAATAGGGGAGTCTATGAACCATTGAATGGATCATCATATGTTTGTCAAAATTAATTTAATCAAATAAAACTAATTACCTTGATGGAGTTCGTTCTTTGTTGATGTTTCTGGTCATGATCTGATGTGATATATCATTGCGTTATAGAATCCAAGTATAGGATTCCTTTATAGGAGATCCACATGTGCTCCATGTATCTTTGGATATCGCCGAAGAGACCTCTGAGTGCTAGCGTGGAAGAGCCTTCGGTTGTGATGTCCGCCTTCGATCGCCTTGATCTGGTGGAGGAGGATCTCTCTCTTGTAGCCTTGGAGCATTATTGGAGGAAAAGGATTGTCTCTTGGATTGAGATCTTTATCTAGATCTATTTTGAACAACCACAAAAAATGTCTAGGCTAATGAGAAATTTTTATTTGGGATTTTTAATTATATAGAATAATAAAATGAATTAATTACCCGAAAGTATTTATCCATTTAATTTAATTCTTAGTAATACCTCATGTCTAATAATAACAGTTGGCAATTATTATTACCTAACATGAACCCAACAAATTACACCTAATATTATTTAATTAAATAAATAATATTATTTCTCTTAAATTCCGAGAAAAAAATGCATGGCGTGTATATTTAATATACATGGCGTGTACTATTTTCCATTTTTCCTTATTTCCTTGACCACAATTATTAGACCTTGAATAGTGGGTATTTATTTATAAAATAAATATCATTGAATTTATCACTAATAAATATATTATTTCACCTACAATATATTCTCTTGAATAATTAGTGTCGAAATAAATGCGACCAGGCATCCTTAAATAATTATTAACCCACATTCAGGAATAATCATTATTCCACTTGTTAAATGAATATTTAACATAGATACTTGGACACACATTGTGTGTGACCCTCTATGCCTCATTCTCATTGGAATTATGAGGATCCTGCCTAAATACCAAGGTTAGCATCTAGAAAAATTTCAAGTCACCCTTAGAGAAATAAGTTAACGCCGAAATGATGTGTCAAATCCTACAAACACATACCGTGTAATATAATCTCATTTTCTTGATATCTTGAATCAAACGGGTTTCATGCTAGTTCCATCAACCCATGTGCTCTGTTATTTTTTATTTAACATTCTGGAATTGAACTTTATCATTCCTCACCATGGACAAGGAATTTTTTAGGCTATATCAATTCCATTAAAAGGGCCTGAGATATCTGCATTCATTATGGAACCGATGGGGAAAATCATTTCTTGCATTATCTAATAATACAGTATCACTCGTGATGCACCCAACGTATCCTGCCTCTCTTTGAATAGTGTGTCGTCATAGTTTTCATCAATACATCAATGTTCGTGAGTTTTAATACCCAATAATAATAATATTAAAGTCTAAGGACCAATACACACATCCGCAGATATGAACATCCAAACACACTATGAAATGTTGATTTCCTACTAGTGGGTATCGTTCTCATAATATCTTTTGGGATATTACCAAGGGCCCACACCATGAGAAGGGTCCTTAAGGTTTTATGATTCATCACCCTTAATGGAATTTATTATTTTTGTCACTCAAATAATCTCATTCTCCATAGAACATGTATTCAAGAATAGTATTTTGGCACTTCCGGGTTCCCATCATTGCAGGGGTCCTTTATGACTCTTTAATGCAACAACTATCCTTTGGACATTATCACATGAATTTTCATGCAGAAGAACTATCAAGATGTGATAAGGTGTTTATTAATGAATAAAGTGCAATGTAGTTGGTTCTAAGCCCCCCAACTCTAAAAGACTCCCACTTGGACTAGAGCCAACTGCTAACAACTTTTAACCCTCTATCACTCACATGATATTAATTATTCTACTAAGATAAGCCTTTAGACATGGGTTCTACCACGTTATCTTCCATGGAAACTCTATCCCCTGCAACTTCACCCCTATGACAGAAATCCATCAAGAGCTGATACTTTCGGAGTCTGTACTTTGTATGTCGATGTCATCTTGGTTCTTTGAAAGAGCCAATGTTGAAGTATTATCAAAATATAATGTGATAGGATCTTTATTTCTAGGAACCACATCAAGATCCTAGGCAATGTTCCGAATCCTGACAACTTCCTTGGTTGCATCAGAAGCTCCTATATATTAAAACTCCACTGTATAATCGGCAAAAACGGGTTTCTTTGAAATATTCCATCTCTCAACTCCTCTATTGAGATAGAAAACATATCCTTATTGTGACATCTGATCGTTCTGATCTGTCTAAAAACAAGCATCATCATACCCTCTGATGACAAGCTTCTCATCTCCTCCATACACCCGGAACATATCGTTAATTCTTATCAGATACTTAATGATATTTTTTACAGTAGTCTAATGGTGTTCCCTGGATCTACTTGATATCTACCTACAATGATTAGTGCATAGGAAACATAAATCCTGGTATATAACATGGCTTACATGATGGATCCTATAGCTGAAGAATATCATATCTTACTCATTCTATATTTCTCTTATTGTGTCTGAGGACACATTTTCTTAGGAAAATGTAGACCATGTGACACATGAACTGATAACCTCTTGGATTGTTAAATACTAACTCTCTTTAGTATCTGCTCAATATATGTACCCTATCTTAGCCCAAGAAGCCTCTTTAATCTATCATAAATGATCTTGATCCCTAGAATGTAGGCTACTTCACCCTAGTCCTTCATGGAGAAACACTCGTTCAACTAGTCTTTAATTAACTGTAAGACTGATACATTTTTTACAATAAGAAATATGTCATCAACATATACAACTAGAATAACGATGGCATTCCAATTAAAACACTAATAAATACATGGATCACATTCATTCATAATGAAACTAAATTACTTTATGGCTTCATCAAATCTAATGTTCCATGACTTGGATGCTTTCTTTAATCCATAAATGGATTTCTGCAACTTTTAAAACTACTTGGCTTCGCCTAGTGTCACAAACCCTTCTGATTGTGTCATATAAACATCTTTATGAAGGGTTCCATTAAGGAATGTTGTTTTGACGTCCATTTTCCAAATCTCGTAGTCATGGTAAGATACTAAGGCAAGTATGATTCTTATGGATTTAAACATGGAAACATGGGAGAAGGATTCATCTTAGTCAATTCCATGACAGTAACTTAATCCTTTAGCAACTAACCTTTTTCATAGGATCTAAGTTGACCTTCCATGTCCAGTTTTCTCTTGAATTCCCATTTTCATCCAACATGCCTTACATCAATATCCTTATTGACTAGATCCCAGAAATAGCTCTGATACATGGAATCTATCTTAGAATTCATAGCTTCTCACCATCTTGCAGCATCTGAGCTTTTACTATTTCTCTTTGGGAGAAAGGTTTGTCATTTTCCATCAATAATTTTTCACCATTCTCAATGACTAAGAAACCAAATATCTCTGGTTTTGTTACCTCTCTTGAGCTCATACATTGTACATGTGTTTCTGTAACCTCTTTTACGGGGACCTATGGAACTTGATCCTATACCAACTCATGTGTATCTTGATTATTAACTTTGTCGAATTCAATCGTGCTCCCACTATCCTTTTTTATAATGTGTTCTCTCTCAGGAAAGATTGCTTGTCTAGCGACAGTCACTTCCTTGTCTGAAGGGTTATATATATAAAATCATTTCATTTCCTTGGGATATCCTACAAAGATAGACATAGTTCCCTAGGGTGCTAGTTTTTTCATGATAAAGCCTTAACAAATGCCTCGCATACCCATACACATGTGTTCGACAAAATGGGTTTCTTTCCAATCCATAACTCAGAGGGAATTATAGTTTCTTCCTTAGTTGATACTTGGTTTAATGTATATGTTGTAGTCTGTAATGAATATCCCCAAAAGGATAATAGATTATATGAATGACTCATCATTGACCTCACCATTTCCAACAAGTTGTGGTTCCTCCTTTCACTAACACTATTCCACTGTGGTTTATATAGAGGAGTGAGCAGTAATAGAATCCCAGAATCCATTATAAGATCTGTGAACTATTGGTTCAAGTATTCTCCACCTCGATTTGTTCAAAGCTTATTTATATTCTTACCAAGATTATTTACTACTTCATTCTTGAATTCATTAAATTTCACTAAACATTCTGACTTATACCTCATTAAGTAGACATAGCCATATCTACTAAAATCATCAGTAAAAGCAATGAAGTAAGAATATACACCTCCAACTTCTACTAAAAATGGCCCCCACACATCTATGTGCACTAATCTTAGAAGCTCTTTGGATCTCTCTCCCTATCCACAAAAAGATGGTTAGGTCATTTTACCTTGTAAACAAGCATGAAACATATCAAGTGGTTCTAGCTCAGTAGAGTCTAAGTAGACATCTTGGCAGAGCTTTGTCAAGTCCTACTCGTTTAAATGGCCAACATGGAGATGCCACAACTGATTGATGTATGATTCTTGTGTGTTTGTTTCATTGTCGATTAAAAGAATTTGGTTTTATTAATTTAATACATAAAAACCATTATTTCAATGATCCATACCATAATATATTAGGTTCTTATAAAATATGAAACCCTTTTTTCAAACATGAAATCAAATCCATCCATATCTAAACATGATACAAAAATTATGTTTTTGGTAAAACTAGGCTCATAATAACAGTTATGTAAAACCAAAATCACCCCAGATGGGAATGAGAGGTGTTAACCACCAAGGGACAATGCAACTGGCCTCATTCCATTGGTAGCTCGAAGATCCGCCTCTACTATAGAAATATGCTAAAATCTACTTGGTTCCTACATTTGAATATAGATGTGAGCCCCACAAGATGCATCTAATACCCAATGTATAGAAACGAAATTATTACACTTGATAACAAATACATATTTAGAGTCCCTGTGCTTCTCAGTGAAATTCTTTTTCTAGTGCCCTGGAATGCCACATGCAGAACATACCGCCTCACATTACTTACCTTGCCTCAAGATCTACCCCTTCTTGTAGGGATGATGCATGGGGGATTCAGACTGTTTATAATTCCCTGTCCCCTTTCCCTTTTCCTTCCTTTTCTTATTCACCGTAAGGACTTTGGGTTTGTCATGCCCCATGTCCTTATTTACTGGAAGAATTAAGGTCATAAGTTCAGATAGACTCTTCTCCTTGTCGCTCATGTTATAGATGACAATTGAGCTAGATATGGTCTGGTCAGTGATGATAGGATAAGATCTGTATGCAAAACATCCGGGAACATATTCTCTAATATGTCCAGGCATTCAATGTAGCCAATAAGCAAGACTATATGGGGCCCAGCTAGCGCAGAATCTCCGATCTTGGTTGTAAAAAAAGGATTGGATATCTCATTTCTCTCCTCTATTGCCTTCTCTTGGTAGATATCCTTAATTTGAGACATCATGCTATAAACATCCTTGTTTTCATGTTTCTTTAAGAGGTCATTAGACAAAGCCGATAGAATAAAACCTTGGAAATATTTGGCATCATCCATATGTTTCATATAAAGAGATAGTTCCTCATCATTGGCCACATTCCTATGTGAAACTGGAATAGGTTCTTCCAGCATAAACAATTTCCTCTCATGGAGAAGGATGACATGTAAACGCCTCAGCCACTCTTGGAAATCGGTGCTGGTGAGAATGTTCCCATTCTCGAGTATCGTTCGAAATGATATGTTTGAAGTAATTTTTCTTGTTGTTTCGATAAATTAACATTAGAAATGTTTTTGTACTTTATTATGACAAAACTAAGATAAATAAATTAATTAATTCACATTACTCTCCCACTATTTTATCGAAATCCAATATCCCTCACATTAACATCAGAATATATTGTTGCCTAAATATTCTAGTGTAAAGGATACATCTTTCCCTTCACAATACCCAAAGTATAGTTGGTCAAGAAACATTAAGGGTTTTAGGTAGGCATTACAAATTCCAACGGCATTAACTCACAGCTCTTTGATCTACTGAGTGGACTCCCCAATCCTAGAATCCTTTTATTTTGGATTTCACCAACCTTTGCCTCTTGGTCACACCATGTCAGGCTATGGTAGTCAACCCTTGATGGAATCCATGTCAATTCAACCCAAAACCTTGAATTATAATTCCCCAATAATTGAAAGCAGCCCAACTAGGGTTGGTCAGGCACTTTGAATAATGGTTTGATTCTAACCATGGTTATGGAAGGCTATACCAAATTGATATTTTTGAGGGATTTTATCCTTATACATAAAATTCCATTTTATTATCTTTGATTACATGATTGTTAATATTAATTTGGATATACTTAATTGATTAACAATGTCTAGGATTATATTTTACGCATAAGTCGGTCTTTTTTTAGTTCCATCTTTCATGCTTGTATAATTCATTAACAGTGTGATCATGACACCAAACCCAAAATAAATAAACCATGAAACTGACAGAATTAAAATAAATGGTATGATTATGAGCATGTTCTATTGGTTAATTTATCTAGAGATTGATAAACTAACCCAAGACCAAGGGGAGAAACACCTTGAACCTTTTGAGTTCGTGTTTACGGCTTTCCACATGTCCACCTTTGTATCTCTTTGGATTGGTTTCACCATGGATCCTTACTTGAGATGGCTCCTCTATCTTGGGTGCTCCATCCATTACATATTCTTTTATCTCAGTTGCATGTGAGGGGTAAAATTGAGTTTTACATAAAAGAAACCTTGGAAACACATGCCCTATATATTATTGAGGATAAAGATCCTAGGCTAACAAATTTATTTTAAATAAATAAATTAAAATAAACCATTCCCATACAAAGGTATTGGTCTAACTCATTACCATCCATGAATGCAATGATATTTACACCTAAATAAATCTATCATTCAATTCTTTAATAATTATTTATTCAGATAAATCACGCTCGAATAAATTAATTATCTTTAATTAATCAATCATTTTATCTTAAACTCTTTTTCTAAATTTTATTGAGATTATCACCCATCATAATTTTAAACAAATTAATTCATTTAAAATTATCTTTGTACGTAACTTGTAACTTGGAGGAAACCTAGTGAATTCCTGTTCATAACTACCCATTGAGTAGAAATGAACATTACGCAGATGACAAATTAAACACATATATAAAACGCATATCATGTGGTGTGACTTATCTTTACATCGTCACTATGGTAAATGTCTCAAGGGTTTGTATAATATAATAATAAATTTTAATAAATCTGGATAATTTTCATGAGTACACAACATGTAGTTCCAACTACATGGTGTGTACTTTTGATCACTGTCTATCCGAAGTACATGCCGGAGCACGTGATATGTAGATGTACTTCGGAAATTTTTCGGAGTACACAATGTGTTTAGTGGGAGACATGTCGTGTAGTATCTGTGTTACATTGTTTACAGTCGGGAAAGCCGTGTACGGGGTACACGGTCCAAGCCTAACCCGAAGGTACTACATGCTGTGTTCGGTGGACCACATGGCGTGTATCTGAAAACCGTGCGCCACTTATTCCTGGTCAACACACGGTGTCATTTAAGACTTAAAAATACTCCAACACATGGCCTAATTTTGCAGACCAGTCTAATGCATTGAACCTAGACTACATGGCATGTATTGTCCAATACACGTGTCTTTGGACATTGCCAAAGAGATCTTCGGGTGCTAGTCACTACGGGAAAAAGTTGTATTAGCGACGGGTTATTTGCGACGGGAATATGTCTCGTCGAAAATAATGAGTTATTTGTGACGTGATATTCTCACCCGTCGCAAATGGTTTGGCGTGAATGCACGCCAAATCGCGCGAAAGATATTTGCGACGGGATCCCCTTCCTGTCGCAAATAACCGGCGGCGGTAATAGTTTTTTTGAGAAGGGAAGGGGTTCTCGTCGCAAATAACCTGGCGGCAGGGGTTATTTGTGACGGGGCCCGTCGCAAATAACACCTTTTATTGCCGCCCATAATAAATGCGGTCGGGGTTATTTGCGACGGCCCCGTCGCAAATAATACCAATTGCGACGAGAATACTGTCGCAATAAACCCCGTCGCAAATAATCTAACTTATAAATACAGCCAGCCTTGAAAAGTTTTCTGAATCTGAACTACTTTTTACTAGTTTATATGTGTTGAGTGAGTTGTTTTGCAATTCGATTTCAAGGAGGTTGTGGGGATCATCCTACAAGTACAACAAATTGAAAGCTCGAAAACCAGTTTAAGGTTTTTTTTCTGAATTTTAATTTAATATTTATTTAATGTTTTTGTTTTATATTTTTACATTAGTTTTTATTATTTCTTATTAGATATAATTATGTCGTATTAAGGTATTAAATTTGATTTGTTAGATTTCATTATTAGTAATTAACAATATTTAATAATTAAGTGACTGTAATTAGTAATTAACAACTTTAATTTTAATTAAAGATTGTAATTAGTAATTAATGAATGTAATGAGTAGTTAATGAATGTAATTTGTAGATAATGAATTTAATTAGTAATTAATTAATATAATTTGTAATAATTGGAATAATTCAAAAATAGTAATAATTAGAAAAAATTAACAATAATTAGTAATAATTAACATTAATTTATAATAATTAATAATAATTAGTAATAATTAACAATAATAACCAATAATTAGTAATAATTAATAATAATTACCAATAATTTGTAATAATTAGTCATAATTATCAATATTTACCAATATTTACCAATAATTGCCAATAATTGTCAATATTTTCCAATAATTACCAATAATTACCAATATTTACCAATAATTGACAATAATTGTTAATATTTACCAATAATTAGGAATAATTACTAATAATTATCAATAATTACCAATATTTACCAATATTTTCCAATAATTACCAATAATTGTCAATATTTACCAATAATTAGGAATAATTACCAATAGTTAGGAATAATTAGGAATAATTACCAATAATTAGTAATAATTACCAATAATTAGGCATAATTACCAATAATTAGCTAATTGGAAAAAACTAGCGTGATCATTATCTTTCTCAATTATCTTTTTATCTCTGTATTGGTTTTAAGAAAACTTTTGTCTCCACATGTAATATTTGCATTCTTTTTCAAAATTATCAACCTACTCAACAATAGAGAGGTGAAAGTGAATGCAAATATTACATGTGGAGACAGAATGTTAAACACACAGATGAAAGGAGAAGGAGATCTCGTCGCAAATACCAATAATTAGGAATAATTACCAGTAATTAGGAATAATTACCAATAATTAGGAATAATTACCAATAATTAATAATAATTACCAATAAATAATAATAATTATCAATAATTACTAGTAATTAGGAATAATTACCAATAATTAGGAATAATTACCAGTAATTACAAATAATTACCAATAATTAGTAATAATTACCAATATTTACCAATATTTACCAATAATTACTAATAATTACCAATAATTGTAAATATTTAGTAATAATTACCAATAATTACCAATAATTAGTAATAATTAACAATAATTACCAATAATTAGTAATAATTAACAATAATTACCAATAATTAGTAATAATTACCAATAATTACCAATAATTAGTAATAATTACCAATAATTAGTAATAATTACCAATAATTACCAATAATTACCAATAATTAGTAATAATTACCAATAATTAGTAATAATTACCAGTAATTCGAAATAATTACCAATAATTAAGAATAATTACCAATAATTAGGAATAATTACCAATAATTAATAGAAATTACCAATAATTAATAATAATTACCAATAATTACCAATAATTAGGAATAATTAGTAATAATTACCAATAATTACCAATAATTAGATATAATTACCAATATTTGCCAATATTTACCAATATTTACCAATAATTTCCAATAATTGTCAATATTTAGTAATAATTACCAATAATTACCAATAATTAGTAATAATTAACAATAATTACCAATAATTAGTAATAATTACCAATAATTAGTAATAATTACCAATAATTACCAATAGTTAGTAATAATTACCAATAATTAGTAATAGTTACCAATAATTAGTAATAATTACCAATAATTAGTAATAATTACTAATAATTAAGAATAATTACCAATATTTAGGAATAATTACCAACAATTAATAATAATTACCAATAATTACCAATAATTACCAATAATTATCAATAATTAGGAATAATTATTAATAATTACCAATAATTACCAATAATTAGTAATAATTACTAATATTTACTAATATTTACAAATATTTACCAATAATTACCAATAATTGTCAATATTTAGTAATAATTAACTATAATTACCAATAATTAGTAATAATTAAAAATAATTACCAATAATTAGTAATAATTACCAAAAATTAGTAATAATTACCAATAATTAGAAATAATTACCAATAATTACCAATAATTACCAATAATTAGTAATAATTACCAATAATTAGTAATAATTACCAATAATTAGTAATAATAACCATTAATTCAAAATAATTACCAATAATTAAGAATAATTACCAATAATTAGGAATAATTACCAGTAATTAATAATAATTACCAATAATTACCATTAATTAGGACTAATTACCAATAATTTGGAATAATTAGCAATAATTACCAATAATTACCAATAATTAGTAATAATTACTAATAATTGCCAATATTTACCAATAATTACCAATAATTACCAATAATTGTCAATATTTTGTAATAATTACTAATAATTACCAATAATTAGTAATAATTAACAATATTTACCAATATTTACCAATAATTACTAATAATTACAAATAATTATTAATAATTACCAATAATTACCAATAATTAGTAATAATTACCAATAATTAGTAATATTTAGTAATAATTGGATAATTAGAAAAAACTAGCATGATCATTAACTTTCTCAATTATCTTTTCATCTCTGTATTGGTTTTATGAAAACATCTGTCTCCACATGTAATATTCGCATTCTTTTTCAAAATTATCATCCTACTACCCAATAGAGAGGCGAAATTGAATTCAAATATTATGTTTGGAGAAAGAATGTTAAACACATAGATGATAGGATAATTGTAACATAATATGGAAAATTATATTATTTTAATATTAATAATAAAAAATACTAATAATTTAATAATGTTATTATTATATAATTATTATTTATGAAAAAATAATATTAGAATTATTAAAACAATAAAATATTTTTAAAATATTAAAATTATCAATATTTGTAACAGGTTTTGCTTTATTCTTAACATGTTAAATTCTTAAAGGGTTAATTTTTAGGTCTATCTCAATAAAAATTTTGCGTCAGTCGTGTCTGATGTAAACTCTATAATTATCCTTTCTTGAGTGTTTTTTCTAAAAAAATATTCAAAATCAGTAATGCTTTTATATTTTATAGAAAAATATGGAACGACGAGGTCGTCAGCAGTCATTATTAGATGACCGCATATGGATAAATCAACGTAGAAATCCAAATTGTTTTGGTTTAAATCCAGTATATATAGAGTGTGTGGAGACTTTTTTAGGATTTGCGGCATCAAATCCATAATTTGTTTCAGAAGGCTCAATAAAATTTCCTTGTAAAAAATGTGCACTGAGAACATTTGACACATTTGACAAAGTTGGGGGACATCTCTTGCATTTTGGATTTCAACCGGATTATGTTTTTTGGTATCAAAATGGTGAACTCAGTTCTATAGAAGGTGATACTAACTTGATTCTATATCCATCCTGGTTTCAGAATTTAGTACATGATGTTGCAGTTCCATCTATTCAATATACAGAAACTCAAGATGATATTGATTCAACTCCTGAGTTGTCACACTTTGAATTTTATGAGTTGTTGAGTTCTACTGAGGATGTGTTATATCCTGGTTGCATGATAAGCAAATTATAAGTAGTTTCAAAATTTATGGCTATCAAATCAGATAATGGAATGTCAAACACGTGTTTTGATCAAATATTTTCTTGGGTTAAAACTCTGTTACCCGAAGGAAATGTTTTTCCTGCAAATTACTATGAGTGTAAGATGATGGTTTGGAATTTAGGACTTATTTGTCAGAATAATCATACATGTTCCAATGATTGCATTTTATATTCTGGGGAAAATGAGTCGTTGGATAGTTGTCCCACTTGTGGGAAATCGAGGTATAAAGAAGCTCATCATGGAAAGTCTAGCTTCATTCCTATAAAACAGTTGAGATATTTTCCTCTTACATCCAAACTTCAACGTTTATTCATGTCTAAGAATACAGCGACAATGATGTCATGGCATAAAATGAGTATTTCAACCGGTAAAAGCATGAATCATCCGAATGATGGTGATTCATGGAATCATTTTGATAGATTGCATCCATCCTTTGCTTTAGAAGCCCGAAATGTGCGACTGGGTCTTTCCACTGATGGTTTGTCACCATTTGGATCTTATGGTAGCCAGTATTCATATTGGCCTATCTTTTTAACTCCGTACAATTTACCTCCATTGATGTTGATGAAGGAACCCTATATCTTTTTGACCGTACTAATCCCAGGACATCCGAAGAAGAATATTGATGTTTATTTGAAACCATTGATTGATTAATTAAAAATACTATAGAGTACTGGTGTCAGTACTTATGATGTTGCTGCGAAACAGAATTTCATACTAAGAGTAGAATTGATGTGGACAATCAGTGACTTCCCGGCTTATGGCATGTTATCTGGCTGGAGTACACATGGGCCGAAATCATGTCTTTACTGTATGGGAGAGAACAAGGCATTTATTATCGTCCATGGAAAAAAATCTTGCTATTTTGACTGTCATCGCAGATTTCTTCCAGCTGATCATCCTTTTCACAGAAACAGATCTCATTTTAGAAAAGGCATAGTTGAAAGGGATGGACCTCCAAAAATGCTATCAGGTACGGAGTTAAGATCATTTTTATATATTCATTACCTCCCATCACATTTGGACCCACAATAAACCAACAGAAAATTTCTATTTTTGGGAAAGAATACAATTGGCTAAAACATAGAATATTTTGGGATTTTCCATATTGGTCTGATTTACTGGTCCTCCACATGTTGGATGTCATGCATATTGAGAAGAACCGTTTTGATAATTTATTTCATACAGTTTTGGATACACCAGGAAATAGAAAAGATAATGTAAATACACGATTAGATCTTGATCAAATTTGCAGGCGTCCAGAACTCGAGCTGTTTGAGATTGTCAGAACCGAAAGGTTAATGAAACCAAAATCATCTTATACATTTTCTAAAGAAATCTGCTTATTATTTTGTCAATAGATTGCATATTTGAGACTTCTAGATGGATGTGCTTCCAATTTGGGTAGACGTGTAAATAATGGTCATATTACCATATTAAAAAGTCATGATTGTCATGTTATAATGGAAAGACTTCTACCCATTGGATTAAGAGGTCTGTTGAATTCTGTGATATGGGATTCCATAATAGACAAATAATATTTTTTTCAGGACATTTGTGCGGCAACAACAGATTATGATGCTCTATGAAAACTTGAGGAAGATGTTGTTGTAATTATATGTAAACTAGAAAAAATATTCACGCCGTCTTTCTTCGACTCAATGGAACATTTGATATTACATTTTCCATATGAAGAAAAATGTGGAGGTCCGATACAGTTTTGATGGATATACCCATTCGAAAGATGCATGAAGAAATTGAAAAAAAAAGTATGTAACAAAGCATATGTTGAAGGATCTATTGTTGAAGCTTATTTGCAGAAAGAGATATCTTTTTTCTGCTCCCACTATTTTGAATCTGATTATCCTTCAAAACACAACCACATGGGACACAACTAAGGGAATATTGATGAAATCGAAAATAAATTATTATTTTTTAACCAGTCAGAGCTTGGTTTTGGTGGTGTTCATGAACGATGGCTTTCAGATGATGAACATCACAGAGCTCATACGTATGTTCTTCTCAACTGTGAAGAGATGACATCATTTGTACTATAAGTTCTTCTATTACTTATTCTAATATTTATGTTACAATAAATAAATTTGTTTTTTTATATATTGTATGATAATCATATCAAGAAACAACTTCCACAAATTACAGCAGCTTCTCTCGAAGAATGCAGACAAAAAAAAATTCTCAGTGGTATCAAATACTAGTAACATAAATTTTTCATACTTTAACATCTCCTTCAATTTATAGTTTACTATATTGATAATTATTTCACAAGTTTTCAGGTGTCTCGACATACTGATAAAATTGAAAAATGACTTTGTATATTGAGTAACCCACCATCCAAAATGGTGAAATCTTATAACGCATATTTGGTGAATGGTTTTCGATTTCATACACATGCATATGGGGAATCAAAAAAACCAATGAACTATTGATTTTGCTTAAGAGGATCTCATCATAGAGAAAATGAAGTTGACTTTTTGGCATACTTGATGAAATCATTGAACTCTGTTATCTAGGACACCATTACATAACGATGTTCAAATGTCTGTGGTTGGATACAGAGAGAGGTGTGCATGTTCATTCGACTCATGGAATCATCGATATTAAATGTAAAAGTGTTCTTGTATTAGATGAACCATTCTTACTGGCTCAACAGGAAGAGCATGTTTATTATGAAAAGTATTGTGCTACATTAAGAGACTTGACTGATTGGTGGAGCATAATAAAAATGATAATTCGAGACAATCAGTTTAGTCAAGGTGAATGTTCTTTCACTGATGTGCAATGAATTGAAGTTTTTCAAGAGAGTACTCAAAATCAATCTTTGTTACAAAGAGACATGAGTATCAATGATGACACACCTCAATTAAGAGTTAGTGATGATGATGATGATGGTAATGACGTCACAAATGAATTTGAAATGGTAAGAGATGAAGCAACTGGAACTCAAATGGATATCGATGATATTGAGGTGGAATATGAAGATGAAATTGACAGATATGAGGATGATGATGAAGCTAAACATTGATAAAATTCAATGTTAGTTATATATAATCATAACTAATATATATGTTTATATAATAATAATTATAAATTATTTTCTTACAACATTCATTTTCTGTTTCAGATGGATGAGGACACATTTCGTGAGTTGGTGGATGCTGACCTATCTTTTGATGTGGGCGAGTTGCTGGCACCTGACCCTCAGCCTGAAGGCATTTCATGGAGTATGCGGAGGGGGGCGCGGTCTTACACAACTGATGATTTCTGACCCCATCCCCGAGCGACGTCCACATCTTGGGTTCGATCCACACACCCGGAGGTGTGATAACCTATGCATTTTACTAAGATTTCATTATTCTATTTACATAATAAATGTTTGATTATTGTTTTTACAGTTTTCCGCATATAGTAGTTGGACAAGGAAGATCTATTTTGTGCAACTATTTTTCTCATCCATGGACGACATGAGAGCATATTCCTGTTGATGTGCAGCAGGCCATGTTCGGTCATTGGTTGGTATGTACGTAAATAAATAATTTTTATTTTGAAATTTATTTCATTTGTAACTTGATATTTTGAATTATTTTTAGGGTTTATGGTATCCGATCGAAGATACCATGCGTGACACCATCCATGAAGCATGGGAGGTGGCCATGCGTGATTTCTTTCGTCATTGTTTTCACAATTTAAGACGATCCGCCATGAATAAAGCAGGAGTGTCATATTTTGACGAGTCATGTAGAGCACACCGACTAGAGTACATTTCATCCCACGTATGGGATGGATTATGTGCACACTGGTTGAGTAGTGTCTTTCAGAGGATATAATCGGTGGGGAGGCAGAATCTGGGGAGACAGGAGGTGACTCATCGAGCTGGGATTCATACTTTCAGTACTCATAGACAGCATTTGGTTCGTACATTTTTTATAAATATTTTATATAACTTTAAATATTAACAATTGATTTTATATTCTTATAGGCTGTCGAGCACCCCGATATTACAGAGTACGACGTATATCAGAGGATGTACAATGATCCAGCTACTGGGGAGCTCAGAGGTGATCACCAGCATCACATCGTGGTTAGTATTATTTGTTTTCATGTTTAAAAATTAACTTCATATAATATATTCACAATTTTAATTTTAAATTACAACTACAGGAGTCATATAAGACCGCACCGTCACAGACCCGGCCTGAGGGTCTGGCCGAGGCATCAGATCAGACCAGTGGCCATCAGTTTGATGAGGCGACATGGATGCAGGCGACCCAATATGCATTCGAGAAGGGCCGGGTAGTTGGTATCGGCTCTCTACTAACTCCCAGAGATTATTATGGAAGGGCTGCGATGTTGGCATCCAGGTTGAGAGGAGCTCGTGCATCTTCTTCTGCTACACAGTATGAGGATCAGTTGCGATCTCAGACTGAGTTGATAGAGAGTCTCCAAAAGGAGTAGGAGGAGATGCGTCGGCAGCAGCAACAGCATGAGGAGGAGCGTTGACGACAGCAGCAGGTGTTCGAGGAGTAGATGAGTCGGTGGCAGCAGCAGCAGCAGGAGTAGATGGAGTACATGTGCTGACTCACTCCTGCCTTAGGGATGGAGTTTCCTCCACCAGCAGATCCCCCCCTCCCCCTCTTCCTTCATATTAGTTATTTTTTGATGTTATAATGTTTGTAAATTTAAAATATGACATTTTATCTATTCAGAGTTTCTATCTCTCTTATACTGGTGTCAATATTGTATTATTTAATTTCTATTTATTTTTAATACTTTATTATTTATTATTGGTATTTATTTTAATGTTTTTTTATTTTATTAATAATAATATTTCTCTTAGTATTTTATTATTTGTTTATATTTCTTTTTGCAAATGTTGATAATTTTCATATTTTTATTTTCTAATTATTTTAATAATATTATATACAATATTTTTAATACATAAAAAGTTTCAAAAATTTTAATTATAATTATAATTTTTTAATTATTTATAATAATATGAATTCGGTATATTATTATTTTTATATAATATTATATTATTTATATTAAAATATTAATATGATTAATAAAATTATTCATATTTTATAATATTAATTTTTTATATATAAATTTAAATTTTTTAATATTTTAATTTAATTATAATTTTTTAAATATTTGATTGATTTTTTATTATAATATTTGAATGAATTATAATTGTATTATTACTACTATAATATTAATTAAAATTTTTTGAACAATAATTTAATTTTTTTTATTTTTTATACATATTGGCGACGGGATAATCATCCCGTCGCAATACGTAATTGCGACGGGACGTTAACCCGTCGCAATTAATTTTTTTAAATTTTTTTAAAATCCCTATTGTGACGGGAATAATTTCCCGTCGCAATTACTTATTTCTTTTTTTTGGAAAATTTTTTTAACTCTTTCGCGACGGTATTCGTGGCCCTTCGCAAATAACATTTTCGATAGGCCCCGTCGCAAAAGTGTTATTTAAAGTTTTTAATATATATATCGATTAGTATTTGCGAAGGGATATATTACCGTCGCAAATAATATTTTTAGCAACGGACTCGTCACAAATAGTGTTAGTTGCGACGCTATTTACCGTAATGAGTCATTTGCGACGGACCCCCGTCGCAAATAACCTTTTGCGATGAGATCCCGTCGCAACTGACTCGTTGCAAATGGTCTTATTTCTAGTAGTGAGTGTATAGAATCCTTCACTTTTGATGTCTGCCTTCGATCACCTTGATTCGGTGGAGGAGGATCTCTCTCTTATAGATGTAGAGAGTTATTGGAAGAAAATGATTCTCTCTTGGCATGAGAGATTTCTCTAGATCTGTTGTGCACAAACACAAAAAGATGGATTGGCTAATGAGAAATATATTATTTGGATATTTAATTACATAGAATGATATAATCAATTAATTACTTGGAATCATTTATTCATTTAATTTAATTATTATTAATACCTCGTGTCTAATAATAACATTTGACTATTTTTATTACCTGAAATGCGCCCAACGAATTACACCTAATATTATTTAATGAAATAAATAAAAAAAATCTCATAAATTCCTAGAAAAAATACATGGAATGTGTATTTAATAGACATGGCATGTACTTTCGTTTTTCTATTTTTCTTTATTTCCTCCACCACATTTATTAAACCTTTAATAATGTCTATTTATTGCTAAAATAAATATCACTGCATTACTCGCTAATAAATATATTATTTCTCCCGTACTATATTCTCTCTAATAACTAGTGTTGAAATAAATGTGATCAGGAATCCGTAAATAATTATAAATCACAATCGCAAGTAATAATTATTCAACATGTTAAATTAATATTTAACTATGATACTTGGACTCACATAGTGTGTGACCCTCAAGGACTCTTTCTCAGTGGCATTAGGTGGATCCAACCTAAAGTCCATGGTTATCATCTAGAAACATGCCAAGGAACCCATAGAGAAAGAAGCTAATGGTGAAATGACGTTTCACCTCGAATGAATGCTTACTATGTAATATAATCCCTTTGTATCGATATCTCGAATCAAGAAGGTTTCATGCTAGTTCCATACACCAATGTGATCAATTAATCTTTATTTGAATATCCAATATTGAAATTTCACATTACTCACCATGGACATGGATTTATTGAAGCTATATCAATTTCATCAAAGGTCATGAGATATCTAAAACCATTTTTGGAATAGATGGGACAAATCCTTTCTCGAATTATCTATTAATGTAGTATCACTCATGATGCATCCCATGTATCCTGCCTTACTTTGAATAGTGTGTTATCACAGTTTTCATCAATACATCTTAGTGTGTAAGTCTTAACACCCATTAATAATAATCTTAAAGTTTATGGACCAATACACACATTCGTAGATTAGAGTATCGAATGACACTATGGAATGTGCATTTATTAATGGTGGGTTTATTTATCAAAATATTTTTCGGGATATTACCAAGGGAGCACACCATGAATAAGGTTCCTAAATGTTTTATGAGTCCTCACCGCTAGTTTCATGTATTATTTGTGTCCCTCAAATAACATCATCCGGCCATAGAACATATATTCATGAACATTGTTATGGCACATTCGGGTACTCATCGTTTCATGGATCTGTTATGAGCCATTAATTAAACATTTATTCTTAGGACATTATCATATGTATTGTCATGCAGAAGAACAATCAATATTTGATAAGGTATTTAGTAATGAATAAAGTACAAAGTAGTTGGTTCTAGGCCACCAACTCCAACACGCACAATGCACAATTTTCTTTCTTTAGATTTCCTAAGTGAAAGGGAGGGAATAAGTCAGGGATGTGAAATTAACATAATAACACTTAATTGTAATAATTATATCTATTTATTTATATTACTATGGATAGGTTAGATTGAAATATTAATATTAAGAAGAAAATGTAAGATATGTGTTACAGTTATATTAAGGCCTCGAACTTCCTCTTGATAAACCATTTAGAAATGAAGAAATTAGGCTAACTTGTAGTGACCAGGGGCTACATAAAATTAAATTTTCTTCTTGGAAAGTAAAATTTAGTAGGGGTTCAGGGATATTTCTAAGCGAAATTTTGTCATTGGAAGGGTGGATATGATCCCATTTTATAAGTTATGAAAAGGGAACATTTTTGGATACCCTTTACATTTCAATAATATCATTAAACAATTATAGGGTCCATGACTCCAAATGTAATAAATAATATATTGAGGGTGATTTTGGGTTGATAAAACCTCAACTAATTATTTCCACACACATTCTATACATGATTTAAGTGGTTTACTATTATATTTTTACTTTTACTTTTTTTAACCAGGTGACTAGTTTTTAACCAAGTAACTTATGTTTTAATAAAAATAAAAATAAAATATATTAATTAATTTATGAACCTTAATTTAATATCCATTTAATCTTGAAAAATTTATAAGTAATATTAAGATACATTTTTATCTTAAACATTTTATAAATTGAATAAACAAGAAGAAAAAAACATTGTTTTCATTGATAAGTGTTCATAATCTTATTTTTTATTTATTATTAATTTAATGGGTAATATTTTATTTAAATATTTGTTTAAAAATAAAATAAAATTAATTTTTAAGAATATATTAATTTATTTTATTCGATAAAAATTAAACACAATTAAAAAACATAATTATTTGAAAATAATATATTTACCATTATCATGTTCATTAACTTTAATCTTATTAATCATACATTTATGTCAAAAAAATATTACATTATTACATAATATGATCATATTCATATAAAAATGAAATTAATTTTTTCAGATTTAATTTGTTCAATTTATGAAAACTAATTTTTAATATAAGCGAATAAATCAGTTTTTTTGAGTAAAATATTACTTATGTTTCAAAAGTGATAATCATGGGTTTTATATGTACAAAATAAAAATATTAAAAGATTTATTTTAATTATAATAATATATATTATAGAAAAAATATCAAAAAAAATTAATTCTTTTATTATGATAATGTCCTAAAATTGACGGTTTTTGCAAAATCAGTATTTTTTCACTATTAACCTAAAACCCATTATTTATAGAAAAATACAAAATTATTAAACATAGATAATTTTTAAATTATATTTCCAAAAAAAATTAATTATTTTTATCTAATATATGTTTAAAATTGTATATGTTTAGTTTTACAATATCAAATGTAAAGAAAAAATATTTTTGTGGATAAAAAAAAATTTCTTGAAAAGTCAAAATAAAAAAATGTATAACATGCATGTGTTAAATAAAATATTATATTAATAATTTTTTGATTATGTCATCCTAATTTCTAGTTATATATCCCATAAAGATATCTTTATTAGATCTAAGCATAAGTTATTCTCTTGTGGTAGTCGAGGGTGATGATTTTACTAGCATAGATATTGTGGAATTTTCCATGAGCATAAATTTATCTCACATATGATTTCACACATACTATATCTATTTTATTTTGACTTGGCTTAGTCAAGTGAAAACCCTATATAATATAACTCATTACCAAGTCAAATAAATGAGATTTTTAATAGAGAATCCTACTACCTGATTCAATTTCTTTCATTTAGGTCATATATTTTGTAATACGGTTTCTTCCTTTTACATCAATTCCTTAATTGGATATATTATGATGGTAAATTTTTTAACATATCATAGTTTTTTTTAGTTTGGAGTCTCATTTTGAATATTATTTTAACATAATATTTACTTTAGTAAAATACAAAGTGACATTTCGGGTCATTAAATTCTATTCCCATTAAATAATCCAGTACTTACCCATGTGTTCGCATGACAGAACATTTAATGCTTATTTTCAAGAAGGAAAAACTATATTTCAAAGTAAATAAAGATCATAAATATGGAATATATTGAAAAAAATAGTGATACTTAATATTGAACTATAATTTGGAAAAATATAGAGAATTATAAAACCTAGGAAAATAAGAAAAAGAAAATAACATAGGAGAATATGTAAGAGAATATTGAAAACATATTAAAGAATATATATGGAAAGCATAAGTATACCAACACTGTACAAAATAATCCGTACAAATGCGTGATGAATAATATAAGGGAAACATATAAGAGAATATGCATGGAAAATAAAATTAATTTAAAACATATAAAACATATAGGAGAATATATAAGGAAAAGAAAACATAGAGTCAAATTGACATTTGAATATAGTAGATAACATTTTTTTGAAATGAAAAAGAACATTTTGAAAAAAAATGAAATGAACGTGAATGAAAACATAAAATAATAAGGAAAATAAAATAGATCACGATGTAGAAAACAACATAAGTATCCAACTTGAAATACATGAATAAAAATAGGAAAAATGGACATTAATTAGAAAAGTACATTAAAAAATGAACATTAGTGAAATAACATAAGTTTTAATGTCACTGAGATATTATGAAAATAACATGAACGAATTATTATACAACATTAGTATATACAACATAATTTTCCACGGGACATGAATGAAAAGAATAGTCAAATGGACATTTAATTTTCAAAACATACAACATCAGTATTAATGTCACCAAGTAATTATGTCACACAATTATTAGATTATGTGTTTGCACGGTGATATGGTTCAATTCTTTTCTTAATAAGGCAATACTACATTTCAATGTTAATAATGAACATGAATATTCAATATTTTTAAATCAAAAAATAATGATACTTATTTTTATATTTCAATTTAACAAAATATAGACATTATCAATATATTATATTACATTTTGGATAAATAAATTTGAACAGATGTAGAAGAAACTATAAGAAATTACACATTATTTTTAGCATGGATATTTGAATTTAAATAATTAAAAGAACATAGAAATTGACATTTTAAATTCATATAATTATGATAAATAAATATCATAATACAAAATTATAGTTATATGTTGACATATTGAAACTGTACATTACAAAGGATATGAAATGCATAATATATCGATGCAGTTTGATTGTAACTACATATTATAGTGTTATTAACCAATAAATAATGAATAAACACCTTTCTGATCTAAAAAATGATTTAATGAAAATAACCAGAATGATTAGAAATTTACAAAAATATACAGTTTTATTAAAATTATTTAAAACCGAAAAAAACTGGGTTTACAAAAAATTGTTCAGAAATTTCAGCTTAATCCACCATAAAAAAATCATAAGGAAATGAAATCATTAAATTTTGAAACCTTGCACGCTAAAAAAATATTTGAAATTAAACATATACAGAATGTAAAAAAATACAAAACAACTCATACAATAGACCAGGAATGTATTTTTATTGAGTAGAGTGATACATTATAGTACTCTAGCTTGAGCTTTATATTAAACTAAATACCCAACTTAAATGTAGTTAAATATTGGGTTTCATACCTCAAATGTGATTTGATTTTTAAAATGAAAAAATCCAACTCACCAATTTAAACATTACTAAAGTATATGAAATTAAAAACAATAAAAACATAGAAGAGGAATTTATATATATATTAAAACAATAAATATAATTTATCAAAACATTATATATTAAAATGTCAATTTGTTTATTTATATCGATAAACAGTCAATAAAGCTGACAAGATACTCAATAGAGTTTAATTAAATCCTCTGTATAGCTGAATATCTCGATGTAAGGTGTAGATCAAGAAATATAAAGTGAAATTTGTAGACCAAGTCAATCTCAATTACATAATTATCACAATCATTTACCCCTTAAATTGTAAACAATACAAACTAACTGAATCTTTAACCATATATCCTATCCTGTTGAAGAATTTTGTTGTAAAAAAAATACCCAGATCAATCCTCCTTGATCCATAAATGAGACGTGTATCTTATGTTTCTCCTCCATGCTTGTAAATTGAAGACATTCATTCCATCCACATATGCACATTCGTTAATATTTATTTTCTCTTCTATACAGCGATGAGAATAATTAAAGTATATTTGGCATCTATTAGACAAGAACCAATGATGTACACATTTTCTTTTTTAATCCGATCCATTGACTTCTCCTCTGAAATGAATATCCCATAATTGAGAAAAATATCACTGAATCAAAAAATAATCATATGAAAATAATACCTTCTCAAGGTTTCAAAAATCTTTTCAAAATTTAATAGTCAGTAATATTTATAACTAAAAAAACTGAAATTAAAGTCACATCAACATGCAGATCAGATTTAAAAAACACAAACTAACATGAAACTCTTAAGGATGAAAGAAACAAATGTATAGATCATGATTAAAAACAAAATTGATCATCAAATTATCAATTATTAAAGAAAATAAAACATATTAGTGCATAAAACTATTGAAGGGGATAAAACTCAGTTATCAAAATTACCTGATAATGAAGAAAACCACCCAACATACACATATTATCAATATAAGTACTAACATGGATGAAAAGTAAAATGAATCAATTTTTTTTACCAGTTTCCTGCTAATCAAATTCTATTAACCTACAAAAATTTAAGGGCTATTTGGAACATTTAACATAAATAGATTGCAGTATTATGAAATAATCATAGGGAAAGTGATTTTATGTAATGTAACCTGGCAGTGTTTGGAATGAAAATAAATGGTTAAATTTTATTTAATGTTATAGTAATGATAGGAATATATTCACATTACAAATAATGTCATGTACAATTTCAAGAATATCATTCGATGCAAATACTCATGTAGTAGTCTAACTTAGGATAGCCCTAAAAATTTGGTTACCATGGAAATAATTATTAATTCCATTAGGACTCTCTACAACTTCATGCATAAGATCATTCTATCTAGTTAACCAGTCAAACTGGTGATTTCCTTTATCTTCTTATAGTAGTACTGGTAATAGGGTTAAGGGTAAACCCGGAATTCATTCCAATATATGTTATATTTTTCATGAAGACCTGGAAGGTTAATTTTTCAGATATAACTGATGAGTTTATATCAGAAGCAACCAAAACTAAAGCATCTAGAATACTATCAGTAGATGGATCAATGTGATAGTAAGAGTTTCTTGATATAAAAGAAAAAAACATTGGAAAACCAAACAATCTTTGTGCATTATAATTGGAGGAATATTCATCAGTCAAAGTGTAGATAAAGACATTGGAGGCTCCAAAAAATTCATCTTGCTTAAATGTTCTTGTTTGTCAAGTCACCAATTTTGTGTCCTTAAATTCCTTTCCATTCTTCTCCATATGCAATAAAAATTAAAATATATTGGAATTTATGTTTGGAATAAATACATGCATGCATTCACACATTCATATGTACATATATAAGTATTGAGAGTATGGAGGTGCAGAAAAGGTGAAAAAAATAGAGTTTTCATATTACGTTATTCTAATTTCACATAATAAAGAAAATAAGGGAACCTACATTTCTAGAGACATCACAGTTTTGTTTAAAAAATGTGGCATCAATCCATTAAAAGCGATAATGATACTTAAAGGTGATGCTAAAAAAACAAGAGACTATAATGGCTTCAGTTGGATAAATAAAGTGTAATAGGATGTTATCTTCAACCAACAATGAATTGAAGACATTAAAAGATAAGAGTCATAGTCATGAATTCAAGTAGGAAAGTAGAGACTCATCCCCATTTCCCAAACATAATGATAATTATGTCCATCTCATTTAGAGATGAAAAGATAAAATATAAAATCAGTTTGGGAAATTTGATATGCTTACATATGCACTAGTGCATTGTTTCTAAGTATTAACTTAAACTGAACCATCTATTTTCCATCCAAAAACATGTTATTCGATGATAAATATTTTCATGAAATCAATAGAATTAACACATCAAAAACCCAAAAAAGTAAAAATCTACAATAATATAACATCATACAACAAATGAATCAAAAATAATAGTATGCAGTTACACATTAAAATTTATCTTTTAATCAGGCTGCAAAATCATCTTCCTTGATATTCAAAACCTCTTTCATTAATAAAAAAGAGTTCAAAAATTTTAATAATCATAAGAAATTAATATGAATGTAAAATCAACCCCTACCATGTCAACTAAATAATCCACATCCATATCTGTTACAGAAATTGTAATATTGATTTTATTTTATAAATATGTAAAAAGATTTATTGAATGAAAAAATCCTGATTTTGGAGAATAATGGTATTTTTATCAAAGATAATAGTCTATTAGATGGTAAAATTGAATCCCTTAGTCACTTTCAATTTGGAATAGTAAATATAGGTCATCCTCTACCTATGATGGATGGTAATATTGAAGGCTTGTTGAATTTATATTGCACATCTATTCCACTGATATGATCAACATCATTGCTCATTGATAACAGAAAAAATAGTAGTGCATAATGAGAATACAATGACTGTAAATAAATCAAATGAAGAATATTAATAAAATTATTCAAAGGGAAACTATAAATTTATTTTCTATCTTATATAACTGTATAATTATATATATGCCACTTTTTTCATATCACAAAAGAATTTGGGAGTCTTGAAATGCATTCAAAACAAAGGATAGTACCTTTATAACCATGATATGAGTAGATCTCAAGATGTTTCAAAAATTTTAATACTATTGTTCAATTGTTGAAAAGTAATAAGAAATTTATCTATCGTGTCTGTTACTTTCTTTGGTAATCATGAAGCAATATCATCTACCTGGAGATTCAAAACATCTTCTTTAATAAGCAAACAACCCATCAAATTCTTAAATCAGAAGAAAATAATATGAATATAGAAGGGATGTTCATAATAAGAATTTCTTGTTTTTTACATAGTGTCCCTATACACTGTAACATTTCATTAGACCACATCACTGACATCCAACTCAATCAATATATTTTTGTACATGATGAATTGAACTTAATGAATAAGTAGAAAAAAATAATGATATGTGTAATAAATCAATCACAAATTTTATGTTTAACAATTTGAAATTGAGAAGAACAAATTCAGTGTGTTATCATAATACAAAAATTGAAAATGAGATTATAAAAGACAATATTCTCTACTAAAATACTGTAATGAAAATAATAGACAATGAAATATTGTCATGGAAACATAAAAACAATAATAAATTGATGTCTCGTGTCACCTTAAATCACACAAACTAATGAGAATCAGTGAAATAAGATGATAGAATACATGAAGTAATCATTTATTTGGAAATACTGATGGAATACTAAACTGATGAGTAGATAACATAGATTATTTGGAACAGAAAACATAAATTACATTACACATGTAATGAAACACTATTATGAAAATCAGTTCTTGAGAATATATATAATATATAGGAGAGGAACATAAATATTTTTTTATATATAGTCCAATCAATAATGAAATTTAGTCATACCTTAACTGCCACACATTTTGATATGTTTGAACAAAAATTTTGAAACCTGAAAAAAAATGTGAATAAATATTCCTAGGGACATAAATAGTTGTTGTAATTGATGAATTGGAATAATAGTTTTACTATTATGACATAATAAAAATTAATAATCAAATGGAAGTACAGAAAATTCCATAGAAGATATAAAAAACTACAGAATTCTGGAAGATGAACAGACCATATGAAGAGGAACAGTGAACGGTGAGCAGAAACGCAGACATAGGTAGAGAGATAATGTATGGTGAATGGGAGAAAAAGAGAAGGCGGCCATAGTGTCTAATTTATTGGAGTTAGAAGAATGATTTTAGGAAGGATTCATCTGTCACCAGAAACCTGAGAAATATAATAGAATCATTTCAAGAAGGAGGCTAAATATTTACCTGATTCCCAAAGCGATAATGTAGGATGCGAATATCACATGGTACCTAAAAGAGGTGTTAGTTGAAGTAGGAAGTTGTGTGAGAAGTTGATGTTCTAATCGTAGCACAGGTTGTAGGATTCTAAATTTAGAGACAACCAGGTAGTGGAAGTAGTGCGAGTAGAATTTGTTGGCCGAAGAAGATGAAGCAATCAGAGGCAACGAAGCTAGTTTTTATATTTTGTGGAAACCCTAGGTCAGCGATAAGGATACATCGAGCAGATGTTTTGAAATTGTAGAAAATAAAGAGGAATTTCTTGATGGGGAGAGAGGGTAAGGTGGGGCAACAATGGAAGAGGGAAATGGGATAGTGGATGGAGATGATGTGGGAGTGAAACATGTCCATAAAAAATCTTTCTTTAGTATAAATATAGATTACCCCTTGAAATTTTAATTATTCTTAACAAGTGAAATAGTTTATGGTGCCTCTATGATATAAATGGATTAAGATTTAATTTATAGTGAGGTTTCATCCTCACTATCATTTTTATGACTATTGAACTCATATTTTTCCTCCTAATATAAATATAAATAAAACTGAGTTTCTCCTTATCCATTTTGGTTAAATACCCCAATATAAAATAAGTTATTTTTTATAGGAATTTTATAGTTACCCTTGTATTAATATGTGATCATTTGTTTATTTTTAGATGTGATAATACTATCTTGTAAATTATCATGGACTCTATGTTAAGAGCACCATTACATGCCTAATATCAAATTAAATTTTCCTAAAGGAAGTATAATAGGATTTTATAGGAGGCACATTCCTATGAAAATATAATAAAATGGAGTTTTATAAATGGGGTATAATAATATTAATACTGAAACTTTTCATCAATAATTCAACATATAGTCATCTGGGTGGAAATTTTATGTAATTATCAAACCTAATAGGTATACAAGAGTAGGTTGAACAAGGTGTGAATATAATAATCATATTGTTTGAGTGTATAATTGGTGTTCCACACTCTATATTATCATTGGAAATAACTTTCATGCTTGTGGTTTCATAAGAATTCCCTTATCTTGAAATATTTGGTTCCTATCATTCCCATAATCCCTTACATTTGGGAAATAACTTGGATAAAATCTACGTTCACAAAATTTATGACATCGAATTTTCAATGGTAATTTAAGAAGAAAGATTTTTTCCTTTCACCATGTATATTAACCTATTCAATTTTTTTCAATAATTAGTCTTCATATTTCATCATTTACCATAGATAAAATATCTCTTAGTTCATTTAATAAAATTTCCTTGGTGTTTATTACCATATTTTAAACATGTGGGAAATTGATACTTCTTTCATTTTTCATCATCATCGCCAAAAATTTAATGAGACATCATCCTTATACTCTTTTGATTATTTTGAAAAACAACTAATTAGAGGTAATTCATCATATTTATTAATTACCTGTTTTTCGTGATCATAATGTTTCAAACACCTCCTCATATTTTATTACATTTCTTATTCAAAAAATCTTCATATTGGTCATGAAAACCATTCTTTACTTTGTTACTTCAGGTTGTATAAAATACTAAAAAAATGTCTTATTCATGATTGATTAATAATTAAAGTCATAAGAGATTAATTGTAATATAATTAAATGAAAAATATATCCTCAAAACACTAGTACAAAAACCTTTTTAATATCTATTTTTTTAGGTTTTTAACGTCGGTTATGAGGAGATGTTGTTGTAAGAGATGTTAAAAAATATGATTTTTTATAGCATTTATTTATTAAAAGACATTAAAAATGGGGTTTTATGGGTTTTAATGATTGTTTTTAAAAAACGGTCTTGAATGACCATCTAGAAATAACGCTAAAAATCCATTTTTATAGTGAATTAAAAAAACGACGGTATAAGTATATTCTTAGATTGTTTATTTAACAACCAACGATAAAAGTCATTTTTAATATTTTTTAATAAGGGATGTAAAAACGATTTACCAACTTCTTGATAACTTCCTAGGTGTTAATTTTACATGTCTTTGATCTCAAATTGAGTAACGGATCAAAAGTTATCACTATTAGAATTTGGATGTATTTTTTTCAAGGAAATATCGAATGAGCCAACCGTAGATTCATCTTAGAAGGAATTTTAGAATCTAAAAAAGGATTTGTAGTTTCACAATGTTATATATAATTATCCATAATTATAATAAATTAATAATCATCAAATGGTATATCAATTAACAAAAATAGTCTTTAAAAATATAAATAATTGAAAAATAATTATAAATACCTTAACGAGATCATGGAAAAAAGATATAGTGGATTTAAGTAGAAGGTTAAATAAGTGGATTCGGTGGAATGATGATGGTTGAAAGAAATTATTGTAAAATGGTATATAAATTTTGAAAAAAATCATAAAAACCAGAAATCATAGATAAATAATAAAAAATTCTTTGATGAGGTCGTGGAAAGAATAAATAATTGATTTACATTGAAGATGAAATGATTTGAGTTATGATAATGATGACGGTTGAATGAAATTATTGCTAAATTATGATATGTGTATAATGAAAAAATATAATTGAGATGGTAAAATAAAATTTTGTATGAAAAATTGTAGGCAGCAATCAGACATTTTGATGTTGCGATGTAAAAAAATTGAAATTTCAAGTTGGCAGGATATTAAAATTATCATTCTCGTAGGTTTTATGATAACCCTCATGAAAAGATATTAAAATTTTCACTTATTTTTCAGGTCGGTTATTATATAACCAAAGTGAAAATTTTATTTTCATCACTTTTTCAAGTCTGTTTTTAAATAACCCAAGTGAAAAATGAATTTTCATGGCTTTTTTATGTCAGTTATTAAATAACCAACATTAAAAGGTATTTTTCCTATCTGTTATTTAATAACTGACATTAAAAATTTTTACAACCATGTAGTTCATTTTCCAAGATTCGATTTGAAAAGTCATAAAGCTCAAATATAGTTATGTATAAAATGTTAGGGTCTTCTAAAATTGGCCTTCCCTAAGACTTTGTTTAGTGATGATAAAATTTTATTGACCATAACTTTTGATCTGTAACTCTGTTTGAGATTTGTAACTTGTCAAATCGAATCTTGGTAATTGAACTACATGTTTGTAAAAATATTACACAATGTTTGTTAAATAAACAACATAAAAAAATACCTTTTAACATTGGTTATTAAATAATCGATGTGAAAAATTCATAAAGATTGATTTTTCAAAACAGTTATTTAGAACCGACGTGAAAAAGTCAGGAAACCAATTTTACAAATCGTTTATTATATAACTGATGTGAAAAAATTGAGAATATGTATTTTTCACATAGGTTCTTATATAATAGACGTGAAAAAATAGAAAACTGTATTTTCACATTGGATATATAATAACTGACGTGAAAAATCGATATTCTGAGATTTTTACATCAGTTCTATAAAACCGACGTGAAAAATGGAAACATTAAAAATAGTTTTTATAATAGTGAAATATATTACTTTTTTAAATTATAACAATATTATTCTCTTAAAACTAAATTAATCTTGGTTTAATCTAGGTTTCATTATGTTGGGTTATCCCGTACTTTTTATCCAAGTACTGTAACATAATAAATCCTTTATATTGATTTGTAAATAGAATATAATTAACCAAATAATTTCCCTAGGGAGTGCTAAACCAGGTGTGAAGTTAGGACTTTTTGTTGTAAACTTGGTGATGAATAGTTTAATACCTTGTGCACCCTTTTTTGGTTTATGACCCCTAGATACATATCTACCACATTCTATATCCACGTTTAGTATCTAGAAAGGGATTTTAATTCTTGAAAACCCTCATAATCTATACATTGTCAGTACAAAAGGTTATCATTATATACTTATACATATCACATATATTTATCACCAGGACTTTTACAAATAAAAATTTATCCCAATATCTAAAATATACACTATTTTTATAACTAACATAATGGGATATCTATACCATTTATACTATTATTTACATTTACATATCAACACATAAATTATCTTCAACATACAAAATAATATATAAATTAATCTAAACCCTACAATGTTACCAAATATGATTCACCATAGATATGTCTATCTCTATTATATATTAAAAATAAAATATTTCACTACATAAAATTCTAATACCATTTAGATTTAGAGTTTTAGAGATTTTGGAAAAATCATAAACAAGTAAAATCCATTCCTTTTTCAACTAATACAAATGTTTGCACTATATAAGAAACTTTTGAACCATTAAAAAGTATTTAACAACTCCCATAAATACTCCACATAATATAATATCTTATACATTTAATACTTTTATTATCTTCATAACTGAGTAAAATTTGAATATAAGAAAGGGGTTGTCTTGGATGCTTGGTATGGGTAAACATAAGTGATAACAAACAAATATTATATGTGAGAATAAGATGATAATATGGGTATAATCAAGATACATAATACATTTATACCCAACAAATCATAAAACCTAATTAAAGGAATAAGTCATGGAATTACATAAGAATACATCATCCAAATTTCTTATATCATGGAAACAAGGCATACATAGAGAATTGTAGAACAACTATAAGCATAAGGAAGCAATACCTTTGAGAGTCATGCACATGAACCCACACTTGTGTGGTAACATAATTTCACTTTTGTATGCATAACCTTTATAATTCACACCCTTTCACCCTTGTTTACGAGAATGTAAATTACACCCACATATACATATCTCATTAGATGTAAATTTTTTTAAAAATCCATTATAGGGAGACATAAGGCCTCAATCATCATAATTCATATACATGTGTTCCATATTAAATCAATAATAATATCATAGAGAAACACTGGGAATGAAATATATTTCATATCCTTTCCAAAATGTATTCACATAAGGGATCATTCACAAATCAACCAATAATCATTAGATGACAAACACATATAAAATAAATGGATATTCATTAAAAATAATTGAAAATATAGTTAAATACCATTATACCATGAAAATATATAATATAGTATTTAAATAATATAAATAATGGGTACACATTTATGTTAATAATTTTCCGAATTAATCATTTATGGAATCTAGAAAAATAAAATTCAATTGAAATAATCAAGAATATGGTATATATAGAGGAATGACATTGGAAGAAAAAAATTTGTCACACAATATATATTATTAGGAAAGGCAATAGTAGAGTTATAGAATTTCCCTTATATAAATTTAACGTTTCTCATTAGTGAAAAAATTTGTAAATAATAAATTGGTGGTTGAATATTACTTTTATAATTATTGTAGAATATTATTTTTAAAATATTGATGAAAATGACTCATTTTCAATGAAAAACTATTTAAATAAAACATAGATAATATTGGTTAAATAATTTACTTTTTAAAACCAGGAAACATCAAAAATAATTTTCAAAATTATGGGAATTAGGTTCAGGTAAAAAAAATTAAACTGATTTTTTTTTCTTATTATTATAAAGAAAGTATATGTTATAAAGTCACTGGTTTCTTTTAAAAATTCATAGTTAGAATGTTTGGAAGAAAAATTTTGAGATATATATTTTCAATAAATATTCAATAATGGAGTATATAGAAATACATAAAGGTTTTTATATGATAAACGGGGTTTAAGATAAAAAATATATCCATTATATGTAAAAATAATATTTTGAAACACCTTAATTGAAAACCCATATCAAAAATAAAGATGAAAAATTTCCTTTTGAAAAGTAGTGATGAAAATTTAGTGGATAACATGAACTAATTCATATTTTAGTTCCCAAAAAAAGAGGAAAACATTGGTTTGAAGGAAAAAATGGACATGAAATAAAATATTCCGTGTTAAGAAGGTGAGTTATTCTTATCGACATTATACTTTTAATTTGTAAAAAAATTAAAAAAAGTGTTCACTAAAGAGGAGAAGTAATTTCCCAAAGAATAAGATGAAATTAAAAAAAATTATACAATTTAAGGTTCAAATAAATCTTCAAAAATAATATTCATGTAAGAACTATTATGACCCAATGTATTAAAAAACTTGTTGATGAAACCCTTACAACATTAGAAATGCTCGAATAAATTCCTATGGATTGATATGATTTAAAATGAAGAATTAAACACCTTAAATAATGATAGTATAATGATATATAATATTAAAATTTAATTTTATACACCAATCCAAATAAAATATTGTGTGTAATTTGAAATATGTCACAAGAAATAAAATTCGGGATAAGAAAATATTACCGTAGTCACGATTCGTTCTCTACAAGAACCTGACTTACTAAATAATAAATTTAAGTTGATTATATAACTTATTAAAAAAATTATTAATTTTTTTTTAATATTTACCATTTTTATTATATACTATTTATTTATCATATTGTTTTTTCTCATGTTTTCGTAAAAATGGAATCAATGTCGGCTTATTTTGATAATTATAGGGGTCAATGATGATATTTTCTTACTAAGTTAAATATAAAATATTACTTTTTTATCACCATAAAATGATCATTAATATATTATTAACATATAATAATGTAGTTATTTATGTTTCTATATTAATCTGTGATAGAGTTTAACAACATCATTCAAGTTGGTGTTTAGACTCACCAAAACATGAACATACCATAATTTGATGTGTGAGTACTATTAATAAATTGTTTATTTTGACATAAAATCATTATAATAGAATCATAATGATATTTTTTATATTTTTTATGTCTTAAAATAATTTTTTATTATATTTTATAAATAATGGAATTCAAGAGGAAAAATAAAAAACATTACTTCATGGAGGTTATAGTTCATGCAATGTAAGTTTAATGGTTTCATTTTACAATGAATGATATGAAATAAAGGGTGTATTAATTTATATATTAATATTCATAATTATATAAAATATATTTCTAATATATTGTTTTATTCAATTCTTATAACTAGTGAAGTGAGGTATTAGTGAGAACTGAAGATATTGATTCATGATGGCGGTAGTCCACATAATGCATGATCAATGTTCTTTTATTTGTCTAAATCAATGGGAAGGAATAATTATGTGTTATTTTATACATATAATAATACTTCAGTATAATAATAATAATAATAAATTCATTATATTACTATTTCTAGGGTAGTTTTGGAAGATCGGGACTAAGAATAAAAGGTAAGGGTTGAGTAATAATTATATCGTGACCCTAAACATTCTCTTAATTAACTCCTTAAAATTGAAAGACTTAATCTAACATATATTGATTTGGGAATATATAAATTAAAATGGAATCATATCAGATGAAAAAAAATCAGGTTTTTAGGGGTATTTCAAAGGGAAAGTGGATCATTTAAAGGGTGTAAGTGATCCCCTTTTATAATTGAATAATAGTGAACTTTTCTGAACATACAATAATTTTCAATGATATCATTAATCAATTAAATGTTAAATAACTCAAAAATTTAGAAATAATGGATTTTGGGGTAATATTGGGTTAATAATGATTAAACCATTTATTTCCCTATAGTGTTTTTAAAAAATTGATGTCATTTTCTCATATATTTTTAATTATACCTTTTTTTGTTTTAACTAAGATAAGTAATTTTTACCCAAGTAAAATATATTTTAATAAAAATATAAAATAATAAATATTACTAAATTTGATTGTTCTAAATATAAATTAAATCTCCATTTAATCTAATTTAATTTTTTAAAAATAAACAAATAACTTTTATATTAAATAATATTATATATTGAAAAATTGTTTTTCAAAAAAAATGTTGTTTTAATCATTAGGTGTTCTTAATATTATTTAGTATTGATTTCCAATTGAATGTATGATAATATATTTAAATATATTTTTAAAAATTATAATAATTCAAATTTAATAGTTAATTAATTTATTTTATTAGATAAAAATTACACAATATTAATTATATAATTTTTTAAAATTAGAAATTTTACCATTATCATAGTCATTAACTTTAATCTTAGTAATCATACTTTTATTTCAAAAAATGAAATTAATATTATTAAATAATATGATAATGTTGATATAAAATATGGAATCCATTTTTTGGATTTAATTTCTATAAGTTATGAAAGATAATTTTCTATATTAGAAAATAAATAGTTTTTAGAGTAAAATATTACTTCTATTTCCAAAATGAAAAACATGGGTTTTATTGTCATAAACCAAGACAGGATCCCATCCAACCCAACATCCAACATGGTCCGATACATGGCCCAAAGGGCATTAAAAATACCCAAGGTACAGAAACTAGTATAGGGTATCAAATTATTCATAATGGGAATGATTTATCACAAACTAATTAGGATCAAATAAATAATGTTAACATATAGATAACTAACAAAAACCGAATCCATAATAATATAAAAACTAATCTAGATAAAACAACTGATGATTAAAATAAAACTAAATAAAACACTAAATCTAAACCATCAAACATGATCTTCACATGACCTCATGGTAACCACGAACCATAATACCAACCTTCTATAAAGGTAAGCAATAGAACCAGAAACTTATTTATTCAAAACAACTCGGGTCTACCAACATCGAGTGGTACAAGTAGGGTGTGAGCTTAAACTTCTCAACATAAAATACCCTATATTATATTCATTTCCATTCTTGAAATAATCATGAAGTAATTTTTTTAAAATATAGCAATAAATTTGGGTTTTAAAAAAAATTTATAATGTAAGAAACCAAACAAGGAATTCCAAAATTTCTCCTTTAAAAACAACACATGCAGTTTCCCATTTACAAAATGGCTTCACATTAATCAACCTTTTTATAAACCAAACCCAAATACATAAACAATCTATATCACTTAAAGGGTTGTTCTAAAAGTAAAATAAATCAAAAAATTTGGTACAAATAGAATGATCAAGACCCAACATGTAGTAGAAAATAGACATAGAATATAGATAGTAACAAAAGATAATTTCCAAAACATACCTATAGTCATCTTCAGATGTACTTAGATCAAACTCGCCTATTGGAATATAGTGAATCTCTATAGTTAATAACCAACTAGACACTCTAAACTAGACAATCTAGTGGCACATCTCTTATATCCCTGTACTGTTAAGTGGGTACAAACCCATCTAATTTGGATTGACAAGAAATCTTCACTAAAATCAAGAAAAGACACCTATGACTCCTGTGATAATAATAATAATACTAATAAAACTTGAAAAATGTGTTATAGAAACCACAACCAATGATGTTCTTTGGCATAGTCCACTAGAGAGGACCTCATCCATAATCTCATTTTTCCAATAAAATCCACATGAAAGATACACTAGAGGATCTCATCCAAAATTCCACTAGTTTCAAGATATATTCCAAGCATTAAAACTCGCATGAAAATTCATTTCTTTCACAAGTGACAATCAGTCCATCACATCATTTGAGTTACAAAACCATGTTCCCAAACATTATAAAATTACAAATAGGATTTCACATCAAAAGAGTTTTAAAAAATGATTCTAAACCCTCTCATGGTGATATATGGGCCTTACATTTCTAAATCTAATTCCATTTCCAACACCATTTTAAAGCACATAGTGTCCTTTAAACATAAATAACGTTTAAGAAAACACCATGTGTTTTAGATGTCTTATATATGTTTCAAAATCTGAGTTTTAGGTTAAGAATGATTGTATAGAACCATTATCATCTATGTGCCCATCGACTTGTGCCCCCTATGAACCTGAATATGGGCCCACATCAAATTGAACAATAATTTAAATCATGTGAGTTCCCATAGGCCATTATCAATAAAGAAATTTTTACACCACTACCAATACAATAACAGTACACAATCACTCAATAAAAATATGCATTTAAAATAAAAAATTGATGGAAATTTATAAACCTTTTTCATCATAAAAAGAAGGAATCTAAAACACTCACCTATATCAAAATTCTCTTAAAACCAAGAAACCAAAATGTTATTAAGTCCAAACAAACTGAAACTTTCTTAAGTCATTTAAAGAATCACATGGAAATTTTATCAAACACCATATATTGATAAAAAATGATATAAATGTTTATTGGCCACTTGAAAACAATTTCACACAAATTTAACATCATTAAAACATTATATAAATTTATAATAAAACATGAAATGTAATGTAAACACATATAAAAACAATTAGGAAATCTCAAGAATGGTTGGAGTTTTTCAGAAAGGAAAGGTATAGAATCATATACCTCAATGAAATGCGAATGTTATGTAAATTTAGGATGAGGAAGAACACACCCCAAGGTACAGAACACACAAACTAACATCCATGAAGATCAACCACACATCAACCATTACTCTTAGGGTTTGGCCAAAATAGAAACCCCACCAAGAAAAACCAAGATCCCAGAGGGAAGGAATATGCGAATATGAAATTGACCAAGAATCTAACAGAAAAACACTTTAGAACCATTAAGGGGCTCCAAAAATGAATAGAGAACAAGGGAGGAGAATGATGTGGGACCCCCAAGTGCATCTCGGTTAAGAAAGGGAGAAAATACTAAAATAGGGTTAAAATATCAAAGGGTAAAACATGGAATTTAACAATTTTAATGATCTGGGAAACTCACAAGATTATGCCTCATGGTTTATTAATATTTTTTCCAACCATGCTCCCTCTACTAGACAAGAGGTTCAACCTACATGGTTTGACCACACATTTACCAAAATGTGTGCAACCCATTCTAAACACCAGTTCCCAGATCTAGAACCTCCCTTCACAATGTATACATGGTTTGAAATACCATAAAAACTCGTTCTCCATACCTCAGACATCAAAACATGATCGACACTATTTTTTGGGAGAGGGTACATAGTTTCCCTTAACTGTGTGCTAACTGTGTACCTTCTTCTGTCAACCACAAGATAACTATTTCTCAAAAAAAAACTCATCGAAAAATCTCCATAACTCAAAAATTAGAATCATGGATTAACCCGAACCTCAACAAAATTATCCAAATTTAAGAAATAAATAAAATTAAATAACTTCCACGGTTGGAGTGTGACAATTTCCTGCACTAAAAATATATTCTTCCCCTAGAGAGTCTCCTAGAAGAAAGGTAAATAAAACATGATCCCAAATAAAAATTAAGACGAATATAACCACAAAAATACGGCTGACCTTTCACATTAAAGTAACACCCAACATTTTCTAGAGGAAACCACAAAATAATGAATAATGGGATAACATAATAGAGTTATCCCCATCATAATAAGTCAAGTAATGATTTAGAATGTCCTCAGACCAGCCCAACGTGAAAAACCCACTACAAGGTAACCCAAAAAATCGAGAAATCCCATCCTAAACTAAAAACTATATACATTAGGGTGTACTCTTGAGAAAAACTCAGAATAAATAGTGAATAAAAAAATCATCAATTCCAATAAAGTAAAGAATCGTCTATTGAGAATAACTAAATAGAAACTAATCCACAAAAGAACCAAGCACACCCAAAGGAGAACAAATAATTCTAAAATCAACATTTAGATAAATATAAACACATGTCTTTTAAAAAGGGACAAAATCCTCAAACATTCATAATAAAAATTTTGTATTACCAAAATATAAAAACTAAAACATAGAAACATTATCCATATCCATTCCAATACTGGAGACAAATCTAGTCCAAGGTTCCCAAAACCCCTGATAATTCTTGAATGTGTGAAAAGATTCACTTCGATGCATATGGATGGATCCCTAATGTTTGAACCATATTATGCCCCATAGTCATGCACTTACACCCTTAAATCAATGCTTTTTTCTTTGAGCAATAATTCTTACAAAACCTCTCCAGGTTACCCAAATAGCCACAAATAAAAAATCATTTTCAGTAGTATGAAAAGACATCTTTGAATGCCAAAACTGATTGCATTGGAATCATATGAGTGAACATTCTGACAAATGAGAATCCAAAACCAATGAGTGAGTCTCCTCAAGAATAGGTTCCTCTAGAACACACCAATCACCAGATGAATAACTTGTAAGAGTTCTAAGGGAAACTGTATAACTATCGTCATGTTCTCCAAATTCTAACTCAGCTAATAACGCTTCATCTACAAAAATCCGAAACTAATCTTAACATGATGACATAAATCAACTCTTATTCCCCATAAAAACACCCTAAATGTAAATTGAATTCTTCAACAAATACTGCATCTATGTACCCAAAGAAAAGGAATCTAGCACCTTGAAGTGGCCAACATATGCATTCATTGTTCATGGCCCTTTCTGAATAATCATGAACTCTTCTATTTTCATCATCTTTATCTCCTCAGGTATAAAACATCAAACAAAAATGGACTTAATCACTTCCCACATCATCCCAACCTGCATCAATGACAGATAAATCACCTTCTAATAATCCAATGTTGTACCGTCAATAAAACCTAGAAACACATTCACTCTCAAGGACTCTATAGTTCCCAACAATCTGAAGACACTCTAAACTTCCATAATCCATTCCACTACATCAAACAAACCTCAATCACCATGAATGATAAGAAAAAACTAAGAAGAACCAAAAACTGGGAAAGACCCACTATAAATTTGGGGGGCCGTTCTGGGTGGCATATTCTGAACAACACAAAGATCATAAAATCAAGTTCAATAACAACATAAAACATAACTAAAAAGGCAATCTAAATCCAAAACAATAGGCTCACAGGCCAAACATTATAGGCATAACCAAAAATTTTCTTTTCAAAAACCACCCATTTTATTTCAATTTCAGAAAAATAATTCTTCTAAGGCCACATTCCAAATTAAAAAACCGCATTTAAAAAATATTATCAAAGAAAAATTCATTCCAAAAATCATTTTACCCTTTAAAAAATCATTTTGGAAAAACAAATCCAAACTATTTGTTTCAAGTACTCACCCATGGAATCCCATAAACCCTCACAGGTGTATTCATCTCAATTACTCTTATATTATCCATTTAAACATGACAAAATGAACTTTACACACATATGTGAACGACCATAATGAGTACCAATGGTCACTTTTACCATTTTATCATCAAACCCAAGCATTTAATGAATCCTTAATTCACTTTTTTCCTTTAAAACCCATTTCACCTTTCAATATGTAATCACAGGAAAGAGATCATTTCCATTTCAAAAACCATTTTCATTTTTAATGCTCACTTACACCAACCGAACTCCAAATAAAAACAACTTACACCAAACTTCCAGGATAAGGAACAAGTGTTTGTGCGTAAATCATCTACATGGTTATTGGGCCATACACGAAGTAAGAATCAAAAAACTAATAGTACCTTGAACCATGAACTTGGAAACCACATGCATCACTAATCCATGTCATAACAGAACATGAGACTATATCACCTCCATTTTCATTCCTCAATCCAAAACCAAAACAAAATACTAAAATATCATACTTCCCTAGACAACTTTTGGATTATAGTAAAAAAGAGTTCCTGACATCCTTCTAGTACCTACATCATGAGTCCTAATAATCCTAATCTCCATCAGCATAGACCCCAAATAACAAGTGAAAAATATAATACCATTTTAAAATAAACCTTGATAGGATTCCATCCAACCAGACATATGACCATGTCTGAGACATGGATAAAAGGACATTCATGATACTCATAGGGTGGAAAATTGTGCTGGGTATCAAAGTAATCATAATTGGAATGAATTTTCCCATAAAAATAAGGATAAAATAAATAATCTAATCACACAGACTACCAATAATAACTGAATCCAAATAAATATAATAACTAATCTAGATAAAACAACTACTGATCAAAATAATAACGAATACAACAGTCCAAATCAATCATGAAACATGACTTCCAAATAGACTCTTGTTCACCACAAACCACAATACCAACCAACACAAAAGTTAATAAATTAAAATATAAACATTCACCTAAAAAATAGCTCAGGTATACCACTGCCCAGTGGCACAAGTAGGGTGTGAGCTTAAACAGATCAGTATGCAATCACCATATAGTCCTTGTATTTTCTTTTCCAAAATAGTCCATAAAAATTATTTTCAAAATAAACCAATAAAAAATGAATCTAAAACATTTTCAATAAGTAATCAATTAACCACGTCATTCCCAAATTTATTCTTTAAAAACAACAGATGAAACTACCATTTTAAAAAATGGTTTCACTTTCAACAACCCATTTCATAACCAAACCAAAATATAAATCCAAACCAGATCACCAATAAGAGATGTTCCAAAAGTAAAAGAAACCAAAAAAGAAATTAAAAAATTGTAAGATCAATACCCAACATGTATCATAAAATAAAAAAATAATATAGATTGTAAATCATGAGTGTTTTTTTAATATCCCTAGATAAATCCATGGGTGTACTCAGATCGGACACACATGTCGATTCATGGTGCAGCTCAATAGTCAATAACCAACTATCCACTCTAAATGATCAAATCTAGTGGAAAGTCCCACCTAGCCCTAGGATATCATGGGGTTACAAACCAATCTAATCAGGGTTAACAGGGAACCATAACTTATCACGACCCGTCCCCCGAGGCCTGTACCGTGACTACCATAAGCCCTCATTCAATAGGCTAGTGGTTGGTGACTAGAACTGGAATGTTGCATCCCTAAAACGGAATGGAATTGCCTTTAATACAATAAAATCAAACAAAAATGAATGCAATAGGATGTAACCATGATGTAAAAATGTTGTAGTAAAAGTGTGTACTGAAAGTAAGGGGTCATAATACAAGCTCAATTGAAAAGATTCAACTACAAATGAAAATAGAAAACAGCTCCGGAGATCATCCGCCGGGGATCCTACATGAAGGTTTGGTACATCTCATCTCTATAGCTCTCCACATTAACCATCACCTCCATCAACCATCATGTCATAGCTCTCCAAGTCTCACTCAAGGATAATCATTGTCTACACAAGAGACAACAAGGTGTGGGAAAAACCCGTGCAGGGGTGAGTATAACATTACCCATTAGGGAGCCCGAGACCCCCGAAGGTCTCTCAAAATTCCACAAAGGAAAACCACAAGTATGATCTCAATCACAAATCATAAAGAAAAAGACAAAGATCAAACCAGGTATAACAGAGTATAACAGTATAGATGATTAATCGTAAAGCTAGATTATCTTATTCTGTCAAGGGGAAATACTGTTAACCCAAACAGGATTGATGGGTACTAACCCTTTCAAAACACACACAGGATTGATAGGTGTTGATTCACACAGAATATCTAGGTTCTAATTAACACGGAATATCTAGGTGTTGATTCATAGAGAATCGCTAGGTGCGGATTCACAAATAATTTTTAGGTGATGATTCACAAAGAATCGCTTGGTGTTGATTAACAAAGAATCGCTAGGTGTTGATTCACATAGAATTTATCCGTGGTGATTCACAGAGAATCACTCAGTGCTGATTCATATAGAATTACTAGGTGCTGATCCACATAGGATCGCTCTTCATTCATCATGTCTCAACCAGCCACAAGATTTCCACTCATAGTACACTTGTTTTTTTGTGAAACCGGTCCTCAATCCATTGGTCATATTTCAATTGGCCCGAAGTCCAACTATGAAATTACCCAATGATCTATCATGTCATACTAGTTCTAATACAATAGATGTTGCATCAACTGGATTCCCGGTCTATATGTTATTGTCATTATAGTGATGAGGGCCTGGATGGATTCGATGTCGATCTAACCCGGTCATACTCCAACTTTCTCTAAAACTCTCCTGAACTATCTCAAAAGGAATGTATCAAACCAAGGATCCAAGCGGTGTAAACGGTTTATCAAACAGATGTCCAGTTCACATAATACAGCCCTTTTAGCTTATAAGGGTCCAAGAGGGGTTCGGGTCCTGTCCGACCCAATCTGGTCCGACCAGACCCAGTTATGGTCGACCCGACCCAGTTAGGGCTGATTGACTCAGTTCGGGCAGACCCAACCCGGTTCAGGTCCCTGACCTGATCCGTGTTTGACCTAGTCCGATCGGGCTGGGCTGTGGCGGGGTCGGCCTGCTAGGCCATGGCTGGCCTGCCAGCTGGCATGACCCGCATGAGGGTTGCGTGGTCCACCTCAAGAACGACTGAATGAGCCATTTGGATCTTTAAATGGAAGTGTCAGGTTGTGCTACCTCTTCACCAGTGGGACCCACTGGGAAAGTGTCCCCTCCTTCACCATCGGTTCGTAACTGTGGCCTACTCACCACAGCATGTTGCCTCCCACCTTCACAGTCGGCCGAGAGTCGGCTGCATGTCTGTCTTCTAGGGCATCGAGCAGCGCCACCTCCTTCCACTTTCGGCAAGCTCCACCCACCACCTTCAACTTCCAGCAATGGAGGGACTTTTGCGGGCCACCGGGTGAGCTTTGATGGTCCATTTTTCCTTCTAGATGCACCTGCAATCCGCCCACAATGCAACCATCATTGCATGTGTCCCATTTTCTGGTTTCTGTCGTTTTGGAAAATAAACTCCCTTGAAGAACGCAACATGAAAGAATCAGCATAGGGTCTGGCCTTTTTCGTTTGGCTCATTTCCTATGCATTAGAATTATAACAAGTAGAAGATTATTCAATTCATCAATATAATCATTAATAAATTAACCCCTACCTAATATTTCAATGGATATGTTGTGGTGTTGGAAGGATCATTTGTCTTAGAGCGATAATAGCTCGTGTCTGGCTCTCAATTTGAGTATGGAATACTTTAACTTCATCCATCATTTCCTTCAGTGGACTAGACACAGCAAATCCCAGAGATAGCTCCAGGGATTTCTCCACACTCCTCATTTCTTTAATCATGATTTTATTCAAATCTTCCACTGATTCTCTCAGTGCTTATTTCATTTTATCCTTTAAGGACTCAAGGTCCTCCTTGGTTTCCAAATTGTCAGCCACAACAGGTAGGATAATAGAATCCCTTCGGGGCTAGTATTCCTCATCAAAATCTCCATAATTCAGTCCAAGAACCATATATCCTGGATCTAATGACCAACTTTCGATGTCATATAGCACAAAAACTGAAACAAGATGCTCCCCCTCACATAGAGCATTCTCTTGAGGAATCTCCTCTATCTGTTCTTCTCTAGGTAACTCAACAACCTCCTTTGCAGCTTCAGTTGATTCAACAGAAACTTGCTCGTCCAGTTCAATAGTAGGGTGAGTCCTATCCTTTTATGAGTCATCAATGACTCCCACATCAATGGCAGTAGGTTCCACTCCTACTTCCTGATTCGGCACTATCTTGAAATTACTATCTATTAGAGGGCTCAAACTGAGCTCTTCTTCTTCACTGTCTTCACCATTGGCTTCAGCAACAACCTCCTTTTCTTCATGAGTAAAATGATCTGACTTGGTAGCCTCATCCTCTTTAGAGTTTTCCTTGACAATATTCTGATATGCTTCCTCTTCTTCTTATTCTTCAGTGGTCTCAGTATCACTGTTCTTTAGAATAGTCTCTCTCCTAGGTAGTTCTTTTGGAGGGCTAGCTACTCCAAAAGCTACTATCCTTATAGGACTGTGAGGAAAATCAGGATCACTCCCATCATCAACAGGGGTGTTGTCTATTTGAGGGTCCACAGCTCCTTCAGCCTCCTCCTCATCAGAATAAACTGGTTCTGGCTCATCAGGCTTCAGGCCTAGATCTCTTTTGTATTTAGGTCTACTTGGATGATTAGTAGGGTCAAACTTTTCATACACCGTTCCCTCATCATTCACCCATGGCCTTTTCCAGAGATTCCAGCTAATTTTCATGAATTTTCAAATCACCTTGGAGGTACAGACACTGTTCTTGGCCACTATCATCTCTTCTTGATTTCCAGTCACACTCTTTACTTATAGCATAACTGAGATAAGCTTAGCATGGAATAAGTCAATGAACTTTGAACTTTCCTTGTTCATATCCTAAAATTGTGCCATCAGTAACCTACATAGGTTATTCTTATTTTCATGCTTCAGTAAGTACATCAGGAATATGTCCTGGTACTTTAGTACAGTAATGTCCCCTCTCCTCGGACTAAGTACATGCTGAATGAATTTGAATAAGAGCATGTCTTCTCCATTCATCTCAACTTCAATGATCCTTCTTGATTTTCCACCTCCTGTCAGTTCTTCCAGAGATTTTTCATAGTCAAAAATAGCACTGTCTAGAGGAGCCACTCTAGAGTAGTAGTCATACATTCCTTCATGATGAACTCTCAAACAGGCATCCCACTCAACAGATGAGAAACTAACTTCATTTCCATTGACTCTAGATATTAGCTTATGCACATCCTCTTCCTCTTCAAATGTTAGATATTCATAGAATTCTTTCAGAAGCCTAGGGTAGTAAGGTCCACTGTTGTTGGCAAAGCATTTGGTCCATCCTTGGGCATCTAGTACTTTTAGTAATAATGACTTGCTCAACAGCAGACATTCTTCACTTAGCTCCTTCTCAGAAAATATTTTTCTCTTGGTCAGATGCGGGTTTACAGGTCCCGACAGGGTGTTACTGGATTCAGATCAAGTCCTCTTTGGATTTGGCGCATCCTCATTGACAGTCGGAGGTTGCTTGGTTCTGGCCATAGAGATTGAGAGGATCAAGGATTCAGGTGAAGGGTTAGGGTTTAGGAATTTTGAAAGGAAGGTTCGAGATTGAGAGAGGAATGTGGATTGAGATATGTTTGTTGCCTTTGATTTTATCATTTAGGGATTAAAATAAAATATAAATAATACAAAGAAATAATCACGGTTCTAATTCCCGCAAATAAAAACAAACAGAGAGGTATTCAACAGTGAGATGTATCAGTGAGGTACACCGGTGAGGTGAAATAGTGAGGTATAATAGTAAGGTCCAACTGTGAGATCTAACTGTGAGGTATCACTGTGAGGTTCAACTGTGAAGTCTAACAGTGAGGTTTTACTATGAAGAAATTAATCATACCTAACTCATGTTTGATGTAATTTAGCCTCTTAGAATTCAAGGGCTTTGTGAATATATCATCCAATTGATGTTCAATACCAATGAATTCAAGAGTGATATCACCCTTTTGATAATGATCTCTCAAAAAGTGATGTCTCATATCAATATGCTTTGTCCTAGCATGAGATACTGGATATTTGGAAATGTTAATAGCACTTGTATTTTCACACTTTATAGGGACATGTTTGAACTGATATCCATAGTCTAGTAAAGTGTGTTTCATCCACAGAATTTGAGCACAACAACTACCAGCAGCTATGTACACAGATTCGGCAGTAGATAATGCAACAGAATTTTTCTTCTTTCTATGCCAAGATACTAGTGAATTGCCTAAAATGTGACATGTCCCCGAGGTGCTTTTTCTATCTAACTTGTAACCAGAAAAATCAGCATCAGAATAACTCAACAAATCAAATGATTGTACTTTTGGTTAAAATAATCCTAATTTCGTAGTATGTTTGAGATATTGAAAAATTCTTTTAACATCTGTTAAATGAGACTCTTTTGGATTGGCTTCAAAGCGAGCACACATACATACATTGAACATGATGTCAGGTCTACAAGCTGTAAGTTAGAGTAGACTTCCTATCATACCTCTGTAGTTGGTTTGATCCACTGCTTCTCCAGCTTCATCTGTATCCAACTTACAAGTGGTACTCATTGGAGTGTCACTATCTTTACTACCATCTAAAGAAAAACGTTTTAATAGATCCTTATTATATTTAATTTGATTTAAAACAATTCCATTTTTATTTTGAAGGATCTAAAATCCAAGGAAAAATTTGATTTCTCCCATTAGACTCATTTCAAACACATTTTGCATTATTTTTGAAAAATAAACACATAATGATTTTTTAGAAGATCCAAAAATAATATCATCCACATAAATTTTTACAATCAAAACATCTTTAAAAATCCATTTAATGAAAAGAGTAGGATCAACTATCCTTTTTTTAAAACCTTTTGATATATGAAAATAGCTGAGCATATCATACCATGCTCTTGGAGCTTGTTTTAAGCCTTAAAATGCTTTAGATAGTTTGAAAAAATGATTGGAAAAATGGGTATTCGTAAAACCAAGAGGTTGTTCAACAAACACATCCTCAACTATGTATCCATTTAGAAAATCACTTTTAACATCCATTTGATAAAGTTTCAAATTCAGATGAGCTGCATAGGAAAGTAGTATCCTAATGGCTTCTAGTCTAGCTACAGGTGAAAAGGTCTCCTCATAGTCAATTCCTTCTTCTTGACTATATCCTTGTGCAACTAGCCTAGATTTATTTCTAACTATATTCCGGACTCATCTACATTGTTTCTAAACACCCATTTAGTGCATATGGTTATGGTGTCCTTGGGTCTTTCCACTAATTCCCAAACTTTGTTCCTTTCAAACTGATTTAGTTCTTCTTGCATAGCCATTACCCAAAATTCATCATTGATAACATCATTAATATTAATGTGTTCAAGCTATGAAAGAAAAGATTGATGTTCAACTTGGTTTCATAGAGAAGCTCTAGTTTGTGTTCCTCTATTCAAATCGCCTACAACAACATCTATAGGATAATTATTAAGAGTCCTAGTATCTATAGGAAGTGTTGAACTAGATTCTTCATAGTTGTCTGTTGGTTCAAAATCAGCAGGTACAGATTCTGGAAAATTTTCAGAACAGGATACTTTTACAGGGGATTCACTAACCTTATCATTAAGGATCAGATTTGATAATTCTTCCTCAATATTTCCATGAGAGGTTTTAGGCTCATGTGGATTAGTTTCATCAAATTTGATATGAACTGATTCTTCCACACATTTGGTTTTCTTATTGAACAATCTATAAGATTTAGTTGAAACAGAATAACCAAGAAAAATTCTTTCATCACTTTTGGGAGAAAATTTGTCAAGATTATCTTTAGTATTAAGTATAATAACTTTGCAACCAAAAACTCCAAAGTAATTAAACTTAGGCTTCCTATTATTCCAATGTTCATAAGGGGATCTTTTTAGAATAGGTCTAATCAAAACTCTTTTAATAATGTAACAGGCTGTATTTACAACTTCAGCCCTAAAATAAATAGGTAAGTCATACTCATTAAGCATAGTCCATGCAATTACTTGAAGGGTCCTATTTCTCCTTTCTAAAACTCCATTTTGTTCGGGTGTCCTAGGGGCAGAAAATTTGTGACTATAGCCATTGTGTGAGTAGTAAGATTCAAACTCATGACTCTCAAACTCACGACCATGATCACTTCTTAGGGTTTTAATCATAAGTCCACTAAGGTTTTCTACAAAATTAGAATATTTGACAATGTAGGATCAACCTTAACTTTTGTGAGCTAAAAAAGTATACCCAAGTATACCTTGAAAATTCATCTACAAGAACATAAACATAGTGCTTCCCATTTATACTTGAAACTCCTGATGGTCTAAAAAAATCTATTTGAACCAACTCAAGTGGTTGAGAAGTTGAAACTTCTTTCTTTGGTTTGAAAGAAACTTTGTGTTGTTTTCCCTTTTGATAGGGATTACACAATTTATCATTTGGGAATTCCAATTCGGGTAGGTCTCTAATTAATCATTTCTTAGATATCTTCGTCAGTGAGTGCACATTACAGTGTCTTAATATTCTATCCCACAACCAGGATTCTTTATGAAAATCATTTAAGCAGGAAAAATTTTGTTTGGATAAGGAGTTTAAATCAACAGCATATACATTCTCATTTCTATATGCAGTGAAAACTAAATCATTTTTTGAATTAAAAACATTGCATGAATCATTATAAAATTTAACATTAAGTCCATCATCACATAACTAAGATATGATAAGTAAATTATACTTTAATCCATCAACAAAAAGTACTTTAGAAATTAATATTGTATCAGGGTTACCAATCTGGCCTAAGCCGATGATTTTTCCTTTTGCAATCTCACCAAAGGTGACATCACACCATCAAATTTAATTAGACTCTTAAGGAAAGAATAGTCTTTTGTCATATATCTTGAACATCCACTGTCCAAGTACCATAGGGTCTTACAGGAACTCCTTAAGTAAATTACCTGCAAACCAGATTAAACATAGGATAATTTTGGTACCCAGATCTTCTTGGGTCCAGAAAGGTTAGCCAATAAAACATTGGCAACCCATATTTTATTTATAGTTTTTCTAAAATCATCAAACATATTTTGATACATAAATACATTGTTCGGTCATTTAGAAAATTGTTTCTCAAAAGATGATCCAGAATTTGCATTGAACTGTCCAGATTTTGGATCTAATTTTGTTTTGCTAATTTGTCTTTGTCCAGGTTAATATCCATGACCAATTGTATGTTTTGGTGTAATATGTTTTCCTAGAAACTGTGTCATGGTATCCCTACTAGAAGTGAACTTCTCAATATCATTTCTTAATTGTTCATTAGATTATTTGATCTAGGTGTTCTCTTTCAATAATTGAGCATTCTTTTTTTCTAAACTTAGATCTGTTTTAATATTCCTAGTCAAGGCATGTTGTTTCTTCAAAGATTTATATTTATCTTTTATTTCATTGCAAGTATATTCCAGTATATTGCACTATTCAAACAGTTCATCCTTATACATATTTTTATTATTATATGAATCATTGTTATTTCCAGAATAATAATCTTTTAGAATAGGTGAAATGGATACCTCAGATATGTTAGTCATGAAGCACATGTTGGCATGATTCTTTTCAGAATCAGTAGCTTTTGATTCGCTTATGCTGTCTTCCGAAGCACTACAGGTTTCTTTCCTGGCTTTCTTATACTTCTTGTCTTTATAGTCATATTTCGTTTTGAATTTTAACTTTGGACAGTCATCCTTGATGTGTTCATTCCTCTTGAATTCATAGCAGACTATATCATATTCTTTGTCAAATATCTTCCAATCCTTCTTCCACTCACCTTATTGATCATACTTACCCTTGTAGTTTGGTTTTCTGAAAAACTTCTTATTCATATATAACTTCTTAAATCTCCCGGATATTTGAGCCATTTCTTCATCACTGTCTGAATCTGAATTTTCAATAGCTGAACTTTCAGTAGGTATATGTATTTTCTCTTTTTCTTTTCTCTTTGAAGAAGTAGACTTGAATGCTACAGATTTTCTTTTGGGTTCATCATCTTCTTCTTTGTTAACCTTTAGTTCCTCTTAATACATCGTTAGTATACCAATAAACACTTTAATAGGTATCTTGCTGATGTCACATGACTCTCGGATAGACACAGAAGTGCCTCTCCATATATCAGTAAAACATCTCAATATTCTCATGATCTGCTCCTTTTCTAGAACATATTCTCCCAATGAACCCATGGTGTTTAAAATCTCATTAAACCTAGGATACATATCAGAAATGGGTTTATCATGTCTCATCTTAAAATTATCATTTTTAATAGTATAAGTATTTAATCTCATTTCCTTAACATTGGTTGTTCCATCATGAGAAACAGCCAAGGTGTCCCAAATTTCATTAGCTGTTTTTCATGCAGAAATTCAGTTAGATTCCTCATCTCCTAAAGAGTAGTAAAGGGCATTCATAGCTTTACAGTTATTATTGTAGTCAGATTTTGTAGCATCATCCCAGGTAGATCTAGCAGTTTTGGGGATCTCATATTTTGATTCTATAGTAGGCCAAATATCAAAACCAATACTTTCCAAATGAATTTTCATTTTAATTTTCCATTGAGCATAATTTACACCATTAAAGAAAGGTGGATTGTTAGTAGTAGCACCTTCTAGTCTATTGTCCATAACTAGATTTTACAAAATATATTAAAGAGATAAAATTTAGAACTGACAGAAATTTAATATCTTTGAGATAAAACTAAAATCACAGTTTGAAAACAGAGGGTTTGAAAACCTTTTTATAATTAAGAATGAACCCTCTGATACCAAATGTTGGTCAGAGTGGATACTCAAGATGGGGGTGAATTGAGTTCCAAATTAAATTTTTTGTTCAAACTTTTAAGCTTAAGGTCACCCAAATTAAAACGGCCCAGTTAATTAAGGTAGTAGAGATATAAGTGATATATTGTTCAACAGGTTTCTTAATGGTTGATTACTCCTCAGTACAGTTAGTATGAGAACTAATTCCACTTTTGAAACAATTTTACTAAAAAATTAAGATATAAACACTAACCAGAACTAACTATCAGAGTGAATATAAGATCAGATTTCTGTTTTTGTTAATATAAGCATAGCGGATAGGAATAAAACATATTAATGAAAGGGAAACCCAAAATATTTATATAAGAGTTTCCGTCTTATGTAAAGACCTAGTCCTCTTCACTTGGTGATCACCTGCCACCAAGCAGTTATATTAAAAAAGTGATACACAGCCTATATCGGGCTTTACAACAGCATTCACAAATTGTCCAGGTTTTTCAACCTCTACCATAGTTCTACGTGGGAAAATGAACATCCAACCAACACCAGGCTTCTTCCACAGTTATATGTGGGAAACAAATCTGAAAAATAGTTTGGTATAGGTATTTTTAGTATCCCACAGTTTAAGCTCAAAAGTCAGTGTGTGTAACATACACACTGCTCAAAATTTAATGTAATTAAACACAATAGAGCTAAAGATAGTGGGGTTGAGTTTAGAATGCTCTATTGTGTTGGAAGATCAGCTCAGGACTCGTTGGAATGAATGAAGTGATGTTTTTGGTCCTTCTCTGCAAGTTGACTCCAAAATAGTGTGTCACATCTTTCAGGTTATGACTTCCAGATGTAGAGATGATCAGCTTTTTGGATGTTAAGTTCTTTGCAGCACACCACAATAGATTAAAGGATATTCTTTCAATAGATCTTTGTGAGCCTCTATGTTCTTCTGAATGAGTGATTTTTTATTCTCTTCTTCTTTCTTTGGTATATAGTCTCTTATTATCGTGTTTTTTTGTTCAGTAGAGGCCGACAAGAGAAATGTTTCAACCACGTGTGGTCTTCCTCGTACATCGTACTGTCTCTTGATATCCCTGCAAATAACATTAAATAATGTCAGGTGCATTAGTTTTTCCAGACATGACCGTTATTATAGTATTAATAAAATTGGTAAAGGAACGACTAGAATATCATTTGACTGGTAGCAGATGCAGGTCACATGGTAGAATTCAACTGTGGTCTTTTCAACTGTTGACTTCATTAGTATATTATTCAACTGTGAAAGCCATCGGTATATTATTCAACTATGAACTTAAACGGCAGACTATTCAACTATGAACTTCATCAGTAGACTATTCAACTGTGGACTTGTAACGGTGAACTTTGTGCTTAGTGGATGCCTTGTAATGGTAGGTCCTCATCAGCAGACTTTGAGCAACAGTCGAATATCTCGATAGTAGGAGTTGTCCAGTGGTAGACTTCTACTTAACTTGTTCAAATGTAGGCTTGAACAGTGAGGTTATCAACAGAAGACTTGAGAAAAAGTCTGACAGTGGACTTCTAACAAAAGCCTTGTTACAGCAGTGACCTTGTGACAATAACTCTTTGTCTGTGAGCTTTGATAAGTAGATGATTGATAGACTTGTGACAGTAACCTTGTACCAGTAGCTTCTAACAATTACTGTAAATCTTCAACGATGATCTCCTAGCATTAGTGACTTAAGGTGATAGTAAGCTATAATGGTGACGTTGAACAGAAGGCTCTTACCAGTAGCCTTTAACAGCGAACTTATATTTAGATAAATATGCACTGTAAGTTGATGTAGCATAGTCATGAGTCTTAAAAATATACATTGTTGGGAATAAGAGAATTGTATATGTAAATTAAAATGATTAATGATTGACTTAATATATTATGATCAATATTTAAACATGATTTGGGATTATCAAAACAGGTTAGTCCAACACATCCTATATTAAAATATTGGGGCATTGTAATATAACTTTCTTCTCAACGTGTCAGCAAAACAATTCCCTTTCTATGGAGTATAAAAAACATTAATTCATAATCCTATGAAAATTTCAACCCCCTTTGTTGTTGTAAGATAAAATAACACTTGTAGAATATATATATATATATAACTCTTCGGATAAGTGAAGAGAAAAAATTTCTCACCAATGAGTTATTGTCTCTATAACTTAAAGGAAAACACTAATATAACTAGATCCATATCATGGGCCACATAGTTATTTTCTTGGGTTCATAAATTTAATTTCACATTTGAGAAAAATACTATATTTATTATCAAAAAATAACCAAATAAATAGCATGAATCATCAAAAAAACTGTAAAAATTACTCCTTCCTCTAGAAAAAGTATAGTAGGAGTGCTATCATGCTTCCACTTTAAATACTCAGAAGAATTATCACTATGTTCAATCCATAAAGAAGCATATCCTTCATGGTAAAATTTATTTTAGGTTTTTTAATATGAGATAAATTTTGAACAAACATTTTATAATAGCATGAGATACCAAGGAAACTATAAAACATTTCATTATTCTTGAGGACTACCTAAGAAAAATCCAACTCAATATTTGAATGATCCATATATAATTCCCCCCGAGACATGACATGAACTAGTAAATGTGCCTCATGAGCTAAAAAATTACACTACAATAGATTCCCAAATATCTTATGATGTTGAAGAACCCAAAACATTGCTAAAATATTCTCTTTATTATCTTCCTTATACATGGAACACAAAAGTATTTCATCAATAAACACCACAAAATAACTAAAAAAACTCATAAAATGTAGTCTTAATCAGTACCATGAACATGGTTGGTGTGTTAATAACACAAAATGGCATCAACATAAACTTATAGTTCCCATAATGACATCTAAAGGTAGTCATTGGAATATCATAAACATTCAACCCAATCTACTGATATCCTAACTGTGAATTGATATTTGATAACCACCTAGATCCCTTAAACTGATCAAATAGATTATCAATCTATGAAATGGGATAATGATTCTTCAATGTTTTCTGATTCAATTGATATAATCATTGCAAAATTATAGACTTAAATATATCTTCATTTTAAATAAGACAAGATTACCCTAATGTGACACACTACGATGTATAAAACCTCCCAATAGAAGGTAATAAATATGAATCTATATATCCCTTAACTCATAGGGATCCATCCTTTATGGATACATTGATATCATAAATACATTGTGTGGTATTTATATCCTAAACCATATTTAAAATCAAGGCAGTAGTTTTACATCCTCTTTAAGGAAAACATAAGGGTGATCTTATAGATACCTGTGAAATACCCCTATATAAAACTATATTAAACTCAACCATCATAGAGGATAAGGGTATGTCATGCCTTTATCCCATCAGATGTCCTCACTCACCAATGAACCTAGAATACTCACTGTCATCATCAAATATTGTTACGTGACTCTTGAAGCAATCAATGATGGATTTCAACGAATAAATATAATCTATGTTGAGGATAACATCCTATTGATATATCATTAATCATAATAAATCTCCCAATGAATGACTTTTTTATCATCAGTTCACAATCAGTACACACATCAGACACACTAACGTGAACTATAAATAGCATAGTCATCACCAATGGAATAGAAATATTATAAAACTCATGTTTTAGATCCTTGATTGGGGAAAATGTAAATAAAGATTTAATAACTACTAAATTGAACAAATAATACACCCAATTTTTATATAGATACACAATACCTCATATGATGTATAGATCCCTTTGCACTAGAAACTCTATGGTGTCCATATGACCATGTCCTACTCCACAACCTATATGGACATGATGGTAACCTACTCCTTGGTTATACTTTACTCTATATCCTTGTGTCAGAGGTATATCATTGGGTTTTCTTCATCCATATTTATCTTATTATTCCTAGCTAAAACATAGAGTACCCTACTACAGTTGTTGCTACCTCAGAGGATACTTATGTAATTGATAATCCTAAACTAGGTCAAACACTATATACTGAATATTGAGGAAGGTTAGAAACTAAATATTTTAATAGTCATGGCCAGTATAATAAGATCAAACATATCAAATCTCTTAGTAGGTGTTTAATAATATATGACTCTGGTGAAATAAGATGAAGGTAGCTAAAGTCATCTCCATGTTTTTTGAATCTTTAGAAGTCCAGGTGAATGAGAAAATCATCTCCTTGATATAATCCATGATAATTTTAGATAATATGCATATCCTAATGATTTGATTAGGCCTAGTATCATTTCGATAACCATTTCCTTCATTGGAACCTCAAGGGTCATTATCAATGTGAATAGAGTGACCAATAATTGGATTTCCAAGAACACTACCTATGCAAAATTCTTTTCTAAAACCTCTTAAACTAGAAGAAGATCTAAATAATAATATAGAAGATTCATTAACTAAATATAAAGCATTTATATGTTATATATCCACTGTTGAAGAGATAGAATCACCTAAAAATGAGATATTTTTGTAGTTGAAGTTACTCGGTAAATAATTTATCATTGAACTTCTCCTAGGAAACATCTAACTCCTTGAAATCATCATGAAATTAAACCCACAATTGGATAGTTACCCCTCATAACATACTAATAGCCAATGGAATTTAATGCTCCCTCCATCATGGTTCAACCAAAAATAAATATTCACCTCCTCCAACTAAGCCTCAGTCTCCTGGTTAGAAATAGATCCCTCATGCTTCTATAGGCCCTGATAATATAACACAAAAAGCATTTTCCTATATAAATTGTATTTATAAGTTTAATCTTTGTGGGGATATGTTGTAACATCTTTATCCACTTTATTTGATTAATCATAATGGGTACATTGACTAGGATCTATGCATATAAATGAAAATATATATATATAATTCCTCAACATAGAATAAAGAATATTTGAGATTAATTAATAAATATTATTCTTAATTCCCATCAAATAAACAATTAAATCATTGGTTAAATCAATCATGATACCTGAACGCTACCTAGTTCTATGCCCTGAAATCCATATCAATTCACATAATACGTTCAGAAAACTTATGGTCCATACATCATATCATAAGGGGCCTTAATCAATTCTGTCCTTTCCAATATCCCTATATTATATAATATTCTAAGTAAAATAGATATTATTTTTCTACCATCCCATATAACCCATACCATTATCTATCCTTATTCTGTATCATATCACTAATCCAAAATAGTTTCTACCATTTTTTTGTAACCCTACCCCATTTGTACCTATTCCTAGTTGGTACTACATATGAATGTGACCCCTTAATCCTTCCACCAATAGGTCACAAGTTGGTGACTTGAACCAAGGGTATTAGAAATTTACATATGGGAGAAATTGCAGTCAAGATAAAAATTAAAATGGAAAGAATCTATAAATCAACTCAATAATAATAAATAAACTAAACCTAATACATGTAATGTTATATATCATATAAATAAAATAGGAAAATACCTTCAAAAACATATAGAAATGACCATTAAAATATATGATCCTAAACAACCTCTATGATCTTGTTATTCCCAGCTTGATTACACACTCCCTCCTTTATACATGAAAAATGAAAATAAATATGTGTGTGTGTTTGAATAAAAGTATACTTAGAACAATCCCCCCACCCCAAAACCACTCATGAAATTTTTTAAGAAGCATAAAAAATCTGCATGAATAAATAGAAAAAATAAACTTATGACATATATTAAATTGACTATATTTTCATCCACACTAAAGATCACTCCCCAAATACTGCACCAAAATATGTAACATATTATAAAAACAAGTATATATAATAATGGTACCACTCTTCCATTTTCGTAATGAACTAGTCACCCTAAATCCCAATGTCTTATATCCTAGGGATGTCAAACCTTACCTAATTAATATTATACATTCCTTCTAACACATCACTACTATTTACACAGTATAACATCCATATCTATATACCATTACCATAATAACATAGTAAGTACAGATATCCATTACCACCCATTTAAATATACCACATAACATAAGACAATACATCCCCTGTGTAAATACACATTTAATAATTCTAATCCATCATAGATTGGATATATATGAACAATATTACCTTAATCCTTTATAAACACCATATAAATATGTTTCTCATTTATGATCCAATACAACCCATAATAGTTTATATCCTATAATTATGATCCACTATAGACTGGATATTCTTACATATATACTTTTTTTGAAGAGATAGCAGATTATGGGGAGTTGTTAGCCATCCAAATCCTCAACAACATAGATATTGGGGAAAACACCCAAATATGAAGGAAATCTATGGGAATCAGTTACCTCAAATGAATCGAGAGGTGTATCATAAGAAAGAACATGAAAAAATAGATATAATAGAACAAAATTATCCTATGTAAAATTATCATAAGGACTAAATATTGGCTAACATCATGTATGGTAACCTCATTGCCATTATAAAGGACAATGAAGAAAACACTTTCCTAAGAACACCAAAATAAAATTTAATCATACTATCACTAAATATATGAAATATATCATTTACTATCATTTCATATTATTCCATCAAAATTATTTTTTAAAATTTCACATTATTCATCTATGTACAAAATACTTTTAAAATTACACATTGTAAATATAGTTTTTATAACCATGCTCTTTTAATTATTTACCCCAATTCATAGTTTATACTCATTACCATCTCAATATTAAACTATATTATTTGACAATAAAATTTAATTGATAATAAAATTCCCTTACCATATCTTCATAATCTTTCATGAACTAATAGCCATTTGTTAATTCATTAATGTGTAATTAGTTACTATTTAAAAACCATGGGTACTAAGATAAAAATATACTTGCATCAAATATGGATACACCAAAAATGGTATAAGAAAAAAATATTAACCAATAAGAATAAAAAACCATGAAATAATCATTTAAACCAAATAGGGCTCGAAACTAGAACTAACGATCCCAACATCACTCCCAACAGTTTTATACACCATCTAGACTTTCCCATCCTCAATTGAATCAATCCATTACCAAAATAATATAACAACAACTATACCCTCCGCATTTAAACCAATAATTCAAATTTTCTATATAAAATTAAATTAAATGTATTTATATAGTAGATATTATTGTATCATATTAAAATTCCAACCACAATAAACAAGAATAATTAAAACCCATAGCTTCAATGATACAGAACATGACTAGGATTATACATCCCCAAACATTAATTACATCATTATATATATTTTCATTACTATATTTACTATATTATGAGATTCCCAATAAATTGGAGCACCTCTAAAATGGTGATTTTAAATCAATGACGAGTCTATTATAATTTCTTTCCCTGGAAATAAAACTCAATAATTAGTTTTAAATTGACCCTCTCAAATATTTAACTCATTCGTGGCTATATAAATGTACAAATAAAAGGAATAAGGTATACAACAAATTTTACAAGGTTTTGACATGGTGTGGGTGCCTACTCCAAGATAAATGCAATTTTTATCTCTGTTTATAGATTTCACAATTGAGTTTTATTATCTAATTGAACCTATTAGGCTAGGTATCACCCTATATCTTGAGTTATCTAGTATCCCATTGGGATTACAAAGAGTCCCGATGGTTGAAATGTAAAAAACAAGAATTATCAAGACCATTTTAAAATTTTATTTCACTTTGAATTAATGTATATATTCTTATTTAACCCTATAATATGATAAAATCATAATATACACACCTCTATAAAATACTCATCAATAATAACTCACTATTGTAAGATGATTGGTTAACCTTTGTCAAATTATTATAGAATATATTTTAGATCTTGTTTTCTTCTCAACCGTAAGTCAAAAAATTCTATGTTATCAATAAAATTTCTCTTCTTATTCAAGATCTAACTTCATTAACTTTTTTTCTTTTAATTTTTCAATACTCAACTTCTACACAATTCACTTTTGATACCACCTAATATCCAAGAATCCTAAAAGCCCTATAATTAAAATAAATCCGAGAAATACATTTCAAACACAACATTATTGATTATTTTCTAAATGGAATCATAAAACATGATCCTTTTAATTTTACCATTATCTTAGGATCAAAAACATGTAAAAAATCATAATAATATTCTATTTTTCAAATAAATACATGTCTTATAAAATTACAAAACAAACCTCTCTTTATTCCTCCATAATTAAATATAAATAAAATAATTTGAGAAAAATATTATAACTAATAAATTTTTAAAATGAATCATAGAAAAATAATTCCATGAATAACCATCTAATTTATTTCATTAAAATAGCTTCAGTTCTCTTCTTCATTACTTGGACCACGACATGAAATATTGAATCATGACATGACACTCAATTACTGGGTAAATTAAATATTCATATTTAAAAACTCTATTATAATCAATTCATTGTCTGTTTTAGGTGATTATTTGAACTTCTTAATATCACAAAATTTCTATAATAAAATTCCAAAAATATTTTACGCAGATACTACTTAGAACTATTCCACCTTTATTGTTATCTCCCTCAATTGATATTTCAAAGTTAATATTTTATTATTTATAATATGGGAATGATATATTATTAAAAAACAAATCACATTTGAAATGTGACTTTCTAATCTTTGAGGGTTAGTATCGGCAATTTCTGGTTTCATTTACTTCAAAAAGTATAAACCTAGAAACCTTAAATAACATCACAAGGATAAAAATGATCTTAACATGATTTTCATCCTTATAAAAAAAATCCTTTCATGCCATGATAATCAATACAGTTGTAACGCACCGACCCCAGCTACCCAGAGTCGGTGCATTACTTCGTAACATTGGCATGATCACAAAAGATCATGTCTCGAAAGACCGATTAGTTTAGTAGCCTTGGAAACACTAGATACATTCATAAGTCTTACATTACATCATAAAGTTAAAAACTAATAACAAAGTCTTCATAGTCCACACTCATATCCTCTTCTGACTATCCCTGCAGTTCATTCATAAAATACTTCTTCACATCCTGGAAAAAATATTAAAACATTGAAAGGGGTGACCTCAGATGCTCAGTAAGGTTAACAATATTACGGAAGCTTTCATAAATAAACATAAACATTTAAGGAAATGTGTGACTAAAACAAAAGCCTTATTGAACTTGAACTTCAGCATAATATGGAAAAAGTAAAATAAAATATTGCCATTACTTACTCACATGGATATTCTACTAAACGAATAATCACATGAAATATCAATAACCACTTTCATAATGAGGGAATGTATAATGCCGGACATTCTGAAACATTTTGTCAAGGCCTCAGCCAAGACGTCTAAAATTATTAAGGCCTCGGCCAAAACCATAAATCAAATTGGGAAAGGGCCGCGGCCAATTCCACATCTAGTTGTCTCATGAGACCTACCGATGCATCGAGGAGCTATAGCGGGCTCCACCCGTCACTTATTAAGTCCAATACATTCCTCATATGAACAGGTTTAAACATCTCATAAACCATAACATAATCGTATCACATAAAACATTCATAAAGGAAACATAACATTTCCACATTTAAATCACAAGATATCAATACAACACATTGATATAATAAAAACGCTTTCAAAACCATTTTCAATACCAAAATAAAAGAAAAGTATAACATGGTATTTATTTTTCATTAAAAAAAAGGGTATGGCTTGTAGAGGAAGACGAAACTCAAATAGTGGTCACGGCGGCGGAGAAGTCGTTGTCGCCGCATACGTACGGAAAGAAAAACATTCCCTTTTTTCATTTAGTAAAACGATTCGTATAAAAAATAATCCTTTTGAATAAACATAAAAGTCAAAGGGGTTTATACACCGTATAAAAGAAAGTTGTGTATAAAACCAAATATGCCTCAACGAAAGGGGATTGAGACGAAGTCCTTAAAAAGATCATTTTTTTTTAAATAAAGTACATCTATAATGTGTATTCACTATAATTACACATAAATAATGTACAAATACAAGATAGGACATAAGAATATCATGACATAATTTGAAAGTAGGAGATTAACCCAAAGAATAGGAATTGGGTTAAGAAGTTCCCTTACCTTGCGTCCTGTCCTGACTCGACCGTTCTTTAACCTCCTGAATAATAAACTAGAGTTAATTTATATTTACTTAAGAACCTTTTTAATGTTCATTATTACTTTTATATCCCTTATTAACATGTTATGAACATTATTTAATTATTTAAGTTAATAACGGTCGTTTTGTCGATCTTTGGTACTTGAGTCAACAATAAACTTATTATAATTACAAGTTGTTTATGTTGTAGAATATCCATTATCTATAGAATTATATTCATGATTTATATGTCATATATATCATATATATCCAGTATATACATTCATTTATAATATTACGTAACATTTAGAGGTAAGAAATGAAATGCACCGTTCATGGAGACGGTAAGCCGTACGTACGCATGAACGCTACTTTCATTTCTATTTCGTATTTAATGGAATGAAATCATAATGATATAAAGGTATAATATAGTTCCAGTATAATATCATATATAATATCATTTACTCCATCCTTTATACATCCCACATATGGCATTAACGATTCACATCACTTTGACGGGGCGGTAGTCCGCACTTCCTAAAATGAAATTATCGCGTTTTACCCATAATGGAAATCATAAAGTATGCCATAAATGAGAAATAAATAAGAATAAGTATAACATAAACACATTATATATCATATATAAATATAGTGGCATCTTAATGTCCACCTTTGAAGGTGTTATATGAGTGTTGAACAATCATCGTTTCGTGAGGTAGAAATTCGCCATCCACAGAAACTGTATGTTCTTTAACCGTTAGATGTAGGTGTGTGTAAGTGTAGCTCAAATAATTCTTATAAAAACATCCTAGTATATTTAGGATACTGGTGTTGTTACCAAAGAAATTAATAAAAAGATTTTAGGGGGTTGGAGAAGAAAAATAAAACAAAACAACATTAGAGAAGACATTACCTCAAAATCGGGTAACTCTTTTTGATTTGAGAAAAAGGCTTCCTTGAGAAGAGTTATGCCCAAAGTGAGGCTTCTAGGAGTAATAGGGGGAAGTTGGGAGAGTATTTGGGCAGAGGTTGGCCGAGCCAAATGGCTTGAAGGTGTGAATAAGGTGGGAGAGGTGGGGGCCTTTTATAAGTGGAGAGGAGGGGCTCTTTTGGAAAGATTGAAATGTTATTTTATTTCACAATGATTTTTGAATTCTAAAGGTCCCAAAATTATATAATTCTTGGATAAGGTGATAAGGGTTCGAAATATCCTCATAAAATAGGCTTTGTACATGTGTAAGCATTGGATTTTGCATTATCTTCTCATTTTATTAAAATTATTAAATAATGAGGTCATCGCTGCATCATAATGATGTCATAAATAATTTAATTTATTTAATGTCTAAAAATTATAAAAAAAATACTATGATGTAGGATATCTTTTTAAATTTCTAATGAATATTTATAGTCAAAAGTTGGACTTGTGTAACCCCACTTAAGAACTGTTTTAGTAAAACAACTCATGTTTGTGTCAATTTAATTTTAACATTAAATAAATATATATTAATGTCATTTTCCAACTAAAGTGGATCCATGGGGTCCCCAAGTTGACCCATGGGTTTTCTTTGTCGGCCATGACTCATCCAATAGGATTAGGACAAGTTTAAAGCTCATATCATATTATTAAAACATTGTTTTTACATTAAACTACACTAATTACCTCTAATCGCGATTAAGAACTTAAAAGTTACTATTCACCAAAAAATTATTTTAATCTCATTGAACCACATTTTATTTCTTAATGACAACCATGTATGTTGGATTTTTGAAAATCAAATCACAGAAGTGGTAATATTTCATTTAAATGAAAAATCAGTTATTTAACTACCACTTAGTGGTTTCACTATTCATCAAAAATTGAAGTTTTTCAGAACAATGCCAAAATTTCACCCTAAGATATAATTGATATTCCCAATTCAAAAATGATGTATATTTTAAAAAATTCCAAACATATAAGTTGCATTAATTAATTTTATAATTAATTCCTACTGTCACAACAAATAGCTTGTTTTTAAAAAACAATTTATATCAAAAGATTGGCAATTGTTCATGTCCAATTTCAATGTTAAATTAATTCTAATTACCACCATTGGATAAAATGGTAAAAATATATTCTAATTATAATTTAAAACCACTAAATAGTATAATTTATCACAATAAATTATTTTGATTAAAAAAGTTGTTTTAAGTATTTTTCACTATTCATAAAAAAATTGGAAGTTCTCAGAAAGTTACAAAAAATTCAACTTAGGATAATTTCGATATTACGAATTCAAAAATGAAGTCCATTTTGAAATATAAAATTTCTATAATTTTAAAAAGTGGTTATTACTATTCATAACGGCTACTTTGATTAGTCGCGGTGTTTTAGAACTCGAAGTTGTGTACAATGCAAGCTATTGCATTATTGAATGAGAAGCGTATCATAGAAGCTCGGGGTGTTACATTCTCCCCTACATCAATAAATTGCTTCCTCGAAATTTAAAATTTTTCTTTGAAAATAAATGGTTGAAAATAGAAAATACTTTTGTGGAAAACCCTCATCGGAAATAAGGTTAATAAAATTTAGCCTTAATAAGAGGGAAAAGAAAATGAAAAAGTCACCACCCAATTATGATCTCGATTAGGAGAACATTGGTGGAAATTAGAGACATATAATTGGAGGAAAATGTAAATATTTGTAGGGAGTGATTGAGGTCATCAATCACAATCAACTGTCAAATTGAGGGCCTCAAAGCCTTCAATCTATGTTGATTTAAAATATCATCCGTTCAACAAGACATAAGGTATTAGGATAACACATTTTTTGTTTTAATATCCCTTTACTAAAGTTTAAGAATTAATTCATTCATTGAATAACAGATAGGTATATATATATATTTATTCTTGACAATTAGAGTTTCAACCTTCAACTCATCTTTCACTCAAAAGATAATAGAACTCAAAAATATTTTACTTATCCTAATTGTATAAGGTTCCAAATGTTAACACATACCATTTAGATTAGTAAAATTATTTTGTAAAAACCAGGTACTTCCTGTAGGCTAGTGGTAGGAAATAAAGGCCTGTCGCACTATGATTGTGGGTTCGATTCCTGCAGCTTTGTCCGACGTGACGGGTTATGCCCCACACTGCAGGTTGTCCTTTTCCTAAAACTATAGTATTATAATATTCAAAAATAATCATAATAAATTTTTTATCCTTAAACAATACTATCCAAAGATCAACTTAATCCACTCCAACCTTTATAGTTATCCAAAATACCTATGTCCAGACTTTCTCTAAAAGGTCTCTTAATTCCAAAATCAATTTATCAGATTCCCCAAACAAAGTAAAGTTTCTTTTATTGTCACATACTAAAAATATAATTACCTTCAACATATTAAAACCTTACTGAAATCAATAAGTACTGCAGTACAATACTTATATATATATATATATATATATATATCTCATTATTCTAATAACCAGAATATAATCCATGAGTCCAAAAGCACCATTACATTAGTTATTCTGCTTCAACTGTAGTAACAGCATAAGATTGTCCTTGATCCCTTGGCCTTTTCTGAGGTAAGTTTCCTTGACGCTTAGGACATTCATTTGCATAATGCCCCATTTCCCTACAATTTTAGCATTCAACTTTGATAGTCTCTTTCTTTCCCTTGCAATCACGAGCCTGGTGACCCTTTTCTCCACATTTATAACAAACTCCCATTCCTTTTAGGCACATACCAGGGTGATTCTTCCCACAATTATCACATAATGGAAAATCCTTCTTTCCCTTTTTCCCTTTATCTTTCTCTTGTTCCCCCGTTCTCTTCTTCGCTTGCTTTACTTTGTTGTCATAAGACTTAGAGAATTCCTTTTCTGTCTTGATAGCACACGAGACAATATCTTCGTATGATGAGAAGGATTGTGATACTAAAGCTCGACGAAGAAATGTTTTTAACCCATCAAATAAACGATCAATCTTAATCCTTGGGTTACGTATATAATCTGCATCATACCTCTCTAACCTTGTAAAGTTGGCCTCATACTTTGTGACATTCTCATCCTCCTTTTGTTTCAGACACAGAAATTGCCTTTCCATATCTGCTCTATGGTCATGAGGAAAGTATTTTTCTAAGAAAAAATCCTTTAACTCCCTCCATTCCATATTCGATATGTCATCATCTTCCTTTGTGTTTTGAATCAATGACCACCATTGATCAGCATCCCCAGTGAGGCGGTAAACTGCCATGATAACCTTTTCCCTTTCACTACTCTCCAAGGCGTGGAATATTTTCTCTAAGGAGTTTATCCATTGCTCAGCTACTAATGGATTTGTACTCCCATTAAATGTTGGTGGTTGTTGCCTCATGAAGCGATCTAACATTGATCCTCCACATTGCGGATCAGGGTGCTCCATACGAGTAAGGTTATTATTCATAACCTGAGTGATTTGTCCCAGTATGGTAATAAGTTGATCAGCACCAGTTGTATCTCCAGCTCCACAATAATTATCTTGAGCAGGAGGGAAATCCCTACACGGAGTGCGTACATTGATACAGTTTCCATTCCTTCCACTAGGCGCCATTTCTAAACAATGGCATAAACTAGATTAGTTTATGAAATAAAATACATAATTCCATATTTGTAAAATACTTAACATAAATTGAACTATTTATGGATATAATCCATAAAAATGTTTTCTTTGAGGAAGTATATACTCATAACCCTTCATGGTGGTTTATAAAGAAAATGAGAATTATCCAAATCATATCCCCCGGGAGTGTCGTAACCAAGAGTGCAGCAAGGCCCGTTGTCGTGCACCAGTTCCCGTTCGAGTCTAGCTCAAAGCGGTGTTTTCGGGTTTTACCCCTAGGTACATATGTGCCAGAGCCGCCTCTACTTTCTCGTATCCAGACAGGGATGTATTTCTCGGAAAGCTCACAAAATCTCTACAATAACAAAATTCTAGGAAGTTCTTCTATACAAAACTTCAAAGTATATCTTTGGGCTATGTGCTCTAATCAGAGTTTATCTAAATCTAGCTTCCAAGGTTAGTACAAAACTGCCTCTGATACCAACTGTAACGCCCCGACCCCAGCTACCCAGATTCGGTGCATTACTTCGTAACATTGGCATGATCACAAAAGATTAAGTCTCGAAAGACCGATTAGTTTAGTAGCCTTGGAAACACTAGATACATTCATAAGTCTTACATTACATCATAAAGTGAAAAACTAATAACAAAGTCTTCATAGTCCACACTCATATCCTCTTCTGACTATCCCTGTAGGTCATTCATAAAATACTTCTTCACATCCTGGAAAAAATATTAAAACATTGAAAGGGGTGAGCTCAGATGCTCAGTAAGGTTAACAATATTACGGAAGCTTTCATAAATAAACCATAAAAATTTAAGGCAATGTGTGACTAAAACAAAAGCCTTATTGAACTTGAACTTCAGCATAATATGGAAAAAGTAAAATAAAATAATGCCATTACTTACTCACATGGATATTCTACTAAACGAATAATCACATGAAATATCAATAACCACTTTCATAATGAGGGAATGTATAATGCCGGACATTCTGAAACATTTTGTCAAGGCCTCGGCCAATACGTCTAAAATGATTAAGGCCTCGGCCAAAACCATAAATCAAATTGGGAAAGGGCCTCGGCCAATTCCACGTCTAGTTGTCTCATGAGACCTACCGATGCATCGAGGAGCTATAGCGGGCTCCACCCGTCACTTATTAAGTCCAATACATTCCTCATATGAACAGGTTTAAACATCTCATAAACCATAACATAATCGTATCACATAAAACATGCATAAAGGAAACATAACATTTCCACATTTCAATCACAAGATATCAATACAACACATTGATGTAATAAAAACTCTTTCAAAACCATTTTCAATACCAAAATAAATGAAAAGTATAACATGGTATTTATTTTTCATTAAAAAAAGGGTATGGCTTGTAGGGGAAGCCGAAACTCAAATAGTGGTCACGGCGGCGGAGAAGTCGTTGTCGCCGCATACGTATGTAAAGAAAAACATTCCCTTTTGTCATTTAGTAAAACGCTTCGTATAAAAAATATTCCTTTTGAATAAACATAAAAGTCAAAGGGGTTTATACACCGTATAAAAGAAAGTTGTGTATAAAACCAAATATGCCTCAACGAAAGGGGATTGAGACAAAGTCCTTAAAAATATCATTTTTTTTAAATAAATTACATCTATAATGTGTATTAACTATAATTACACATAAATAATTTACAAATACAAGATAGGACATAAGAATATCATGACATAATTTGAAAGTAGGAGATTAACCCAAAGAATAGGAATTGGGTTAAGAAGTTCCCTTACCTTGCGTCCTGTCCTGACTCGACCGTTCTTTAACCTCCTGAATAATAAACTAGAGTTAATTTATATTTACTTAATAACCTTTTTCATGTTCATTATTCCTTTTATATCCCTTATTACCATGTTATGAACATTATTTAATTATTTAAGTTAATAACGGTCGTTTTGTCGATCTTTGGAACTTGAGTCAACAATAAACTTCTTATAATTACAAGTTGTTTATGTGGTAGAATATCCATTATCTCCAGAATTATATTCATGATTTATATTTCATATATATCATATATATCTAGTATATACATTCATTTATAATATTACATAACATTTACAGGTAAGAAATGAAATGCACCGTTCATGGAGACGGTAAGCCGTACGTACGCATGAACGCTACATTCATTTCTATTTCGTATTTAATGGAATGAAATCATAATTATATAAAGGTATAATATAGTTCCAGTATAATATCATATATAATATCATTTACTCCATCCTATATACATCCCACAAATGGCATTAACGATTCACATCACTTTGAGGGGGTGGTAGTCCGCACTTCCTAAAATCAAATTATCGCATTTTACCCATAATTGAAATCATAAAGTAAGCCATAAATGAGAAGTACAGAAGCATAAGTATAACATAAACACATTATATATCATATATAAATATAGTGACATCTTAATGGCCACCTTTGAAGGTGTTATATGAGTGTTGAACAATCATCGTTTCGTGAGGCAGAAATTCTCCATCCACAGAAACCGTTTGTTATTTAACCATTAGATGTAGGTGTGTGTAAGTGTAGCTCGAATCATTCTTATAAAAACATCCTAGTATATTTAAGATACTGGTGTTGTTACAAAAGAAATGAATAAAAAGAGTTTAGGGGGTTGGAGAAGAAAAATAAAACAAAACAACATTAGAGAAGACATTACCTCAAAATCGGGTAACTCTTTTTGATTTGAGCAAAAGGATTCCTTGAGAAGATTTCTGCCCAAAGTGAGGCTTCTAGGAGTAATAGGGGGAAGTTGGGAGAGTATTTGGGCAGAGGTTGGCCGATCCAAATGGCTTGAAGGTGTGAATAAGGTGGGAGAGGTGGGGGCCTTTTATAAGTGGAGAGGAGGGGCTCTTTTGGAAAGATTGAAATGTTACATTATTACACAATGATTTTCGGATTCTAAAGGTCCCGAACTTATATAATTCGTGGATAAGGTGATAAGGGTTATAAATATCCTCATCCAATAGGCTTTGGACATGTGTAAGCCTTGTATTTTGCATTATCTTCTCATTTTATTAAAATTGTTAAATAATGAGGTCATCGCTGCATCATAATGATGTCATAAATAATTTAATTTATTTAATGTCTAAAAATTATAAAAAACTACTATGATGTAGGAAATCTTTGTATATTGCTAATGAATATTTATAGTCAAAATTTGGACTTTTGTAACCCCACTTAAGAACTGTTTTAGTAAAACAACTCATGTTTGTGTCAATTTAATTTTAACATTAAATAAATATATATTAATGTCATTTTCCAACTAAAGTGGCTCCATGGGGTCCCCAAGTTGACCCATGGGTTGTCTTGGTCGGCCATGACTCATCCAATAGGAGTAGGACGAGTGTCAAGCTCATATCATATTATTAAAACATTGTTTTTACCTTAAACTACACTAATTGCCTCTAATCGCGATTAAGAACTTAAAAGTTACTATTCACCAAAAAATTATTTTAATCTCATTGAACCACATTTTACTTCTTAATGAAAACCATGTATGTTGTATTTTTGAAAATAAAATCACAGAAGTGGTAATATTTCATTTAAACGAAAAATCAGTTATTTAACTACCACTTAGTGGTTTCACTATTCATCAAAAATTGAAGTTTTTCAGAACAATGCCAAAATTTCACGCTAAGCTATAATTGATATTCCCAATTCAAAAATGATTTATATTTTAAAAAATTCCAAACATATAAGTTGCATTAATTAATTTTATAATTAATTCCCGATGTCACAACAAATAGCTTGTTTTTAAAAAACAATTTATATCAAAAGATTGGCAATTGTTCATGTCCAATTTCAATGTTAAATTAATTATAATGACCACCATTGGATAAAATGGTAAAAATATATTCTAATTATACTTTAAAACCACTAAATAGTATAATTTATCACAATAAATTATTTTGATTAAAAAAGTTGTTTTAAGTATTTTTCACTATTCATAAAAAAATTGGAAGTTCTCAGAAAGTTACAAAAAATTCAACTTAGGATAATTTCGATATTACGAATTCAAAAATGAAGTCCATTTTGAAATATAAAATTTATATAATTTTAAAAAGTGGTTATTACTATTCATAACGGCTACTTTGATTAGTCGCGGTGTTTTAGAACTCGAAGTTGCTTACAATGCAAGCTATTGCATTATAGAATGAGAAGCGTATCATGGAAGCTCGGGGTGTTACAACAGTGATCCATGATTCATACTTATAGTGTTCATCCTTACATTATCCATCCTTATGGTATGTCATCCTTATATAAAAATTACCCTTATGCGGTCTTTCAAGCTTATATTTTATTCACAATTATGGTTTATCATTCTTACCTGGGACTTCATCCTAATAAACTAAATTTATGTTCATTTAAAATTCTAGATTTTATTAATTTAATGAATAAACAAATAAAATAATCTCAAGGTTGTATATAAAATATAAAAACTAGTTACAGAAAGTCATAAACAACCTCAAAGTGATTTTCAGACTCATCATGCATAGTTGAAAATAAATAAAACCAATCAACATTTCCATGAGTCACTTCAATATACCCATTTTTATTTTTTTTAAACCACATTATTCTATTTAAAAGATTCTCAAAAAAATTCAACCAACCTCAACTAAATTCAAAAAAAAAATCAAATCTCATGTGACTCATTAAGTTACATCATTCCTCAATTAAGAGATATCTTGACACCACACTACCATATAAAGTAATTTTTAAAAAATAATCACAAATCTAGGTGATAATAACTTATGGACAAGTGACATAGATGAACTCTCCCATAGTTTATAATTTATATCTAAAACTCATCAATTCCATATCTTTCTCCTATATAGAAATATACACAACTTCATTTGACTTTGTAGTGAACACTACACTTTGGACATGGACAATCTCCCACTTTCATAAAGAGTTATTTCATTATTTAACCCCCTTTTTCATCAGAAGAAAAATCTAATTTGGGGTTATTTCAATACATCATCAAGTAATTGAAAGGATCTAAACAAGGAGTTTTATCCTTTATTCTTTAAACAATTCTCTAAAAATATATTTTGTGAGGATATATGCAATCTGATACTTAGTTGAAATATACTCTAATTTGATATCTCCATTGGCCACTCTACATTTAATGAAATTATACCTGATGTTAATGTAATTAGATATAGAATATTCTATTTTGTTATTTAATAGATCCATATCATTCTGAATATCACAAATTATCTTTCTTAGTTTCTTAGTCTCAATACTCAAATAAACCAGTTTCACCTACATCCATAAAACCTATGTGCATTCATGTGTAGTTATCATATACTTTACCTCAACTATGATAAGTGTTCCAAATATCTAATTCTTACTATTATAGATCACAAAATCCTCACTAAGAAAGAAGTCTTCACTAGATGTATAATTCTATAAGTTCAATCACCTTCCTGATTAGCTTTTATTAATCCCAACAAATTCAAATTTTTACTGGATCTGTACTATATGCCTTAGTTCAAGGTGTCATTCACTTATCATAGAAAACTATCACAACAAGTCATTTTATATGATAAATAAGTACTTGAAGTTCTCAATTACAAACAAAAAATTCATTAACTCTTTTGAAATACATTTGATAAACCTTGATTCCATCCTCATCTATAAAAAGTTTTTTTCCAATTGATATGTGAGTTGAAACTAATATTAACTCATTCACACCAAACATTATCAACAATTCTTTATTATAATTTCCTTTGTAAAAAATATGTAATAAAATTTCTGATCAACCTTTAATCCTATAAAGTACATCAATTTTCAAATAAAATTCATATCAAACAGAGATTTTATATATTCAAAAAACACCCCAAATTGAACTATTTATAACTAGAAATTATTATTCCATTAATATAAACTATGAAAATATTGGTACCATGTCATGGATTATTTATATATAAGTTAATGTTACCTTTTTCTTTTTAAAACCCTATCTATATTATGTATCTATTATTTTTTTAACAATAGGATCTAGAATCTTTCTTAATTCCTTAAAATTAATTTCTATGTTTTCACATTATGTTTACTTTAAGACCTTGAATGAAACCCTTATTCTTCTAAAAAAACACCACTTCTTCAACTTCCCCATTTAGAAAAGATCATTTCACATCTATTTGACATATATCATTCCTAATTTGCTTCTCTAGTAATGGTTATTACCACAAATAAAATTTCAACCCTTTCCTAAGAAATATTCATAATTTTCAATAATCTTATAGAAATGTGGCACCATTCAAGTTTTATTTATCTAAAATAGACCTTAGGGTCAAATTGGATGATGATGATGATACCATTATCTAAAACAACAAAATATCAAATGAATATCCTGTTTTTATATCCTTTCATTGAGGACTATTAATGATAGTGGTCACACTTAAATTAATAACCACATACATCATATATATTTAGTGATCCATGATCCATGTATCCCCATGAAATGACCTTGTTATGGAATGAAACTCATCACCTTAGTAATTTAGGTATAGAGTCATCCCAATCAAAGTAGTTTTGACTCATGTATGATTGAGTAGATAAACCTTTTTCCAAATCCATATTTATAGAAATACTCAAATGTATTCCTAAAGTATATCAATCCTTGAGGCATCCAAACAAAAAAACATCAAAATGAGTTAACATAAGATAATATATGGGTACTCCTATGTGTAATGAATCTAGTAGATTTGATAATCCAATTTCAATCGTTACATTCTTTATTTACAATATATAATCCCAAGGTACTATATTATTGCATGAAACTTACTATTTGGATGATCATTGTATTGAAAAGTACTTATTTGGATGTAATCTCACAATTTATGTTTGGGTTTTTTTAAAGTCTCTCGTATTTAATATAAATTATATACATGTTAAACTCGTAATTACAACATATTATTTCATCATTATATTTTTTTAATTCCCTTTTGTGTATTCATACTTCTAATTATTTATTTTTATTATAATCCATATTCCAAACACCAAATTAACATATTCGCAACACAATAATATATAACTCCTTACCCGACCCATATTATGTGTTACTCACCCAAAAATTGTAGTAAAAAAATATTCAAACATCTTTAAGTACATTATAGGCATAAGGTAAATGAACTATTTATATAAAGTCATAGAGAAACATGATATTGATAATATTCATATGAGTATGATTAAAGAGACAAATATCTATCCACATTAACCCTTCAAGAACAATGAATTATCCTCCATGTCGATATATGGAATGTGTTTTTCGGAGATGATGATGACGAAGACATAAGAGGGCGTGAATTGTGTCCTTCTAAAAATATTGAAAATTTTAAATCACCACTATTGAAATAGAGTGATCATATCTTTCCCTCTTAATATCGAGTAATAAAATGGAAAATAATTAAAGGAAATAGTAGTATAGGGTGATATATGGTGTTTTTTCCCACAAAGATACCCTAGTTCACTCAACTAATTCCCCCTCGGTGAGTTTGTTGATTTTCAATCATAAATTTCTTTTATCTAGATACCTTGATAACTGACTGTAGGAAGTTTACACCTTACAAAAAGGATTTTAAAGGGCCTTTGGGTTATTTTATAGGGATCCTCGATATCGTATTTCAAAAAGATAACACTCCATATTGACTAATTACAAGCAACAAACACTTCAATTGAATGAGATGAGATATTGAAGTTAAAAAAGCTTTGGCAAATAGTTGCATCAAAAGCTTAAAGTATATAGATATTATTATTAAAATAATAAATCATCAATTAGGTACTACTATAAAGAGATCCTCATTTCAAAATATCTTTAATGGGTGTAGTAACAAAATTATAAAAATACTATTATTTTATTCATAATAATAGTGTTCTCGTTTTTTCATGCTAGATTTGTTACATAACCACCATATTAATTTTGAATTTATAATAAAATATTTTTAGTCTTTTTGGACTTTATATAGATATTCAAAAAATTAAAAATAACGGAGTTAAAGGGATTCCATAATTTTCTCTATAATTGTACTATGGTCAATCAAGAATTCCTTTAACAATTAAAATATATTGTTAGAATAATGATATTCTCTAAAGTAATATAAACATGGAGGTTGAAAAATTCCAAAAAAATGTAATTTGATTTTCTATAATATCTCCTTGACTAACTAATTGATAATTCCATAATTGATCCTCCATAAATCGTATAGATATTAAAATTTTAAATTTGAATAAATCTTCTTCACTTATCTTTACACGTTGAATCAGGCCATAAAATAATCTCTTAAAAATAATCCTGTAATAATGGAAAAATATTCAAATTCAAATTTTCTATTAGAATTTAAATATTTATCTTTCCTCAAACATTTATATGATTTTCACAACTAAAATCATCCATTATTATCACACATTAAATTTCTAGACAATTCATAGTAGATTAATATTACAGGTTCCGTAAATTTGTAGAACTAATAAAAATCTAATTTATCATTCATACTAGAAGACTTATATTTAGATAAATTCAATATCATTCCATCATATTAGGAAACACATCGATGTCACTTTGGTATATTTATAGTCATCAAACATCAGTACTAATAATAATCTAGAAATTGTATCATGTAAGAAATGTAATTGAGCTTCAGATAATTTATAAATCACTAAAATTACCACTTCATCCTTCTATGAAAATTCAAAAAATCAATATAAATTCCTTCATTATCCATCACACTAATAATCAATAAATTATAAGGCCTTAATCTCAGGTTATAATCAGAAATACCAAGAGATGGAGAAAATTAAGATAATAAATTAAATACTTGAGGCTTCAGTATATTTAAATACTTAAAGATAAATAAATCCTTAGAAAAATATTCTACAAGAGACAATAAAATAATTTAGCTTAAATAATCCTAATGAAAATTTAATCATGCTTGTAGTTATTCTGGATAATATACTAAGTCCAAAAAATTCTTAAAACTATTTGAGATGATGTGAGGAATGTCACCAACATGAGGATCTCAATCATTACTTCTATTACAAACATGTTTTTTTATACATGAAGTTCATTTGAAATGTAACATTGCAAATGTTTGGTTCATTTTAAACATTCATTCCAGACACGAGGTTCCAAACCTGAGGTTCATTCCAAACATTCATTCCAAGCATGAGGTTCTAAAGGTGATTTTGATTACCACCGGGGGGTTTTGAAACATAACATTCATGAAAAATTTGGGATTCCCAAATTCTAAACCTAGGGTTCAATCCAAACACAGGGAACATATTCTTTTTAAAGAATATATATTTTATATAAAAAATGATTAAAACGCAATATTCTCATTAAAATTTATGAATCATAAAAGTGAGAGGACCAACATAATAATACAAGTACAAAATAATAAAAAAATATTTAATAATAATACAATTACAAAATAAATAATAAATATCAAAAATAAATTACTAAAAATTAAAAATTAATAATAATATTGATAGGGTTTTATTAACTATCAAAATATAAATAATTTATATGGTTTTATTAATGAGGGTTTTATTAATTATCAAAATAAAAATAGAGTGAAAAATATTCACTCAAAAATCTCTCCCTTTTTTATCATTACAAAACTAAATCATATCAAATATATTTACCCCTTTTGGAATCACCAAAAAGATAATATAATGATTTTTTACTGAGCACATGATAAAATATGTTACCAAAACATTTTAAAATAAATTTTCAAATTAATACTAAAAAACCCGTTAATATAAGATTCCTCAAAAAATAGTTAACTTCAAGGATATATGAAATGTGTAAAATAATTTTCAATGAATAATAAAGGATTTTCAATGAATTAAAATACATTTCACTAAAATAAAATGGGTATGTACATGCTGAATATTTGAATTAACTCCCACATAAATTAAGCATCAACATTAAGGGTACATAAATTAATTTAAAATTTATTCAAATAATTAAATATATCATTTTCAAAGAATTCAATTAAATAGAATTTTTCATATTCCAAAAATAATGAATGATAAAAAATAATTTCATATAATAATTTAAAATTTTGGAAAAGAAATTTATAACACATACTAGTAAATAAAATAATTAAACATTAAGAAAATTCTTGTTATAAAAATAGAAAATTTAAATTAATTTATTAAATAAATAATTATTTTCCAAATAAAATAGTTACATGGTTTTTTAATATGTATATATATAATCACTATTCTTTAAAAAAGTTAGCATTTAGCACAAAATTCATTGAGAAAATAAATTTCATAATTAAAATTAAATTTAAAAAAATAAATAAATATAAAATAGTGATGTTTGTTTTCCCATAAAATGTGGTTGAAAATGTTAAAATTTTTAAAATGATAAATGTGATTAATATATAAATCTGGTGAACTCACCCTGTGTAAATCAATTATATACATAGATCAAATAAAAAATAAAAATATTTTCAAGGAATGGTTAAATGGTCTTCTAATAATTAAGCAAAAATTCTAATCCATGTTGTGGTATAAGACATTTAAGTA